>CM065120.1:21847500-23047500 GCA_033026305.1 Cirrhinus molitorella
GAATTTTAGACCATCGGAGTGAGGGCAGTTTTGTAACATTAATGTATCATTTTGGTCGGTTCTCACTTTCTGAGACCCTTTTAAAGGCCTGTTTAAGGGTCAAGACTTGGTTTTAGGGATCAGGTTTTAATTGGGTAAAGGCTAGGTTTAGGGTAATTGTTTGGGTGAGGCACTTAGTTCCGATGGGTAGGTTTAGGGTATTGGAGATTGCACTGTCAATGTCCTCTCAAAGATAGCTATACAGAGGTGTGTTTGAGTGAGTGATTGAAATTTATGGATTTATATCATTCCATATAGTTAATATCACACAATATCGTTTTTCTTTCTCCAAAATTCAGCATGATTACAAGTGTGGTACTGATTTTATACAACAGTTTAATAAACAATAAGTTAATATTAAAAGACTTAAAAGTTTTAGATGCCACAACACTGCTTTGCGTCTCTGAACAAGATGACGGTGTTTCGTTCCTGAATTAATCAACCAATTAAATAATTTGTTTAATCGCAATGACTCTCTTAACAGTGACTTACTGACACCTACTGGTGATTTTAATTTCATATGTAAAGTATCTTTTCATTTTTTAAATAAAACATTGAAAACTGATGTTTGTAATTTTGTTTAAAATATCAAAACATTTCTGCATTTGTAACTGCAGGTTAAAGCTTTTCCATATACATCTGAGCTGCATTAAACAGTGTGTAAATGCCACTTCAGATGCAGCTTCTGTGTTTCCTCTGCACTGCAAAGATAAACTTATGTCTGAATTGTAATAGATGATTTTTACAGCAATTTTACAGTTTAATATGGTACTGTACTTAAATTTGAGTTTAAAAACCCTGCAGAAACCCAGTGATAGTACCTCAAACATTTCTCTCATACTTGAAATAATTAACACTGTTATTCTGATCCCTAAAAAAAATGGAATTCACACTGTTCATACTCTACCTTAACAATTAATCTTGTCATTCATAATCTCACGTCACACTGTACAGTCCTAATCCCTGGGTTACTGTTATTATTTGCATATTTGTATTTTAAACCGTAATGATAAACGTCTTGGTTACGTATGATAACCCTCGTTCCCTGATGGAGGGAACGGAGACGTTGTGTCGAAATGAAGATACTAGGGGTCGCTCTAGGGAGCCCAAACACTACTGACAGTTTTAAGAAACAACGTCTCCGTTCCCTCCATCAGGGAACTAGGGTTACCATGTGTAACCAAGACATTCCCCTTCGAGACGTTGTGTCGAAGTGAAGACAGTAGGGGTCCCATTGTAAAATGCCATGGGGAGAAATGGGGAGAGGAGCACAAGTCAAAAATCCTGTTGGACCAAAAAGGGGCCACAAGCAGGACCTGCTCTCTGTCCTCCCTGACTTTGCAAGTCTGTGCAATGAGGCTCACTGGGGGAAATGCACACTTGAGAACGCCCCAGTTGTGTGCCAGTGCATCTGTGTTGAGGGGAGCCTTGGACAGACCGTACCACAAATGGCAACGAGTGGTTTCTGACGAGGCGAACAAGCTGGACCGTCTGGGGGTGAAGTCCACTCACCCCGAAGCAAGGTCTGTCGGGAGAGTGTATCAGCTACCCGATTGAGTTTGTCCGGAATGTAAGTGGCTCGTAGAGACTTGAGTCTGTGTAGACTCCAGAGAATGAGATGGCGGGCTAGTTGTGACATACAAGAGAAGCGTACACCGCCCTGGTGGTTGATGTATGCCACTGTCACTGTGTTGTCTGACCGTACCGACACATGCTTGCCCTGAATCAAAGGTTGGAACCTCTTCAGGGCCAACGACTGATTGTAACGGGATCTATGTGCTTTAACGCAACGTGTTCACGGCCAGTGTAGTAGTGTTAGCTGCAGCAGCATTTCATTTCCTTAGCATCAACTTTTTGTTTTGAACTTCATGTCAAAACAATAGCAAGCATTGAGACAGGATAAAGTATGAGATGTTTTTTCTTGTTTAGGAACATTAATATGAAAGCTTTTTGTTTGCTGATTGGCTGCAGTTGGTTTGAATACCAAATTTCTAAAGAGTTTGTTCAAAGATCACAAATATAGCCTAATTCATATCCACGTGGCTTTTTTGCTCCTTGGGAAACTCATGATAATGATATTTAAAGTCCAGTCAAATCAAATATGTGATGAATGTCATGTGGCATTCAATGATATATTTTTCAAACAAAGTTATGTATGGGCTAATGTGGGCTGTTATATTTGGGTTAAAATACATGCTTTTAAAATAGGCCTATATTATAGGCTATTTTATTTAATATATACACTACCATTAAAAAAAGCTCAGTGAGATTTGTTAATGGATTAATAAAAAGGTTGCATTTGTTTGTTTAAAAATAAAGTAAAAACAATAAATCTACCATTTGAAAAAAAAAGCTTTCTATTTGAATATGATTTAAAATGTGTTTTCCTCTCATGCTAAGCTTATTTCTCCATCTTTCAGTGTCACATGATCTTTCAGAAATCATGCAGATTGTTGCTTAAGAAACATTTCTCATTATTATAGTTGGTGCACCACACTGACAAAAAGATTTGAAATTTAATTGACTATAACAAATATATAAGTATAGTATCAGAACAGCACTAAAATAGTAAATATTTTGAAAATGAGGAGCATATGTGATACTCTCACCTATTACCAAACCACCTTCTTGCTGTATAACTTTTTCAAAACAGTTTGTTCGGTTATTCTAACTTTTTGCCTCTGTCCCAGCTTTTTTGGAGTCAGTGTGTTGCAGACTTCAAAATAAACATTTGTTTATATTTACAAAATACATTTAAGTTGGTCAGAGAAAACTTTTTATTTTTTTTTTTTTTATTTTTTTTGCCAATTAAATAAATTAAATAGAATTAACAAATCACAGATTTTATCATTTTACAGAATGTTACTTTTATTCTCACAAAATGTATGAAATGTATTAAAGTATGATTTACATTTCTTCCATTTGCATGTGTAATTGTGGTATTTGCCCACCAAAATAACCATGTCCACTATGTCAGGGAATTCTCAAAAAACTGGGTATTTTCTAAAACTAAGGGATAAATATCATTATTTTTTACTGAAAGATAATTGAAAACTTCCAAACATATCACTGCAGTAAAGGGTGTTCAAGAGATCCAGGAATGGAAGAACAAACTAAAATCTCATCTGTAAAAATGTCACTGTGGATGTGTTCTAAACATAGATGTGTTTTAAGAGTTAGCATTTTGAAGAGGAGCTTGTGAAGGGCCAGATTCAAAATTCTTAAATTTCGCCACCTTTCTTGGGTATAATGAAGCAGGGGCTGTAAAACCCTTTCCTCATAACGGCTGAGGGGATCGGCTTTATCACACCCTTCGCCAGAAGGGTAGCGAGACCAACTGTATCACGCCCTTCGCCAGAAGGGTAGCGAGACCAACTGTATCACGCCCTTCGCCAGAAGGGTAGTGATTTCCACCCGAAGAACAACAGCACTTTCGTCCCGAACCACAGTAAAGAGAATGCCACTGAACTTGGGCAGGTGCTGTGTGAATTGGATAGTATAGGTGCAGATGGTTCTGAGAAGCCAAGGAGAGGGACTGGGTAGACTGAGACAATTTTTTTAGACTTTCTGCCAGCGGTCTCAGGGGGACCACTACTGACGCACCTCGGGTGGGGACACTCTGGTGACCATGTGGTAGCCGCCTGCCAAAAGGCAGACAGCCGGGGTGGAGTCGAACCCAACACTCGCCCCCTCGCCGATTGTGGATCCAGGCAGGTCAGCAGCCTATCTCAGGAAAGCTTAGAAGCCTGACAGGGGTTCCTTGTATCCTGAGGACGAGCTGGCAGCGCCACCTTCTTGTGAGAACTGGACCGCAGGGCTGGCCTGCGGTGGGTCCTGAGCCGGTCTGGTAGGTGGCTGTCCTCTGCACTGAGAAGGCGGGGGCTGCTGCTTTGGAAGGAGTGGGGCTGGGGCCTGACGCCCAACGAGGCAGGATGTGTTTTATGGCCTCTGTCTGTTTCTTCATCGTGGAGAACTGCTGGGCAAATTCTTCAGTGGTGTCGCCGAAGAGGCCAGCCTGAAAAATGGGGGCGTCAAGAAAGCGTACTTTCTCAACATCCCTCATTTCCACCAGATGAAGCTCTCCTGGACCACCATGGTGGACATCGCCCTCCCCAGAGCCTGCGCCGTGATCTTTGTAGCCCGGAGGGCATAGTCAGTCGCTGAGCGCAGATCCTGCAGTAGCTCTGGTTTGTGAACAACCTTGTGCAGCTCACTTAATTTGGTTGATTTGACACAGAATGACCCAATAGGTTGGATTATTCCTTTTAGGATTTTTAGCCAGGGTT
Organism: Cirrhinus molitorella; assembly: GCA_033026305.1. Lineage (NCBI taxonomy): Eukaryota > Metazoa > Chordata > Actinopteri > Cypriniformes > Cyprinidae > Cirrhinus > Cirrhinus molitorella. The sequence goes on from CM065120.1 coordinate 21,851,826, forward strand.
GAATTGGAATTTCATGTTGAAATGTATTTTTGTTCATGTAGAAGACCCTCATTGCCTTTGTTTTCAGTTCATTCACAGCCAGATTGAATTTCCTGGAGGACCTGGTTGGGGCTTATTGAGGAACATTGTCTGACTTTTTGTTGTTGGGAGGAAAAGTCTCTATTTTTACACCACATGAATTGTTTTTGTACATGGTGCTGATTAAATACATTTTTCCCCTACATTCCCATTTTCCAAGAGTTTTTGGAACAGTCCTTTATACCAGATTGAATCAAAAGCTTTTTTTAAAGTCAACAAAGCAGTCAAATATTTTGGTTTTGTTTTGGTGTACATGTTTTTTTTTTTTTTTTTTTTTTGGGTTTTGAAACGGTTTAAATTGTATGTTAATAATCTATGATAATATCTTCCCCAAGTTGCTACTGACACATTGCCTCTGTAATTGTTTGGGTCAAATTTGTCTCCATATTTAAAGTTTGGTGTAATTAGGCCTTGATTCCAGGTGTCTGGAAAATATCCTACACTATATTGTTGAGTAATTTGGTTATTGCAGTTTTGAATTTAACATTTGTTGTATTTGATCATTTTGTTAAATGTTGCGCTGCGACATCATGCGTTGTTGGGTTTTAATGTATGTAGTCTGTCTGTTAGCTTATTTACTGTGATTGGGACATCCAGATGATTCTGATGATTATTTTTTGTTGTTGTTGTTTCAGAATTTCTAATTAGTTTTTAATTTCATTTTGAGCTAAATTTGTTGTCATTATTTGGTAAAGATTTCTAAAGTGTGTCCCCGTTTTATGTTTCCGTTTTGAATGCCCAGTTATGCCTGTTTTATTATTATTGACAATGTTCCAATTGTTCCAAAAGTTACTGGTAATTTTTGACTTCTCCATTGCTTGAAATAATTGGTCTGCATGCTCTTCTTTTTTTGCTCTTAGAGTTTGGTTGTACATTCTAAAAGCTTCATAATCTTAATGGTGGAGTTCTTGGTTGTCAAGGTCTCTGTGTTTTTTATATGAAAGTACTGACTGCTTTATTCATACTGTTGTTCTAATTCTTTCACACGTGTGTGTTTTTTGCTTTTTGTTTTGATCATTTTTTTTTCAAATGCACATGGATGCTGATTGGTGGAATATATATAGGCTGTCGATTCATTAAATGATGAGCAGTTTCCCCTAAAAAGCTCAATAATAAAGCATATATATATATATATATATATATATATATATATATATATATATATATGTATGTATATATATATATATATATATATATATATATTATTATTATTTTTTTTTTTTTCTGGATGTCAGTGGACGAGAGGCTTTATTATGCTTTATTATTGAGCTTTTTAGGGGAAACTGCTCATCATTTAATGAATCGACAGCCTATCTGCTAATCTTCAAATTGTTTTACACTAAACAATCATGTAGAATATTTTAAATATGATACACACAGGTTTATTTTTGTGAATTGTGGGGACATTCCATAGTCGGTTTTTAAATAATGTTTTTTATACTGTACAAACCGTATTTTCTTTCGCCCTACACCACTGGTTCCCAATCATGTTCATGGAGGCTCCCTAACACTACATGTTTTCCATGGCTGTATCCGGAATCGCTCCCTATACTCTCAAATAAGGCACTACACTGTAAAATAAAAAAAAAATTAATAAAAAAAAAAAACACAATTTGTTGTGTCAACTTAAAATAGTTTGTTACCCTGCTTCCTTAAAATTAAGTTCAGTCAGCTCAAATAAGTTTATTCAAGTCGAAATGTTAAGTTGTACTAAGTAACTACTTGGATATTCAAGTTGACTAAACAACAAAAAAAAAAAGTCTGTTAAACTTAACAGCTGTGTTTGTTACTCGGTTGCCTTAATTTAAAATTGAATCAACTCAAATATCTAAGTTGTCACTTAGAAAAACGTAACATTTCAAGTTGGCAAAACTTTTTTCGAGTTGACTAAGCTTAAAATAATTTGTTACCTGGCTGCCTTAATTTTAAGTTGACTCAACAAATTTTTTTTTTACAGTGTATTTGAGGGGACAGCCATTTTAGTGGTGTTCGGAACCATAGTGGACGTTCTCAAGTGCACTCAATCAATTCCACAATGCACCACAAAAATGAGTGTACAACCAACGTACACTCAATGGCTAAAGATAACCCATAATGCACTGTCAGAGTTGCGAGCCAAATTAATTATTGCGTCTCACTAGAAGATGGCGCCCGCAGCTGCACAACAAATGATTTGACGGAGCCACACATATCTATAGATTAGTGCAAGTTAATTCTTATACTTTAATAGTATTTAAAGCTTCTAACAGGCTGTGTGACTGTGAGGAATGATTACCTCAAAATATATGTTGGTGTGCAGTTTTCCCTATTGCTCACAAGCCACTGATTGTAACCCCTGGCTTATTCACATTTTTGACTGGGTCTCCTGGGGATTTGTTACATTAGTTGACTAATAAGGTGCACCATTTTGTTTAACTGTTAATGAAAGAGGTTGTCTCATACATTCCTGTTGTAAACATGCAATTGCAAATAAATATTTGAATGGTACCCAGAAAACTAAGAAAAACTTGCACAGATTCAGTTTTTTCATTCAAATAACAAGTCTCTCTACTTTCACAGCAACAACGACGGGAGCGTGAGATGAGACGGCAGCAGGAGCGGGAGCAGAGACGCAGGGAGCAGGAGGACAAGAGACATAAGGAGGAAATGGAACTTAGGCGTAAAGAGGAAGAAGAGCGCAGAAGAGCCGAGGAGGAAAGGAGAAGGATTGACCTTGAACAGGTGTCTTTATAGGTATCTCACTTTTATAATAGCATGGAACTTAAGCTAAACACTTTTTAACACTCTTTGTTTGACAGGAGTTTATTCACCGGCAGCTTGAGGAGGAGCAAAGACATCTTGAAATCCTTCAGCAACAGCTGCTGCAGGAGCAGGCCAAGCTACTGGTATGAAATCACTCTGTTTCAGTTGTTTCATTGTGATTGTTGTTTTGTGTAATACGAGATTGGATTTGTATAGATTTAGCTGTGCATTAAGGTGTCATACACCAGATGTGAAAATTGGATGAGATCAAAGGGTCAAAGCCATTGTTTTCTGTAAATGTATGCACACCACGGCCACACATACTTCAGTTACTGTTCCAAATTGTTAGCTATTGTTATTAAAAGACAATAATGAAGGCTAGTGGATGCACTGTGTATAGCCAATAGTACAGTAAGTTTGTCCTGTTGTGGTTTGACATCTTGAAAAAAGCCTTGGCAGCTTGGTCTAAATTTTAAATACTTCTCCAAGGGATTCGGGCAATTTACACCAAACTCAATACTACATACTAATGCTGCGTTCCAGGCAGATTTTTGAGCCCGTAAGTGACGACTTCAAACCACGACTCACAACTTTCAGCGTTCCAGGCATGTCACGCCAAACTGCCTGAGTGCAAGGAATTGTGGTAGCAAGATGTAAACAAACCAGCATGGCGGACCGTACGGGCTTATGCTCATTTACAATCATTTCTATCGCAAAGGCGATTACTATTTCCCTATTTTAGGGAAACGGAGGAGGAAAAATGGCACATAAGGCAAGAGAAGCTCCTATACCTTTTATATTATGTTATTTGTATATTTGGAAATGCATCCGTAGGGTGACGTCAGAGTGCGAACTGGGAGTACATCGATCTAGCACGAGATCACGGGTGGGAAGTCACGGTTTTGACTGCCGTTCCAGTGCACTTTCACGGGTAGAAGGTTGGAAATACATGTGTAACGGGTTGCCTGGAACGCAGCATAATGCATTAAGATGCTAAAATCTAGAATGGTCTTTCCATGATGAGGGAATAAATCAGTAAAAAAAGGGGAAGAGGCCCATTAATTTATTGTGTGATTTAGATTGAATTTCACTTCCACTGTCAATACCACAACTTGAGCAAGGCACCGAACCCCCAGCTTTTGAGTTTTCAGAAATGGCAGGTTTTTCGTGGCTTAATTTTATTTTTCACCATACACAAAGGAAGTTGTAACTAAAACATACATAAAGGTCCAGTCTGCCCCAAACTTTACACGTTTGACGAGAGTCCTGGCCCAAAGACATTCATTGATTTCACCCATCCATTCTCTAATCGGCTTATTCTCTGTAGTGTTATGGGAGGCCTGAACACATGTACACACAGGGCCTAAAATTAACACTCGTCAATGACCAAACTCAAGTAGAAATCGCTGTTGGCGAGTATATGTAACAGTGTCAGCCGCGAGTTGGCAGGTAAAACATTTACAAACTATAACAAAACAATGTTTTGAGAACAACAGCTAGTTTTTAAAGAGATTCACTGTTTCTGATGTACTCAATCAATTCCACAATGCACCACAAAAACGAGTGTATAACCAACGTACACTCAATGGCTAAAGATAACCCATAATGCACTGTGAGAGTTGCGAGCCAAATTAATTTTGCGTCTAATATATACTAGAAGATGGCACCCGCAGCTGCACAACAAATGATTTGACGGAGCCACGCATATCTATAGATTAGTGCAAGTTAATTATTATACTTTAGTATTTAAAGCTTCTAACAGGCTGTGTGACTGTGAGGAATGATTACCTCAAAATATATGTATATTTTCAAGTAGAAATCGCTGTTGGCGAGTATATGTAACAGTGTCAGTCACAAGTTGGCAGGTAAAACGTTTAAAAAAAATAACAAAGCAATGTTGTGAGAACAACAACAGTTTTTAAAGAGATTCACTGTTTCTGATGTAAGCAAATAAAATAATATTTAACAAAGACAAGATTATCGTGATTAGCTGTTTGTCCTAAGCGACAAGAGCAACTCAAATAATAGGATACAAATGTGCTGATAAAGTCAAAGCAGTGTGATGGCCAGCTTGTGCCTAGACACGGTTCTAATAACTTTTACCTGAGAAGATATTCCTTCTTCATTTTGGAAGATTAACTTTTCTTTATTCTTCATAATCTGAGAATCCAGTATAACACCAGAGAGTCATATCAGGGTTCTTGGTATTAGCAAGAGATCGCAATTCGCTCCTGATCCACAGCTATTTACCACGAACACAACATTCATTACTTTGATTTAAAATCTGAACTTGTTACTAAAAAGGCTTTTTCAGCATTGTGATCCTCTTTTATCACAGTACAGTAATACAATTGTTTATAGAAATATTCATGTCAATAAATAAACAAATAAACAAATAACCAATGTGTTACTCAATTCATTTGACTTTTAAATTTGTAAGTTGCTCAAGCAAGTTGTCAATTTAAACACAGCATATAGCCTACTTTTCTTGCGCTATTTTAAATTGAAACTTGCCACTGACAGAAACGTGCCTTTTCTTTATTACAAGTAGTCCCAGGGATTATTAAAAAAAAACTGTTTTTCTACCTCCACAAATGCATTGTGTTGCCTTGTTCATCGAAAAGTGCACTATTTCTTGTTTTAAACCTGGTTAAAAGCCATGTGTTGACTGTAAAAGACAGTAAAGTTTAATTCTATTTATTTATTGTAAAATTACTATATTTCCGTGTTCATTTTTACTGTGAACAATGTACCATCACTTTAATTCAGCGCGTGCATAGTTGTATTATGTGCCCGTATGTTGACTTGATACCTGCTGATCCTGTCTTTTCTTGCTCTGTTCGTCCCTCTCCCAGGCTGATGAAAGGTATCGTAAGAATCTTCAGGGCACTCCTCATGCTGCTTCACCCAAACAGACTCCTTTGCCACAAGGATCTGAACCATACTCCAATGGAAACTCTTCCACTGAGTCCTCAGGCATGCACAGGCCTATGGAACCACAAGTAACCTAAGATTACACACTACAGTTTTTTTTCTTCTCCAATCTGTCTCTTTTAGTGATCGACCAATATTGTTTTTTTGACAGCCGATGCCAATTCTTGGAAAGGAGGATGGCCAGTGGCCAATACAAAGCCAAAATAACTATTTATTTTAATTAATATTTAAGAAATTTTAAATCATTTGAAAATGGATTAAAAAATAAATGTGTAACATAAACATACATTAAATATTTTCTCAAATAAATATTTATTAAAAATGTAATTAAAAAGGAAGTTAAACCTGTAACTAACCGGGCACTCGGTATTCTGGTAAGTTTGTGTGCATTGGTGCATTTTTTCAAATAAGTTCAAATAGTTTGTTTTAACCCACCAGTACACAGCTTAAATACATGTAATACCTTTCTAATTACATTCAAATTACAGAATATTACATACGCATAAGCTACTTAAAATAGTGTATCAAGAATAAACTTAAGTGTACTTCGTGTGTATCTATACTGTACATTTTATCCAGCTACACCTTAGTTTGATTTAACCCACCATTACACAGCCTAAATACATGTAATACCTTTCTAGTTACATTCAAATTACAGAATATTACATGGACATAAGCTACTTAAAATAAAGAGTGTCAAGAATATACTTAAGTGTACTTCATGTGTATCTATACTGTACACCTTATCCAGCTGCACCTTAGTTTGATTTAACCCACTAGTACACAGCTTAAATATATGTAATACCCTTCCAATTACATTAAAATTGCAGAATATTACACAGGCATAAGATACTTAAAATAAAGTCGGTAACACTTTATTTTAAGGTGTCCAAAATACAGAGTAATTACCTAATTAAGTACTTAGTAGTAGCCACTGTACTTACATGAAATATAATGTACTTACTGTGTAACTAAGTTATGGAACAGCCTGTACTTAGTTTGTAATTATGTACATGTAATAGGCAGCTATTGTTACATAAGTGTTACCATAAAGTCTATCAAGGCTGTACTTAAGTGTACAAGAAGCTGTGTAACAGACTCAGTCTGTTACATATCTGTAACAGTAGCTGCCTAATACAGCTACGTAATTAGGAACTGTAATTGCAGGCTGTTCCATAACTGTGTTACATGGTAAGTACGTTTTGTTTCATGTAAGTAAAGCAGCTCCTACTTGGTATCTAATTAAGTAATTACTTTGTATTATGACACCTTAAAATAAAGTTACAGAATATGTCTGTCTCTAGCACAAGTGGCACTGCACATAATATAAGATCAGAAACATTAAAGAGAGAATTGCGGTGCATCGGAAAATCAAATTTTTTCTCCAATCTCTAATAATGCTTACTGTGTCATCTAAGACTCATGACGAGACGCATCCTGACACGTGACAGACATCGTGAATGAAACTGCTCAAAGGTTCTGGGTGACATAATGCTGTCATCATAATGCATAATGCATCCGTGAAATAATAGTCTGTCTCATCTTTGACTGCTCAGTGTGTCCTCCATGTCACTCTTTCCTGTTGTTCTCTCCCCCTCCCTCAAAGGTTCAGTGGTCTCACTTAGCTGCTTTAAAGAGCAACTCATCTGCACCCCCTGTGTCTCGCTCCCAGTCCTTCAGTGATCCTGTTCCTAGTTTTGCACATCTTCATCTACGCTCTCAGGACTCCTCTCACCAGCACCACCCAGTGCACCCTTCATACCCTGACCACCCGCAACTTCTTTCTCAATCCAGGGGCCACGAGGCCCCTGATCAGACTCTTGATGAAGAGGTGCCCCCAAGGGTAAGAAAAGGGACCATGGATTAATTTTTAGACATATGTTTGGCACTATGTAGAACTATGATGAGTACATTTGTTTTCACCCATAACTCTGGATTTGTAGAGCCTAAAATCTTGTTTTTAATACCTTTTTCCTTTTCAGAAGTGTGTGTGTGTATATATGTATATGTTCAAAATGTCCTGGCTTGATGCACGAGAGCCACCAAGGTTTGTTCTTGTGTGTCACACAAGCACATTTGTATGTCCATTGTGACATATATGACAAAAACTATTTGTCTGCTTACCATGAAGTCTGGAAACCAAATATAATCTTAGAAGTTTTTAACAAAAATAGATTGTAAAAACCTGATTTTTAGTTTTACTATAATTTTCTTGCCATAAAAAGAGCCACAGAAGCTGGCATGCTGTTTAAAGATAAACAAATAAGCAACAATGAATACCGGCATGTATGAAGTGGTCCTTTGTCTGTATCATGCTATCATAATATACATATTGCATATATAAACAAATGTAATATAAATTACAATGTTACCGGGTGCAACAACTAAAGAGGACCTAAAACACAGTTTGACTGTATGTTGATATTTACCACCAATACAACATCAAGACTGCTTGTTATAAATTTGCCATATTTTTTTAGCATTTTTTTAACTGCTTGATCCCTGATAATGCTGCTCGTTTCGGTAACACATTATAATAACGTTCAGTTGTAAGTCATTTATAAATGATTAGTTAATGATGAAATAATCATCTACAAAACATTTAGAAACCTTTTATAAGTGATATGCTAACAATTTATGTATGTTTTGTTAATTCATTTACAAGTAATTAGCTAATGATGAACCAATTATTTACAAAACATGACTAAGCATTCATAAATGATTAATAAATTATATGCTAACAATTTACAAATCTGTCATGTTATCATAAAAATAACATATCATGAAATAATAAAACAGATCCTTAGTAAATGGTTAATAAGTTACTAGTCAATATATTATTAAACAATTATAAATAATTGAAATGTCAGTCATTGAAATGTTTATCCTCCATTGAAGACCACATAATGAATAAATCATTTACACATCTTTCTGCATCCCCTATTCTAAAGTGTAAACAATTCATCAGTTGTAAATGTTTTACTCATCATTTGTAGTTCTTTCCCCCCAGTGTGTATACCCGCACAACCTGTAACCAGCGGGTTTATAAAACATTTACAACTAATGAGTAGTTTACACTTTAGATTAGGGGACGCAGAAAGTGTTGTAAATGCCTTGTATCCACCAGATCATTTTTAACATGTAAGAAAGATCTACAAATGATGTGTAACACATTTACAAGTGATGAATTGTTTACACTTTAGGGGATGCAGAAAGATTTGTAAAGTATTTACTCATGCATTTACACAACAGGCTTTGAATAATTTGTAGTGTGTAATGCAATGTAAGGGCTGAGTGGTGAAAGTAAAGATGTCTTCTGTGACACACATTTAGCACTGTGCACCTGGTGTGATCTTCATTAGAGGGTAAACTGGTTTACATTATCACTAGATCCAAGACACTCCACACAGAAAGTCTTTGCTGATGAGAGAAAGGGTTTACATGTTTATTCACTTGACAGCAAATAATTTATTATTATTTAAAAAAGAATATAGTTTTAGAATAATTGCATTTTTGCACTTTTTAACATAGCACTTATTAATCATTTATAAACACATAGTCATGTTTTGTAAATGATTAGTTTATCATTAAGTAATTACTTGTAAATGAACTTGTAATTGACTTGCAAATGAATTAACAAAACATACACAGATTGTTAGCATATCAGTTATTAATCATTTGTGAATGTTTTGTAAAAGATTATTTCATCATCAACTAATCACATATAAATGACTTACAGCTGAACATTATTATAAAGTGTTACCCTTGTTTCTATACAAATAATAATTTGTGTAATGTAATAATTGTATAATCAAACACAGTATAATATGTATGTAATATTTACAAGATACTTTCTTGCAAGGTGCCTGTAAGAACAACATCCAGATCTCCTGTTTTGTCCCGTCGAGATTCTCCACTACAAACTGGGCTGCATAACAACCAAGCTGGACAGAGGAATGCTGGAATGTGTGACCTTTTTTTAAACATAATTTCAATGCAGAATATTCACCTCTGAGATTACATGTAAAAGCTTGTATTTCTCAGGAAAATGTCAGTAATTTTGTCTTTTGACCTCTCTTTCCCTTAGTAACATTGAGCCACGACTGCTGTGGGAGCGAGTTGAACAGCTCTCATCTAGACCAGGTAGTGGGAGTTCTTCTTGTTCCAGTAACTCCAGCTCTCAGACTGGATCACAGGCCAGCTCAGGGGAGAAGTTCAGGGTTCGTTGTGAGTAGTTTGTATCAGTATCTTAAAGGATTAGTTCACTTTTAGAACAAAAATTTACAGATAATGTACTCACCCCCTTGTCATCCAAGATGTTCATGTCTTTCTGTCTTCAGTCGTAAAGAATTTTTTTTTTTTTGAGGAAAACATTTCAGGATTTCTCTCCATATTGACACTTTTTAAAGATCAAAAAGAGCTGTGTAGATTTAAAGTGTAGATCAGGGGCATGCAACCCACGCCACTGGTAATGGCAACCAGTGGCCAACCAGTGGTTAACCAGAAAAATTAAAAATGGCACGTCATGCCAAAATGGTTGCCGACCCCTGGTGTAGATAATAGTATCATCTGCATAAGTGTACATTTGCTGGCTCGACTACTTTTCCAAGATCATTTATATAAATAGAATACATCATTATACATCATTCAAAATGGTTAAGTGTATACTTTTTTTGTGTACACTCACAATAACAACTGAAGTTTTTTCTGTCTTCAGGGTCTCCGCGCACTGCGATTAGAAACGCCTCAATAAATGTATCTTTAACTCGGTGGATGTTCAGCACACAGACAGTTAATATACATGGATGGAAAGCTTGATATCTCTACTTTTAAATAAAGCAAGTCTTGTCGAAAACAAATGTTCCGTTATAAAGTAATCCGTATGAAACCAACAACATGTTGAGTTTTGCACTCAAGTGTTCATTAACGATAATGAAGTTCACGCCTCTCTTTACTTTCGCTTTTGATATGGTAATTAGCCATGTGCGCCGCGCGGGAATGTTAACGCCCACCATCACCGCAAACTAACTTTGAGAATTCATCGCGTTCATCTCAGCTACTGTTCGCTTATGGAAGAAGACACACTGAGAGGACTAAACACTGAATTCACCTCAGATGAAGAACAGAATGCGATGCGCGGCTGATCCACGTGAGGCGATCGTTATGATGAGCAAGTAATGTTTCTTATTTGCATTAGGTAACGTGCTATTCTCACATATACTTGAACACATAGCTGTGTTTTTCTAAAACTATAACTCCTGGCTAAAAGGTTTGAAATCGAGTGAAAAGGATAGGTATCTAAATTCTTACGATGCAATGAAGGTTTCATGCTCTACAGGCTATAATATAAAGCAAAATACGATATAAAAGTAATAGGACTGTACTGTTTTTAGTGATCGCATACCTGCATCACATATGACTCTTCACTTGAATCTGAGGTAGTTTTATTAACATTATTTGTACGGAATACCAGGGGTAGTTCAGTTTTTGCGATCGAGTAAATGCACATATAATAATTCACTGATGTAATTATGTGCGCATCGCCATAATATTGGAGTATATGTACTTGTTTGACGTTACTAAATAATAATATAGATTATCTAATTGTTACCTGTGTGCTGCTCACACTGCAAAAAATCTCTATCTTAGATTTTTTTGTCGTTTCCATTAAAAATATTTAAAAATTCTTAAATCAAGAAGGATTTTCTAGACAAGTAAACATTAATGTCTTGTTGTCAGACACTAGAAAATTAAGTGAGTTTTTGCTTGAAACAAGCAAAATAATCTGCCAATGCAGCAAGCAAAATAATCTAGCCTTCTGTTTGAAATAAGATTATTTTGCTTACCCTATTGGCAGATTATTTTGCTTGGTTTAAGCAAAACCTCACTTAATTTTGACAATAATTTTTACTCGTCTAGAGAATCCTTCTTGATTTAAGAATTTTTAGATATTCTGGCTGGAAACGACAAAAAATCTAAGCTAGAAAAGCATTTATTTGCAGATCCCTTTTTTAACAGATTTGCTGGTGAAAAGTGTTAATATATCTTCACATTTTTAGCACTGCAAGCAAGGCACAACACTTTTCCACATAGAGGAATTACAATGAAATAGATGAAAATCTTTGAGCATTCTCACATTCTTTCTTCACAGCACTCCAACTTGATGGGGGAACATTCACTCTGATGGGGGAACATTAGCCATTGTGGGAGTGTCTTTTGTCTCTCCTTGTGTGAATTGCATGAATATTCAGAGCAATTAACACTCCCATGAATATGGAATAATTATCTATTGACACACATTGAGTCTTTGCAGTCAAATAATTTGAAAACCCACTAATTATATTATAACACAATATCACTAAAACCTACCTATTTTTTATCAAATAATACGTCATTAATAGTGGTTCACTTCCACGATTTGGTACGATTGCATTCATATCAGCAGCGAACCAAACCAGCGTTCACATGAACCGTACCCATGACCTCCCTTTTTAAGTGGACTCGTGTATGCTTCGCGGGTGCGCACCCGAGTTCGGAAGACAGCGTTCAAATCATCCAAACGTACTGAACTCTGATGTCACTCGAACCCGGGCACTCACCAAAAGTGCTAGTGTGAAAGTACCCTTAGAGGCTTTTGCATCTCTTCATATAGACTGGTGTGATTTTTATTTCCTATTTTTTTATTTTTTTATTTTTTTTGTATCTAAATACAGGTACGTTTGATGTCCAGTGTGCACAAAAAAATTGATGAAAAATCATGAATCAATTTTTAATCAAATTATTACCCCAAGAATTGATATGAATGGAATCGTAAGGTACCAAAAGATTCCCACCCCTTAATTGCCTCTCATGAACACACATGAATAAAATCAAAACCAGAAATCCTACCAGATATTCTTCCTTTGTATAAGACAGACTGTCATGAGCTTTTTCAACAAACAGTGGGGACCAAACCATCTTTGGGAAAAAGTGATCTGGACGTGTTCCACTGCCCTACCAGAAAATGACTCTTGTGCTTTTCCACTCTCTCTGCAGCCTCTTCAAAGTCTGAGGGCTCACCAACGCAGCGGCCAGAGATTGCTGGGAAGAAGTCAGAAAAGAAGAAAGACTTTGTAAGACCAACTAGACATGCTGTAAGTAATTGTTATACTTAATGTCAAATATCTGATTTGTTGGTTTGCAAATATGTAAAAAAAGGCCTATATTCAGACAGATTGTTTCTATTGAAGTAAATAATTGATACATTCGTATTGAACACCATCCATTGTGTTGTTCACTATGATCATGTTTATCATTAATTAATTAGTTCCTCTGACAGTATAAACTAGGTAGAATTGGTGAGTTGGATTGACACGTTATTGTGTCCCACAAGTGACCAAGATTGTGCAGGGGATGGCTGCCTTAGTAGTGAGCTCCGCAGTTGTTTTTGTGTTTTTATTTGGTCCTGTTTTTAGCTATATTCCTGCAATCAGTTTCACCAGGGACAAATCGCTACACACTCGGCAGTACACACCACCCACAGGGTTCATACGGGTGCTTGAATTCCTTGAAAATGCTTGAATTTTAATGCAGTATTTTCAAGGTTTGAAAAATGCTTGGATTTTGGATGAAGTGCTTGAAAGTGCTTGAAATTGCAGTTTCATTGGTTTCATAATAATTTGCTTTCTTAATTAATAGTTATTTTTTTAAATAAAAAGCCTAACTGCTCCACTCGAGTCTGCACATGTGGCTGTAGTGTAATCCGCCCGCCGGTCTTTATTGACGAAACATGCCGGGAGGTTGCCGCTTTAGTCAACGATCGCCTGAATTATGGTTAAAACGAGAACGAAATAGTAGCAGCCTCCTGTAAAGTCTGCGTTTTCATGGAAGAGTCTGCACTTTCAAGCCATATAAAAGGTAAACAAAAAGCCCCTACTCAGTTAAACTAATTAATTGTTAAGACTGTAGCGATTAAAGTGAAATGCGAATGAAAAGTGTTTATTGCGGCATACAGTATTTGAGAGAATTCAAGAACCGAACACAACTGTTGCGTTTTGCGGATTTTTTCTTACTGGTAACTAATCTAAACGCCTCTGAATGGCTATTGCATGCATGTGCTAAACACAAACGTGTGTGATTTATACACACATAATCTTATGAATTGTGAGCAGATCTAAACGTCATCATGAACAACAGCACAGATACAGTGTAAACAAGACAGCAATTCAGTGAGCTTGTGCTAGACTGAAATCGTCTGTTGTAGTGATGGGGAAACTCGTTGCTCCTTTTCTAAACGTCATCATGAACAACAGCACAGATACAATGTAAACAAGACAGCAATTCAGTGAGCTTGTGCTAGACTGAAATCATCCGTTGTAGTGATGGGGAAACTCGTTGCTCCTTTTCTGTATATGTTTTGATCTCAAATTAAATAACCATTTGTTTTTCATGCTACTAAAATGTGAAGCAATGTGAAGAATAACATGAATATGACATTTTGTTTTCCTCACACAAAAACGCAATCGACATTAATCGTAATTGTCACCAGTAGTGTAGCCAGGATTCACAATATGGGTGGGACCAGAGAAAATTGGGTGGGTCAAAAATCCATCTGTTATCAAAATTGACCAACGCAACTACACCTGCTCGAAAAATCAGAGCATAAGCCTGTATATCAGAGCTTCCCAAACTTCAAAGGGGTAAGGCCCCCCAAAAACATAGCAAAAGCTCCACGACCCCCTAATTTTATAATGAATCGAAAAGCAAGACTAGGGCGTTTAAATGGCAGCTGCAGCCAATAACTAAGCCTCTGCTGCCATCTTTTGGTTATAAGGGAAATTTCATGCCATCTTAAAAAGGAATCATGCTAAATACGAAAACGAAACGCAAGCAAGCTATCCAATGTGTTATTGCATGGTTAAGCAATGTAGCCCAATCACATGCATATCTGTTGATTTCTTGAATGCAATGGCCAATTAGAAACGTTTTTGTCAGAATGCACTCACCGCTGAAAGCCCTGGTTTCGTTTTGCGCGCTGGTGAATCATCTCATTAGCTAAGTGCAAATGCGATGTAATTAGAGATTCGTTTTGTATTTTAAAGACCTTAATTGTTTATAAAGGAACTTTCTGAGATCGCAGTGAAGTTGAGTGACGCTTTGTAGTTAAAGGGAGCGCACTTTCTGTAATTAGTGATGTAGTGGAGGGTTTCAGTCGGCTTTGCGTATACCCACTTCTAATAATACCCCCTGCGCACGTCATTCGTGTCCTGCATTAGCCACAATCCCGAGACTGTAGAGACAGTGATAATGCGGTCAGGACCGTGGCGCTGGCTTGCTTTGAAATATGTTTGATGATTGTGCCTGATGCGCCCGCGCCTGCTCTTTCTCCCGCACTGCAGATGTTGCTGTTCATAAGCGAAAGCATATTAGGGCGGGCGCACGACTGGAAAATGTAATATTTATGATTGATTACCTTTGAATCAGTTTATAATAACGAAAACAATACCTTACAAATAAAAATAAGCAGGTTTTTACGATCAGAAATGTCCTATAGCAGTAAACCCAGTTAACTTTTCTGTCAAAGGATCCAGTAAACGAATACGTAAAATAGTAAGTTAAAAACGACTAACACAGAGAAAACCAGACCCATTTTATTAGAGATATGCATGTATGCGAAGAGTATGCCCACTTAGAGTAACCACACCACTGACTATAACCCATTCAGAGTTTATATGCAACTTTCGTTTTCGGACACACACACGCTGCAATGTTTCGGGAATGTCATCCACATATTTATTCTGGATTCATTATTGAAATAGCACAGTAACATAGTGAAAACCAAAGCAATGGAAGGGACAAACAGCCTCAGTGATTTCCAAACTACCACAGACAGCAGGAGTTCTGGGCGAGATCTAGTGCACGGACCAAAAGCGTGTAAACTTGAGACCGAGACATCAACCAGTAGCTTTCGTTTCCAATAACAGACAGTAGAAAGTTCAGGAATAAAAGGTATGCGATTTATGACAGAACAGTCTCACACTCGATCGTTTATTTAGTAACAACAAATAAAAATATACATTACAAGTGCAAATGAACTGACACTTAAAACGCGCAGCATAGCCGAGGATTCACCTATAGCAAGAGACAAAAGCTCGTCCAGTTTTGTTGGCAACCTCTTTAAGTTATTCTTGACTGCACTGTACAGTCAGGGCATTGTTTTAACGCTTACCTCCGAAAAATATTTTCTTTTGCGCACCCCATCCCCCATTTTAATATTTTGATTTAGCCTAGCTACGGCCCCCCTGCAATACCACTACGGCCCACAGTTTGGGAAGCACTGCTGTATATCATTATAAGTAGAGCATAACGGTAAGAACAGCATATGAGCAAGGCGGCCACACCGCCTTCTGAAAGACCCAACCCAACAACATTTTGCCACAAAGCACCAGCAAAAATAAATACAATGAATCTGTTGAGGAAAACAGTAAGAAAATATTTGAATGATTCGTTAATAAACTAGTGTATTCTGAGATGGTGTCGCAAAGACCCTGATTTGCAGTCTACTCTTTGGACACAACTTTAAAGAGAAATGAATCTTTACAGATTTTATTTGTTTTATTTCGTTAAGTAATAATTTAAAGCTTTCTATTTATATATTTATCATGTTTGTGAGGCATGTATGTGCTGAGTTTTGGTTTAATTTTTGTTTTGCGCTCCTATTGAAGTACAAGATGGCAGAAAGCTCATCATGTTTGTTTTCTTTATTTTATAAAACCACTGTTTGTAATGTTTGTTAATATTGTGAGTGCACACAAATAAAAGTAGACCCTTTATATTTCTGAATGATCTATTACTCTTACGTTTGTGAGCAAAAATGACAGATAATTTTAAATTGTTTCCACTGAAATTATGCAAATGATCGCGCTGGTGCCTCCATGTCCTGCAAACTGGCTTCCGGTTCCTCTCTCCGCAAAAACGATTCGATATGTGCCTAATAGCACACATTTATCTAGGTTTAACGTTTAAACTAACATCGTTTCATAGCTACTTTAACTGTTTTATATCTATAGATTTTGTTTTAGATAAGTCCTGATGATTTGAGAAGGTAAATTGATCAAACAGACTATAAACGGACTCCGCTGGTCGCTGTTCGATCCTTTAAAAAACGAAAACTTATATTTAACGAACAAAAAAAATGCTCAATGTCTTTCTAAATTAACTTAATAAAAAAGGAAACGAAATATAATCACTTCGCCATTACATACAAAATGTAAATATTTTAATAGCTGAAACAGTAGCTATAAGCTGTTTTGGGAGAAGGGGGAAAAAGACGGTCACAGGTTGGGCTCAACCTAGAATTTTGATAAGCTGATTCTGATTAGGCTAAGCAACTGACTGGGTGGACCTGACTGACAGGTGGGCCCACCCGTAGCTACGCGCCTAATTGTCACATCAAAAAATAAGGACATACAAATACTTAAATGCCTTAAACGGTACAAGAAAATACTTTATTATAAATTCAAGAGGTCAGAACTTGAGGACGGAAAGACAAAAATCATGATATGGATTAATGTGATGATTAAACTTTCATAAGGGTATGATTTCATTGAATAAACAAGTCAAAACGCAGTGCAGGTGTAAAAGTATCTCTGAAGGAAACCGCCTGCTTTGATGGCATTTTCATTTCGTCTTGACTATGTATAATGTCTGAAAATGTAGCATTAATGAGCACAGTACTACTTTATGTACAGTCGTTACAAGGTAGAACGTTTTGTGCAGTTCCAAAAATGTCACATGCTGGCAACTTGCTGTTTTTGTTCAGAACAATGAGAAAATCACCACTGTGCCTTCAAAAACCCAAACGATTAATAAATTAAGAAATGTGTGTCAAAAGTGTGTGTGTGTGTTTTAAATTAAGATAATAATTTATAGCTACTTTTGTCTAATCCCTTTTAGTCATTTTTGGCTGAAAAGTTTATCACTATATAAAACATTATGTATTTCCGAAAAACTTGTTTTTGAATTGAAGTTGTACAATTTTAGTTTAGTATCATGTACATAAAGTTTTTGCCCTACCCTCTCATACAGTATTAATTTTATTTGTGCAGGTCTTAAAAAGCTTTTAAATTTATTTAAAAATACTGCAGATACCCTGTAAATTCTTTCATGTTTTAAATTTTATAATTTGTATACTCTATGTTGGCTATTTATATTAGGCAATGTTATATGCAATATAGACATTTGGTATTTAATAGCACAGTAACATCTGATTTAAAGTGAAGAACGTATGTAAACGTAATTTACCACAGTTGTAAAGTGCTGGAAAATCTTGAAAATGCACATTGAAAGTGCTTGAATTTTACTTTGGAAAAGGTGTAAAAACTCTGCACCCAATATTTCACCTGTTTTCAACTATTCTGATGTTTTGCTGGTAGTTGCAGAACAGCGGTGCTGTTCAATCGTTTTAAGACACACAGACACGGGAAGCAAGCTGGTGCACTCATTAAGCTCTGACAGCATGGCTTTAGAACTGCCTAATATCCATCTGGCAAATCTCTGCTCTCTACCCAACAAAACGAACACGCTTGTTCTGTTCTCCTGAATAAATAAGGACTTTTCAAACTCTACTGCTGTGTTACACTGAATTGTGGCTAAAAGAAGCCAGTTCTGGGCTTCCAGCTGTTCAGAGCGGATTGTGATGCAGAATCAGCTGGAAAATCATGTGGCGACGGGACATGCTTCTACATCAATGGAAGGTGGTGTAAAGATGTAGCAGCATTAAAGATGTGCTGTCCTGATATAGAAAGAAGCGTTTTTCATCGACTGTGAGCCATTCTATGTGCCACGCAAGTTTTCCTTGTTTATTCACCTAAGTGTTTACATTACACTGCAAGGGCATGTGAGCATGGCGCTACAACAATCTGATCAAAAGCTGATCAAATGACAGACACCTGAATGCAATAATACCCTAATTCTGTTATAAACATTCTTGCTAACTTTAATAAAGCCGTGAACTGACAAAATACAGATGGCACATTACATTTACATTTACATTTACATTTACATTTACATTTAGTCATTTAGCAGACGCTTTTATCCAAAGCGACTTACAATAGAAGCAATCAGAGCAACAAGAGAGCGACAGTGTATAAGTGCTGTGGCAAATTTCAGTTAGATAAACACGATAAGTCTTGCAAGGGGTTTTTTTTTTTTTTTTTAATATAGAAAACTGAAATGAGTAGGAAAGTGGTAGTGTCAATTGGTCAAGTTCTGCCGAAAAAGATGGGTTTTCAGACGTTTTTTGAAGATGGCTAATGATTCAGCTGATCGAATTTGTCCTTACATGTCCTACCAAAGACTGTAATATACTTGACCAGAAAATAATGGATGCATATCACTCTTTCCCACAGCCAGCTTTGGGTCTCTCTGATCAGTGTCTAGTTCATCTTATATTGACCTACAGGCAAATGAAATCAGATAAGGACTGTAAAAAGATGACCAATTAAATAGTGGGATTTACAAACCTGCTTTGACCGCACTAATTGGAGTGTTTTTAAAACTGCTGCCAATGATCTGGACGAGCTCAACGATTCTGTAACAACATTCCTACCAGGGCTCATTTAACTTACACCAATGACAAACCATGATTCACTTCAAAACTCTGCTCCATCTGGCCGAAGAAAATGGGTACAGGAATGGGGACATAGTCTTGTTTAAACATGCCAAAAACACACTGATAAAGGAGATCAGAGTGGCTAAGAGAAACTATTCTGAAAAGCTGAGAAATCAGTTTTCTGGCAACGACCCTGCATCAGTGTGAAAAGGACTGAAAGACGTCAATAATTACAAGACACCATCCCCTAGCACTCTGTTGAATCAACAACTGGCAGATGATTTGAATGAATTTTATTGCCTGTTTCACACCCCACACTTATTCTGACCTTCTCTCTAAATTTAGGACTCCTAATTTTTTGCTCTAAGAGTATTTCAGAAAGCGTTTTAACACTAAAACTAGCTCCTAAATCTGTGAAACATTAGGAGAAGTGAAGTCACTAAGACAAATCCCAAATATCCCAAAATGGCTGTTGCTGACAATCTACAAACTTTTTAGAAACACTCAGCATTTATTTGCACACACGTTTTCCCACGCAACTTTTTTGGTTTTGGAGGTTAACTCAGTTAACTAAGTTTTCCTTTGATTATATCCTTGTTTTCATTAACAAGTTGAGCAAGAAGTAACAGCTGTTCTTGAGTACAGTTTGGTTTTCATTTACGTTTGTGTATCTTACTATCAGCCATGATTAATAAAAAGGCTGTTTATATGCATATCAGCTAATTGTTTATGAGAAGCACACATGTAAAAGGCTGACAATCATCTGAATCATCCATAGCAACGAGGTCAACCCCGCCCTTACTCTTAGCTTAAGACTTTTCTCTATTCCTTAGTAAAATTTTGTCTCAGCAGCTTTGTTAATAGGTTTTGAGAGAACACTCTTAGCTAAAAACATTTACTGCTATATAGGAGAACTCTTAGTGGTAAGATAAAATGTTTTGTGAATATGGGCCCAGGTATTTAAAAAATATGTTTGTCAGGTCTTCTGGAAACAGAAAAGAAAGCACTAGGCCAGGTGGCCAGATGGCGATAAACCAGCCTGTCTGAAATCCTGTGCTGACCAGCTGGCCCCCATCTTCACACAGATCTTCAACAGATTATTGGAGCTGTGTGAAGTCGCTTCCTGCTTCAAACGCGTCTCCGTCATCCCCATCCTAAAGAAACACAGAATTACAGGATGACTACAAACCTCCACAAATGACCTCTCTACCTTCATCTGTCAGTGGATCACCAACTTTGTGACTGACAGGCACCAGCTAGATAAGCTAATGCCCCCCAGGGATGTATTGTCTGACAAGACCCAGATAATAAAAGAAATAAAAAATAGGTAACAATTTAGAATAGGTAACACTTATTCACTACTCACTGTGACTTTTCCCTCAGTAAATTCCTAATTTGCTGATTATTAATAGTTAGTAAGGTAGATGTTAAGTTTAGGTATTTGGTAGGATTAGGGATGTAGAATAAGATCATGCAGAATAAGGCATTAATATGTGTTTAACTAGTACTAAAAAATGGCTAAAATTATAGCAATATGCATGCTAATAAGCAACTAGTTAGTAGTAATAAGTGTTACCTATTCTAAAGTGTTACCAAACAAGAAGTAAATATGGAATAACAATATGAAGAAAACAAAAGTTTAGTTTTAAAGAAAAAAAAATACACAACATACACCAACGACTGCACCTCTAAAGACCCCACTGTCAAGCTACTAAAGTTTGCAGATGTCACCACACTGCCTCATCCAGGACTGTGACGAGTCTGCTTACAGACAGGAGGGTAAAGAGCTGGCTGTCTGGTGCAGTTATAACAACCTGGAACTGAGCCCTCCTTCTACACTCCTCCAATTCACCATCATGGTTGGCACTATGGCTACAGCAGAGACATTCGGATTCCTGGTCACCACCATCTCTACAGTGGACCTGAAGTGGGAGTTCCACATAGACTCCATTGTCAAGAGGCCCATCTTAGCCAGCTGAGTAAGTTCAACCTGCCACAGGAGCTGCTGATACAGTTGTACTCTGCATTCATTGAATCTGTCCTCTGCACTTTTATGACTGTTTGGGTCAGCTCAGCCACCAAAACCCCACTCTCCAAGAACTGCACTCATCCAGAGTAAGCAAAAGGGCTGGCAAAATAATTCTGGACCTGTCACACCCAGCCCCGCATCCTTTAACTGTTGCTGTCTGGTTGGCGCTACAGAGCACGGAGCACCAGAATGGTCAGGTGCAAGAACAATTTCTTCCCTCAGGCATCTCATGAACAGTTAACTTGGGTATAAATGTGTAATACACAACACCATTTACACATTTCTATTTGTATATTGTGATTTTTTTTTTCTTTAAGCATTTTTTTTTTTTTTTTTTTGTATATTGATATTTCTTATACACTTATTTTTCCTTTTTTTATTTATTGTTATCTGTGTCTTATCTTGTCACTGTCATTCTGTTTGTGCTGTGGAAGCTCAGCAAAACAAATGCTTGTTTCTTGTTTCTTGTCTATTCTTTGATTGTTGCTTTGTCTGCTATTGTATTGTGATATTTAATTTTACCACACTGTATCTTTTTGAATAGCTGTACATTTCTTTTCTGAAAGTGAACACCGCTTCCTACAAAAGTGTTTTTTTTTTTTCTTTTTTTTTCTTTTACATTTTAGACCTTGAGCCTTTGATTTTTTTTTTTTTTTTTATATTATTGGCAAGGCGGATGTCAAGTTCCTGTGCAGAGGCAGAGATGTTTTTTTGTTTTGTTTTTTTGTTTTTCTTTAAAATTCTGACTGTTCTGTTCTGAACTGCATCCGCTTTGCAATGTTGTTGACTAACTGAGTAATCTACAAATTATTATTGCAATAAATACAAATTTTCAGTGTGAAAGACAAAGAAATAAATTTAAGAGTGCTGTTGACAAAGACTCTTACATGTAGACTTTCCCACACTTCCAGGATCTTACCGCTCTGGCCAAGGAGCTGCGTGCAGTGGAAGAAGTGCAACCTCATCATAAGGTGACAGATTACTCTTCATCAAGTGAAGATTTAGATTCAGATGTAGATGATGATGTGGTGGAGCAGGAGCAGGGTGATGAATCCACTTCAGGAGCAGAGGACTCAAGGACATGGTATGTGAGACAGTCCCATTAATTAAAACACTACTTGGGGAAACCATACAGAAAACCACAAACCACATCTTATTAGGATTCATTGTTTTTCCTCTCTAGCTCATCAAAGTTGAGTAATGGTGAAACTGAGTCAGTGAAAACCTTGCTTGTTCATGATGAATCAGAGAGTGATCCAGCCACCACACCTAGCAAAGATGTAACTTTAATCATTAGACAGGTATTGTAACAATCATTTTTCTCAATTCAACTCAATTTCATTATATCATTTCATTTCATGTCATATCACATATTTTGTCTTTGTGTTCTGTATTTTCCCATTCAACTCTATGCTGATTTTGGGTTATATTTTGTTTAAAAAAGGTGTACTGTTTAAAGCAGGGCACAAACGAGTCATATACAGTTTTTAAGCTGATGACTTATGCAGAATTACAGCATTCCTTGCCTCAGACCCTTGTTCTCTTTTTAGCTGAGTTCAGACTGAACTGTCCCTGTTCTTGGTTCCAGAGCATAGCTGAGAGAAAGCAGTTGCGTCCCATTCTCGGGCCCAGTTTGGGTCCAGCTTTGAGCCCTTCACACAGTGAGAGCCACCAGGAGAGAAACTGCTATGCAGGGCGCATTCACCTGCTGCCTGATCTCATCCAGCAGAGCCATCACTCCCCTTCATCTTCCCCCTCATCCAGTCATGCCAGTCCATCCATGTCCCCCCAGATTGCCATGGACATGATGATAGTCAGTGAGGTATGTCCCCTGCCCTAGGCACTGAATTCTGATGCTGTCTTCCTGTGGGCTGTACTATTCTGACTGCTACTAACAAAACCATAATTTTTTGAGTTTTGAGGTCTTGTTAGCTTCTTCCCAATAAACGCAAGAAATCACAAGCAAATGGTCTATTCATAGCAAAAGCAAAATGAACAGACTGAAAGAACAGCTTTTTATACAGTAGATGGTGCAGTACACAAGTATACCTTTCTAGCAACTCATAATGTTTGCTATTCAGGGGAAATTGGTTATCTTTGCCTTTTTCTGAGCCATTTTATTCATCCAGTTCGGAAAGCAAAGTTGAAGCAACGTCACAAAATTTGATAGTTGTGATAGTCTACATCATCTGTTTCTGAGCGCTTCTGTTAAAATTAATTAAAACATGTTAAAAAAGCATGCTAGCAATGTGTTAAGTGTGCTAAAACGTTACAGAGGGTGTTAAAAGGTCCTTGAACCGCATTCTTTATATATACACATTTATACTGTTTTCTGAGGTAAAATATAATATGTTAAATATAAATGTTACCTTCTGAAGAAAAATAGTTTCAAACATGCCTGACCCCAAAAAATAAATAGTGTTTGCTGACAAGATGGCAGAGTGTGGGTGTTAAGAGACACTGGGAATTTGATTTGATTTTCATTTTTTTCATTTGATTTTACTTTATTTCATCGACCCCCCTTTATATAAGATGGTCTACATCTAAACAAATAAGTACAATGTACATATTAAGGTAAGGGTAGGGCAGGTTTGGTGGCATGGGTAGGTTTAATGGTGGGTCAAGGTGTAAGGGATGGGTATAACTATAAATTTATTATTATTATTAATTACAGATGTAATCACATGCAGGTATTTTTTTTAAACATACAGTCATGTGAAAAAGTTAGGACACCCTATTGAATTCCATGGTTTTCTGTATTGAGACATAATAGAACCATATCTGGCCCTTGGCAGGTCTCAAAATATGGGAAGTTAAAGCTTCAGATGAACAACATCACATGACATATCACGCTGTGTCATTATTTATTTAACAAAAGTAAAGTCAAGATGAAAGCCATGTGTGACAGTTAGAACACCCTTTGATTCAATTGCCTGTAGATCAACTTTTAGGAGCAATAATTGAAGTAATACATTTCTGTATGACTTTTTTTTCAGGATGAGCTCTGGACTTTGACTAGGCTATTGCAACACCTCGATTCATTTATTTTCAGCTGTTCTGTTGTAGATTTGCTGGTGTGCTTTGGATCATTGTCCTGTTGCATGACCCAATTTTTGCCCAACTTTAGCTGTCGGGTGGATGTCCTCACATTTGACTCTAGAATGCTGTGTTATACAGAGGAGTTCATGGTTGACTCAAAGACTGTGAAGTGCCCAGGCCTTGTGACAACGCAACAAGCCAAGATTCATCAGCTCTCCACCAGCATATGAGACTTTTGGTATGAGGTGTTTGTGCTGATTTGCTCTTTAGGTTTTCACCAAACTTGGCACTGTGCATTATGGCCAAACATCTCCACTTTGGTCTTGTCTGTTCAAAGGACATTGTTCTAGAAGTATTATGGTTTGTTCAGATGCAACTTTGCAAACCTAAACCATGCTGCCATGCTTTCTTAGATAGACAAGGCATTCTTCTGGCAAGCTTTCCAAACATGCCATACTTGTCCCCTATACTGCCATGAACTGTATTATTTAACATGTTAACTGAGGCGTGTAGAGTCTGTGGTGAAGTTCTTGGGTTGTCTGCCATTTCTCTGAGCATTACACAATCTGATCTTGGGGTGAATTTGCTGGGTTGTCCACTCCTGGGGGATTGGTGTCTTTTTTTTTAATGTCTTCCACTTGTAAAAAACATCCTCACTGTGGAATAATTGACTTCAAATTGTTTGGAAATGGCTGTATCTTCCCAGACTGATGGCAGCAACAATTGCTTGTCTAAGATTACTTCTAATGTCTTTCGTCTTTGGCATGGTGTTAACACACACCTGAAGGCTCCAGACCAGCAAACTGCCAAAACTTCTGCTTTTATAGAGGTGCTCACACTTGCTGATGATCAGTTAATCAAAGGTATTTGATAGCAGTGCCTGACCGTTACTTAAACTTTTAATTCCTATGCCTTAACTTTGTCACACATGGCTTTTCCATTTTGGCTTTATTTTGTTAAATAAATAAGGACGTGGTGCAATATGTCATGTGTTGTTGTTCATCAAAGATTTTATTTTACAAATTGTAAGACCTGCCAAGGATCAGATATTTATTTTAGTATGTCCTGATACAGAAAACCATTAAATTCAATAGGGTGTCCTTACTTTTTCACATGACTGTAAGTACTGTGTAAAAACATGTATGTCCACAATAAGTGCATTGTATCAAATTATTAATTTAATTGTAAGTACATAGTAGTTAAGGCCACCTTATATAAAGTGGGACCATATCATATTTATCCTTCTAACATTTATGCCATCTGTACTTCCCTTTTAGTTACCAGTGTCAGTTAGTTATCATGTTTGTTTTTGAATTTACATACATTAAATGAAATGTAACTGAATTAAGTAAAGTTTAGATTTTGGGGACTTTATGTTCATCTTTTAGAGACCAGATTTTAGCATATTTTTTTTGAGTAGCCAGTTTTAATGTGTTAAATGAGAATCTGAAATGCTTATTGTTCTATCCTGTTTCTTGTCTCATTTATGGCCTATTCCAGACACAGTCTGCCAGCAACACACTGCAAAAACACAAGTCTTCTTCGTCTTTTACCCCATTTATTGACCCACGTCTTCT
This sequence comes from Cirrhinus molitorella, assembly GCA_033026305.1. Taxonomy (NCBI): domain Eukaryota; kingdom Metazoa; phylum Chordata; class Actinopteri; order Cypriniformes; family Cyprinidae; genus Cirrhinus; species Cirrhinus molitorella. The sequence goes on from CM065120.1 coordinate 21,877,816, forward strand.
ACAGATTTCCCATTCCAGTGGCAGTTCCCTCAATAACATGGGTAAGTCATTCTGAAGTCATGTGCAAGTATTTCCTCAAGACCTAAGGCTTGTTATGTGATGATATATATTGTGACGACAATATAAAGTGTCTGTCGATAGACGTTTTACTATATTGAATGTGTTTTTTTTTCCTCGAAGTACATTTAAGTTCTTAATACATTTAAATATCTGGCATTCGTTTAAATTCTTAATGAATAATTTTAGCTAAATACATTTAAATCACAAGCTGATTGTGTCAGTATGTTTTCTCACCAGGCTTTAGTAATGATGGACGCCTGCAGGACCCATCCCGTAAGGGCTCTGTGGTGAATGTAAACCCAGTAAACACTCGCCCACAGAGTGACACGCCTGAAATCCGCAAATACAAAAAGAGGTTCAACTCGGAGATTCTGTGTGCTGCACTTTGGGGTATGTAGTACACAATGATAGCCCACTGTAAATAGGACATGTATATAACAGAAAATAACACCCTAATGTTTATTTTTCATTGCTCTTTCTTTCTTATATTTCCCTGTGTAGGAGTAAATCTGTTGGTAGGAACTGAAAGTGGCCTCATGCTTCTTGATCGCAGTGGGCAGGGGAAAGTTTATCCACTTATTAACAGACGCCGTTTTCAACAAATGGATGTTCTTGAAGGCCTTAATATTCTAGTGACAATATCAGGTTAGAAAATATATGACAGACTTGTTTAAAAGTTTATTTTTTTAGCAAATATTAGAATTTTCTGTTTATAAACATAACCCTTATACAGGAAAGAAAAACAAGCTGCGAGTTTATTATCTTTCATGGCTGAGGAACAAGATTCTGCATAATGATCCTGAGGTGGAAAAAAAACAGGGTTGGACTACAGTGGGGGAGCTGGAGGGATGTGTGCACTACAAAGTCGGTAAGTTTCCGGCTGCCACACATGGTTAGCACAACAGGAATCTGTAGGATATAATCATAAAATGTGTTTTTTATTTTTATTTTTTTTTTTTTTGTCACTTTCTAGTTAAATATGAAAGAATCAAGTTCTTGGTTATTGCCTTGAAATGTGTTGTGGAAGTGTATGCTTGGGCACCAAAGCCATACCACAAGTTTATGGCCTTTAAGGTGAGTGCAATACCCGACATATTCAAGTCACACTAAGGCACACCATTTTCCCACCTAATTCAGCTTCAGTGGAGAGTGGGGTGATTTGAGCCTGCGGGAAAGTTTAGCCACCTTCTTGTTTTTAGACAATCTTATGGTTTTTTTTTATGTTCAGAGACTCATGCTGCTGATGTCTGAACAATTACAGATGAATATGAATAAGTATCACATCTGTTTGTGCTTTAGGTTATAATATGAGGCTATACTGTTAGAATGATGTTGGCTCTGAACTGCTGGATGATACAAGTTTGTTAAAATGGTAGGAGTGGGGTAATTTGAGCCAAAAGTTCTGGGGTAAGTTGAGCCAGTGGCTCACCCGTTCTTATGATTATGAAGTATCATTTTAGTGTAATTCTTGATGATATTTCATTAATTTTAGACCAAACTTTTTTTTTATTTTGTTCTTTGTTTTAAATTTGGTTTTGTTGTGAAATTAAGGCATTATGAAAATTGGCCATTGAAATTTTTATAAAATTGTATTTTCCTGCAATATTTATAAGTGGGATGTTGAATACTATTAGCCCATTTCTGTAAGGTCAGTTGCAGTGTTGCAGAGTTTTTTTTTTTTGTTTTGTTTTTTCATTATTATTATTCAATTTGAATTTTTGTTATTCTAAAATTTTAAAATAATAAAAAAAATGCCTATAAAGTTGTGAACTGTATCTTTAAATAAAACTTTTAAGAAGTCATCAATCCATCTATTCTATCATCCAAACCACTTTGTTCTTATTAGGGTCGTGGGGAGCTGGAGCCTAACCCAGCATCTTAAGCCACATGCGGAGAAAAGCTAGTCCATCACAAAGCTCATACTTAAATTTTAAGAAGTCATTTTTATTGAAATTCTCTTCTTTTGATATAGCTTGAGGTGAAAATTCTACATTTTCACTCATTTGGCTCAACTTACCCTCTCCCTAGGCTCCACTGTTTTTGGAAAGCCATATTTTGAAAGCGGTTTAGTTTAGATCCAAAGTAATTATTTCCAAGAATGTACCACATCCTGAAATTTATGTACATATTTAAGTTGGACCCATTATTGTCAAGTGCTCACTCTGAACACACTGTTAGTAAAAGCTGGCTCAACTCACCCCACTTTCCTTACTTACCTTCAAGCTGAAGGAGCTGAAAGCCATTTTATTTTTGCAAAATTATTTATTTTAATTATTATTATTAATTATTTATTTAATAAGAGAACCCTAAAGAACATCAACCCCCCACAAAACATTCTTTATAGCAGGGGTCCCCAACCTTTTTTACTTTGCGGCCCCCCTCCTTCTCTGGTCAATTTTGCAAGGCCCCCATAGTAAAGAGAAAGTGTTTATTTTTAAACCCTTTTTATTAACAAAACCATTTGTTTTGCATAATTATTCTTCTACTGTATGTTATTAAAAATAAAAACCTCAAAATTCAAACAAACTTTAAATTAAAGCTAAACTTTATAACCTTAAAAAGAAAGCCTCTGCTCAATTCTAACTTTTAAAAATACTAAAAGTTAAAGTTAACGCTTCTGAATTCTTTACTTCAGACATTTTTCAGAGTAGCTACTTTTTTCTTAAATAAGTGATAGTTTGTGAATCAATAGCGGACTTATGCGCGCCTATAATGTATGACTCTGATATACGGGAGTGTCATACATAAGGCACCTACACGTTTGTAGAACTACTCTAATCATCTTTACCTTTACATTAGCGCAACAGTTTGCTTCATGCAACCGAGAGATGTAGTTTGCGTGCAGCGATTGGAAGTTTTGAGTCGCCGTTTGGTCTGTAATTATCAGTGCGATGAGGCTTGCTGCACTCAGTCTGAAGAAGTCAGTCACAGAACACGAGAGGTCGTACTTTGATCATTTTGATTTAACACAATAATAATAATAATAATAATAAATAAATGAGTAAAGGATATGTAACGCGCTGTGTCAGGTTTAAGTGAAAGCTCGCCTAACTCAAGTTGCAGCAGAAATCAGCCAAAACGCCCACAGGTCACGTTCTACATCTCAGGCTTTATTCTCCTGGCAGCAGCATTACTTATTAAAAGAAGACAACTTAAATAAGCAACAGAAATGAAAAGTAAAACCGTCGGACCCGCACATATGTGGAGCTCATGGCTTATACGGCTGCAGACTGTTCACAGAATGGCGCTTTCTCTTAAAGGAGCCACAACATATTTCCCTCGTTATAGATTGTATTAAATTAAATTAATAAATGAATGGACTACTTGCACGGAGCCTCGTGACGCACTTCCGTTTTGAAATGTTAAGGCTCTGTTATTTCCGGTTATGTACATTTTCAGTGTGCTATAATCATCTAGTTGACTTAAACGGCTAATAAAATGAGAAATCGCGGGATGATTTTCAAAATCCGGAAATTTTCAGAGACTGGACATTTAGATGATTACTGTGTACAGATTTTTCCAAACTCAACGGAACGTGAAGATTTAATTCAATATAAACTGATCTAAAGCCACCGCTGGCTTTCACCACAGAGTGTCAGTACTCTACACTAGTGGCCTAATCGCGACGCTGCTGTGTTTGTGAGATGTCTGATTAATAAGATCATAATGAACCTTTATTTATCTGTATTAAATTATGTTTAGTCACTATTCTGTGTCATATTCTGTCATCATTTCTCTGTATGTAGCGTAATACCAAAATATGAATATTCAATCAGTCGCACTGTTAACATGTTACTGTTAAAAATAATTTAAATAAAACATTGTTAAATAAGGCAATTACCGCATATTCATTCAGCCATTTTTAACAATGAAATAAGCAGTAGGGGCTCGGAATAAGAGCACCAACGCACACAAACAAATTAGCCATGGTTATATAAAACCAAAAATAGCAACTGAAGTTAAACCATATAACCACAAATTAACTCGGAGTTTACTGCAATGACCATAGTTTAACAAAAGAGTATATGTAGTAAAAGTGTTATTGTACAAATGGTAAAAATGGAGAAAACATGGCACTTTTACTATAGTCATTTTCGTAAGGGTGTTTATCAGTCAAACTCATTTAAAACTGTACATTCAACAGGTATAAAATATGATCTGTAAAAGAAAAATACTGTTCGTGAGAATGAGGCAGGTTAGTGAGGAAATATATTTATTTATTATTTAGAATGCACATACGGAAGGGAAATATATTTATAGTAACATTTCAGCAGGTTGAAGATAATTATTATTTTTTTTTATTTATTTTTTTTTTTTTTAAGAAATGGCAGCCCTAAAATGTAGTAATAATCTGAGTTCTCATGAGAAACTGTCCCTATGCGCTGAACGCTAACCGGAAACTACCGAGCCTTATTGGGTAGAACGCGGAAGTAGTTGTGCAAGTAGTCCATTTTAAGCTATCTCGAGGCCCCCCTGGATGATCACTGATCACTGGAACCACTGCTTTATAGTATAAAGCGCTATAGAAATATAGGTGACTTGACATTAAATTGCAGGTTAAAGTAATAAAAAATATTTTTGAAAATCAGAATGGTGGTTGTGTTTCTTAAATGACATTGCCATCTTGTTTCGTAGTCATTTGGAGACCTAGTCCACAAGCCTCTCTTAGTTGATCTCACTGTGGAAGAGGGTCAAAGGTTAAAGGTCATCTATGGCTCCTGCTCTGGTTTTCATGCTGTAGATGTGGATTCAGGGGCAGTTTATGACATCTACCTTCCCACTCATGTAAGCTCTTTTAGGACTTTGACTACTGAAATTTCATTATTTTAAAGTTGTAATCTTTATTGTTTTCAATTATTTAAAGGACCAATCATTGTTTCTGTAATTAATTTAATCAAATATTTTGCACTTTTCTTTTTCTCAGATTCAAACGAGTATCCAAACTCATGCCATCATCATCCTCCCAAACACAGAAGGCATTGAGCTGTTAGTGTGTTATGAGGATGAAGGTGTGTATGTAAACACTTATGGAAGGATCACCAAAGATGTGGTGCTGCAGTGGGGTGAGATGCCCACCTCTGTGGGTAAGTTGAATTTTTGTGGAGGGTTCGTGTTCCACTTTAAATTACAGAATACATGCTCTCTTTTTTTCCAAGTGGAAAGCAAAAGTCCATTGTGTGTGTGTGTGTGTGTGTGTGTGTGTGTGTGTGTGTATTTGTTTTAACTATACTTGTGAGGATCAAATGTCCTCACTTACATAATATTGTGACATAAATAATTTGCTTGAGTACAGCTACCCTAATGAAATATTAAATAGTACTTTACACACCATCAGTGAAATCTTCTGCATACTCAAATTCAAAATTTCTTTAACTTGGAGACTTAGTCTATCTGAAATATTAAATCAGAGTTGTGAAAGCATATAGATACCCATTCTGTTCACAGTTTGTGGCATTTGTGACAGTATACAGATACCTGTTTTGTTGCTTTAACAGGTCCTGTTTAAACAGCTTGTTTGCTTCTCTGTACAGCCTTCAGAAGGATCCCAGCATCTGTAACAAGTGGATAGTTTATTTTAAATAGTTGCCAGGTGGATGACTGCTCACAGGCTACGTCTGTGTGTGTCAAAAACTTATGTGAAATACTTTAATTTACTGGTCCTCACTAGTTAAAAAGGCTTATAAATATCCAAAATATGTTTATTTTAATCTAGTGTTCTATACATGTTTCTGTGTTGGGTAAGTGTAGGTGTATGAGGTTAGGTGATATATCATTATTGAATATCATTAACTTGATAGAAAATATAATGCAATGTCCTCACTAAGACAAGCAAAATAAACATCTGTTATGTGTGTATTTCCTTTTTCTGATTTTGATTGTCAGGAGTATATCAGTGAATTCAACTCTTCTGCATCTTTTTGTAGCTTACATCAGATCGAACCAGATCATGGGCTGGGGTGAGAAAGCTATTGAGATCCGTTCTGTGGAGACTGGTCACCTGGATGGTGTGTTTATGCACAAGAGGGCACAACGTTTGAAGTTTCTCTGTGAAAGAAATGACAAGGTTGGACATCCACACAGAGTTTGGCAAAAATAAAAAGGCATCTTACTCATTTTCATGTCATTCCAAACCTGTGCAACTGTAAAGATAGTAGCTTTGTCCATTAAAAAAAACATTATCAGTTGAAACAGTATTTAAAAGAAAAATGCTGCTGACTGAAATGATCATCTGTCATGTAATTGGCTGATTTTATTAATTTAATTAATGTAATTAATTGAATAGGTGTTCTGTATTGTACAGGTGTTTATATTTGTTTATTTTTTGGGTTACACTTTATTTTAACAGTATCCTTGTTACAGTTTAATTGTACAATTAAGTACTAAGTAATACACTGCCCAAAAAAATTAACCACTTAATATTCACAGTATCATCATAACACCAAGTCAGTTAAACTTGAAGGATATTAGTTTGTCCAGTTAAGAAGCATAAGTGATTGGGAATCAGTTTCATCTGCTGTGGTGCAAATCAAAAGGACCTGTGGGTAATGCTCCATTTCACTGGAGAGACAACAGTAAGACAGTCCCCAAAAAGGGAAGGGTTTTGCAGATAGTGGCCACAGACAATTGCTTACTCTCTGTTGTTTTTGAAAGATTTTTCTTTAGGTTTTTCTTTTTTTTTTTTTTGTTAGGGACAATATTTAGAGCATGAGGCAGTACCTGCAACTCTGTCAAAATAAAGTGATACCATTTTTGTTCTGCTTATAAAACCTGTCCTATATTGTGAAGAAGAAATTCATACAGGTTTGGAATGAGGGCTGAGTAAATGGTGACCTGTTTGAGGCGGACTAAACCCTTTATTGAATGTAAATCATATGGCCATGTCATCTTAACATCTGTAGCCACTTTGTTCCTTTAGGTGTTCTTCGCTTCTGTGCGCTCTGGAGGAGTGAGCCAAGTTTATTTCATGACTCTCGGACGGAGCAACCTTCTCAACTGGTGATAAGGATGCTTTCCTCTAATGAGTCTACCAACTGACTGTCTCTCAGACCCCTGTGGACCCAGCATGACAAAGATTAACCTTAAAATTATTTTTTTATTCAAGTGTCTTGAGCTGTCCTAAACCCTGGCACCAGAAAACTCTTGGGTACGCAAAAACATAAAAGACATTTTGAAAGGGAGTAGAAGTTTATGTGGAAGAGCGCTATGCCATCTGTTACACCCGTAGCTCTACTATTGGTGATCTGCTGTATTTCTTGGTGGTTGTTGTTGTTGTTGTTGTTTTTTTGTTTTTTGGTTGAACCCCACACCTTTGAACATTTATTATTCAGGGCTTTGTTTGTTCAGTCTTTGTTATATCAAGGAATTCAAGGGCTGAGAATTAATACTCTATTGTATGTAATTGTATTTCCATGGACTATTGTAATTTTTTTTCTTTCTGTGAAGCTAAAGATTCCCCAAAGACCTGGGTCACACAGAGTATCATTGTACTAGTGCCGTTAAAATCGGGATGCAGTTATTTTCTTTTACTTTCTTTTTTTTTCTTCAATAATATCAACTATACATGAGTGTCCTTGTTATTTTATAGGTATTGCACTTGATAAATAAATTCCAAAGCTTATTACCATTGATTTACAGAATGAATGGTTTAAGTGAAGGAACATTTACAGACACTAAATGTGTATTCTGTTAACTCTGTTAACCACTTCCTGAGTTAATTAATTTTCTTTCTCTTGTAGTATTTTTAAAATTACAGTTACCTAAGCTTGACTCTATAGAATTTGTATGACATTTAAAAAATATACCCCCGGCTTTACAGACAAGGCTTAAGCCTAGTCCCAGAATAAAATGCAGATCTGAGCTGTTTCAACTGAAAGTAACTTGCACTGATTGATCTTGAAATATGACAGTGCCCTTGTTTTGTCTCAAGATGCATACCAGTAATGTTTTTTCTAAGGCATGTTTATAAAAATGTAATGTCATAATTGAACTGGCCTAATCCTGGTTTAGTCTAAGCCCTGTCTGTGAAACCAGCCCAATAATGTTTAATAAATTATAATGTAATAAGTTACTGTCAGACAAAAAATTCTTACTTGTGACATTTACCAAGTGAACTTTCAGTATAAGGCTTTGAATTGTTCTTCATTTTATAAAGGAAAAGTAAACGGTTTGGGCCAAAAAAAAGAGGCTATAAGTGAAACCATGGACATAAGGTGGCCTTTTTGCTGCCCTTTTGATACCAGAGGATTTGGAACTTTATCCCCCTGTCAAAGCTATAACTGTTCTCAGCTGGTGAACCTCCAGCCATCTGATGACATTTTATCTTGTCATTCTGTACCTTATTAGTTTGTTTGTTAGTTAAAGACTGCGGTATTGCACTGCTAGAATTAGAGTTTTTCAGCAAATTACCATGCATCTTTGTAGGCATGATACTATGTTTGCTGACTGTATTTGTGTGTGCGTCACAACAAAATGGGCAAATAGAAAAACTTATACAAGCAGTATAAGTAGATAAAACTAAATCTAGAGCACAGGAGTACCAAACTAACAAAGAAAAGAACCGACAAATAACAGCGAAACTGAGGGCTTATATATACACATGGACTAAGACAAAGGTGAACATGCTTAGAAACCAAGGAGACCGAAACAATGGAACAAAACGAATATCAATATTGTTTGTCCTGTTTTAAATAATTACTGAGATAAAATAAACCTGAAACACGGATGTCAGTACATTGATAGCCCTCTAAATCCAACTGCATCCAAATGCCCACTTTAAAATGTTTTAAAATGTATAGACCAGTGTTAATTGACCTTTAAAGCATTTTTCTTTTAAATAAAACATCTCCACATTTCATCCTCAGATAAACATATCTCTTACTATGCAACAAAACTAAGTGCACTTTTCTTTTATTAGCACTCAAGAGTAAAATTATATTAAAGATCTGTCTTAGAAATGCAAAATATAGTCCATAGCCTCCAGCAGTTGGTCTGAAGCGGACACCTGTTTACTTGTGTCCACAAAGCAGATGGTTGTCAGTTGGCTGATCCTGAGGGGGAGCAGCTAAAGATCAATTAGAGAGTCAGCATAAGTCATTAGCATATCCAGTGGCCCTAATGTTAATGTCAACCTGGACACAATTTATTTATCCTTTTGTTCATGATAACTGCATGACTGATAGCTAAAAACTCACTTTTTTACTTTCTGTACTAACCAGTGTGCACATGGGATGTGTTCAAATGAAAACTTTAGAGGCCTTCTTTTTCACAGATTTGTATAATTCTGCAAATTTATAGTAATTAGCACATCAAAAAAAATCCATAATTTTAGTTAAACTTTAAAGTACGCGCTGACATTTTAACTACATTATTTATAAGTTTCTGAAATCTGTTTTTTTTCCTGACTTGTGTGTGTAGATTTAGGTTTGAAAAAATATAACTGTCTGTATATAAAAACAATAAAAGTCTATGCAATGCCCCTTTTAGATAGCTAAGTAAACATATGTGTGGATGTAACAGACAGACGAGACAAAAAATACTGTAAGCACTGTACTTGTGATGTTCCGCGCGGGGGAAAAAAGGAAGATTGGGCTTCGATTGTTTTTCTAGTGCACAAGCAAAAAAGCAGTGCTCGGGTCAGCCGCTATAGAGTCATTGTCGCTGTACAGTTAGAAGCGGTGAATGCGATTTACGGGTTTCATAGAAAGAGAATGATGATGATCAGATACTGCAGGATTATCTTTATAGTTGGTGTTCAAAAGCTCAGTAGGGCTGGCAACGCGAACGCAAAGACTTCAAACGGACGTCATCATGTTGTAAAGAAGAATGGTTTGATCAAGCGGCGGAACTAACGGACGACTTGCGCAGCACAGTAACAAAACTGACACATTTACAGTAACACACAGTACAGGTTTATCGTGCAAACTCGAAACACCGTTGAAACCGGCGTGTGTGTCTTTCAGGGATGTTTAGATGGCTATAAAACGTTTTATTATTTAATCGAACAAAATTCCTTTAAGTTATACATACGTGATAAATACAGTCTTGCAAATTAATATGCAGTAGATTAACATTTCATTTTGATGGGTTTTGCTCTGTTGACAATTATTTTCCCTTATTAAAACACAAGCACACACACGGTCGCCGCAAACCATTTAATTAATTTGTTGTTGTTGTTGTTTTTTATTATGTATTATTTATATTAGATATCATGTACTAACTTACATGTCAAATAATATTACAAGGTGCAACTGCATGATAACCACTTTTGTGTGTACACTGTGCAGGTGTGGTACTGTACAAAGGATGTTTTTTTTTTTTTTTTTTTATGGAAATATGTGCATTGACTTTTGATTTATAATGTTTACACATAATCATCTCTTTATTCTCTCAATTAAACAGCACAAGCACTCTGTCAGCACCTGATGCAGCAATTGACCCACATTAAAGTCTATGCTTATGAGCCTTTTAAAGCATTTAATGTAAAGTGTTCCCATTCTTTAAAAAACTAGGAAGTTAAAAAACACAGAAGTTTGGCCTGTGGCTTTGGCATAAAATTTCCAGACGTTCTGACAGAGGTTGTCCTTCTACTAAGGACATTCTCAAGTCTGTGAAACTCTGAAATTTAACTGCTAAATAGAAAATGTACATGCATTAGATTTTTTCTGGGTGTTAATTTAAGCCCCAGTCGCAAAAAAAAAAAAAAAAATAAATAAAAACTTTTAGGTTTTTTTTGTTTGTTTTTTTTTTTACTTTAGTTTTCGTTATCTACACTTCATTCAAGCATCACATAATTATCATAGCCTAAGAACAAATTTATATGCATATAAGAGAATGCTATACGTGGTCATACGTGACCTTTTGCCCCACAAATATGTCTATTGTTTAAATAGTAACTGAATTTTTAGTCTTGTGTTTTTATGCTTGTGAATGTTTAGGTCTATGCTAAAACATTGATCTCAAGATCAACATAATTAAGATCTCCTATAATTAAAAAATTGTTAATTGGACTTTTCTTGCTTTAAGATTGAGTTTATTCAGTTAAAGTTTTGGTTCATTAAGTTTGGAGTCAGGCAAAAATACTTGGAAATGTTGCTGTGCATTAATTTTATGGTTTCCTTGCCTCCTTTTTCAAGACTTTCATAATCTAAAATGACAACAACCAAGATCTTAAGGCTTGGCCACTTGTTTTATATGTCCTCTCTAAAAAGCGTGTGGAAGTGTGGCACAACAATGAAGACGTCTTTTTTTTTTCCTAAAAACTTATTGTGTGTAGATTTCTGGATCTGGCCCCCCTCCATACACACAACTACCCATCTAACCCTTTGCCCTCTCCCACACACACAAGCACCCTCATCCTCCTATTCACCCAGCCCCTTTTTTTAAAAAAGACACACGCAATGCTTTTAACATAATTCAGCCCATTGTTTGTATCTGAACCAGGCCCCCATCCCCCCAGTCAAATAAACAAAGAAGCAAGAGCCGCTGTAGTCCCTAAGCGAGCCAGGTGTTTTCCACTGCCAGCCTGCTCCCTAATGACTAAGGCCTCGTGCTGCAGCTGCCTGCTAAGGCCTCTTTTGTGTGACTCCATTGTTGACCGCGCACCCCTCGTTTATTCATGAACCGCGTGGGGGAAGACCTTTTGGACAGCCACTAGCTTATCCCCACACTCCCTTAGAATATCAACTGTGTGTGTGTGTGCGCGTCAGAGAAAGCGAGTGAGAGTGTGTGTCAGTATTTACACTCAATTGTGAGCTCTGTGCGCTCTCATTGGTCCACACACATCGACTGGCCTATCGGGGAATGGTAGACATTGTAGCTCCATCTGCTCAAGCGCTCATTGTCTTCTGAAGGAACACAGTCTACTGCACAGAGTGTCACTTCTTCAAACTTTATGGGTTTTGGGGCCCTTCATCTGCTTGACTGGATTTGTGCGTTCTTGGTTTTACGTTGGAGTTGCAACAAGGAAAATATATATTTTGTGCATTTTGTGAGATATTTTAATTAACCGCAAGAACTTTCCACATAATTTTCCTACTTTTGGGTTGGATAGTCCTGCACTTATGGTAAGTCTGGTGATATTGTTTACTCCATTTTGTCAATTTTCAGCTGTCTTGTGTTTAGTGTATTTAAGCATCTATGTAACAGATCATTCATTTTTCTTATGTAACATTTGATTTAATGTTTTTTTGCTCACTAATTGTTAGTAGTAACTATTACTTATATTATTTCACTTGCCTTTCCTTGGTTTGTGGGATAAGGAGGCTCTTGTAAGAACAGGTGTCAGAATATCTTAAGGACAGCTGCCATAGAGATTCTGCTATATAATCATTCTGATTTACATTTACAATCATTTTAGATTGTTTTGGCTTGCTTTGCCACTATTTAAAGTTTTGCAAGGGAACTGGAACTGGGGGCCCTCTCGCTTTACTGTCTCTTTTTTAATAACTGGGTTAGTTGATGTATGATATGCTTCAGGTTATATGTGATTGAAGGATAGCTGAAACATTTTCAGAAAGTGTTTATGTGTGAATTTGAAGTGGTCATTCCAGAAAGAGGGTGTTGCACTTTAGAATTAAGACAAGCTTTCCTTTGTGTCACGTGACCCCAGTCAGTTAAGAAAATGCAGTGGCTGACTCTTTTGGGTGCTGTAGATGGAAAATACCACTTTTTGTTCCCCAGTGGCTTCAGTAGACATCTGTTGCCCTGCTGGCAGCCCCCACCCCCCACCCCCTGGCTTCGTTTGGCGACGGCCCTCTCTTTTGTCTGCATAGGGCTGAGTAGACGGCTTAGAAGACGTTCCTCACAACCTTAATAACTTCTAAGGCCCTCCAATACACACACACAAACACACACATGCACACTCTTTTAGGAACCCTACTCATTCTCCTAAACTTCATATAAACTCTCTCTCTCTCACACTCACACACACACACACACGCACACACACACACGCACACATACACATTCAGTTAAATCAAACAGCATGTGTAACGTAGTCATTACTCATTAATGACAAATGGTCCAGGCCTGGCATGCTCACTGGCAAGGTTTGAAAAATGCCAACAAATCAAAAAGTGCTGCTACAGGCAAACTCATGGCTTCAGCATGATTTGTTTTAGGATGCTAAAATGGTAGATGATAACTAGCCTGAACAGAGTTTGCATTTTAAAAACCAATATGCAGGTATTGGTCAGTTTTGATTTTCAAGCAATTTAATCCATCAGATGTTCATTATCATAAGGGAATAATCTTTTGTTTTTCTCCCCTGTCCCTCCCCTTTTGCCACCCTCTGAAAGCAAGTGGTGCACAGATTGGTCTGGCAGACTTTTTTTTTTTTTTTTTGGTAGACAAGTCAGACACATGGGGCACCTTTGAAAAGCAGCTGCAGCCTAGCAACAGTTGGATAATTGACAGTTTCAATCGTTTTTATATCTATGGAACACAAAAGAAGATATTTTAAAGATTATACAATGGATATTTCCATGGTGAAACAAAGAAAGACTAAATCTATCTATCTATCTATCTATCTATCTATCTATCTATCTATCTGTCTGTCTGTCTGTCTGTCTGCACAGTGGCAAGCCTATAGTATAAGTACGATTTTATACCATCTGAAATTTCTTTAGCGCTAATATTATATTGTGTGCAAAATGCTTTACTCTGGCATATTTATGTTGTATTTTATCTATTATCAGTGTTCTTATGTTTCTTCTCACCTCTCTCAAGTGTCATACTGTTCATATATTAATGTCTTGGTTCATCTGTCCTTAAAAACTGTCATTCTTGACTCACCATCATGTTGTTCCAAACCTTTTGTTTCTCCTATGAAACATAAAATCATATATTTTGATAAATGTCTTTTTTTTACCATACTAAAAAAAAGAAGAAGAAAAGGGAACAGGGAAGGAAAAGGGAAGTGGGGAGGCAAGAACATCCTACCACAACTTATACAGGGATGAGCAAATATTAAAATGTGAGTGCAGACAAGAATGAAAGTGTTGGGGACACTTTGCTTTTCATTCATTGGACTAAAGTGTGAATAAGTGGAGAGTGAAGACAACAGAACGTTTTGTGTCTCTCACTACTGATGTCATGTCCTTTGGTGGAGCTTTTAACCGCATCTGCTTCAAGCATGCTTTAACAGTCCTGTGCCTTACTCTTAAAGTATCCCTCTCTCTTTCTTTAGGTTCATATCCGAAAGGTGATCTGAGGGCTGAATAACAGGTGGCAAGGGTCAGCAAGACTCTCAGTCAGAACAGCATTGGATGTTTGTTGCAGATTCATGGGCCTGAACGACCATCTGGATGATGGAACAGGCCACATCCTCAAACTGGGGCTGGATCTAGACTACCTTCATGTGAAGGCTACAGACCAGCAGACTGGCACTGACGCCAGACATATAATGGACAGTGGTTCATCCGACACAGGTTTTGCTGTGGCCCCCTGCACTAGGACCTGCGGTTCTTCTCTACAAGATGACTCAGAGGAAAGTGCAGGGTCAGACAGTGAGCCTCCGCAGAGCCACAGTCATCCTCTCGTCGATATGCTTGGTGATGGGTCCATCCATGCAGTCCACGCACCACACTGTTGGTCTCAAAGTCTGGATATGGATTCACTGGTTCTGGATATGGTACCCAAAGAGTCAGGCCCTGTGGATACACTCAGGGAATACCAGACAAAGATGGAGTTTGCCCTTAAGCTCGGCTATGCAGAAGACTTGGTTCGGCTGGTTCTGAACAAGCTAGGGTCGGACGCACTGATCAATGATGTTCTTGGGGAGCTAGTAAACCTGGGCAGTAAGCCGGAAAATGAGAGTGGGACACAGACTCTCTCCCAATCCACTTCCACATCTTCATCATTCTTTGGCACATCATCTTCCTGCAGTTTCTCTGACTCAATTGACTCTCGCCGGTCAGAATCCCCTTCTGTGGATGATAAGGATAATCTCCGCCCCATTGTTATTGATGGCAGCAATGTGGCCATGAGGTGAGAACCCAAAAACTAAAAAAGCACATACAATTGTTTGGTTTAATATAATATTTATCCTTAATAAATGATTAATCAATCCAATTATATGACATGGCCTGAAGGTAGCAGGGGTTATGCTTATGGTAATTGGAATGATCACAAATATAGCTGCAAACAGCAATAAAGGGGCCAGGCATGACGGAAGCAAAATGAAGAGTTTAGCAAATTTTATTTTAAATTAAAAAAACAAGTGCCGTTGACTCAAAACGTTAGCTGACACCCAAAAAGGAAAAACTGTGTAAAACAGATTTTAATTAGGCACCATGCTTGGTTATTTTAACCTGCCATGCTGATTTCTATTATAAATGTGTGCATATTATAGAAGAGTAATACTACAATAAAAAAATACTACTGTCTGCAATAGGGCTGCAGGTCCTTCTGAGCTGGTGTCAAGTTGTATGAGAATGTGACGTCTGTATGATTACTTGCAGTATATGCTTTCAGTGTAGAATATAAGTGTTTGTTTTACTATTCATACCACAACTGACCAAATGCAAGTGTTTGAAATATTATACTGGATTATCTTATCCTTCATTTTAAATGGAACTTTTTTTAAAAGCAACTTTTTAATGTCTGGCAACAAATAATAGTATTTCAATAGTATTGTGGTACAAATTATAGTTAAGTTATCATTTAATGATCTATAAGCACATTACAGATTTATTTTAAATTATATAAAATAAAATGTTGTCAATACACAATATAAACTGCTTTTTTGTTTGTTTGTTTGTTTTTTAGTTCAAACTTATGTAAACTGATAGGAAAAGATTAGTATAAAAAGATTTCTTATCCTTGCAAATATAGTGGACATCATTATTGGACTTAACTTTTACAGTAGTTAGCCATCTGAGCATAAGAAATTCATGAAACTAAGCATGTTTCCTCAGGATGACTTGTTTTCTCCAAACATGTTATGTACAATGTTTGGAGAATTTTGGATTTTTTTTTTTTTTTGCACACAAGATATAGGCATATTAGCCACAACCAACAAATATGTCAGATCGTATCTGCTAAAAAAAATTAAATGATCAAAATATTTAGATAATATTTTTCCTGGCATAATTTTAGGTGCTGCGTTTTATTGCGCCTGCTGCACCCATGGTACGGCAACAAAGTTCCTTGATTATTACACCGGAATGAGAATATAGTTCCTATCCATATTGGCCTAGAAAATTGCAACTTTTCATTTTCTGTCAGTCTTAGTACACGATGTCAAATTTTAAATAAGAAAAATATCAAAACTCTTTGGTCATTTTAGAGCGAGATGCGGTCTAATCAGGTCTAATCAGATTCAATTATCTATGTTAAGCTATGCTAAAAGTGCTACCCCCAGACCTGGAGATCAGCTGAATGGATTCGAAAACAGTAAAACTCATCTGTTTAACTCTAGGGGAGTTAGAGTTCCTTTAAGGTAATTAATTTAAAGGGATAGTTCACTTTGAAACTAAATTTTGATGTTTTAGGTTACCCCAAGGGCATCTAAGATGTAGGTGTCTTTGTTTCCGCAGTAGTTTCAATTTTGATATTTTTAGGTCCAACCGTTCTTGTCTGTCAGTCATATAATGCATTCCTATGGTCACCTCACAAAAGAAAACGCACAGATTCAAATTAAACAGTCCAAATTAAACAATTCCCCACCGTAAGTACACATTAATGACCTAAGACACGAAATGAGTGGTTTGTGTGAGAAAACCAACAGTATTTATATCGTTTTTACCTCTTGTAAACAATCACGTCCAAGTTGAAGGGGGCGCGGTATCTGGTGTGTGACCGCGCGTTCTGGCTTATTGATGCGCCGGCGCTACTCCCGGAAAGCGCCGGACGTGATCCATTGCGCGAGCACAAGTAATTCTTGTCTTTTTTCAACATCCCTAAACATACCTTTTTTAACCATTTCTTGTTTAAACATCCCGGATAAGTGCAAACGAGTACCATTTCTGTTAGCCGTCTTACCTACAATCTCTGTTCTGTGTAAACAATGAGTGACGTTCACGCACGAGAGATCACTTCCGGAGCTTTCTGGGAGTAGCGTCGGCGCGCTCACACACCAGGAAGCGCGCGCACTTCAACTTGGACGTGGTTATTTACAAAAGGTAAAAAACGACATAAATACTGTTAGTTTTCTCACACAAACCGCTCGTTTCGTGTCTTAGGTCATCAGTGTGTACTTACGATGGGGAATTGTTTAATTTGGACTGTTTAATTTGAATCTGTGCATTTTCTTTTGTGAGGTGACCATAGGCATGCATTATATGACTGACAGACAAGAACGGTTGGACTTAAAAATATCAAAATTGAAACTACTGCGAAAACAAAGACACCTACATCTTGGATGCCCTTGGGGTAAGCTAAAACATATTAAAATTTAATTTCAAAGTGAACTATCCCTTTAAGTTTGGTGAAAATACCTCAATCCATTCAAGAGTTATAGCCATTTTAGTGGCCTCACCCACTTTGAACGTTTTGGTGTCCTGTTTCAACAACTTCAAATTGGTTTTAATAACTTTTGCTATTCAGACTCCAGATAACTTTTCTGCACTTTGCTCTTGAACCCCTAATCATCACATTTATCCTGTTTAACTATTGGAGGATGACCTCCTTGAGTGGATGTTTGATTCAGTAGAATGTTGCTCAACTTTTCTCTACAAAATCCCTGATATTGCTGACAGTGTTAAGGTATACAGGATTTAGTTTTTTAGGGTTTAGTACATTAAAATGTTTACCCATGTAAATGCCATTTTTAAAAATACCAAGTATTGAGACTTTTATTGAATTCTGTGTCAATACGTCAGATGTCACAAAAACGTATTTGTTAAATGCTTTTTAAAAAGTGCTTTAACACAAATAAATGTTGTGTCACATGATGTCACAGTGCAGGCCAGGAAAGGAGATCAGATCTATCTGCAGCAACTTTCATACTTTATTTAAAAAAGGCAATAAAGAAAATATCTGAAGGAACCATGGTTACATGACGTTCACTTTCAAGTGAAACTTGTCACTGTAACCATGTAACAAGACATTCTTTTTCAAGTTAAACTCTTTACTGCATCTGGGATAGACGCTATGGGGGACAAAAAAACCCACTCCACCATGCCTTGAGGTATGCCTGCCTCACTAGGTGAAAAATATGCACCAGAAACATTAGGCACCATTACCACTACATTAGGTGGTAATTCTAACCTCTTTTATTTCCCATTAGTATGGAAGATATTCCAGCTCCCATACACTGAACACAGTCCCGGCCTTTAGAACCTCCCTCCCTCCCTTGTGTGCTACAGGTGGAGACTGAAAAGGGGGGTTTCTTTCTTTTCCACTTGATACAGCTCAAGAATTCTGCAACATTGAATTCTCACCCTGGGTATAATGTTGAAAGGTTGATTAGTTTGCAACTAGTTGTTGCATGTGATAATCTCCTCAAGCTTTACAGGGGGAGCTGCAGCTCTGAATAATGACCCTTGCAAATAAGGGGAGCGCTCATGCCCTGCTTACTATGTGAAGGGAGCAAGCAACCTTGCTTTAATACCCAGTAAAAGAAAGTTACAGGTGGAACGGCTAACTTAAAAACCCTCGAAGTCCAATGAAGGCAGCCTGAACCCTGCTTTCTTGTAGACAAAAGGGACACGTTCATGCCTATTCCATTTGGGGAGGGACATCTTGTTCAACCATTAAAAGGTGGCTTATCAAAGGAACTGTCCTCAAACAGCTGCCAACTCTGATGAAGCTGCTACCTCAACAGGGAAGAGATGCTCAACCTAAAAGATAGTTGCAGATGGATCATCTAACTTAAAACTTTCTAAGTTCAGGGGAGGCAGCCTGTCCCTACTTTCATGCCAGTTCCACTGGGTAGATACATTTCACTAAACCCTAAAGGTCCAGCAGGCCGGACTCCGCTTCTTGATTGGGAAAGGGAGCAAAGGACCCTACTTTAATACCCAAGAAGGTTTAGGGAGGGACACTTTACTCTATGAAATTACTCAAAAGGGCAGCTTACCCAGAGGAGCTCACCATGTCATTAAAATACTCCTGGCCGGTACCATCGCTGATGTTGCTGCCACTCCATGGAGAAGTCTCAGCACTTGACACAACTTCAAGGGAGCCACAGGAAAGCCTAGTCTAACTTTAGAAACCCCCAAAATGTTGGAGGCAGATTAACAATGGGTAGGACCTATCAAAACGAATGCCTAACCTAACATAAAGGTTCAGTTAAAACAGGTCAGCTACCAGTGACTTTCTTCAAAAATGAAAGAATTGGAGTTGGAGGCAGATTAACAATGGGTAGGACCTATCAAAACGAATGCCTACCCTAACATAAAAGTTCAGTTAAAACAGGTCAGCTACCAGTGACTTAAAAATTAAAAGAATTAAGAATTAAAGCAAACAGGAGGGGTTCCAAGAGGAGAAGCTCTTCCCGTCAAAATCCCCCCTTGCTCTGCCTACAAACCCTGTGACCAATCATGCCTTGTAGTGCCTATGCATTCAACTTGCTCAAGAGCTGAACACACTACATTCAAACGCTAGATTCATGAACATAATCAAAAACCACAAACAAAGGGTGTCAGAATAGAAATGAACAAAACTGACAGTTCTGTTGTATTCAGCATGAGGGCTAAGTAATACTTTTAACTGTGAAGATACTAAACTGTTGATTATATATTTTCATATATTTTGCTCATTAATATTGGCATGCTTTTTGGTAACTCATCAACCAGACTTAATGTAATAAAAAAATTGCTTTATGTAATAAGAAATTATTTAATGTAATAAGATGTTGCTGAATTTGTGAAGTTTCTCATACTCATTACTTTACTCATTTATGCTTTGTATTAATATATTTATACATACACACATGTGAAATATATATGTATATGCATGTGTGTGTATAAATGTATACAAACTGATCATTTGCTTAATTGTTTAGATATTCTTGCCAGTGTCACAAATCTTGCTGAAGACAAGAATTTTACTAAATTTAAACACAGTGAATACACTTTATTTAAAGATTATTTTGTATTTACAGTTAAAGTTTATTTTAACTTTGTAACTTTCTAATTTTTACAGCCATGGCAATAAGGAGATGTTTTCCTGTCATGGGATTCAGCTCGCAGTTGACTGGTTTCTTGAACGTGGCCATAGAGATGTCACAGTTTTTGTGCCAGCCTGGAGGAAAGAACAGTCCCGTCCTGATGCTCTTATCACAGGTAAAAAGATTACTCATCAGGCCATCAAATGAGCAAATGTTGTGATTTAAATTTGTCTGTGAAACTTTTTCTTATTAGGTTATGTTAGGTAAAATACTTTTGAAGGTGTCTGATTTTCTTTTTTATTAGTTATTTTTTTTATTGTAGTTAATAGAAAAAAAGCCTGTGACTTAATTATATAGACAAATCAAACTGAATGTTTTCCCCACTTACAGATCAGGAGATCTTGAGACGCCTGGAAAAGGATAAGATTCTTGTTTTCACACCTTCACGTCGTGTCCAGGGCCGCAGAGTAGTTTGCTATGATGACAGGTTTATTGTTAAGCTAGCTTATGAATCAGATGGCATCATTGTCTCCAATGACAATTACAGAGACTTGGCTGTTGAGAAACCGGAATGGAAAAAGTTTATTGATGAACGTCTTCTGATGTACTCCTTTGTAAATGATAAGTAAGTCCATTGAATCAGGCATTATAAGGTATAAATATGAATGTTGAATGGAAATTTCAGTGTATTTCAGTTTGCTTTTTTTCCTTTTTATGAAAATAAATAAATAAATAAATAAATAATAATAATAATAATCTGGGGAAAAAAATCTCTTAGGTTTATGCCCCCTGATGATCCATTGGGTCGACATGGGCCAAGTCTGGAGAATTTTCTTAGAAAAAGACCCATCATTCCAGAGCATAAGAAACAGCCCTGTCCATATGGTAAGTTTTTTTTTTTATTGCTGTTTTACAGCTGCCTGAATAACTGTTAACTATTTACTGTATGTATATAGCCTAGCTGTCACTCAGTTGTCACTCAAAGAGCTATACATTTTAACATTTATTGGACTTTATAAAATAACAACTTCGAATTTAAGTGAAGTTTAAACAATTTCCTCATAAACCTATTATTTTCTTGTGCTCTTCGGCAAGTAGGAAATATACAGAAATTGAATAAAGTTACCAAACACTAAATACTTAATTAAATATAGTTAAATCCTTAAAACTTAAAAAGTTATTGATTTCCTCTTTTTCTTTTGTTCTTTGATTAATAGACAACATCAACTGGCTTATTAGGTTATTTGGCTGCTATTACTTTAAGAGCTGCTGCTGCTGCTAAACGTTATGTGTATCTGACACACATGCTCGTAGTTTCATTCGTGCTTTAATATGATACAGGCTACAGCACGTGCTACCGCATTTGTGTGTGCGATTGGAAAGCGCGTGCTACGAGCACAGTATAATGGCTGACAGGATAGAAAAATTAGTTTTTAATGACATATGGCCTGACAACATCTCATCTGACCGCAATTCACTGTTATTCTACCCTAGCGCTCTCTTCATCGGTACCTTTCCCGCGCTCGTCTGACTAGCACGTTTTAAAAGTCTTCCATTTGAAGTAGTGGTAAAGATGTTCTGTGACTAAATAAACACACTTTTTTTTTCCCAAGAAAATAAGAGACAGAAGCAACAGTTGTGAGTGGGGTGGCCAATCCTAGCCCAACCCCTGTGTTAAATATTTTTAACAATGTTAAACGGAAAAAAAATTAATAGACTTTGTTAACACTGTAATTTTGACAGTACTAAGAAAAATGTAAACTTTACCCTCAATGACACAGCAAATTTTAAAATGGATGCTGTCTTTATTAGCAAACTGCATATTTTAAGTCTAAACAACTATATTCACACCAAAAAAACTCTTAAAACTACATTCTGTAACACAACAGTAGTATTTGTAAAATGACACTCGCTGTGTGATTTGCTTGTCTATCGGATCCAAATAAAAGAATAAAATGTGTATTGCCCCTTAAAATTTTGGGATTAGTAAGATTTGAAATGAACTTCTTATATGCTCATCAAGGCTTCATTTACTTGAAAATGAAATATTGTGAAATATTTTTACAGTTTAAAATAATGGTGTTCTATATTAATATACTTTATTATATAATTTATTCCTGTAATGCAAAGCTGAATTTTTATCAGCCATTACTTCAGTTTTCAGTGTCACATGCTTCTTCTAAAAATAATTCTAATATGCTGATTAATTACTGTTATTATTTCAATAATATTTCAAAATATTACATTTTTTTCTCTATTTTTAAACAAATAAATGCAGCCTTGATGAGAATAAGAAACATCTTTAAAAACCATAAAAAATCTAACTGATCTTGCATACATATATGTATTTATTTTTATTTTTAATTATTCTTTATTTTATTTCATTTTATTTTATTTATTTATTTATTTTTAATTCTGCTGTATTTTCAGCAACCATTACTGGAGTCTTGAACAGTTGTATAAAAAAAATCTTAATGACCTAAAAATTTTGAACAGCAGTGTATATTAAGGCTGTCAGTTCATCAAAAAAAAAAAAAAAACAATTTAACTAATTGCACAGATTTCTGTAATTAATGTATTATCTATGATATGTTATATATTATAGTATAATATAAAAACCTAATCCTGCTAGAACTTTATCCAGGACCTCTCAGTTTTTGACTGTGTTCCAGTACCTGTTTGTTCAGATCCAGTATCTGTTGTTATGGGCGCTTCTGATGAGAATTAAACAGATGCTGTTAAACAGAATATTCGTTTTGATGACCGAAAGGGGATAAGTGATAGAAATGGTCACAGTGAGGATGCTAGCATGTTGTTTTTTGACTTCCCAGCAATAAATATGCCATTTAAATTAACACCATATCAATAAACATTATTTGAGAATGACACAGAGGTACTACAAAAAACTGGGGGTATTTAATGTTCTTTATTTTACTCTTCATTGAGCTGGGCACTGTATGTTATTAGGATGACAAAATGTTTAAAAGTTAATTTTTTTAGTGCAGTCTGCTTCAGTAGTCTTATAACAGCGCTCACCAGTGCCAAAATGATTGAGATTCCAAATCAAATTCTAGCCTGATGCTTTAGTTTTAATGGTGAAAGAAAATGTGGTAAGATGCAAGCATCTAAACATTTCATCATTAAATATTTAAGAAATTATTTTCTGATATAAGATAGAAGTGTTAAGAAACACTGATAATTTTTTATAGATGCCCTTTGCATTCCAGCATCTTTGAATTTACAAATTAAGCACTACAACATTTGTTTTTTTTCCCCTTATTTCCATTAGGAAAGAAATGTACCTACGGACACAAGTGTAAGTTTTACCACCCAGAGCGTGGTACACAGCCACAGAGAGCGGTGGCAGATGAGCTCCGTGCCAAGAACTCCACAGTTAAAAGTGTGGGAGAGACGGGTCTCGTGAAAAGCCACAGTGAGCCTGGAGGTTCCCGTAAAGAAAAAAATGGTGACGGTAAACGATCTCAGCCAAAGAGGCAATTGGATGCCAGTCTACGTGCCCTCTCTTACAGTGATGTGGAGGATAAACTGTGTTCCAAAACTAAAGCAGATCTGTATAAGAACAACCTAACTCTGCCTCCAGCTCCAGGAGGTCCTCCTTCCTGCCATGGGTATAGCCAGGAATTGAAGAATCACAAGTCTCAAGCAGAACCCCACACAAACTGTGAATCTCCTGATCTTTATTACTGCATGGTTAGGGCATATTCTGGCCTAAGCCTGCCCTCTGACAGCAGTCCAGAGCGCAACTTCCTGTCTGATGCTGATCCACGGACCAGCTCAGTGGCATCAGATTGCAGCAGTGATGGCAGCATGAGCTCAGATTCTTATGGCATGGCAACCCACAACGAGCATTCTTGCTTGAGCTCTCCTGATTTGTTACTGGATGAAGGAATCAAGTGTCATCACCACCATCATCATCGTAGAAATTACCAGTTACCCTCTGTTATTCCTCCAGGGTTCATTCTCTCTCCTGCTACATCTAACCACGCAGGATTCCACGGCATGCCTCGTGTTCATAGTTTTGCTCTAGAGGACCAGCAAGACCCCCATTTCCAGCACTCTGTCTCCTACATGTCTCCCCAACGGCAGCAAGTGGTAGGTTCCCGCTCAAGCTATCCTGGAGACTATCCTTCTCTCTGCCAGAGCAATCCTCACACCCAGAACTCTCCACTGGGCCGTGGCCTTGCCTCAACACGTGTGGACAGTGTGTCAGACTCTAGACTTTATGAACACTCTCCATTGCTGCCTAGAAAACCCTACCTGTCCCTAGAGCGAAAGACCAGCTGGGATCCATATTATAGACAGCACCCACAACCATGCTATGAGCAAGTCAGCTTCCAGGATCTTTCAAAGAAACATGAACAGATGTGGCGGATGCCCTGGGGCTGTCCTTCTGCTCCTCCTCCGCCCCATCCATCCCATTTGCCCCACGTTTTATCACATCAGCACCAGGAGCCACTTGCCTTGAGTCGTTACCAGGAAGTAAGAGAGAAAGTGTTTACCAACCTGTGCAACATTTTTCCCACAGAGCTAGTGCAGTTGGTCATGGGGCGTTACCCTCATGTGACTGATGCCCAGCAGCTGGCAGCAGCCATCTTGGCAGAAAAGAACCATGCTGGATACTAAGCACTGAGGTAAAATGAAGATACTCTCAACATTTGTTCACCCTCATGTTATTGCAAATGTGTGTGTTTCTTTCTTCAGATGAACACAAAGAGAAAATGTTTAAAAAGATGACAGTTCAAAAGTCATATGATAATTAGGGTTTTCTGATGTGAAACGATAGGTATATGTGAAAAGAATACTGATATATTAACTTTTTAAAATATAAACCATCTTCTGGCCAACAGTCAAAGGTGTGTTCACTTGATACAAATGTGATGCAAGTGCATAGTTCAATTTGTGAAGCACAGAGGTCTAGATCTCCATTTGTGATCATCTGAAGAAGGAAAGCCATATACATATGGGATGGCATGATGGTGAGAAACTTATGAGAGACTTGATGATGAGACTTCATTTTAAATAGAGTATTCCTTTAACAGTGACCCACTCTCTGTAAACTTTGACTCTCCTGCCAGCTTCTTGCACCCTAATAAAATGAAGTTAGTTGGTGAGGATGACCCAATCTATTTATGTAAAGCATTACATTAAAGTTAGTACCATGTTACAGATTTAAATTCTCAGCTTTAAGAAAGTTATGACCTGTAGACATGGAGATCATAATATTAAGCATTTTGATTTCTTGCTAGAAGTGAGACTGATAGAAATTATTGGCTGACCTATCAGGAGAATATAGCTATAAAATACATTTTATAGGCCAGAAGTGTGAATGTTGTGATGCGTGTGATATTTATTTTTTTGCTATTTATTTTCTGAAATGTTTTACTTTATGTTCATGATTATGTTCAGGTGAGCATGTAATGAATCACAAGGCACTTTTTATTGCTGTTTATCAAATTCAATGCAGTTTGGTAACTTATGGCAATCAGTAAGAGGAGATGGAAGGCCAGAGTATTTGTAGGTGTAGATGGTCTGCAATAGTATCTATTAGGACAGCTTGGCTATTATATCTGTAAAGCTGCTTTGAAACAATGTCTATTGTTAATAGCACTACACAAATATATTAGACTTGAGAAAACAGATGTTTAAAGCATTGCAGTCATGTGTCAACAGATCAAGGCATCAGTTTTAAGAAATGTTTGTAAAGGGCGGGACCCTCTTCACTTTGATAGAATGTGACAAGAACTTCTTATTTGAGGAATATTATTATATACATTGTTCATTTCTGGAAGATAATCACTTTCAGAGGTGCTATCATGAAAATAGCTTTATGCATTTTTATTTTCTTTGCAGGTTCAGAATTATAGCCATAATCCTGCAGCTCTTTGCCTTTTCCTCCTCTTTGTGATGAAATGCCAACTCTCACTTGAATTATTTCCTTTGTTTTTTTAACACATTCTCCATATTCTAGTTATTTTTACATTTGGTTCTTTATATGCAAAAGTGGCTACTGATTCACTGACTGCTTGTATTGCCATGTTAAGTATGATTTTGTGATGTTTATTCTTTTACATATAGAAATGAATGTGTCAGAGTGTGCTTGCTTGTAATTTGGGAATGGGCTTGGGTATTCTGTAGTTCTGTCAGTGTTATCATAGAATAAATGTTCTGAATGTAGCCACAGGTGTAGTGTAGTTAAGACAGTTGTCACCAGCTCTGTCTGTGTACCTTAGTTTTAGTAAGGGACATCTCTGGCTAAGCTTATGGGTGCATGATGCTGTATCCTGCTCTTGTTAAAAGCAAATAAGGCTGAGACCTGTTTTGTTTAATGTTTTGCAAACTATTTATGAGGCATTAATTATTCCAGAACTGTTTTCATTTCATGTGACTTAGAGTAGCCAGAGAATACCTGTCCTTGTTGATACAAATTGTATCTTTCTAACTTAAATTCAGAGATGTTTATATACATATGATCTATGAAAAGTATATTCACACACATAGTTATGTACAATAGGTAGTACATGTATAAATTAAGAAATATTTCGGCCAAGATTTTATTATTAAGATAACTGGTTCAGGTTTTTGAGGGAGAGTAAGAGCAATAAATGCTTTTAAAATGAAGAAGGGACAGTAATTAAGGAGTTAATTTATTTTAAAGCAGAAGTATTTACGATCTTATTTCTTAAATTGAAAAGATAGGGTTATTGGAGTACACTGGGACAGAATTTAAGCAACTTAAACAGTGATTCTTTTTTTTAAACAAACACAGTTCTGAACATTTACATGCTATTAATTCTGGCCTTGTTCCGTTAAACCTTTTCACATCTGAAATCTAAATTCTTAATTTTCTAAAAACTATCAATACAGATATTATTTTTGATGCATTTAAGAGGGCTGAGTTCTTAAGGGCAAAAATGAGAAAATGAGCTGTTAAGCTGTAGTGGTAAAATATTGCCCAAAATATGTTTGTTATGGGAACATCTTTATTTTTAAACAAGAGGAGCCTTCCCTTTGGCCTTGTGGCACTGTGTGCCATTCTTGGCGGTGGTGTGGGCATAGAGTATTTGCCTCTACATGGCATTGTGCTTAAGACACATCTGAATAATCTGAACCATGTTCAGCAAACAAGTTTTCAGTTAGATAAGATGTTGTTAACAGTTTTTTTTTTTTTTTTGGTGTTTACTATGTACTTGTGAAAAAAATGAAAAGCGTGAAAAATGAAAGTATCACACGTGCTTCTGAGTACATGGTATATTACCTTTAGTATTGACTAATATGTTGAAGTGTGGATAATGTTCTGTAACAGCATGTAGTTCAACAGACTGATTGTATTTTTGGTCTTTACACATTTGATAGGGATCCTTTATAAAGTTGGACAAGTGTTCATGACAAGTTGTTTGATGTTGTGCATTCACTGATTGCTTTCGGCAATATTGTAATGCATTAATCAACAATTAATCAGCTTTCAATCACCTTGAATGTTTGCAGTCTGTGAGCTTGTGATGCACACAAAATAATGGAAAGCAGTGTGTCCTGGTGACTTAGGTCTTGCGCATTAAGGTCTTGGTAATATTCGATGTGTCAGTGGGCTTTATGCTTAAGGACCAAAGGAAGCAGTGAGTTTGATAACATTATAATTTTAATGGCCACTGCCAGTGATGCTTTAGTTGTTCAAAGCATTTTATTACAAAGAGTAATAAGTATGTGGTGGTAAATATGTCACTTGTTCAATAAAGTTATGGATTTTGTGTTTGCTGTTTTCTCCAAATATGTATCTTTTTAGCAAAATAAAATCTACAAAGAATAACTTTATTTGCCCTTTTCCTATAAACTATGTTGTCCTTTTATTTGACTTGGAAGCATTATCTTATGTTCATTTCAAGTAGTCAGCAAAAACAGCAAGAAACATTTGATCTATATGTGTCAAACCTTTCATCACTTACTATGGTTTAAAATATTGGATGCATTATGCACACAATGCATAAACTACAATTAATATTTGGGTCATAGAAAAACACTACTGTTTAAAGGTGTTTAGACATGCAGGAAAAAAAAAATTGAATAGGACAAAAATAAGCAGAAAATAAATATTCAATCTTTATTTTCAACCAAATATTTAGTCACAGGCAAAATGTTATTTCTATGTAACAGAAAGCTATATGAACAAAAAGAAAAAGAATGAAACTGTAACCCCCCCACCACCACAAAAAAAAAAAAAAAAAATACAACAACATTAAAAAGAAAAGCAAACAAACATACATTGTGACCTTGAGTGTTTTTTTTTTCTCTCTCTCCTTTAGTAAATGCAAATGCTGGTGGTTCAATTTCAAAAAGCTTTACGAAAAAAAAATGGAAGCACAACATTTATCTTGCTATGGCAAATACATCTGCTCATGGATACCTGCCTTGGAAAAAAGCAGGACAAAACAAGTGCTTTTGAACTTTCCTGAACATTCTTGTGTAAAGGTTTAAACATTTCCCCAGCTGTCACTGTTGGCATAAAAAACCAAATAAACAGTGACATCTTTCATAAATATCCAGGTATTAATCAAAATAGTCCTGTGAATAACCTTCACTAAGGTAATCCATTCAAAGAGACCACATTAAAAATGGAAAGAAAATAAAAATTAAAAGGGAAGGAAACTATTTGATTGGCCTACATATCTGTAAATGCTGATTAGATTTTTTTTTTCATGCAAAATGTAAAATAAAAGACATACAGGCCATGAATACTGAGTATTACTGGGTTTCTACTGCAATACAGCACACATACCAGCTGAGCAGAGAAAATATTGCATGGTGGAAAAGACTGGAGGAGGCCATAGGTCCAAGACCTGTCAACAATTTTGAAAGGGTGGATGTTTAAAAAAAAAAAAGTTTCTAGGTGGGTAAAATCTTGAGAGAAGGCTTATCAAGAACAAGAATGTGGAAAAAATAAGAAACACAGGACATTCTAAACAAGCTTCATCTTTAGGACAGTCAACACACTGCAATAGGACCAGATGCCACACAATTTGTCATAACTGTTGTCATAACTCCACATGCTGAATAAGAATAAAATACTGACAAGATAGCTTTGGTATCAAATTGCAGTTTTTCTTGATGATAAATTATCAGCCACATATCTATCATAGTGCTGCTAAATACAACAATTTCTCACCACCCTAACTAGCCAAAGCATCATTGTAGGAGTACATCTACCAACAGTAAACTTCCAAAGAGATGCTCAATAACAACAATCATAAACGGCATTATTAAGATCTGGGTAACACAAACTTAAAAAGAAGAAAATGACAAACTTTGTCTTTCTCTGCCGTACACCAAGTGTTTGATTAATCAGTCACCATGTTTGACAGTAATGAGGTAGCGGTTCGTCCTGAAAACAGGACTGATGTTTTCATATGCTCCCCAGCCAGAAAGGCCACAGGTATTGCAAAACAACCACATGTACATGCAGGTGTACTAATACATTCACACAAAAATGAAGGGAATTTTTTTTTTTTTTTTTACAGATGAACAGACAGAGAAGGTGCACACATGAGCACAACTTTCTATGCATTTCCTCAAGCAGTTTCCACACAATATAGCAATTAAATCACTATCACAAGGTCTGTCTGTCCATCTGTCAGCCCTGGCCTTTGTGAGCCGGCAGGCAGGGAAAACCATCGATATGGAAACTGGACAAGAAACACTGGGTGTTAGGGAGAATTCTACTGTCAAAATCAAATGACCCAACACAAGCACTTTGTCATAGGGCCTCTATCACATTGTCAGCTCACAGCTACATCTTTTAAACCTGAATCAAGCAACATCTTGATGAAGAAACTGAAGAAATAAAACTAGTAATGAAGGTCTTGTCCAGTCTAAATCCACAGTAATTACGGATGTATGCACGGTTTGCAAATGGCTAGCAAGAGTGATAGCCTCCCTTTGGTTATCCATAGTTTTGGTTAAGGTTCACATTCATTCAAAAGATACGTACCTCTGTTCCTACATTCTTCACTTGACTTCGGTGGCTCTGCATTTGATGTCAGGGTTTTGGTGTGGAGAGGAGAGGAGCTATTTGTGCTCTTTAGGGTATGTGGATGTGGCACTGTGATTCTAGAGTTGCACACAACTTTCACATGACCCTGAAACCTTGAAACCTGAAACCTCCAAACCTTGACTTGTTAACCCACTTACTAAAATGGAGTAAACAAAATGGATGAAAGAAGAAAAATGCTGTTTTACATATTGTGAGCACATAGCTGTAGCTAAATAAAATAAAAATGGCCATTTCATAAAAACAAATTTAGCTTAAACTCATTTCAGGCTTATCTAAAATACATATTTTCCAAGCATTTAGCAAATCAAAATCATCATTCAAGAGTTCAGTATGCTGCACCACTTGCTCCTAACTCAACAATTCTGAATGAGGGCTATGAGGAGCTCAACACGTGGAAACAGCCTGACGGGCTGATCACAGGCGGAGAGAGCTTTGGCAAAGCTTAAGGGAGTGGCAGCCATTTCCCTCAAGCCTCTCTGAAGGGTCAAAGATCAAGGATCACTGTTCTAAAGAAGAGGTATGGGCAGGTAAAAGCTGTGCTTGTAAGCCAGCCATCAAGGCATTAGGGCTACAGGGTGGAAAGTGGGGCATTCAAGAAGGATGTACAGCCATCACATGGACTCAAACTCATCAATACGCTGCTTGGTGTTGCCCTGGCGGATCTGGCGTAAGGTCTTGTATTTATCCCGGCCAGCCTTTACATTCTCTGCATGCAAAACATCATTTTGAGTCTTCTTGGAATCGTCACGGGCCTGGGCCAATTCTGAGCTCAAGGCCTGCAATGAAGACAACGTGTAAGTTTATGCAGGTATATAATACTATTTATTGGTATTTCTTTACATCACAACAGCATAACATGTCTGGTAGCAGATGGTCTAACCTGTAGTTGTTTTTTGACACGTTCATTCTTCTGGGTCTCTGTGAGCCGTTCTTCCTCACTTCTCTGGTGGGCAACTCCATCATTAGAGAGCTCAGCACTGGCTTCTGCACTGCTCTCGTCGTGCTCGTCATGTTCGTTCTCTGCCGCACCACCTGCTGTAGCTGTCATCACAGACTTCAGCTCCTCTTTAGTTTTTTCCAAGTCATCCTGAGCAGACAATGCCTACAAGAAAGATAAGTAAAATAAAATAAAAAAAAGCACCAAAAATCAAACACACAGCTTCAACTGCAAGCAGTAAACTTGACAGGGAATCAGAGAATGAAAATTGAGTAAGCCCAAGTTAGATCCCTCTGACAGGGCAGGAATACTGTCTCTTTACCCAAGATGCAGACAGAGACAATTAAAGGAAAATTTCACTTTCAGAACAAAAATAATTTACTCACCCCCATGCCATCCAATATGTTCATGACTTTCTTTCTTCAGTCGTAATTAAATAAATTATTCAAAAACATTTCAGGAATTTTCTCCATATAGTGGACTTCTATTATGCCCGTGAGTTTGAACTTCCAAAATGCAGTTTAAATGCACTTCAAAGTGCTCTAAACGATCCCAGCCAAAAAAAGAAGCTCTGCTGTTCAAGACAGGGTAGGTCAAAACAAACTCTCATCTCATTTTCTCCTCCAACTTCAAAATCATCCTACATTGCTGAAGAAGTACCAGAAGTACAAAGTGAACGTGTAAAGATGGTCAAGTGCCTTTTACAAAAAAAAGGTAAAACAGCTCGGGTACCATAGAAGTCCACTATATGGAGAACATTCCTGAAATGTTTTCCTCAAGAAACAATTTCTTTATGACTGAAGAAAGAAAGACATGAACTTCTTGGATGACAAGGGGCGAGTAAATGATCTGTCAATTTTTGTTCTGACAGTGACAGTTTTTTTCAGTACAATGTTAAATGAATAGTTCAGCTAAATATTGTGCTAAAAATGTACTCAACCTTCAGGGCATCCAGGTTTTAGATTTTTTTAGCATTACATCACTTTCTCGCTAATGGATCTGGCAGTGAATAGGTGCCGTCAGAATCACAGTTCACACAGCTGATGAAAACAGTAATTCACTTCAGTTCAATTAACTTCAGTCCATCAATTAGAACTGTTTTGACTTGTAAATTATGCTTGATCTGTCCATATTTCTCTCCTGTTTCAGACAACTTTTTCACTAGAGAAAGCCTTATTATGGCTATAGCCAGAAACAACATTTTGAAGTTAAAATGCCTTGATGGATTTCTTTCTTACAAACACGTAACTTTCCACTTCACAAGACATCAACTGACAGACTAGAGATTACTTGTGGATTACTGTGATGTTTTTAATCATTCATTAGTGAGAAGAGTTACTGTTAACTGGCTCCCTTTCAATACTTCACTCGTACTGCGTCTGATTTAAGACGCTCTGGGGAAAAAACATTTTCTCCAAGACTGAAGCACTTTTTAAATAACACAGTGTAACTGCTCTTTTCAGAGCGTGACCCCGCCCCTCGCGCCCAGGAGCCTGTGGGGGTGGGGTCTCAGCGGGGAAGAGGATCTCGGCGCTCGGTGTCAATCCCAGTCAACACGTGAGGTCATGCGATGATCACAGTGACATCAAAAGATCCTCATACTGTGATCCTCACAGTCTGAGTAAGGAATGAGCTTATTGTGAGGTCAAAAGATCCTCATACTGTGATCCTCACAGTACGAGTAATTCATGAGCACAATGTGAGGTCAAAAGATCCTCATACTGTGATCCTCACAGTCTGAGTAAGGAATGAGCTTATTGTGAGGTCAAAAGATCCTCATACTGTGATCCTCACAGTACGAGTAAGGAATGAGCTTATTGTGAGGTCAAAAGATCCTCATACTGTGATCCTCACAGTCCGAGCTCATTGTGAGTTCAAACAGTTGTACTGTGATTGGTAACTGGGGATAAGATCATCTACAGCTTTGATAAGTTTACTAAAAGTTTTGCACCTACAGCACACATTACATACATTCATGCGGGTATTCCTGCTGAAAAAAAAAAAACAGCTAAAACCAGCCTAGGCTGATTGGCTGGTTTTAGCTGGTCAACCAGGCTGGTTTTAGAGGTGTTTTGGACACTTTTACAGCCTGGCCAGGCAGGTCAGGCTGGGAAAGACCAGCTAAAACCAGCCTGACCAGCCTGGCTACTTCCAGCTTAAACCAGCTAAGACCAGCCAACCAGCCTAAGCTGGTTTTAGCTGTTTTTTTTTTTCAGCAGGGATGTTCTACATGTCTAAAGTATATAGAAAGATAGACCTTATAAACTCTTTGATTTTGTGTAACAACTTTTTTTTTATGAAATAACATTGGACTACACTCCAACACTGAAGGTGGCGATAATGCATCTTAGTGCTAGTGCTGCCCACCATTAAAAAGAAGAAGAATCAAACATCACTCTTGTGATTTACAGTTGATTTAGGGACTGTTGACTGTGGAATTTCTACACTTGAGAAATGGTGAGTGGTTTCTTTAATTACTATTCCCATGCGCGGATATTATATAATAATGTCAATATGCAATGTGGCCTGGCTCCATGTTAGCAAATTAGCCAGGTACACACTACACCAGAGGTCTTCAATCCTGCTCCTGGGGACCCACTCTCTTAGACTACGTTCAGACTGCGAGCCTTAATGCTCAATTCCGATTTTCTGCTCGGATCTGATTTTTTGTTTGCTTGTTCACATTGTTTTTACAAATGTGGCCCATGAACTGAAACGCATGCGCACAATGACAGTAATGTAAGACGTCACGCGTTTCGCGCTGCCGTAAAAAGTAAACATGAAAGCCACGGAAGTCGGTGTGTACCAGTGTTGCCAAATCCGCGGCTTTACCAGTGTTGCCGCGGGTCGACGCGACCCCAATAACGTAATATTTAGCCCACATAATGCTAATTTTACCAGGGGAACCCCGTCAAGAAAGCTTGTATTTCCCCCTGAACGCAAATTTTAATAGGAAATCCCCTTCAAAACGCGATTGGGTTACTTTTGGGCTTGTTTTGAGTAGCAATTGGGAGGGTTTTGTTGTTAAAACCTGGCAACCCTGCTGTGTATGCGCTGAAAGTCACATGAATTCCGATTTGACTGTTCAGACTGAGGTCGCATTATGAAACATCCGACCTGTATCGGATTTAGAAGCACATATTGAAGTGGCTCAGATCTGATTGTAAAAGATCAGATTCCATGTGGTTTGTGCTGTTCACACTGTCATGCAAAAAACACACATGGGTCACATTTAATTAAAAAATCTGATTTTTTGGGCAGTGTGAATGTAGTCTTAAAAAAGTTTATTTCCAACCTGCTTTAGCACACCTGACTGCCATTTACAGACAGTCTTGAGGAGCTTGATTGGCCATTTCAGCTGTGTTTGATTAAGGTTGTAGCTAAACTCTTCAGGACTCTTCAGTGCGTTCCCAGGAACAGGGTTGAAGACCTCTGCACTACACAACTTGTCTTATTATGAATGTAATTTGATACTTACAACCTATGATTACACCTAAATATGTCAGAGCCATGCGCATTCAGTTGTTGTTTACAGTCAGCATTTAAAATAAGTGTGTTCAGTTTAGTCTTAGAATGTTTCAGCTAGTTATTAAGTTTGTCCCTGGCTTTAGGTTGTAGTCAGTAATTGTTATACTTCCCACATCAGATCATTGCAGACTACATTACTTATATTACTTATTATACATATTTCAGTTACTATACATGTTTTGTGTGTGTTTTGTGGAAGTATAAATGCATTGTTTTTTATCATAATTTTTAACTAATAGTTATTTTAACCTGTTAGGTTGTTAGTAACTGATTGCAATGACAAATTGTTCTCTGTGTTTCAGAATGTGTCAAGTCTTTCCACGGGGACAAAGAAATAGAAGTTCACCAAAAACCAAAGTCCAGTCACCAAAACATCACCAGAAGCAGAATGCATATGTCAAATTGATATGTTTCTGCCAAATGTCAACGCCAAACTAAAAATAAATAAAATAAAAAAAATAAACAAGGAAACTGAATTGTAGAAATACTTTGAAAGAAAATTAAAGATGGAATTCTACATGTTTGTGATATTACTGATAAATTTTAGAAAACTTTTACATCACTGTTAACTCACAACAGAATGAGTTTAACACAATGATATGTGGTCTCACATGTTGAGCTTACAATATAAACACGCAGTGAGTGCACTGTGACCTCACATTGTGACCACATTATGAGTATTCTGGGAGCTCACAGTTTGAGCACACAGTAAGTGTGCTGTGACCATATTTTGAGAACACAGTGAGTGTGATGTGACCTCACACTGACCACAGCATGAGCACACAGTGAGCGTGATGTGACCTCACACTGACCACAGCATGAGCACACAGTGAGCGTGCAGTGACCTCACACTGACCACAGCATGAGCACACAGTGAGCGTGCAGTGACCTCACACTGACCACAGCATGAGCACACAGTGAGTGTGCAGTGACCTCACATAGTGAACATAGTATGAGTACACAGTGAGTGTGCTGTGTGGTTACACTTTTAGCTCACTGTGACCCACACATTGTGACCACATCATGAGTATTACCTGAGCTCATGGTGACATCATTGTGAGATCAAATTGTTGACTGGGAAGCGAGCTCACGTCGGCTCAGCCCCTGCGTGCCTCGCTCGCTCCACAAAGAGAAGCTTACCCCGTCCTCTTCTCTCGACCGGACCAGCGTCCCTCTGCGGCTGCGAGTGACCTGGTCTCTTTCGGTGGAAGCAAGGATGAGACGTTGGATGACAACATGTCATTGGTGGCTTCCAACGCAGAGGATTTGTCGGGCTCTGCTCAAGACCCCACCCTTCTGCCATCTGCAGAGCCCAGCGCTGCCATCTCAGGCATGGATGCCGAGCTCTTCCGCATCCTGGCTAAAGCAGTCGAGTAGCTGGGCTTGGATTGGTCTCCTCCTAAAGAGCCGTCCCGCAGCTGCCTGGACGAATGGTTTCTGCCAGGGCCATTCAGTGTCCAAAGGGTCCGTAGCACACGCACCCACACAAACTGCCATTCTAATGGCAGAAAAATTACAACACAAACATCCTCGAAAAGAGAGCAAAATTCCTCTTCCGAACAGCAATCTCAGACGATCGCCCGACTTCATCCAACCACTCGCCACATGGGCAGAAGCCTTGCAGCCCATCCCCGGAGTGTCAGACTGGGTTCTGGGTATAATTCAACAAGGTTATTCGCTCCAAATCGCTCTTCGACCCCCACGATTCAGTAGCGTGGCCCCATTCTGGAACAACCAGCATTGGCTCGCAGACCTGTTTCAATTACTGTCAGCAGCCCCGTGGCCTATTCCCCTGAGGCAAGACCTTCTCTCTCAGGGGAAGAAAACGATTTGGCACCCCCAGCCGGAGCTGTGGGGTCTGCACCTCTGGCCTTGATGGGAGCTTAATAACCTCCCAGAGAGTGTCATGAATACTATATCCCAGGCTAGGGCTCCGTCTACAAGACGCCTTTATAGCCTTAAGATGTCTGTCTTTGCTGGCTGGTCTGCAGCCCGTGGCGCAGACTCCACTTCCTGTGACATATCGCTGGTATTGTCCTTGGATAAGCTCTTGGATAAGGCACGATCTCCCACTACACTTAAGGTCTAAGCAGCTATAGCGTATTACGCTCCTATAGACGGCCAGTCAGTGGGTAAGAATGATCTTGTGGTTCGTTTCTTGAAGGGTTCTAGGAGGCTAAACCCTCCTCGCCCCTCTCACCGTCCCTGCTTGGGACCTACCCACGTTGTTGAGATCGTCCCTTATCCCTTTGAGCCGCTTCAGTCTGCTGACCCTCGCCCTCTAACGTTTAAGACTCCTCTGCTCCTAGCACTAGCATCTGTTAAGCGTATGGGTGGCCTACAGGTGCCCTCTGTGAGTCCCTCTTGCTTGGAATTCGGCCTTAACGACTCTAAAGTCATCCTGAAACCAAGGTGAGGTTATGTACCGAAGGTTCCTACGACTCCCTTTAGAGACCAAACCATCACACTCCTGGCTCTTCCTCAGTCAGAGCAGGACCAGGACCTTGCACTTCTATGCCCGGTGCGGGCATTAAGGGTTTACGTTGAGCGTTCTGCCTCATTTAGGCAGTCAGCCCTATAGGAATAAGAGCGAATAAGGTCTAACGGAGTCTCCATGGTTTTGCCAGGTTTTATAATCTGGATGTCCCGGCCTTACAGGCCAGGGTGCTATCTGCTTTATGGCTTATCCTCCCATTACCTTCTGACTCGCTCTCGACCCTTAGCTAAGTTTCGACGCGATTCTATTCTTTGGACAGACGGTTCATGTGACCTCTCAGTTCCAGGGTCTGATGTCTAATTGAGCTTGTCGTCCCCACTAGCAAGGCAGGATTGTACTAGTTGCCCATAACATCTTAAATCAGATGCAGTATGAGTGAAGTATCGAAAGGGAACATACTCGGTTACTAACGTAACCTCGGTTCCCTGAGATACGGGAACAAGTACTGCGTCTCTAGCTGTGCTAGTTGCTGCCGACTCAGTCAGAAAAATCTGAGTTTGTATGGCAAAGCGCCCACTTTTATAGCCAGTTTCCACGCCCATTTTAGCTGGATCTGGCAGAATTCAGCGGGCTTGTTGCCATAGGTGTGTGCAGCACCGCTTGACGAGCTATTGGCACATTTAGTTATCACTAAAGCGACCAATGCTCGTGCAGTTACACTGAGTTATTAAAAAAGTGCTTCAGTCTCTGAGAAAATGGTCTTTTCCCCATAGCGTCTAAAATCAGATACAGTACTCATTCCCGTATCTCAGGGAACCGAGGTTATGTTAGTAACCGAGTACGTTGTCGGTATCGCATAAAAAATCCAGCTGGAAGGTTTTTGATATTAGACAAAACTATAATTGATTTTCGATACGAGACAGACTGAAGTTTCTTCTGGAAGGATCCGGTAGAGACTGGATTCCTGATATGTTGAAAGAATTTAACATTTCTGGCGTTGTCAATCTAATGTGCACATATATAATATTTTCTATATTCATATTGGTTTTAGTTGCTGCAGCTCCTTTCCCGTCAGTAAACAGCCACTGTTATGATTGGCTAAAGTGATTTCATTAGAACTCTTACCAAAGCCCCCAGCTATAGCATTTGAGATTTTGAAAACAGATTTGTAGTGAGATTTTGTAACTGAACAAACACATAATCAAACAATCATATTCCTTAGATATAATCAAGAACAATAAAAATAAATCATCAAAACTCTTTCCAAATACTGGGGTCCTTCATAAGGCTATGCAGAGACACAGAGGAGTTGTTAAAATCTTATGCATCAAAGCAAACACTCCAAAAGATCTTTTCCTCATCCATATGTCTTGTCAGGAGTAGTTCAAGTGTGTAGAGCATGTCAGAAGTAGCACTGAACAACTAATTGCATTTGCAATAATATCGCAATATGAAAAAACATGATTTTTTAAATCGCAGAGTCTGTGATTACACTCTGTCACGTGACATGCCAGAGTATAGCAGTCTGTGGCGAAAGCATCAAGTTGGCACGCTACACTGCACCTTAATCTGTTGAACATTGGCCTCAGGCTTGACAGAACCTGTCAAAAATCTATCTTCTATCTTGATTTCGATGTTGACCTCCAAGGATCTAAAAAAAAACCTCTTCTTTTAACTTTTTTACCATCACAGTGGTGCATATTCATTCCTCCCTAAAACCCAAACTCACAATCGGTGACTGTTACTAAATTGCAGGATATGTTTGATAAAACGTTCACAGTAATCCATGCAAAAGATGCTTTTTCCCTAAGTTCCCCATGCTGCCTGCTCCAAAACAGACAAGCAAATTACACTTTGCATCAGGTAAAATGTTGTTTTACATTTGGTTATTTTATTAGATTTCTTTTGTAGGCTATATTTTACTTTGTTCATGTTCTTATTGCATTTTATCTTATGTTTATAAAACACAAAAATGCCTGCACACTGGTGCACTTACAAATTGAAGTTATATATTTATTTCATTAAATGACAGGAGGCAATTGCTTATATATACACACACACACATTCATGCATCATCTAATTTCATCATAACATATAGGCCTGGCCTACAGATAAGAACACTTATGTTTAATCTATCTAAATATTGTTTTGGTCATACTAAAATGATTTATTGCTTGTCGTTGTTGAATAATACAGAACATAAAGAGCTTTCAAAAAAATAATCGCATATTAAATCGCAATTGCAATATTGGTTTAAAAAAAAAAATCTTTCAGCCCTAGTCAGAAGTGCACTCCATGTGTGATGTAAAAGCAGACGTGTACCTTTGAAACGTTACAGAAACAGTACCTAGAAGTGAGCAGTGTTTGGTTAAGATACTTCTTGTAGCGGGGAAAAAGGCCATTACCAGGAATTTGCTTAAAGCTGATCCTTATGCTTATATCAAAAGAATTTAGAATAATAGACTAATCGACTATAGATATATTCTCCCACAGGCTTGGTATTACATGTAATAATTATAACAATAATAATAATAATTATTATTATTATTATAATTATTATATTTATATAGCATTAGTACTCTTAAGTGCTTTACATTGCACACATCTATTGTTAATGGAGTACAGGGATGAGAGGAGATATGTACCCATGAATATTCACATGTGTATATGAAAGAATGTATATCTATTATTTTGCCCCTTTGCTGATGAAAAGTAAAATAAAAAGTAAAAACACACACATATATACACACACACGTAGTCATATACAGTTCAAAAGTATTTACCTGTGTTACATCACAAATCCCACAACATTCAAACAATACTTTTTTTCTTGGATAATTTTTGTTTTTTGTACTAAGGAGAACATGTTAAGCTATGAAACTGATAGGATGTTTTAATTGTACAATGATATTTTACATGTTGAAAGTTCAAAGACATGTGTCATGTCAAGTCATACTCAACACATGAATGTGGATGCCACACCTACTGACAGTCTTGCAAAACTAAATATGCTAAAGAGAGCAGTGAGGACCCAACCCATCCATTCCAATACCACAAAAACATAAAGAATAGCTTCTTTCCATCATCTATGATAAATTGCATATTTCTGTACACAATCTTAATCTGTTGGTCTTTATCAAGGCTTTTCAAACAGAACCAGATCTGGATTGGAAATCCCCTTAAATTAGTGACCTTTGCAATAGTTTCAACAGCAGCAAATGATTTCACTATGTGGGCAATTTGCATCATGAAGTAGGTGTAAAAAGAGTATGTGCATCTTACTTTATGCTGCCATTCTGTTGCCTCCTCTTCCTTTTTTCTCTTGGCATCCTCCAGCAGCGCGATTTTGGCAGTAAATTCTCCCAACTCAGCTGCCTGCAAAAAACAACATTGTTACAGCACCCACACACACAGTGCACACACATTTGTAACTCACTTATACACAGAAATACAGAATTGCTGACAATTTCAATACAAGCCCCATGTACCTTTACCTCAATCTTAACCACATGTGTTTGTATTGGTACATTAAAACTCAGACATTAAAAAATAAAGCATCCTAATACACTGACATGAAAAATGTCATACTTTATCAATAGGGATGCATTGAAATAAAAATTCTGAATGCACTAGGCCAAAAACCAAAACCGAAAGTGCTTTGTAATAATTATTTATTAAATAATTTTGTAAGACTTTTTAATTTTGCTCAATAATAAAAAAAAGCCACTACACTTTTATTGAAAGCAACAATAAAATTTGACAAAAATATGTAAATAATAAATATCAATGTGTTATTTTTATTCAGTTCTATGCAATAGAATCAGACCAAACTGGACTGACGATGGCTAGAGGGAGAATGAAACCTGCGCACTGAACACTGCTGGGTGATGCGGCAAGTCATACATTTTTCCACTTTTGGCTGAAAACTGAAAAAAAATTTCAGATGATAATTTTCAGTGGCCAAAATTTCAGTGCATCCCTATTTATCAGTAATGATAATGAGCAATAAAGATATCAATTAGGACAGTAATGATGAGATAATCATGAGAAAATAATGGTTATTAAGTTTATATATATATATATATATATATATATATTTGAAGTTATTATATTCGTTTTAGAAAAGAAGATTACTCAATTTGAGTGTCTTTATTATTTGGTAATAAAAACAATATGTTTATTTAATAAAAAAGAAGAGTTTGTCCATGTCCCTTGAAAGGCTGTCCACCCTGTTGCATTGGGAAATCCAACCCTTTAAGAAAAGGCCATCCTCTTTATTGACAGGACAACAATTATTTTGTCTCTTCAGTGGCAGGTGAGTAAGTTGGTGACTTTTAAACTGACAAATTTTCTTCGTATGAATTTGCTTACTTGCTTTTCCTAAGCTTAACATGGCCACCCTATCGGCATAAAATATGCCAGAAATGATTAGAATACAGTATATTTCCAAATATAACGTTAAAATTTACCAAATTCTCTTCAACAACCAGACTGACTATTTTCTAATATGCTAATTGAAGCTAAAAATGTCCTCCCTGTCATGTCGGCCACTCATAGCATTCATTTGTAGTTAATATTGCTAAAAACTAAAATGAATGGGGGAGGGGGATATCAATGTGTTTGAGAGTGTAATTATATTATTTATTATTATTATTATATTTTTTCAAAGTTGAATAAATGTTTCATTGTCATATTTTGCCATGGTTTGTGTGCTTTGTTTTATGTGTCCACCCTGTCATCTTGATATTTTATAATTATATTTTAACTAATAATTTAATCATATCTATATAATCCAGCATGTTCAATAGCTAGCAATAACATGCAAACAAAAAACTGCATCCAAATATCAGAGTTTTCTTCAAATAAGAAAAAAATACAAGTGCAAATTGTATGAGTTTCTTTAAAACCACATGGTTTACATGAAATATTTTATGTATTTATAATTTGAAAGCAAGCAAATAACCCGGTTTAGGAAAGGGACATCAAACCTTTCAAAAAATATAATTTACATCTTAATATTGCAATGAAAATGTATTTAACAGTAATATATATGTCCATGACAGGGTGGACATATCTTACCCAGACAGCAGCTGACTCTGTGCCGGATTTGTTTTCAAACTGGCAAATCCACGTTACAGTCACATCCATTTCAGTGCTGTATCACCGTCTTAGACGGATCCAGCCCAGGCCTGGTTTCAGTGGGCGCAGACTACTGTTGCAGAGTGGATCCGGGCCGAGTCTGTGCTGGTCCAGATGAGGGAAAACCTGATGTGTGCCGGTATTGGCCCGTTGTGCCAAAAGACACCGGCCCAAGTCCGTTTTGCGGATTTGCGGATGTATGGGCCGGATCTGGACCACATGATTTTTGCTGTCTGGGTAGGGATTATGCTTCAAATAATGGCCTATAATTATCTAAAGAAATGTGTGAGAGCTCAGCTAATATGTTTTATAGTACTTGAGTGTCTACTCTTTATAACATAAAGCGAATGGGAAATTAAGACTAAAATTAAAAGACTAAAAGACTAGTATTGTGAGGCTTGAAAGGCACTCTATGGTGATATTGACATTTAGGTTTTTAAAAACTATATAATGGAGTTAGGGTTATGAATTTGACAATATGACAAAGATTTAAATTCAATTTTACTAGATTTATACCACTATGGTTTTGATACCACTTGGCAATGTACCAGCAAAATCTTTTTATTTATGCATTTACTTTCATTTAATCCACACCTATTTTTATTAGCTATTTTATTGATTAGTTGTTGCAGCTTGAAGATCTACACAAACCTTTCTTGATTGTTCATACAAAAATGGCAAAGGAAACATACCAATTGTTCCTGGTTCTTCATCTGGTCAGCTGCTTGTTTGGCCAGTGCTGCTTTGGCCTCCTCGGCTGCCTGTTTCTCTTTCTCCAGTCTCTCTGCCTCCTCCTTTGCTTTTTTACGCTCCTGTTCGAGCTCTAGAGCTCTGCGGGTTTGCTCCTCCAGCTCTACACAAACACAGACACACATGGAGTATAACACGTATTGGTTATATTAATCGGAATGTAGCAGAAAGTAGCATTATTTCACTTCCTGATGTAGATGTTGGAGAAGTAAGGGAGGTGCCCTTAATTCTCTAACATCTACATCAGTACACTGATCAGGAAGGCAAATTCTATGAGGATAACTTCAACGGTCAACCACATGAGACATCTTAAACACTGGCATGACACTACAAAATGCCTGTGTAGCTGGAGATATTTTTTTTCGATCCCTCAGATCTTTCCTATGCCAAACACAGACAAACCAGCAACCATCCCAAAAACCGTAACAAATCTAGCTAATGGGAAACATGGGAATTCAGGAGGAGGATGCAAAAGGAAACAAATCTCTTTTTTTAGGGACTTCAAAGTGTTTTTTCTGGTTTAAGAAAATTACCTTCCTCAGAAGACAGCCCTATGAGAGGCGAGAGATTTAGGTTTAGTTAGTATGACACTCCACTAATGTGGAGAAAGTCATTTAGCCTCTGACAACACTTTTTTTTTATAGCTGCTCTCAGTTTGTAATATAACATTTCTACCATTCTAGTCTTGTACAAATCTTAATTCCTAACATGTTAACCTCAACAAGACACAAAAATAACTAACAACAAACTAATGGATAGGAAAATAAATAAGATTAACTACTTTTAAAGTAATATTCTACTTCCTGGCACTAGAGGGAAAAAGAGGGAGAGATCAGTTTGCACAGTGAAGTCCAGACATGTTTGTACCTTTCTGTGCTTTTATCGTCTGTTCCTCAATCTGTCTCAGTCTCTCGATTAACTCATCTTTTTCTCGCTCTATTCTTTCCTTCTCCTTTTCTGCATGCTCCCGTTTCTTCTTCTCATTCTCAAGCTGAGCTCTGATGGAGACAAAGGAGCATAGAGTAAATTTGATATGTGCAGCAAAACCTCAAAGTTACTTTGTCTGATGCCTAGAGTTACCACTTAAAGGAAAACAGAACTAGGAATAAAATTGTATACAACTGAAAG
Source organism: Cirrhinus molitorella (assembly GCA_033026305.1). Lineage (NCBI taxonomy): Eukaryota > Metazoa > Chordata > Actinopteri > Cypriniformes > Cyprinidae > Cirrhinus > Cirrhinus molitorella. The sequence continues at coordinate 21,921,908 of CM065120.1, forward strand.
TCCACGTAACTAAAATGATCGAAAAATTCAAGTAGACTAAGATTATAATGCTCAATTCATATAGATTACTTGTCCTTACAAACTTTTTGAAGCTTGAAAATTTTGGTTGCATGGATTTTCAATGGCTAAACAAACATGTTGAGAGAATACTGAAAATGTGTTAATTTGTTTTCCAGAGTTAATCCAACGTGTTACGGTTTGGGAATAACATGAGGTTAAGTAAATGATGGCAATTTTTATTTTTAGGTGAAGTACCCCGTTAATGCCAATATGAAGATGCATAGCAACCATTGTAACTTTCAGAAAGCTCATTCAACTTTTTGGCAAATAATCATTTTAAGAGCATCTTCATCTGTCCTCAAGATAAATATCTGAAACATTTGATTTTGTTAATCAGCATGCTCCAGTAGGTAAAAATGCATAGTATATAACGTGTATAGACAGTGATTAAACATAATTTAATTATTAAGCACATTTAATAATAGTAATAATTTAATAAAGCATTTAAAATGATTTTATTTATTCAAAACAGTAAAAATGCAATTCTAATATTCATGCTTTCAATTGCTTTCTTTTGTTGAGAACAGTTTTAGAAATTATTTAGACATTTTGATTATCGTGAATGAATGTTGCGAATAATTATTTATACTTATACTAGGAAAAGTATGTATAAATAAAATTATATGAGAGATAAAAATGCAAAGAAAAAGTTGTCATGTAAAAGTGTTCACTGTCACCTCTCTATCTGTTTCTGGTGTTTTTCTTCTCTGGCCTGAGCCTTCATCTGCTGCACTTCAATGGTGTCAGGCTTCCTCCTCCTCATGTACAGCTCATGGTTGCCCATACACAGAGCCAAAATGCGCTTGTTGATTCGCAGTCGCGGTGCATAGAACACAAAGTCCTGCCATCACAATTAAGACTAAGTGAACATGTTTTTGCTAAAAAGGCTTAACCAGAATTCGGACCTTACCACAAAATGATGTGCATGTAAACTTGGTCCAAATTGTGCTACAACTTCTGTAGTTCAAAATGACAGAATGATCATAAACTATAAACAAAATACTTACAGGGGCTTTTTTATCAATGGGCTTGATGACAAACTTCTTGTCGTTGAAAGAAATGTTTCGGATCTCACTCCAAGGGAAACCAATCTTTGGTGTGAGCCTTAAAGAAAAACAAAAAGAAGGATGAACAAGATTAAAAACGTACGCACATTTTATCAGCATTATGCAGAAAATCATGTCAAAAACAGCCAGCAGTGGGCAGCAGAGGAAAACACTTCAATTGTTGACAGACAATCAAATCGGCTGACCTCTTAAAATCTAATATGAAAGTAATTTTTTATGGAATTGACTGACATGCATAGACCTGGGCATAAACACCAAGACCCCACATCTACATAATATACTCATTATGAAATGGTCCCACACTGTAAACAGGACTCAAGGCTATGTTTCCCTTCACCCAGGACCAAAAGGCCAAAACAACACATGCTGTGACTCACCCTGTTCTAATATCTGCCCTATAAGGCAGGTAACGAATAGGTGCTGAACCAGGAAAGAGAGGTCAACTCTAATAATACAAATAGCACTTACAAAATAATATACACAAGCTTCCGTGTTTACCATATGTGATGAATTGAGTGTCAATTATTGCTTAGATGTAAATAAAAGCTTAAATTTATAACCCTTCTAGGTCTTTACATTTTGGTTGCCTGAATGTTTAGTGATGGGAGAAACCTCTCAGGTCTCTATTAATTAGTGTCTTATGGGTTTGGATCAAAATTACTCACAAAGGTGAGTAAATTATGACAATTTTACTTTTTAAGTGAACTACCCCTTTAATAATTCCAAAGAAATGTACTGGAATAAAGCTCACATTTCAGCTATTAAACCATTAAAAAAAACGAATAATTGAAAAAAATAAAATAAAATTAGGCACGAACCTGATCAAAAGTGACTTACAAAAAATTGTATTTCAAATAAATGTGATTCTTTAAATTCATCAAAGGATTCTGAATAAAATGTATCACGGTTTCCACAAAAATATGAAGCAGCACAACTGTTTTCAACATTGAAAACTATAAGAACTATAAGAAGCAAATCAGCATATCAAAATGATTTTTGAAATAGCATGTGACACTGAAGACTCAAGTAATGGATGCTAAAAATATATCCACATAGAAAACTTAAAATTGGACAAAATATTTCCAGTTATTACTGGTTTTGTTTTTGGTGTATTTTTAGCTCTGGTGAGCCTTTCAAAAACAAAATCCTACAGACTCCAAACTTTGGTAAAGTGGAGTTTATATATAAAGCAAGTGTGAGACATTTTAGTGTAATACATACTTGTCTTCATGTTCATAAATGTTGAGACCAAGAGCATCCACTCCCAGCCAGAGCTCTGTTCCCTTCTTATTTTTAATCTCAAAATAGTTCACTCCATACATCTCCAGATCCTGAGCAATCTTCAGATACTCCATCATGGAATCCTCTCTGTAAACACAATCATGCTGGAAATAGAAATACTGCTATAAAGCATTGTGAAGAGCACTGTGTCTAGTTGGGGACTGAAAACACCAGTGCCCCAAGCGTGCTCTTGTATTATAAGCTATTGTTATGTGGACTCTGCATTGTCTGAACATGTGTTTGTGTGTCAAGCCTTACCTCAGCATACCCCTGTGTTCCTCATGCCATGTCTGTATTCTGTCCTCCCACTGTTCCTTAGTCAGTTTATGTTGCTCCAAAACTCTACACAATAACATTCACAATGCACACGATGAATCAGTTTGGCATCACTTTAGGGGTTAAAAAATTGCCTAAATAAATCATTAATATTTTGAAACAATAGATAGAGTTTGTGTAATATATCTATCTACCTATCTATCTATCTATCTATCTATCTATGCTCACAATTCAACTCTATAACGTAAATCACCTAATTTCTGTTTTTTAACTTTATTTTTTCTGGATTGTGTGTTTTAGAATCAATATAAATTAATATAACAATTAATTTACAATTAAAACATTGCATTTATATTTTTGTTTATTAAGAAGCTGCACAACTGCATACATTAATACATGGAAAAAATGTGGTTGTATGATATTTCTTAAAAATAAATTGAAAAATCTTTATTTTAGAAATACATTTTAGCATACAACAGTGATATATTTCTGTCATCTGTTAAACTGAACTTTTATTATGATGTTTAGTAATGAAGATTTTAGTGTTTCTCAAATGAAACTTGTAAAGTGATTCTCAGAACAGCTCTGAAGATACTGTCCTCATTTATTGAGACAGCAGACACTGAAACGCTAAGATCCTGACACGAGAGTTTATGTTATAAGAAGAAACTATGGCACTAAGTCAACAAAAGAGACATGTAGAACATGCAGACTTATTTGCGGCATGCACTAATTGTTACATTATTTCATATCAAGTAAAAATGTCCAGAGCTTATTATTATGGACACAAATTTTATCGCAATCTCGATATTATATTGTTTATCACACAGACCTATCCTAAACACATAGTGCTTTAAAAGTGAAGAACATAGAGATGCAACTTCTTCATGAGTCTAAGAGCATTGCAAAGGATTGTCAAGAAGACTTTTTATAGAATTTTTGCTCACAAAAACAAAAACAAAAAAAAAATTTAAAAAGCTGCAGAAACTAGTCAATCTCAGTAATGAGCTAGTTGAGAATCCTGACCAATCCTTATCATAATTCCACTGTTTCAGCTGTCTGTAAGTGACAGTGCTCTGCAAGGTGATTCAACAAGAGTCCATTAAAGGCTTGCCAAGGCACAGGGACATTTAATTATAGCCTGCAATGACGCATGGGGTTCTGTTTTACCCTGTGTTCTGAAGCATGAGAGTATCAGATGTGTAAAAAAGAAAAGTCCACCCTGAAATCTTCATTGTCTGAATCTAAATCTAATAGTAACTTATATTTATGTGATATCTTGAACTACAAATCTAAAACTACAAATAAATAAATTATAGCAGAGAGAGAGAGAGAGAGAGAGAGACTCATTACATCACTACATTACATTTGAAACAATGGTCTAGCTTCTCACAGGAGTGGGAGAAGACTGGCTCACCTCTGTGGTAGCAGTCTGTCATTGGTGAGGTAACCAGGCTTGTGGATGTCTCTGTTGTAGTCGGCATACTTGGCCTGAACAGAGTAAGAGGCCAACAGGACTGCTGTCTCTGGAGGGCAGTAAATCTCATCATTCAAAATGGCTTCCTTCACCTAGACAGCACAAACAGTTCAGTTATGTCATGTTTGATCTAGGCCTGTTTCTTCATATGAGGATTTGTTATCTAGAGCTAATAAAACAACACAGTCCTGGATTGTTCCATTCCTGGAAACTCATTTTGGAACTGCTGTCATAGGAATAATTCAATAAGCTTAAACCTATTCAAGACCATTTCATGTAAACAGCATTAGATCAGCAGTGGAGCTGATAACAAATGCCTGAGTCCTGCCATTGCTCCATACTTACTGCTTGTTTGCCACATTTAGAATTGTGCTCATTCTTTCCATTTAAATTAAGGGCTTTCAGTATAATGACTTTGGTCTATATTAATTTACATAATATAAATAAAGGCATGTAAACACATATGTGCACTGATAAAATTAAGGTTATTGTGAATCAGTTTCACCTGCTTTGGTGCACATGAAAGTGCAATGGAGAAGCAACAGCAAAACAACACCCAAATCGTTTTGGAGGTGGTGGCCAGAGACAAATGTTCTATCCTTACCCTCCATGACTGATTTGTCTCTAGTTTTATGTTTTGTTAGGGTCCTTCTCACTAGCATGAGGCAGTACCTGCAACCCAATCAGGCTGCACAGGTAGTCCAGCTCCTCCAGGAAGGCACATGTATGCACACCACCAAAAGGAGGTTTGGTGTGTCTTAAAGCATAGCCTCAGGAGCATGGAGGAGATACCAGGAGAAGGGCCGCTACACAAGAAGAGCTGGACAGGGCCGTAGAAGTGTAACAACCCAGCAGCAGTACCAGTATCCACTCCTTTATGCATGGAAGGACTAGAGGAACACTGTCGATGATGCAATGCATTTGCAATACAAGGCATTTTTTTTTTCAAGCAGTGCTTTTTTGCTTAAAATACCTTTATTATACTTTATTTATACTTTATTCTACTTCCATATATACATATATCCATATATCACTAAATTTTGTTAATGTATGGTAATAAGAATCATGTGGCGCTGCTCTCTAGGAAAAAAAATCTTAATATAAAGATTGCCCATCCTTAAATCAGGTATGCATCTCAGTGATAGAATTCTGTTATTCCAAGACTTAAAATTACAACCACAATGTTTTTGTTTCAGCACCACTGAAATTACTCCACATCCATCCCAATATAATATATTATAGTCTTTTTCTAAACCAAATAAATGCAATTGATTGCAAGTGTGCAGAGTCTTCCCCAATACCTGTAAGAAGAAAAGACGTTGTGTTATCTCTTGGATCAGCTCTTCAGAAACATCTTCTGGAAAAAACTTTGCCCGAAACTTGAACTGCAGAGGGTTTTCCTTTCTAACATCCTGCTGAGTCACCTGTCAAGTTTTCACAGAAACACATTAAAGAACTTTACTTGCCCTGATCTGAAGGAGCTGATTTAGGAAATCTGGTAAACACTTATTATATGAGGTATACATTTCAGTTCAGAATTGAGATTTGAACCCATGTCCTTGGCATTGCTAGCACCACACTCTACTGGAATGCCATATAAAACCTAAATCATGTATCCAAGCTCCTACTGACTACAGTCAGTGTAAAGCATAAATTTGTAAAGAATTGCACACACTAAAAAACAGTAAATATGACGGGGAAGCACCACCAAATAAGCAATAATACAACTAGACAAAAAATACCAACCAGTTTTGAATTATTGTTAAACACATAATAATGCTCCAAAATCAGGAACAAAACAATTTTAGCATTACATTATCATTACATTTGTGCATTTGGCATACGCTTTTATCCAATGTGACCTACAATGCATTAAAAAGTAGACATTTTATCAGTTCTTGCTTTCAAATCGACTGCATCGAACCAATGGCCTTTGGCAATGCTTGTGCTATGATCTAATGTTTGAGCTACAGGAAAACATTTAGTTGCATTATAAAATATGCCACATAGTAACTGTTTTACAAACTAGTAATATGCCTAAGCAGACTCCTTTAGTTTACTAAACACTGTGACTCCTGGGCTCCATTGGAGTCACTTAAAAATCTGAAGAAATCTTGCCATAGATCATTCTGCATTTCCTGCTGTTATGATTTCTACCTCCTATATGAAACACATGCAGGGGGGTGCATGTGTGCAGAAGATATTTGAAGACTGTTTTTCTCCCGCTGTCTTTTTGCTGCAGTTCAACTGGAAGCCAGTTAAACCAGACAACTGAGGTGTAGTGGAATCGCAGCTTAATAAGAACAGCAGTACTAGCACGAGACACGGAAAAGTGGGAGGGCACGCCTTACCTTTTTATTCAGCTTCAGCCACGTTGTGTAGCCTTTACTATCTACGTACTGCAGACCAAAAAACCAGACCTCTCGCAGACCTACTGTCTTCACCACCTGCAGGATAACCATGAACAAATCAATCATATTCAATAACCAACATAAATCTGAAAGAGCTGTATTTTTTTTTTTCTGAGCAAATTTAATTTCACAAAATTGAAAATATAAATTATATATATGGATTTTTCAAAATGAAGATAAACAAGAATAAAAGAATAAACATGAGAAACAAATACTGTTCAAAACACGCAGCAAGCATTCAACATAGTATAGTGGGAAAGGTCTATTCAGAAAGCCCTGTTTAAGGTGAGGTTTTTTGGGGTGAGGTCTTATTTTCACCCCCTCAAAATTAATGCACAAGTTAAAGAAATTCCTTTCTGGGGGGCTGAGGTGCACAATGCGCAAGACCCACAGTCAGGTTAAGTCACCTTTATTTCTATAGCATTTTATACAATACAGATTTTTCAAAAGCAGTACCGGTAAGTACCAGAATCAATAATGCAAATCCAAAAATAAGGCAGGTTTAGCAAAAACAATTGCGTCATTATTCAGCTCCAATCAGTTCTGTCAAGCTTCAATCAAGCTCTGCAATTTTTTTGAGCACATAAATATTCTTGTTGTTTCAAATAATTACTCATTATATGATCAGGGAAATGACTGAATGAGTAAATATTTCAGTAAATGTCCCAGGAGCCAGTTAACACAGACCACCTGATGGAACATTTGAGCACAAGATCTCAAGTCAACCATCTTGAGTGGCCTAATAAGTTACAAAGAAGTATTTGTTAAAAGAAGAAAGGGGTACTTGAGAAAATAGTTTACTAATACAATAAACACAGTCCTGTAGCAGAACTGACTTTAGACTGCTGTGATGTAATTTCCAGTTTTTGTGAAAAAGCCAGTTTGTGCAGCATGGTTTAAAAGACTGCCCTAGATTTGTGACAAAAATCAAATGCCTGACTTGCAAACTATTTAGTGGGCCTCTTCTCAAGAGAACAGTGACATTTCTTAAATATGTAAAATAAAGACACTTTTGAAATCGAAACATTTGTATGATGAAGAACAAGGTTCTGGCGGGTAAATCAGTATTATACTCAAAACAGTGGATATCAAGTAAATGTAGACACCTACCTGATCAAAGAGCTGTTTGCCAGTGGTGTTGGGTTGGATGGCAAATTCTAGCTCCGCATCCATAGTAGTCACACGCACATTAATCTGTTAAAAATAAATAAATAAATAAACAAACAACTATTAACTATAGACAAAATTATCCTGATTAAGAATAATTAGAACAATGATACTGGTAAAATATCAGACTCCAGAAAGACCCAGAAAGCCTCAGATTCCAGGACCTGAACAGAATTAATTATATATACATATTTATTATTACCACAATAAGCCATGTCACTATTATGCTTTCATTTTGATTGAGCAGTTCTAATTGCTACCTGATCTCATGACAAAAACGTACCTGTGGGAAAATTTTTGTGAAACGCAAAATATGTACCAACAAGTAACAGTACTGCAGTTTCCAACAGAAATGTTCACTAGAAGCAGTAAAAACAGTGAGCACTTGTAATTGTTTTCGTACACAGTTATGATTACAGCTCCATATATTTTGCTTTCCTGACATAACAAGCCTGCTCGGTAGCTCAGCACAGAACTGGAGAATGTGGAATCTTTGGGTACGAATCCTGTGAAAAACATGACTCACAATGAAAGAGCTGAAAGATAAGAGATCGAAAAACAAGCTAAAACGGCATGCTTGCAAACGGGTTTTTCCATCACATTCACTTTTGTTCATACTTTCGGGTAGGCTTAGGTGTAATGCCGATGGTATGTTATTTTAAAATGTCACAGAGCAATAGAATTATAGCGCCACTCAATGGAAATTTCAAGTCAGAACTGCGATGACACGTACAAATTAATGTCACATAAAACATGGCATATGTACATTCATATGTTCCAGGGGAAAAACGAACACTCTTTTAGCGCCACATTTTGCGTCTTGCAAAAATTTTTCCTACAGGTAAATTTTCGTCATGAGACCAGGTTGTCTAATTGACACTTTTCATGTTTTGTTACAATGTAGCAGCAGTAATTCAATATCTTTTTTCCTGGTTAACTGTGCTAACAATAAATGCTAGTATCTTTCATTCTCTCCACCTCACACAAACATGCTCATAAGAGAAAGGTGATCTAGTGAGCCGTCCTGCTGGGATTGAGTTACAGCAGAGTTTTCAGTGGCTCTGTCTGCCATATACCGCAGGCTGGCATTCCTTTCTCCCCTCTCATCCTTGCTGTCATTAATTTCTAATGAACGCTCTAGGGTGCATCACATACTATACCATGAATAAAGACATTGTTCCTCAACTGTCTTGCCATGCATTTCTTGCACAAATAATTGGCTTTATAACATATTGGTTAGCATTTATTCAGTACATCCCATGCCTACTGCCAACTACAGGTGCTGGTCATATAATTAGAATATCATCAAAAAGTTGATTTATTTCACTAATTCCATTCAAAAAGTGAAACTTGTATATTATATTCATTCATTACACACAGACTGATATATTTCAAATGTTTATTTCTTTTAATTTTGATGATTATAACTGACAACTAATGAAAATCCCCAATTTTCTATCTCAGAAAATTAGAATATTACTTAAGACCAATACAAAGAAAAGATTTTTAGAAATCTTGGCCAACTGAAAAGTATGAACATGAAAAGTATGAGCATGTACAGTACTCAATACTTAGTTGGGGCTCCTTTTGCCTGAATTACTGCAGCAATGTGGCGTGGCATCGAGTCGATCAGTCTGTGGCACTGCTCAGGTGTTATGAGAGCCCAGGTTGCTCTGATAGTGGCCTTCAGCTCTTCTGCATTGTTGGGTCTGGCATATCGCATCTTCCTCTTCACAACACCCCACAGATTTTCTATGGGATTAAGGTCAGGCGAGTTTGCTGGCCAATTAAGAACAGGGATACCATGGTCCTTAAACCAGGTACTGGTAGCTTTGGCACTGTGTGCAGGTGCCAAATCCTGTTGGAAAATGAAATCTGCATCTCCATAAAGTTGGTCAGCAGTAGGAAGCATGAAGTGCTCTAAAACGTCCTGGTATACAGCTGCATTGACCTTGGACCTCAGAAAACACAGTGGACCAACACCAGCAGATGACATGGCACCCCAAACCATCACTGACTGTGGAAACTTTACACTGGACCTCAAGCAACGTGGATTCTGTGCCTCTCCTCTTCCTCCAGACTCTGGGACCCTGATTTCCAAAGGAAATGCTAAATTTACTTTCATCAGAGAACATAACTTTGGACCACTCAGCAGGACCTTTTTGTCTTTAGCCCAGGCGAGACGCTTCTGACGCTGTCTGTTGTTCAAGAATGGCTTGACACAAGGAATGCGACAGCTAAAACCCATGTCTTGCATACGTCTGTGCGCAGTGGTTCTTGAAGCACTGACTCCATCTGCAGTCCACTCTTTGTGAATTTCCCCGACATTTTTGAATGGGTTTTGTTTCACAATCCTCTCCAGGGTTGTGGTTATCCCTATTGCTTGTACACTTTTTTCTACCACATCTTTTCCGTCCCTTCGCCTCTTTATTAATGTGCTTGGACACAGAGTTCTGTGAACAGCCAGACTTTTTTGCAATGACCTTTTGTGTCTTGCCCTCCTTGTGCAAGGTGTCAATGGTCTTCTTTTGGACAACTGTCAAGTCAGCAATCTTCCCCATGATTGTGTAGCCTACAGAACTAGACTGAAAGACCATTTAAAGGCTTTGCAGGTGTTTTGAGTTTACAAGTTTCACTTTTTAAATGGAATTAGTGAAATAAATCAACTTTTTGACGATATTCTAATTATACGACCAGCACCTGTATACCAGAAAGCAAAGTACAAAACTAAATAACATTGTCATATGCACATTTATTAAACTGTGTCTGCCCAATAAAGAATATGATTCCCTAGCTAATTGACACTTTTCATGTTTTGTTACAATGTAGCAGCAGTAATTCAATATCTTTTTTCCTGGTTAACTGTGCTAACAATAAATGCTAGTATCTTTCATTCTCTCCACCTCACACAAACATGAAAGACCATTTAAAGGCTTTGCAGGTGTTTTGAGTTTACAAGTTTCACTATTTGAATGGAATTAGTGAAATAAATCAACTTTTTGACGATATTCTAATTATACGACCAGCACCTGTATACCAGAAAGCAAAGTACAAAACTAAATAACACTGTCATATGTACATTTATTAAACTGTGTCTGCTAAATAAAGAATATGATTCCCTAGCTAAGTCAAGAACAAACTGTATCACATCACCATAATGGTGTTATGTGACAATTTAAGGACGTTTCGCAGCATCATGGAGCTGGACGCCTTGCCATTATTCAAGAAAAGGGACTATGCTGACCTCTACCAAAAGATTTCTCCAGGAAAAGCAATCTGTCCATGCACTGAAGCACAGCTGTGTCAGTGGAGAGACATTAACTTGAAGCCTATAAATGTCAAGGAGCTAAAGCAGTTTTCTATTCCACAACAGTGTGAAACATATATAAATAAGTACAGGGAGTGTTATTTCTGCTAATGGTGTTGTAGCCAGTAATTAAATGGAAGGGCAATCACTTTTTAGAGTAAAAAAAAACCTGGATCAAAGAAGTCTTTCTCATTCTGAAAATAAACAAAAGTTGTATATGAACAATTCAGACCTAAATCATTATGCTATACATCAACTTTATTGAAATGTGTGGATAAAGAGAGAATTAAAGCATGTTGTCATTCTAATGTCGCTGTTGTATTTTTGGTCATAAGTTTAATCAGTATCACATATTATGTCAATGATTAAAGACTTCTAACAGAGACTTGTCAGATGCTTTGTTTAATTTTACAGGGCCTGCTACATTCAATTGCTCATGAGGTGAAAAAAAAACCTCAAGACATCCAATTGCAATTGCATTTAAAGATTATGCCTGTGGGGAAAGCAGAGATATTTTGGGGGGAGATCTATTCATGACAGGGTTTAAATACAATTAAAATCCCACACTACAACTTTTCCGCTATTCATTACTAAGAATTCTACAAAAAAATTACAAATAAATAAATAAATAAAAAGAAGTGAGAAAATCTGATACGTGCACTGGAGGGCAAAAGTTATTCTTCAAACTAATTTCATGTCCCTAAAATGAGCTTTTATTCATAAAATTAGTGCTGCAAGATTAATCGAATCGCAATCGCGATTTTCAGCCTGTGCGATTATGACGCGAAAATGTTGCGATTATATTAAATAAACAATTGTGTGCACTTGAGAACACATGTTTTCTGAGAACAGTTTGCCTAATTTGCATAGTTTGCCTATTTTCCGTGCTGCGAACAAAACAAAACAAAAGATGAAATAAATAAAAAGATCTGACAGCCTCTCAGGCAATGCACCTGTGGCGCGCAAGCGTGCACGTTCACGTGTGTGCGCAGCGCTGAGAGACCAGAACGCAGATGGCTGCCATCTGCCATTAAAGTTGCTACATAACGTGGCAATACAGCAAATTTATATCAAAACAAAACATAATTACAGATGTGTTTGTGAGCCTCACGCCATATTATAAGTGTTAGTTTAGACATAACGAACTCACAGACTCCATAACGCACTGCATGGCAAAAGACATGATACCCATACACAGGAGCGTAATTTCCATTGGGGATGGGGAGTGACATGTCCGCTCCACTTTTACATTCATGTCTTGTATTGCAGAATGCACGCTGTATTGTTGAAAGCACCGACGAGAGTTTCCCGCGACAGTTAAAGTGAAACTGAAAGAAAAACGCGTACGCTCATTGAAAAGCAATTATAATACCCAGCGTATAAAGAGTGATGCGCCAATGCGCGCAAATTAGTCTACGTGACATATCTAGGCTGTTATTGGTATGTAAACTATAATAGGTTGTGTCTATAGCTCTGTATCATGCTTGAAAAAGTTGGTCTGTATTGACACTTTGAATATTAGGAGAGTAGCCTACTTTGATTATGGCTGCATTTATTGTTTGCACTGTGTTTTACTTTTTTTTTTTGTTTGTTTGGTTATTTATACTGTTTTAATTTATGCCATATTTGTGAAAAGAACTTCAGTTAAGAGGTCAAATGTTCTAGAAGATCATAATTCATTGAACCCCCATATTGTGCCCCCAATACCATTTATCGCAATCGCATATCGCAATATTGACCCCGATAATCGCAATATGGAAAATTTCCCAAATCGTGCAGCCCTACATAAAATATTGTCCATATTCATTATTCACAGATGCCCAATCCTCCTTATTGTAGCTTCATATGTTGTATATTGTAAGTTTTTAAAATGTTTTTTTTTTTTTTGTTTTTTTTCCTGTTTTTCCAGAAACAAAAGGGCCACTGTTTTTACATCTATGGATTAAGTCAGGGTCTCAACAGCAGCAAACCTCCAATTTGCTGACTCATCGTCTGAAGTTGTACTGTTTAGTCATGTATTGCTTCCACGGTCATACTAATTTTAGTGTCTACAGAACACTTGATATTTTCATCCCCACCATTGCTATTAATAAGTTTGGTGCACATGGTTGCTTCTTCAGCCTCAACTGGTCCATTCCGGTCCCCTTGGTGTGCAGTCCACACCAAGCCCCACCTCAACAGCAGAGGAAAAGGAACACCCCCCCAAACATATAATCTTCCCAAAAGTCATTGCATTGTACCATTATACCATACAATGCTTCTATTGAAAGGGTGCACGTTACAAACAGTTCAGGGTTCAACTATCAGAAAAGGCAAATATGCACATAAATTTGTATATGTAAAAGCATGCAAACTGCAGCAATGGTCTTTTAAATCTAGTTACATTAAAATAAAATCGAAATGGAGTTACAATAGCAGGCTCACACCCACATGAACACAGAAGCATTTAGCGGGCTGTGAGAGTTTAGGAGGTGAATTGCATGTTCAGCTGAATGGAGCTGAATAATTTACAGCAGGAACAAGAGCTGATCTCCCACTCACACTATTTACCCCAGATATTTCACTCTCTGGTTGACGGTCATGTAACAGCTAAGGTAAAATAAATAGGACATGATGGGTGAAAAACAGGGCCACTATTGTCACCACTAATATACCATATGTATATATTACATATGGCTGATTCCTGAGCTGTCCTCAAAGAAACTCTGAACCCCAGGGTCCTGTAGCACACTAGGCTGCCGTGTCAAATGACAACAGAATCTTCTACTAAATCCTGCTCACCTAGAACAGTAGCGTCGAGTCTACTGTCCACCAACTTGTTTAAGATCACTCAATCTCAGTTTTTTTTCCATTGTATATTCTTCCCCTGGTGGACATTATCAGAAAAAATGGAATCAGTTTCCACTGTTACGCTTATGACAATCAGCTTTATATTTTCCATCTTCCGATGTTCCTGCAGCTGCCTCATAGAATCCAGCAAAACAGCAATATATTGTTTTGTTGTAAAACAACATCTGTATTGCAAACTCTTTAGTTTTGGCATAGGCATACCAGAAACTGCTTAAATAACTAAGACAAAACATATAGAATTAAAATCATGTATTTATTATGTATTAATATTTGTTGTCTCTTCCCTGTGTCTTTGGTGATACCATACTTGTACATCTGTGTTTTACATGCTCATTTTCATGCATATTTTAAGTCCAGTTTTCGGTCCATGAGCTTCCTCTGTTGCTTTAGCTGAAATAATTGTTTTGTGAGATTGTAGATAATGCTCAAACATCCTCATGTGACATAATTTTGTGGAAAATGTATAGAAATGCTCATTCTTTCTATTTGATGTAAACATGAGGGTTTTTCAATATTGTTATAGAGACAGAGCACATTTATGTCACACCCACACCGGGGGTCAATCCAACACTCTCCATTGACTTATTGCGGTAAGCTGCCTCCTTGTCATTTATGACTTAGAACAAAAAACAGAACAATGTCTAAAAGCTGCTATTTGACAAGGTGTTCAGTAAACAAGCTAAAAAACCCAGAACTACATTTCTATAAGCTGTTGATCCCCAAAAACAAGCGTACACAAATGGTAGTAGATTTCAGGGTATTTTAACGTCGGGCCATTCAGTTCTATTTAAACAAAATTAAGTGTCTTGACAACAGAAAACAAAGAGCAATAACCTTTGGCAAACAGGCAGCGAGGCTTGCAGTGACAAAAATAGCAATAAGCAGACATGGTATATTTAAGCAAAGGCAAGCTGGACTTGCCAAATTTTTGCAAAGTTTGTGAAAAACTCCAATATTGGTAGACTATTTTCATAAAGTGATTTAAATGTGTATTTCCTGAATGCCAACAGTAAACGGAAAATAATTATTTTATCCTATATCATTCATACATATACCCTTACTTAATACCTTTATTTATATACCTTTACTTAATAATAATTACTAATAATTTTTTTAACAGTTCTGTGCAATGACGAGGGAGATAAGTTATATGTAAAACATGTCAAATTTTGCAAAACAAGCTATCGACCTATTTAAACTCAGAAATCTTTTACATTGCCATTAGTTTCCTGGAATTCAGTAGTTTTTCATCTGTAGTTTACAAGTTACTAGAACATTAATGCAGGTCACTTTTAAATTACAATTAAGGAGGAAAGTAGCAGTTGTAGATAGTACAAAAAACACATTCACAACAGTGTGCACCTCCACAGAGTCCACACTAAAAGAGTATTTGTGTTTATCCCCTTTCTAAAATGTTCCCTCTTAATTGAATGTGCAGCTGTTGGATAGTAAGCTGTTTATAGAGGCTTTGCTGGAGGAAGCTTCATTTGGCGACATGCTCCCTCCCCGTTCTGAACTCCAAATCCCCCTATTGCACCTGAAGTCACTGCAAGCTAAGAGTAGCACTAGACAATGATGTTTCAATTCAGTTAACAAACACACAGCCTGCAAGCAAAAGGGAAAAGCAACTGCTGTATTAACATGGTTTATTTGAATAAGTGTGAACACTACCATCCATCAATGGACCGAGGCTCACCTTTTCAGGGGCTTTTGCTTCCAAACAAACTCCAGCGTAGTTTGAATGATATATGACCCTAACCCTAACCAAAGACATCCAAAGTAAACAAAAAGACCTCTCTATCTATCTCTCTATCTGTACTGTAAAAAAAAGTGTGACTAGCAGTTAAAGAATGTGAAATGCTCCAGTAAAAACCTGTTAATTGGTTAACAGTCACTGTATAATTTTACCATCTGGACCTCAAGACAGACCAATGTACTCAAACACACTCTTTAATCCTTCTACATGTAAGTTTAAAATATTCTATCTGAGCCCCCAGATGTGATTCACAGAGTGAATAACTAAATGGTGGAATATCTGATATTTTGATTCTGAAATAACAGGGTTTTTTTTTTACTGTATAATTTGCAGTAAAAAAACATAAATTGACATTCTCAGAATTCCATGCATGACACTTCACATTTGATGTTTTTTAATCTAAATACCAGTTTCGTCTTATTTTGTTCTTATCAGATGTGTACATCAGGGTTTTATCTGACACTTAATGTTGTTAAAAGAATGTTTATTGCATTATTTCAGTATCATATGTGTGTAGTGTGTAGTATTTCACTGACTGACACTGTGCACCTACTATATACAAGTATTTCAATCCTCAGCTTGTGGAAAAGCTGCTTGTGATGAGCTTTGGTTCATCATGTGACATTTTCATCACCACCTATTTTTGCAGTTATCAGTGGTTCACAAGCATGTAGAACAGTCAGTGAGGTGCACTGACTGAAATGTCAGCATTTCGAGTGGATGTGCCACATAAGTGAAATGGGCTTACTGTCTGTCTTCAATAAGCTAAACTTAACAGTATCGCAATATACACAGTATTCCCTAATTTAATATTGCCAGCAAAAATGTTGTGATAATGCTAATATTCAATACACCGCCAAGCCCTAACACACATATTTATAAAGAACAAAGAAAGACATTCTCAGGGCCAATGATGCTAATGCTGCCAGGACAAGGCAAACTAAATTACACAGAGAAAACAGCAGCCAACAGGAGAAAAACAAAATCATCGTTGAACCCCTAAGAAGAGCTGCACGATGATGTCAGGGCTGATGGTTGCATTTGATGATTGACAACTGAAACAGTAATGGCAATGTAGGATCATGGCTCTATAATGTAAACTTGTGACAGGCATGGGAGATTAAGTGTCTATGGGCAAGTCTGCGCTCTTAAGGACAGAAACAGATCAAGGAATCATAAAGCTTTACCATCTGGACCTCAAGACAGACCAATGTACTCAAACACACTCTTTAATCCTTCTACATGTAAGTTTAAAATATTCTATCTGAGCCCCCAGATGTGATTCACAGAGTGAATAATTAAATGGTAGAATATCTGATATTTTGATTCTGAAATAACAGGGTTTGATAATAAAGGACTACCCAATGGCCCAGTGCAAGTTGCTCAGGACAGCTGAAGGCCAGTGCTGCAGTGTCACGAAAGTTCTCATTTGCATGTTTTTTGAGCCTTTTTTAAACCATTCCGGTGCAAGAAGACAAGAACTCAATTTACCACTTGCGCACTGTTTTCTGTGCACTCAGTTCTCTTTTGCATCTTCTTGCGCTTGAACAGATACTAAATAATGTCAAAATACCATCTTCAACAATCCTCAAAAAAGTATGTTACGTCTTAAGTAATCAGATGGGTATCATATCAGATTCATGCCTTAAATCTTAAAGACCGTAGCCTCATTTACCAGCTGCTGTCTGTCTTTAAAATTTAATCCCACAAAAAGGCAAATAGAAAATTAGTCACTGCTCTTCAAAACAAAATAATCAATATACAGTCATGTGAAAAAATTAGGACCCCCTATTGAATTCCATGGTTTTCTGTATGAGAACATAATTAAATATTATCTGGTCCTTGGCAGGTCTTAAAATTTGGAAAATATAACCTCAGATGAACATGACATGACACATCACACCATTAAAAATAAAGCCAAAATGGAAAAGCCATGTGTGACAAAGTTAGGACACCCTATGATTCAACTGTCTGTAGATCCACTTTTAGCAGCAATAACTTGAAGTAATTATTTTCTGTAAGACTTTATCTGTCTCTCACATCGTTCTGGAGGAATTTTGGCCCATTCTTCTTTATACCATTGCTCCAGTTTATTGAGCATTATTATTTGTGAGCATTTGTTTATGCACAGCTCTACTGCAACCCCTTGATTCTTTCCTGTTCAGCCGTTATGTTGCAGATTTGCTGGTGTGCTTGGGATCACTGTCCTGTTGCATGATCCAGCTTTAGCTGTCAGACTGATGTCCTCACATTTGACTCTAGAAAACTTTGGTATACAGAGGAGTTCATAGTCGGCTCAATGACTATGACATGCCCAAGTCATGTGGCTACAAAACAAGCCCAAAATCACCAGCTCTCCACCAGCATGTGTGACTTTTGGTATGAGGTGGTTGTGCTGACATGCTCTTTAGGTTTTCACCAAACTTGGCACTGTGCATTAAGGCCGAACATCTTCACTTTAATCTTGTCTGTTTAAAGGACATTGTTCTAGAAGATTTATGGTGAGTTTAGATGCAACTTCGCAAACCTAAACCGTGCTGTCATGTTTTTTTTAGATAGAAAAGGTTTTCTTCTGGCGGCCCTTTCAAACATGCCATACTTGTCTCATACGTTTCTAATTATATTGTCATTAACTTTATAATTTAACATGTTAACCGAGGTCTGTAGAGTCTGCGGTGAAGTTCTTAGGTTGTCTGTTATTTCTCTGAGTATTACATGGCTGATATTGGGGTGAATTTGCAAGGACATCCACTCCTGGGAGGATTGGTGTTTATTTTGAATGTCTTCCACTTGCGAATAAACTTCCTTACTGTGGAATGATGGACTTTAAATTGTTTGGAAATATCTGCATTACTCTTCCCAGATGTGTCATGTCATGTGTTGCTGTTCATCTGGTTTTAATTTTCCTAATAGAGTGGTAGAACTATGACGTCACTTTGTAGGCAAAAACCCGGAAGCGAGTTAGCATTTTAGCACTTCCGGTTCCATCGTCCCAAAGTCAATGGGTTTTTTAATGGGATTTTGGTTAAATCCCATAAATAAGGTCCGTGGTTAAAACAAGCTCACGATACTTTCACGTTTTATTCTACGACATAAAACACACCAGTTACACCACACTCGTGATTTTTTTAAACTGTTACGTTCGTTTAAAAAGACGGTTGCTAACAAGTTGCTAAATGGGACTACAGGCGCTGTCTGAGACATTAAACGTCATCACGCCTAACAGTTGATCAATTTATAGAATTTTATCATTTTTGTATAATTTGTAGTACAGAATACTTGTAGAATAACCAATTACTAATTCCCCGTATTTTATATTGTTGTTCAACAATGCTTTTGTGTGTGTGTGTGCTTTGCCCCGAAATGCAACCACAAGTTTTGTATGGAAGATGCTCGTTGATGTTCCATTGGAGACTCTGGGTGTGTACCATAAGGTAAACTCATATTACGATTATTCCATGTAAACACCACATTTATACCGGCTTTACATGGTTGCGGTGAAACTTTAATGATGCATAGTGTTGAAACCACATTAAAATTAAGTGTTTACGGCCACATGTCCGTGGCACAGAAAGATTTTACTCCTGTTGGCAGAAAGACATTTGGATTTTCTAGAAGCAAGGATAAAATAACATTTTGTGTAACCACCCTAACAAAATGATAGCTGTACTTTTTGTAGCTACAATTAATTTTACCATAATCAAAAACTTGCTCACTCTGCTGTTATTTAATAATGTCATGCGCTAAATTTTTATTAAACAGTACGTGGATAGTTTTGTGTTTATTCCAGTGTAAACAGCACATTTACCGGCTTTACGTGTTCGCGGTGAAACTTTAATGATGCATAGTGCTTGTAGCCACGTTAAAATTAAATATTTACAGCCACATGAAGCTATCAGAAAACAGAAAGACTGAGGATTTTCTAGAAGCAAGGATAAAATAACATTTTGTGTAACCACCCTAACAAAATATAGATGAAACGTGGTACTTTATTCACTAAAATAGAATTAATTTTACCATAATCAAAAACTTGCTCACTCTGCTGTTCTTTAATAATTTCGCACTAGATTTTTATTAAACACTATGTGGATATTTGTTTTTCATTTAAAATATTCATATCAATTAATGATTTATTTACTTTTAATGCACCTTATTTTGAAATGTACAGAAATACGTGGTTTTGTATGTTTTAGTTATGATTGTTTCATTTATTCACTCCTACGGTTTATGATTAATGTTTCATTTCGGTTTTAGTTTGGCTCTTGTTTTGTATTTATTTCAGTTTTATATGAAAATGTTCATGTAACGTGGAATAAAATTCATCCACAGAGTAAATCCTTTTCACTGAACATATTTTTAAAAATAAGTTTGAAATAGTTGTTGGAAGCATAGCGGTAGTGACGTTGAACACGAGCGACCGTGGTGTAGTTCGTTTATAGCCTAAGTTTAGCTTTTTAGTTCTACCGTTTGTATTTAGGCTCCAAAATTCATACAAATGATATTATATTGTGAAATTTATCTAGATGGACAAAACGTGTAAATTTCATGAACTATGGTTGAACGCAGAGCTTATTTTTTGCGATAATCCAAAAGCCTATGGGAAAATCCTATTGCCTTTTTGTCGAGGGAACCAGTGCGATGCTAACCGCCGATTGGCCTACAAGGTGACGTCATAGTTCCACTACTCTATTGTAAGACCTGGCAAGGACTAGATAAATACATTTTTTTGTCCTGATAAGGAAAACCATGGAATTTAATAGGGTGTCCTAACTTTTTCACATGACTGTATGTAAGTTTGTTATTTACTATTGAAGGAATGTGAAAGGGAGCGTGAGTAAGAGGTATAGTATTCGAAATAAATACATCTATAAAACAGTTTAGTGTACTGAACATGTTTATCATACAGTGGGGAGATTTAACTGTTCATTAAGTAGATGGCCTGAGGAAATAAACTTCTGTTCTGGTGCCACAGCTAGAGTTCTTACTAGAACCAGGAAGTATGACCATATTAGTCAGGTTGTGTCAACACAGCACTGGCTCCATATTAAACATCACATAGATTTTAAAATCTTGCTAATTACTTAAAAAGCCCTGAATGGTTTAGCACCTCAGTACCTAAGTGAGCTCTTATCGCATTATAGTCCTTCATGTCTGCTGCACTCTCGAAACCCTGCCAATTTGATAATACCTAGAATGTCAAAATCAACTGCGGGTGGCAGATCCTTTTCTTATTTGGCACATAAACTCCGGAACAATCTACCCAACATTGTTTGGGAGGTAGACACACTCTGTCAAGTTTAAATCTAGATTAAAGACCCATCTCTTTAACCTGACTTAAACAACACACTAATACATTTCTATAATTCAGATCTGTTAAAGAATTGTTAGGCTGCATTAATTAGGTCAACCGGACCTGGGAACACATAACAGCCCTGAATGTCAGTGGAAACCACATCAACTAGATGAGCCCCAGGGACAGAACCCTGACAAGACCACGGGAACCAGATGAGTCCTCTGCACAATCTGACTTTGCTGCAGTCTGGAACAAATTGCTGGTTCGTCTGGCCACAACAACAAAAGATACACCCAACAACAAAGTAAGACATTCCCAAATTTCCAGGGGCTCTATTTTACCAATGCACCATCCCAACAGAGCAAACAAAAACACAAAGCTGCTTGTGGGGCCTGCTTCTGGGAGGTCTATTAGGTCATAATCACCCCATGCAAGGAAGGATTGTAGGTTTAGAAGAGTGACGGGACCTTCCCTGTTGTCCACATGAATAATACATTTCACCCTCACACACACTCCCACTGCTCTAGTCACAGCGGTGGATTCACTGGGAGACCAGGCAACAATGTAAGAGTTACATAACCAGAAGACCGAGGGAGGCAGAGGTTAAAGTGGTCCACTTGTAGTGCTGTGAAAGTTCACGTGTTTTTTCAGCTTTTTTTTCCAGTCGCAAGGCTCATTTACATAATATTTTCAGAGCACAATGCAAAATTGTGACATCACTGACGCTCTTCAATCAGCAGCTCTAAACCCAGCAGCACATATAGCTACTTGCTAGCAACCCACCAAAGTAAAAGCTTACTGATTTTAAGTTTGAAAATTAGTCAAATTCAAACAAAAAATAAATAAATTAGCATTTTATTTTTAAGTTTATTATAAAATAATCTTATTTGTATTTAATACTCCCATTTTATTTTAAAACATAATAGCATTGCATGGAGAGGACATACTACGATGGCAAATTTCAAGAATAAAGTTGAAATGTTTCAAGAATAAAGTCAAAATTACGAGAATTAAATTGTAGCAATTAAAATTCTAATATTTTGAAAGTATAGCCAGCGCATGCAAATAGCCCGGATTGGGAGCACCGGGAGAAGTTGCTAAACCACCGGAATTCATTTGAATATATGTGGGATTGCTTCTGTAAGTTTTATACAATCAGTGTGTCTTTAATGTGTTTTTAACACTCTTTAATGTGGCGGGACAAATCGCTGTATTCATGTGAATCAATTGTCTTTTCGATTACATGAGACATTCGTTTAATTAAATTATATATTTTTTTGTGAAAATTCCACAACCTACTCCACAAAAACATCTGTGGCATCCAATCTTTCATTCCTCATGTGTATTTAATCAAAAACAAAACGTTCTAAAGGTTGAAGTGGACTCCAACTCGTTAACATAAGTTTTCTTATCTGAGGTATATACAGTCAGGTCCATATATATTTGGACACCAACATAATTTTCATAATTTTGTCTCTGTATACCACTAGAGTAGATTTATAATTCAACAATCAAGATGAAATCGAAGTGCACACTTTAAGCTTTAATTCAAGGGAATAAAAAAAAGCTTATAAAATAAAAAGCTTAGGAATTACAACCATTTGTATACACAGACCCCCCATTTTCAAGGGCTCAAATGTAATTGGACAAATAAATATATCATAAATCATAAATAAAATATTCATTTTTAATGTTTTGTTGAGAATCCTTTTCAGGCAATGACTGCCTTAAGTCACTTTTTACCTGCTTAATTAAGAAAAAAAAATAAAAATAAAAGGATAGTTCAAAACTGTCCATGAAACAGCTTTTGAGTCAACTGTCAAATTATTTATAGTCCCTTGAAAAACAGTTGTAATTCCTTAACCTTTCCTCCAATTATGATGATAATACCCTTAAATTAAAGCTCAGTTTGTGTACTTTAAGCCCATATTCATTATATAACTGTAACTTGAATATGTTTTGGTCAACAGCTAAAATAATAAAAATTGTGTCAGTGTCTAAATATATGTAGCTGTCACAAGCGGTTTTAATACAGCTGTATACTACAGTAAATTAGAGGTGGGAAATAGAACTCGATACAGCATAGTATCGCGATATTATCTGCAACTGTATTGATACACGGACGCTAAGCATCGATCTTTTATTATACTACTTGGCAGAAAAAAAAGGTTTGAAAATCATGAAAATTCACATAAAAAGTACATATTATAATTTTATTTTTAAGTTTACTATAAAATGTTTTTATATTTTTTTATTTAATAATCCCTTTTTATTTTAAAACATAATAGTATTATCACACTTTATTATTTTTATTTATTATTTTATTAAGTCCAGTTATATTATTATCACTATTAATTTTTATAGAAGAGTTATATATTTAACGGGTCACACTATGTGCAGTGTGAGAACCAAACCAGACTCTTATGAAAACCAGGCTAAAAAGCTTATGTGCATTCATGGACACATGGGATGTGCAAGGAGTGTCATTACGGGCTCATCTCACACGCCACCATTTAGAGATAGACGTAGATGGCAGTGCACAGTATACCTGTTGCAGCACATTGTTTACTTTAATATGCTATGTTATGTCATGTACATGTTATATCATGTACATGTTATGTTTCATTTATATAACACATATGACCAGTGGTCGAATTGTAAAAAAAATTCGGGGGGGATGGCGCGGGGTCCTGTGATTACAAAATTTGTCTAATTTTTAAACATTTTCATTTAACAAAAAAAAAAAAGCTTTGTTAAATGTATTTATTTTATTTTATTTTTTTTGTGGGGACATTTAGTCTTCCCAATGTAGGTTAAACCAAAGCACACACACTTGCATGCACACAATCCGTGTGCCAGATGACCTAAATTATGCCCCTTATTTAGGGGTGTGTAGTACTGACAAAAATTATATTACATTTTTTGGGGGATTATTAATTATAACGTTAATTCATATTTTGCTATATTTTGTGTGATATTATCTAACTACCATAGAAAGATAATAAAAGCACACAGGGATAGGCTATTTTGCTTTCATTATTTGAATTTTAGAACCATTCTAATAGGCTTCGTCTTGCAATTAATGCTTATAGACTCTCAAGACCTGTTTCTGTTTGTTTTTGCCAAATCACTGACACACTTGAGTGTCAGCTAGTGTGAATTAGAACATGGTGATAATTTTTCTGAATGGAACGCATCCCTCGGCTCTCTTTCTCATGCGTGAGACGGCACACGTCAACAGCCCCTAATACCGAGCTCTGGTTGGCCAATCGCTGTTATTTAGTTCATAAATTATTATACATAGAATGTTTTAATATTTAATTTGCACGATAGGTTGTACATAATACACATCATTAATCTAAAAGGGATGGTAAGGGGGGATGCTTTTTTAATTATTTTTTTTTTCAACAAGGGGGATGCCATCCCCCCGCATCCCCCTGCAATTCGAGCCCTGCATATGACTATGATTTATTTTAAATGTAATAGTACTTTACTTTCAAATGCCCCAATTGGTGAAGGTTCTACACAATTTTTTTTGTAAAAGTTCAAGTTGCATTGTTCAAAATACCTGTAGTAGCACAGCAGTGCATACCCGTTTACATTTAATTAAGGTGGACTAGACTAGATTTTAATACAAATAGTTGAGTCTGCCAGGTGCATACAACATTTCCGACAGGTTTTCATAAAAGTGTTGGTCAGTTTCTGACTGCTTGACAATCCCATTTTGCTATGCAGCAGTATAATTGATGTGAGATAAACAGAGAAATGTCTCTTTTTAGTTCAAACTGATGTTGCCAAAATTGCAATATATCGCAATATATTTAAAATCGCAAAAATACTGTATAATATTGTATTGCGGACCCTCTGGAGATTCCCACCCCTACAGTAAATGTTTAGAAACTAATATTCAACGTCTTCCATTCATTATTTGTAGAGCACCAGCCACCCAGTAATTGCAAAAAAAAAAAAAAAAAATTGTGCTTTGCTGCTTTTAATATAACACCACTCAACTTTTAAATTCTGTCTGTTTTATCACGAAATACAAATTTTAAATGTGTATTTCCTCTTTATTTCAAATGTATAGAACGATATAAAAGGAACATCTGAAGGAATGGAAAAACAGTATAGCCTAATTTGAAAAAACTGTCTCTCTGTAATCGAAGAGATGACAGATTCATATGCTGATTAAACTGAGGTGAATACAGTGATCAGAATACAGTGAAGAACATGAAAAACACATTATTGTAATACACATATTGTTTGTATTTTGCTATAAAACGTACAGATTTTGAAAGCTGAAACTTTGGAATATCTCCCGGTACTCCCAATCCGGGCCATTTGCATGTGCAAAAGGCTAGAATATACTCTCAAAATATTATAACTTTAATCTCGAATTAATTCTCATAATTTTGACTTTATTCTCAGAATACTTCTGACTTTATTCTCGTAATTTTGACTTTCTTAAAATATTTTTTAACTTTATTCTTGTAATATTTTGACTCGATTCTCTTAATCTTTGTTTTTTTTTTTTTTTTTTTTACATAGCACTAAAACGCCATCATAACACACAACCGCACACTTATTTGCAAATAAACTTTTATTATATAACCAACATTTTGGTGAAAAGCCTTTATCAAAGAAACGTTTATAAGTGAGTGTGCGTTGTATGTCTTCTGCCTGCACCTCGTATGATGTGCTTGTACTTGTTTATTATATTAAGAAAATATAATGGTAATATCACATCTTGTTATTTAGTTTATTATTTTATTTAAAAAAAAAATTAACAAATAAAGTGCAATAACATTATTATCACTATTATTATTTTTTTATAGTTATATTTAATGAGTCACACTTTGTGCAGTGTGAGGACCAAACCAAATCTCCAAGTGCTCTTATAAGAACCAGACTGAAAAACTTGCGTGCACCCCTGCTTATATAAACTAAAGTAAACAGGTGTAGGTACAATTACAATTGCAATTTAGTGTAAACTCAGGGTTTGAAATAATAAAAAGAAAATTAAGTATTTAAATTTAATTTAGTCTTATCAAATGTTCAAAATTCTATCAGCATTTATTAACACCTTTTAACACTAAGTGTTTTTCTCTTTACAATCTATTATCTGAGTTTTATTTCCCCATTTATTATTCTGAACTTTAAGTGTAGGCAATGTAAGGGATCAGTGAATCAGACAATTCAGGTGATTCGATTAGGAGTGTGAAACAGTCTAAGAGTCGACAACAACTCACACATTTGTCCATTATGTTTCTAATAATTTTTTGTGTATGCCCTTTTAAGAACTAGTGAATCTCATAAGGGCTTATATTTGTTATATTCGTGTTTGGTATATACGAGTTTGAAAATTCATGCTTTGAACATTTCTATCGATCAATTCTATATTCTTGTTATAGAAATCACATCCAAGTTATACTCTGCTAATAGCGGGAAAACTTAAACCATGTGACTGACAAGATAACATGTTGAATTATGGACTGGGAGGGGATAACATTTACCCCCCAAACACAGGCAATGTTCCACTGGTCAAGACATGATTTGGGATGTGTCCAGCATCCGAGTTTAAAAGCACAGGACACCATCAAATCTCCCACAACAATTACTGGAGCCTCTTGATGCAGCTGCTGCTCTCACTGGCTTTCCGCTGGGAGGTACATAAACAACCACCACCAACACACAGCCAAATTCCCTAGGCAGGTAAAAAGGTCTCAAAGTCAGATATAGGATCTCCACGTCTGTGTTACAGATCTTCCCATTCACTTTATATTGCCGACACCATCGATCATTTATGAAGACA
This sequence comes from Cirrhinus molitorella, assembly GCA_033026305.1. Lineage (NCBI taxonomy): Eukaryota > Metazoa > Chordata > Actinopteri > Cypriniformes > Cyprinidae > Cirrhinus > Cirrhinus molitorella. The sequence continues at coordinate 21,948,662 of CM065120.1, forward strand.
TAGATCCCACCGCCTTTGCTTTTACAAAAGTTTTGATCTCGATCTGCTCTCACCATAGAGAAGCCGTCGATTTCACAGGCAGAATCCAGTATCAAAATATGTAACCATCTTTCTGTCAAACATATCAGTGATGCTTCTCGAAAATCTGAACAGTACCTTGTATAAGCTCGTAACTAATCCATTTTGTTCTTCATTGACCTCAAATTCGTGAGGATTATAGATGGTAACGGTGGCTTTGTGTACCGTGCACGCAGGCGCCTCAGAACTCCTCCTCTCCGCCCTCGCTTCTTCCGTCGTCACACTCTCTTCAACTCTTGGGGGATATAATCCAGGAGTCCCAGTGCCAGACATCTTAAACTGCCGATCTTGTTACCGTGCTCATAAATATAGTGTTCTTGCTATATTTTGGATATTACTATCCAATGCAGAGTTGACATTATATGGCTCGTTCAGAAAATTGCTGGGCAACTCTGATCAGCCGTAAAACAGTGATTCTGTTCAAATTCCCTATAAAATCTTAAATCAATTTGAGCTAAATTAAATTGTTGAACTTTACGGTTCTGATGGAGTATCCCTACACAAATCCCCTACAGCAAATACTGTGCATTGCTAAAGTAAACAAACTAGATCCAGTTATCTGTATCTAGGAACCGGAATACTCAGATGTGATACCACTTAAAACAAATATTAATAAATAGTAATAAAAACAAAATGTGATTTACTTGATGTTTGCTCCTATTACAGTTTATATTCCATTATAAGGGAACTAGCTTTGGAGTCATTATCTAAACATTTGATTTATTTTAACTTTACTAGAAATTTGATTCAAGTTCCCTTGGAAACTGAAATTCAGTGAAATGCAGTGAGGAACTGGGAAAAAATGAAATGTAACTGCTAAAATCTTTCAGAATATAACCATTTCTTTTATAGGACACCAGAGTAACAGTCATTGAAGTTTGCTGGAGTTTCTGAGCTGTTGGTTTCAAAATTCAAAGTGTTTTCATTTGACCATCCTATCCAGCACTGTAAGGCAGCAAATTACTATCTCCACTCCCATTGTTAGTCACAGTACTTACTGGTTTCGGCATCTTTGTCTCCTCTCCTCCCTTCCCGCGTAATCAAGAAAAAAAGAAAAAATTGTCCTCTATCACAGGATTGTAGGCCCCTAAAAAAAGGAGAGAATAAAAGGAATAAGAACACTCCTGCGTTCTTCTATATTTTCACCAGACAAAATTAAAAACTCTATTAGGCATCATTCACAACAGTTTTCTACAAGGACAAATAATAAAATATTTTGACAGATTTCTGTCTCAGTAGAAAGAAGTAGTACTCGTATACATGCAGAGCATGTGTTAATACGTTAATGATAAAGAAACATGCATGAATGGGCAGGACTGCACCTGGGGCGTAGCTACATGTCACTTTGCCCCACATTTTTTCCTGGCTTTTGCAGGCATACGATTAGAAATGTGTTTGGAATCGTCTTCACTATAATGAACAGAACACACAACACTAGCCTACATCCTGCAATGGCAAGAGAAATTAATTATGTTTATTTGTTGTGGTAGAGAAACACTAATAAATTACTATCTAAATAAAAGAGATGTTTCTAATGCGACACAAATAGGTTAAAGCTCAGTCTGAGATTTTTATGAATAACTGGAAAAACACTTGATTGAAGAAAATAATATTAGTCCTAGATCTTGGCTAATTTGAGCAGGTCAAGACCAATTCAGTTGTTCATTGTTTGCTTATTAACTGTAGAAAGTTTAACATTCTGGAGAAGCTGAATTCACAAAATGATCCATTCAGTGTTATTTGTGAAGCAATTGATTTAAAAGAATCAGCTCAATATATTTACTCACGAAAAGGACATCACAAGAAAAGTCTGATATTATGCTTTGCAATGTAGAGAAAAAAAATAAAGTTTTAATTTTGGCAGCTGTCATCTTACAAAAATTGTGTCATTTGGAGCAGTAGTTATCATGAAGTGCAGCCGAGGTATTAAAGTCCCACAGACCCAATTGCAAGCTCACAATCATAACAGCAAACCCCATTTTTATAGGATCAAATTACAAACTAAAACAAAACTTTTAGGGTTTGTAATACAAATAGAAATAAATGTATAACCAAGAATTTTAAAAAGTCTACTGGTCAAAATTATTAGCCCTCTGATGTTAATAGTCAATAGTGTATCCCTTTTGCTTGATAACAGCCTTTAGTCGTTTGCTGTAGTTCTCAACAAGTTTCAAGCATGTCTCCTGAGGAATGACAGCCCATTCTTCCTTAGCAAATCTCTCAAGCTCCTCCTGATTTGTTGGTCTTCTGGCATAACCTCTGGACTTTAGTGTGCCCCACAGATTTTGTATTGGATTCAAGACTGGGCTTTGTGCAGGCCAGTCAAGTACACTCACTTTGCTCATTTGGAAGTATTTCTTCACCAGAAGTGAGGTATGCTTTGGGTCGTTATCATGCTGGAAGACAAAATGTCGACCCAAACCAAGTTTTCTTGCAGACTGTCTGAAGATGTCTTTCAAAATCTTTGTGTAGTCTTCCTTTTTCATGCTTCCTCCGACCCTGATGAGACTCCCAGTTCCAAACACACTGAAACATCCCTACAGCATTATACTTCCACCACCATTTCATTCTTTCACTGTGGGAACGATGTTCTTGGGGTTGAATGCCTCTCCCTTCTTTCTCCAAACATAGGCAACATCTCTATGGCCAAAAAGCTCTAGTTTTGTCTCATCTGACCAAAGGACATGTTTCCAGTATGCATCACATTCCCCCAGGTTGTCCTTAGAAAACTTCATTCTAGCATGGAGGTGTCTCTTCTTCAGAAGTGGAGTCTTTCCTGGTCTGCAACCTTGCAATTCATTCCTGTGCAGGGCTCTAGTGACTGTCTTCGCTGAGACATCAATTCCAGACTTGACTAGGTCATTCACTAGTGTCTTGGCAGTTGTTCTTGGGTCTTTAGAAACCTCTCTCACTAGTTTTATTTTCAAAGATTTTGGAATCGTTCACTTCCTGCCTCTGCTCGTCTTGTTCTCCACTGTGTTGGTCTCTTTAAACTTCTTAAAAATGCATCTCACAGCAGTTCTTGACACTTGAAAATGCTTTAATAAATGTGTGCATCCTTCTCCATCTTTATGAGCAGTAACAATTCTTTCTCTGTCTTCTCTGTCTTTGCCATGATGACAGTGCATATTATTTTACTACTTGTTTCGCAAGATACTAATCCTCAGCTTAAAGAGCAATTTAAAGGCTTAACTAGGTTAATCAGGCAAATTAGGTTAATTTGGCAAGTCACTGGACAACAGTGGTTTGTTCTATAGCTAATCAAACTAATAATTTCTTAAGGGGGCTAATAATATTGCCCTTAGCAGTTTTTTGATTTATTTATTTTTTAATTATTTTATTCAAGCAACTCTAAGAAATCAGACTTTCTCTAGAAGAAAAAAATAATAGGAAATAATGTGAAAACATTCTCTTGCTCTGTTAAACATCACTTGGGAAATACTCAAAAAAAAAATTTACATGTCACAGGGGGAGCTAATAATTTTGTCTTCAACTGATATATATATATATATATATATATATATACAGGTCCTTCTCGAAAAATTAGCATATTGTGATAAAGTTCATTATTTTCTGTAATGTACTGATAAACATTAGACTTTCATATATTTTAGATTCATTACACACAACTCGAAGTAGTTCAAGCCTTTTATTGTTTTAATATTGATGATTTTGGCATACAGCTCATGAAAACCCAAAATTCCTATCTCAAAAAATTAGCATATTTCATCCGACCAATAAAAGAAAAGTGTTTTTAATACAAAAAAAGTCAACCTTCAAATAATTATGTTCAGTTATGCACTCAATACTTGGTCGGGAATCCTTTTGCAGAAATGACTGCTTCAATGCGGCGTGGCATGGAGGCAATCAGCCTGTGGCACTGCTGAGGTGTTATGGAGGCCCAGGATGCTTCGATAGCGGCCTTAAGCTCATCCAGAGTGTTGGGTCTTGCGTCTCTCAACTTTCTCTTCACAATATCCCACAGATTCTCTATGGGGTTCAGGTCAGGAGAGTTGGCAGGCCAATTGAGCACAGTAATACCATGGTCAGTAAACCATTTACCAGTGGTTTTGGCACTGTGAGCAGGTGCCAGGTCGTGCTGAAAAATGAAATCTTCATCTCCATAAAGCTTTTCAGCAGATGGAAGCATGAAGTGCTCCAAAATCTCCTGATAGCTAGCTGCATTGACCCTGCCCTTGATAAAACACAGTGGACCAACACCAGCAGCTGACATGGCACCCCAGACCATCACTGACTGTGGGTACTTGACACTGGACTTCAGGCATTTTGGCATTTCCCTCTCCCCAGTCTTCCTCCAGACTCTGGCACCTTGATTTCCGAATGACATGCAAAATTTGCTTTCATCCGAAAAAAGTACTTTGGACCACTGAGCAACAGTCCAGTGCTGCTTCTCTGTAGCCCAGGTCAGGCGCTTCTGCCGCTGTTTCTGGTTCAAAAGTGGCTTGACCTGGGGAATGCGGCACCTGTAGCCCATTTCCTGCACACGCCTGTACACGGTGGCTCTGGATGTTTCTACTCCAGACTCAGTCCACTGCTTCCGCAGGTCCCCCAAGGTCTGGAATCGGTCCTTCTCCACAATCTTCCTCAGGGTCCGGGGTCACCTCTTCTCGTTGTGCAGCGTTTTCTGCCACACTTTTTCCTTCCCACAGACCTCTTGCTTGAGGGTGTCAATGATGGCCTTCTGGACAGCAGTCAGGTCGGCAGTCTTACCCATGATTGCGGTTTTGAGTAATGAACCAGGCTGGGAGTTTTTAAAAGCCTCAGGAATCTTTTGCAGGTGTTTAGAGTTAATTAGTTGATTCAGATGATTAGGTTAATAGCTCGTTTAGAGAACCTTTTCATGATATGCTAATTTTTTGAGATGGGAATTTTGGGTTTTCATGAGCTGTATGCCAAAATCATCAATATTAAAACAATAAAAGGCTTGAACTACTTCGAGTTGTGTGTAATGAATCTAAAATATATGAAAGTCTAATGTTTATCAGTACATTACAGAAAATAATGAACTTTATCACAATATGCTAATTTTTTGAGAAGGACCTGTATATATATATATGTGTGTGTGTGTGTGTGTGTGTGTGTGTGTGTATGAAGTGTAATTTGATTATTTTGCTTGTCTCTGTAACGGAACGACTCAGACAAAGAGGGTAAGATAAAACAGGTTTATTTTGTAGCAGTAGAACACAGGAAATCAGGGGAGTAAACTGAAGCAGCATAAACAACTGGGAATTGCAACATGACTGAATGATAACGTCCTTTGATATTACAGGTTCGGAGATCATCGATACTGTGAGTGGAAGCACACACCTCGGTGACTGTAGTGAATATCCAGGTAAGCAAATGAACAGGTAAGTTGTGAATGTAACTTAACTTGTCTTTCCAACTGTTGCAGGTGAATTGCACACTGGAGTAGAAGGAATATCCACATGGAGATCAGGGTGTTGCATGGGTGAGTCTGTTGCTTGAAGTGAGACCAGACAAGGAGTGCAGGTGAGGTATGTGCTTAAATAGGGTGGAGTCTGATGACGTGCAGCTGAGTCCAGTTAGAAATCAGGTAAAACAAAAATCATCAAAAAAAAATCATTAAAGTGATAGTTTGGTTTACAGAAATCAAAATGATCTAGCTCAAGACTGCTTGGTTATCATAACCCTAAAAGGTATTTTAAAACATTATGTTGTGAATAAAATAGTTTATCCAAAAAATATAGCCTCTTTAACTTTATTTTGTTTCTTATCCATATCCAATTCTTCACAGACAAAACTCGAACAATCAGCAAACAATTCTTAGCCCCTCATACACATGACTTACAACCCACCACACCCACTTCAAACACTCTCACTTTCTCCTTCTGTCCCCTCACTGAGACAGAAGTATCAAAACTTCTCCTCTCCAGCCACCCTACAACATGCCCACTTGATTCCATCCCCTCACACATTCTTCAAGCAATCTCTCCTACTGTCTTACCAGCACTCACACACATCATAAATACATCACTCCTCACAGGCACTGTTCAGGCACTTTTCCAACTTCTTTTAAGCAGGCTCGGGTAACCCCACTGCTTAAGAAACCAACACTGAACACCTCACTTTTTGACAGCTACAGACCGGTCTCTCTGCTTCCATTCATTGCAAAAACCCTCGAACGAGTTGTTTTCAACCAGGTATCATTGTTCTTTTCACAGAACAACTTACTGGATCCTAACCAGTCAGGTTTCAAGAGGGGCCACTCAACTGAGACTGCGCTACTGTCAGTTACTGAAGCCTTGCGGACAGCAAAAGCTGATTCTAAATCATCAGTTCTAATTCTGCTTGATTTATCCGCTGCTTTTGACACCGTCAACCATCAGATCCTCCTGTCCACCCTCTCATCGCTGGGCATCACAGGAACTCCGCTTCGCTGGTTTGAATCCTATCTCACCGGTAGGTCATTCACGGTAACCTGGGGAGGAGAGGTATCCAAAACACATCAACTGATCACTGGGGTTCCTCAGGGATCAGTTCTTGGTCCTCTCCTCTTCTCCATATACACAACATCACTGGGTCCCATCACAGAGTCACATGGCTTCTCCTACCATTGCTATGCTGACGACACACAACTCCATCTTTCATTTCAACCAGATGATCCAACAGTACCTGCACGGATCTCAGGCTGCTTGGCGGACATCTCAACGTGGATGAAAGAACATCACCTCCAGCTTAACTTGGCAAAAACTGAGCTTCTTGTTTTTCCTTGCACTCCAAACTTACAGCATGGGTTCACCATCCAGCTGGGCTCTTCCACAATCACTTCTTCAAACTCAATCAGGAATCTGGGTGTCATCTTTGATGACCAGCTGTCTTTCAAAGATCATATTGCAAAGACTACTCGATCTTGCAGGTTTGCTTTGCACAACATCAGAAAGATCAGGCCCTTTCTAACAGTGCAGGCTACACAACTTCTTGTCCAGGCCCTTGTCATCTCCAGACTGGACTACTGCAATGCTCTTTTGACTGGTCTTCCATCATGCACAATCAAACCTCTACAAATGATTCAGAATGCAGCAGCACGGCTGGTCTTCAACGAGCCCAAAAGAGCCCATGTTACACCTCTCTTTATCTCCTTGCACTGGCTCCCAATTGCGGCTCGTATCAAGTTCAAGACTCTGATGCTTGCATATAGGACAACCACAGCTACTGCACCTGCTTATCTGCACTCGCTATTGCAAATCTACACCCCCTCCAGAACTCTGAGATCTGCTAGTGAGCGACGCCTTGTGGTACCATCACAGAGAGGTGCTAAATCACTATCCAGAACATTCTCTTTTACTGTTCCTGGCTGGTGGAACGATCTTCCTACCCCTATCCGGAATGCTGATTCCCTGACAAGCTTCAAGCGACAGCTTAAAACTCATCTCTTTCAACTCTATTTGCTGTTACCATAAAAAAAAAAATTAATCTCTTTTTTCCTTCCCTTTCTAGCTTGTACTTGTCTGAAGCACCACTTGAAATCTGGTATTATAGCACTGCCTGTGTCTGTTTGTCTCCTTAAGAAGAATCGCTCTATGTTCTCCCAACTGTATGTCGCTTTGGACAAAAGCGTCTGCCAAATGCCTAAATGTAAATGTATATGATTTGCATAAGGAAATGTTAGTCAGACTGATGTGTATAAGACAGTTTCTCTGTCTGTCATCTCATTTTGAGTGCCACATACATATATTTGTGGTAACACTTTACAATAAGGTATCATTTGTTAACATTAGCTAATGTATTAATTAACATGAATGAACAATGAACAATACATTTATTACATTTATGCATTAATCTTTGTTAATGTTGGTAAAAAAAATACAGCTGTTCATTGTTTGTTCATGTTAGTTCACAGTGCATTTACCAAATGTTAAAAAACACAACTTGTGATTTTTATAAATGCATTAGTAAATGTTGAAATTAAAATTAACTAAGATTATTAAATGCTGTAAAAGTTTTGTTCATTCTTAGTTCTTATTAACTGATGTTAAGTAATGAACCTTATTGTAAAGTAATTAACTGTATATTAATTGTAATTACATAATATGCTTTTGTAAAACTGAAGTGGCCTTTAATTATGTTATAGTAATAATAATCATTTTCTACTGATTAATCAGTAAAATACACAATTGATGATTAGTCTATTAAGCGTTTTAAATAATTGTTAGATTAATCGATTATCAAAATAATCGTTTGTTGCAGCCCTATTGATTTCCATGTTGAAATACTTCTTGTTTCTATGTCAATGTACTTTTAACTTTTAAGGTTTGGATCACATTAAAAGCGTAACTTGTACATTAGTGAATTATTTTCACAAAAGATTCAGAATTGTTACTTTCACTTGCAGCCATTTGCACATGCTTTGGGCATGAGCCTCACATGCCCCAAAATTAAATTGCTTAATCGACAATGAATAGCTTTGATTGATTATCAACAATAAATTGATCATCAATTAATCGCTGACATCCCTACACAAAACTGTCAAAAATGTTAATTGTGTGGAGTATTCCCATTGTGTCTTAAGTTAATGTTAACAGTTGAGTGAAAATTTTGTCAGTAGATCCATGCATTTAGCCTAATAACCCCTAATCCCCTTCAGAAAGACCCCCTTAAAGGGTTAGTTCACCCAAAAATGAAAATTAGCCCATTATTTACTTACCCTCAAGACATCGTAGGTGTATATGACTTCCTTATTTCAGGTTTTAGAATGTAATGGGCGGGTATCTCATCATCAGTCCAAAACAAGTCTAAAAAAGCACATCCATTAGGGGTGTAACGATATCCCCAGGTCACGATACGATACGTATCTCGATACTGGGTTCACGGTATGATACGTATCACGATATTTTGAAATAAATTTAAAACATGAATTATTATTTTCATCAGACAGGTCAGCAGATTTTTTTTTAGAGGTTTAAGGTTAACTATTTCTTCTGCATCAGTGATGTCATTGCTATCCAGAGTATCAAGTTGACGGCCATTTTTGCGCACCTCTGTGCTCAAAAGAGCTGCCGTTACAGTCGTTTGTTGCTCAAGGTAGCGTTCCAGCTGTAAGATCATCATAGTACTGCTGTTACTGAAAACGCACGCAAAATGGAGGCGGGGCGGATTTAACCAATAGGCGAGGTAAGCAGCCGCTTATCAGGGCCCCCCCTCTGATATTGCCTAAACATATTTGCAGCGTTAAACAATGTAGCCAATCACGCAACGCAAACAGAACGCAATGACCAGGAGTATTTACGTTGGAATCCACTCACTGCTCAAAATGCCAAGTTTGCCAAATTCTGCAAGCTCAGGAATCCTCTCTAACAAACTGTAGGTAATATCTACTGTCGATTACAAACTGTCGATGTGAATAAGAGATTAATTATGCACTGTAGAGAGCTTATTAACAGAACGTAGCAATATCGAAAGTGAAAGTGAGTGACAGCTTTTAGTGATTATATGAGGAAGCGCTCTTTGCGCGCATTCAACGCTGTATATTACTGACTGTCACAGAACAGTCAGAACAGATTTTTCACAAGAAAGTATTGTGTTTCAAGTCAATTTTATTTATTTTAAATCAACATATTGTCTTGGTGTTTCTTTTGTGTGCCTTTCCTAGGTGCGCCGGCGCGAACTGCCGAGCATTTATATAAAATTCACGTATGTACTCATAAATGCACGAATGCGATGACTGGAGATTTTTAATAATAGATTACATTTTCGATCTGTTTCTCAGCAAACCCTACCACATGCCTTCAGAGACCACTTGGAATATGGAATGAGTTGCATGAGATAATTTCAATTGTTTGTAAAAACATTGTAAAATTTACAATTTATTAAATGGAAAGTTCAAGCACTATTTCTTTTCTTTTTTTACTTAGCCTTATATGACTTTGGACCGGCATCAGGTTGACTAATTACTGGTTGTGAAGAGATAAATAAAAGTATAAAGCTTTCTTTCACCGCAGTGTCACAGCAACAGCTGTGCTCACGGAAGAGCAAAAGATGCTTAAGATCGCATCACATAAGCTTATCATCGATGTGATAACACGATGGAACAGCTCCATGGAGCATCTTTCGCTTTTCCGTGAGCACAGCTATTGCTGTGACACTGCAGTGAAAGAAAGCCACGACTTGACTTTTTTCATTGAAAGCGAAACACTTGATATGCGGTGACAACCCGGCTTCTCTCACTGCCGCCTCCATGTTGCGTGCGTTGACAATAACAGCAGTAGCCTACTATCATGATCCCTTTCAAACCCTCACTCTTGTGTAGCCGCTTTTAAAACTTGTTAGTTGAAGCTGTTAGTTCTAGAGTGTGACTCGATAAGCGGGCGCGTCTGAAGCACCAAACTTTTTATTTCCCACTCCGCGGTAATAACTTGCGCTGTGACTAATATAGCTCTGACAAGCCCGTTAAGTCCACCCGTCAGTTGTTATTGCCACATTTTCTGCTTTTTTTTTCAGACCGGCGACCACCTTTGCGAAGCTGTTGCAGAGCAGGTCATGTCGGTAGCTCAACCAATAGGATTAGACTGCCGTCATATCGTAAAAGTATCGAAGCAACATTTTTGTATCGCGAAATATCGTACTGCGATATATCGTTACACCCCTAACATCCATCGTAGTAAAAAGTGCCTCACATAGCTCGGGGGTCTAAAAAAAATAAGTCATATTCACCTAGCATGCCTTGAGGATGAGTAAAAAATGGTCTTATTTTCATTTTTGGCTGAACTAACCCTTTAAAGACAGCTATAAACAGTATTTAAGTATAAAGACAATTTTTAAGAGCAGCGTGGCCATCTGTAACTTGAATATTCAAGGCTTTCATGTAATTCACTTTCAGTTATTTTAGCTGTACAAAAACGTCCGTTATGCTTATGATGCTTGATATTGAAAACTGGTGCTTCTTATATAATTTGAGTGTATTGTTGTAATTATAAACACAATGGTTTGTAGCACAAACAGTTTTACCATTTACTGCACCTCGTTATTCTTCTAGTTATTCACCTATAGTGCCTAATGGATGAAGTCTTACACATTCACAGAAAATAGTTTACTCCTGTGTTGCTAAATAAAGTGAAAATACAGTGAAAATCAAGAATTGACTCTGTATCTTTGTATACCCATGAAAGGACATTTAGGCTAGATGTATAACACTGAAGAGAAATAGAAAATGTTGACTGGGCAAACCCTGGGTTATGGTCATATTGAACATAGGTGTTTAATTGTGTCATTAGCAAATGGTGGCAAGTAGTTATTTGACACCTTTATCTTTAGCAGCAGGGATACAGCTATACTGCAGGCACTTGAATACAAGATCAGTGGTCTTTCACAGGTTCTAGGACTAATATTATAGCATGAAAGAGTAAAACAAAAGCACTAAAATATAATATTATATATGCCATTTAATTTACTCACATTTGATGGCAAAGGATTCAAAAGCATGCAGTTAATTTCCTAAAAATGAAATAGCCTATAAGTGAATTACTATTAATTTATGTCAGCTAATTTCAAACAAATAGCATGTGCGTACAGTAAAACTCCAATCACATCTGTTATCTACAGTGGAATCACACTTTATTACATCTTGTAAATACTACATATTTTGTCATGAATCATTATTTACAAAACTTTGGTCACTGTAACATACATTTAATAATTAAATCTACTTTGAGATAAATAAATATTATTCAGCCTCTTGCATAATAATAACCTAGCAGAAACTAAAGCCTAGAATGATTAGTTCATATAGACATTGGATCAGAATTTAACCATTTGACATCACACTTAAATTTCTCCATTTAAATTGCTCACAACTATCCAATGCAGCACATATTCCTCTTTTCACTTTGTTGGATGAACTGGGTACGTCTGAAATCTGCATGCATTAATAAATTTACGCAATGTCGCTCTCATTAGCGCCACAGGACGTCTCATACACGAATGCTCTTCCTTGCTAAATATATATACCTGAAAACGACAGGATTTAATAAGGCGTTTTAGAATGTCTCATAAATTATTATTAAGGCATTGTCAGTGTAGTAAAAAGTCAGAAGCATTGTCTCAGGCCCTCTGACTTAACCTTAATTATTGACATTTCAGTCTAGTAACACTATTACGCGATTAGGCTCTGTGTAAATTAGCTGGTAGTATTGCGCCTTGTTCGGCCGAATGCCACGGTCATGCCAGCCCTTTTTCTTAACGTTCTGAGGATAGCACTTAAAAAGCATCCACTCAGCTTGAGATATAACCCTTTTCAAAGACCGGGCTGTGACGGGGAAAGTTGTCAGTTTGAGACAACGTTAGCATGATATCCAACAAACTGCCTTTACAGTGGCCAGTTATACTCTGCCAATTACGGTTTTACAATATTAAAAATACACTGCGCAAATATGTCTCAATGACATGTGCCACAATCAGATTTGAATAGAGGTCAACAACAATTTCCCAATAACTGGATTCCCTTCCACTCCAAAGCTGTCAACCGCAATTTAGGCCATTAGTATTAAAAGCTTGATTTACATTATCCTCTGAAATGTTATTGGACTGGAGCACACAAAGCTGTTTTTTAAAATGGCTTGAATGACCGTCCATACAAACCAGTAAAAGCTGTTTTGCTTTCTGCAAAGATTGTGGCAATGAGGCGGCTTAAAGACAGTAGAGACCTTATAAGAAAGCGTACGCAGAACATGCTCAAGACAAGACACTCAAAAAGAACCCGAAAAAAACTCACCACAGTAAAACACTGCGTTTTCTAAAATAATGAAAATGTCCTCCAAGATGTAGCCACACTCCAGATAAAGGCGACCTTTTATTTCCACGTCGCGATCACCGTATATCCAATGGCACGTTGTTATAACGGTGATTATTACAGAAGCTCTACAACCTACCGCAAGGAGATTAGCTAAAATAGTCAATATGGCCGGCGTTAGAAGGCAGCATGAGGCGTGGTTCGCTGATAGAGGAGAAGGGGAGACGTGCGCCTCTCCATGTTAGGTTAGTGTTAGTTTGAAATTAGAGGGGTCACAACACATGTAACGCTCTGTGATTATTCTATATATATATATATATATATATATATATATATATATTTACAGGGTTTAAAAATTAACTTTTTCACTGACCAGCCAAGCCAGGGACGGTTCACATATAATAGGGTAGAGTGGGGGAAAACGCCCCCCTTAAGGAAAATGTGACATTACAGTGAAACAAAACATAAATGTGACTAGAATTGCAATCCCGGTTTTGAGTGACTATGGCAGGAGTTATTCACCAAATATTAAAATTGCTCAGCCTTCATAATTAATTAGTATTTTGACTGAACATATTTTTGTACAAAGGGGGCGTTTTGCCCCAGCAGTGGGGTAAAATGCCTCCTTTCTTACCAACCAGTTTGCTTCATAGATCAACAGCAAAATGAACATGCTATAGTTTTTAATCTCTAAAAGTAAAAGGCAAGTAATGTATCAACATGTATATATATTAATATTTATTTGAGGAATGTCCAAAATATCCAGTTTTTTAACATTTATATTTATACAACTAAGCCATGCAAACAAATATGTTGTAATAAATAAATAAATATACAAATAAACATTAATTCATTATTACAACAAATATGTTGTAATAAAATAAAAAAATAAATAAACATTAATTCATTAATTAAGTGTAAAACAGGATTTGATAGACAGAAATATGTTATTATAGTAATTATGATAGGGAGAAACTATGCCCTCTGGGGGGCGTTTTACCCCTCAGCGTAGGGGGCGTTTTACCCCACAAACTATGTCTTTTTAAAAAAATGTTTAATTTTTAAAATACAATTATATTCCTTATAAATAACATATCCTCTCAAACTACAGACTTCACTCTTCATCTATCATACATCACTGTGATATCCTACACAACAATATTCTCTTAAACACTTGTTTACTAATATCTGAAAATTATAGCATTTAGCATGTAATCCTCTTCTCTTCAAACACGTCACTGGTGTCAGCTTCTCCAAGGAGATTTGTTTATCCCCGTTGTCAACGTAGTGCATAGCAACAGTTGAAAATGTATCTTGACCCCCTCGAGTGGTTATTTTGGGAAAAACAGGTGGGGGGCGTTTTACCCCGGGGGGGCGTTTTCCCCCACTCTACCCTATACGTAAGTTACATTGGCTAAGTTGTTTTTATTTATTTTAAATGTTTTTATTTAGCCTATTTATTTTTTAAAAGCCAAATATATGCCTAATTAAACATGAGGGTGTCTATAGGCCTACACAATTTTTGTTTTTATTCTAGCACTTGTACATGAATGAATGAATTGAAATAATGAAATGAATAAATAATGTTGTAATATTAATGTTTTAAATATAAAAAACTGAAATATGGAAATATGAAATAATAGGGAAAAATAGAATTAGGCCTAACGGTTGGTGGCAGCAAACCACTGTTGCTAAATCATTTACACAATGGATTCTTTCAAAATTAATGATTAATTCAGGAACAAAGTAAGAAACTGTTTTTATGAAATTGACCAGGAAATCGTTGACTCACCAGATTTGTTCAAAATGCAAGTTCATTTGATAAGAACACCGCTGTGTGTTGCTGCAGAGATGTACATTGCTATGTTTGGAACCATTTTCTTTAGTGAGATAAAGCAAAGGAAGCAATATTTATATCACTTAATATTTATTTCTAGTTCATTAAACTGTTGGCCTGACATGAAGAAAAGCCTGCTACAGATCATGCTAACCAAACCGTTCATATACTCACTCTAAATGCGTGTGTGTGACCGAGGAAGACTGCATATAAATATATTTGTTGCTTCGCAGTGAAAGGGCTAGGTAAAAAAAAAAAAAAAAAAATTCTAATTTCACAAATGGCAAGATCAGCTAGATAGGCTACCTGAAGCAGCTGCTGTAACTTTTTATTGATATTTGAACAGTTCTTGTCAGGAGTGAATGACAATGTAGGTAGACACTGTTAGATGTGCAAAGAGAAAATCTGTGGTTCTAGAAATTATTTTAATGCTTTTAAAACTTTTCTTTATTGCTTCAGTGCAAAAGAAACCAGCACGTTATTTGTTGTGCAGTGATGGGTATGTTCATGTAAGCTTGATATGTGCAGATGCTGTGCAGTTAGGCTGTATTTAATGTGTCATGATGAGTCACGAGTTTGGTATTTGCACAGATTTAGCTTACATGAACTTCCCCAAGCAATTAATTAGTTAACATAATTTTCGAAAAGTAACCCGCCAAATTATTATTTTTTTTTCAAATATGGCCTCTTTTAAGTTCCTGTTTAAATTTACGCATAAAAGAAATTGTTTTTCAATTTTCTATGTATAACGTATCAGAGCACGAAGAGTTGACTACTGTAAAAGTTATGCTTCAGTTTGAGAGTTTAAGAAACAACACTCTAAGGCCATGTCTAAGTCAGTTCACAGTAAAATACAGTATTTTTGTGGGTTTTGTTGGTTTGTTTTGGGAAGCTGGAGCTCCCCGTGGGCCTGTACCATGAAGCTGGATTAGTTTGCTAGTCAGGTAAGTTTCAGTATAGTTTGCACCAATCCTGGGTTTTAGGCACCATGAAAGTGGCTTGGCTTTTAGTTGCGTTCATTGCCATAGTAACTTACACTCCACGGCTAACCTGCTCCATGCCAGGTTATGTTCTGGTTTAGAGATCTCAAACTGAAGATGTCTGAAACTGATCAGATGTGAGCAAAGTCTGATGAAAGAAAAGTCACTCCCCTAGTTTCTCTTGCTCCAAATTAAACGTCACTAGCACCAAAAAAAAAAAAAAAAAAAAAAAAAAAAAAAAAGGTTTTAAAAATAATTACTTATATATGATTTATATAATTATATAATTTATATTATCATTAATCCATTACACGCAAGCAATTTTTGTTTAACAGTTATTATAAATGATTTATTTTATATGAATGTTAATATATACAGATTGTATGTAATATAAATAAGCTGTAGAATCAATAGATAACGCTTTAAAAATGACTACATGTGACCTTACATGTTCAAGTCTCTATTGCTGTATATTTTCAGCTATATAAATTAACTTAACCAGTTTCACTTTTGACTGCACTGATAGAGAAATTTTTTTCTTTTGTTCGTCCTCTTTCATTGTAAATGCATTTAAATTTATCATATTCTTCAATCTCCTAACATTTAGCAAAACCTTTTACCTTTAACCTTTAACCAAGGCTCGTGATTGACTGTTCATTACTTCATTACTATGTAACATTAGCTAATAGCTCTATATAAACCAGTAGGCTAGTGGCTTTGTTTATAAAATGTGATCTTTCTAAAACAGTAGCTTATTACAAAAGTTCCTATGTGGTGCCATCTAGTGAGAAATAATTATTGTGCACTTTTGAACATAGAAGATGTTGTCTGAGGGTTGCTTTTGTTCTCTGTTATTTACACTTGGTCAGTTAGCATATTTTTCTTTTTTTTTTTTTTTTTTTTTTACTAAAAGAAGTATAATTCCCTCATCTGGAATGCTATTCCTGAGTATGCACATATGTACGCTGAATCAAATTTTATAATTAATTGGTCATGATAAGAGTAATTTAGCAGGGTCATTCCTGGGATTCGATGCCTTTTGTGCTTTAAGCATATTTACCTTTTTTTTTTAATAGTTCTGAACCTTTAACAGCATTTCAAACCACCAAATATCACAATTTTCACTGTTTTCAGGTCTGTGTCTGATTTTTTTGTGTCTTTTTATGATAAATACAACAATATGAGTGATTTTCTTTCTTTCTTTCCTTCCTTCCTTCTTTCTTTCTAAGATTTTTTTTCAAATTGTTTTATATACAGTATATACAGTGCACAGCATAAATGAGTACACCCTCTCTACTTAAAACTTAACAAATTCAGCAATTACTCTGTACTTAGAAGACATGTTAGGGTTCTTTGGGGATATCATGTTCCAACAAGCCTGCTTGATAATTTACCAAAGAAGAACGTCAAAATTATTCAGGAAAATACGATTTTCTTAGCAAGGCAATAAAATGTTGTGTTGCAAAAATGAGTACACCCTCTTGAAAGTTACAAAGTAAAATAAATAAATAAATAAATAAATAGTGTAGGTTATGGAAGTTTTTGATCAACAGTTGAGTATATTGAACCAAAACTTTTAAAGACAAGTAAAGAGTAAGACAATTAATTTCAAGTAATTTCTTTAAGTTATATAGCCCACTGAATCATACTCAGACTTAATGCTGGCAACAGTGAAACCACTTGGGAGAGAACTGCCAGGAGATTTATTTCTTAGCATAAAAGAAGACAATGGTACAAGAGGAATACCAAATAATTTTTTTATTTGTGAAAATATAGCAGAAGTACCACTGGCATTCAAAAACAATGGACTTGTGACAAGACTCCTAAAATAATCAGGTCTTCACTTCAGTTTTCATTTAGTGATTAGTGATTTTTTGCTGAAAAAAGAGCAGGAGAAATACCATGCAAGTGTCTTAGAGCCAGCAAAAGCTATGAAAAGAGTGACAGTTTACCTCTCAGAGTATGACAGCCTGCAGAAGTGACATGCATGGTTGTTGTCACCACTAGAATTAACTACTGTAGCCAAAGCACAATAAACTCAATAAAGGCTCGTATTTATAAAATATAGATTTTGGGAATCCATACTCTTGTCTCAAATCTAAAATCATCCAAAATGTTCTGGTGTTGCTAGAGGAGGAGTACAGTGGGAAGTGCCTGGTTCCCACAGTGACATTCAGCAGTAGTAAAGCTCTCATATTGGGATATATGAGTGCTGAAGGTGTTGTGCTTTATCAATGCTGTCATGAATTCACACATCACTGTGTGATGTAATACAAAAAAACTGAAACTGAAGATGCTACCCTCTTTTCAGTCCCTGCATTGTTGGGCATTTTTTCAGCATGACAATGAACATATTCATTCTCCCAATGTGAAAATCCTTCAGTAGACATGTATTTCACCCAATCTTAACACTCTTGAGCTGCTGTGGGGGATTCTGTAGAGACGATCTGAGCAACATTCCCTATTAAAGACCAGGGCATTTAAAGAGGTCGTCTTCCAGGAGTTAAACAGGACAGATGTGGCATTTTGTCTTGAACTTGTACTCTCAGTGCCAACAAGGGTCAGAACAGTATATTTAAAGTTCTGGAGGACATATCAAGTACTAGAATATCATACATTTGCTGAATTAATTCTAGGGTGTACTCATTTCTGCAATCCTTTATTTAAACAAAAATGTCTAATTTACTTATTTTGCAGAAAATATTGGCATATATATACTATATATATCAGTAATAGTTTTCTGTAAAGTGTACATATTTTGCAAGTATTAAAAAAAATAATAAGGTTTTTAGTTTGTCCCGAAAAATATTGTCCACCCTGTTATACTACTGGCTGTTTAAACGAAAATTGAACAAATTACAACTGGCATCATTTCATTTGAGGGAAAACAGCTAGGAAAGGTGAGTTAGAGCATCTAATTGTCTGTTTTACTTATTTTATCTTTTTCTATCTTATTTTAACATTTTACATATGGTGCATTTTACATAGTGTTTCCACCACAACCAAGTTCAAACACAATTAGTAATTAGCTGTATGTCTCTCAAATAATGTCCTTACATTCAACATTCATTTAAATCTTTCAAACTGTTGTTTATTTGTCCTTAACAGAGTGGACATTTGTGGTCCTCCTCATTGAATTTGGCTAATAATTGCTTACATTTATAAACCTAAGGTTAACCAAAATAATTTTTCACATGTTTTACATATCTTTATCATAATTACAAAATATTTAATAAAAAAGTTTTTTTTTTATTTTAATGTTATAATATCCAAAAGGCACCAAATACTAGAAGTGACTTGACACTTTATTTTTTTATTATTATTATTGTTTGTTTTATATAGTCTATAATATGTATAATTTTCTTTGTATCATCTGACATTGGAGAGTTCATTCTCAGTCTATTGTTTTGATAGGTTAGCTATGTGAAGGTTTATGTCTATATGTTTATGTATATACATATGTTTAAATATGTAGCCTCGTGGTTCTGTATGGCATGACATTTTGTCTCTATTCTCCTTGCAGCTGTCACCTCTGGCTTGCTCAGTTGGGGACACTTAACTTCCAGTGATATTGTATACTAATTGAACTGAGCTGGATGATAACATCACTGAATGATTAACTCCCTTTAACTGAAAATTGTTTACCATTTCTTTTTGCATTATTGATATGCTACCTTCCTATTTGATACTGTAAAGCTGCTTTGACACAATCTGTGTTGTAAAAATGCGCTGTATAAATTAAGGTGACTTGACTTGAGTACAGTGGAATGACAATAAAGCTCATAAAGCTCACTTGAACAGTTGAAAATTCTGCGGCAATGTCCCATCTTTTAATATCAATGTAATGTTGTTCCGCTACAAACCATGAAATTTTAAAGAAGACAGACATTTTCCATTTACCATAAAGTAGTCTTGGTTGGCCTAAAATGAGTTAAAGGTTTTTAGGAGATCTGCAAATAATTTCTAGAGCAAATTATATTTAGACATTGCACCTCAATAAGGTTTACCAGTTTCTTAACTGAGTATTTTATTTACATTTATTTTCTTCAGTTTGCCTACACCAGAGAATACCATATCTATCTATCTATCTATCTATCTATCTATCTATCTATCTATCTATCTATCTATCTATCTATCTATCTATCTATCTATCTATCTATCTATCTATCTATCTATCTATCTTTTGTATTCATGTTCACAGTTTCAGTTTCTGGTAC
Source organism: Cirrhinus molitorella (assembly GCA_033026305.1). Lineage (NCBI taxonomy): Eukaryota > Metazoa > Chordata > Actinopteri > Cypriniformes > Cyprinidae > Cirrhinus > Cirrhinus molitorella. The sequence continues at coordinate 21,968,540 of CM065120.1, forward strand.
TTCTCCAGTAAATAGTCTCTGTGTATTTAAGCCCTCATGTTTGCCATGATTCCTTGTGTTTTTGTACCACTTGGTGTTCATGTTTGTTTATTTTCTAGTCAAGTCCAAGTTAAAATTAGTTACAGTATCTCACAGAAGTGAGTACACCCCTCACATTTTTGTAAATATTTTATTATATATTTTCATGTGACAACACTGAAGTAATGACACTTTGCTACAATGTAAAGTAGTGAGTGTACAGCTTCTGTACTGGGGAGCTACAATTAATTGAGGGAACCATGAATGCCAACATGTACTGTGACATACTGAATCAGAGCATGATCCCCTCCCTTCGGAGACTGGGCCGCAGGGCAGGACATGATAACGACCCCAAACACACCTCCAAGACGACCACTGCCTTGCTAAAGAAGCGTGAAGGTGATGGACTGGCCAAGCATGTTTCCAGACCTAACCCCAATTGAGCATCTGTGGGGCATCCTGGAAAATAATGGTGGCCACCACTGATCTATATATGACTGGATCACTCATTGTGTTTTAAACTGCCGATAGGTAGTGAAGCCACCAGAGGTGTTCGATCTTCCATCTTACTATTCCCGACCAGCAGAGAGCACCATTAAAACAAAGCCAAACCACTGACTTAAAATCACCCGATATGAAGCGTATCAGTCACACAGGATTCATGGTATTCAATATCATCTGGTATTAGTATCTGAAATAGATTCGAATATACAATAAATAATTAAATACAAGCCTATGTTACTATATTGCTCTATGTGGCATTGAAATTCAAATTTTGGAAATAAAGCTTCAAGTCTTCAAGTCCATACCATATGTAGTCAGCGTTATTTTTCCAGGTTATAATGTGTAGCCTATATTTTAATGTCTCTGATTGAGCAACATCTATTTCAGACTCATAAAGATCGCACAAATTCTGTAATGATTTACTAACATTACCATTTCCATGAGAGTAAAATGTTATGTATATATGTTGAATTAATGATTAATTTAACAAACATTACCTGCTTCAAAATGAAAACTGTGCTATTAACGTAGGATTTTCTATTCATTCAATAGAATGTATGCGAATACTAGGGAATAGTAATATGGCGGCGCGGTGACTAATATAGGTGCAATCCAGTTCTCTATTATAGATCAGTGGTGGCCACACAAAATATTGACACTTTGTGCCCAATTTGGACATTTTTACTTAGGGGTGTACTCACTTTTGTGGTCAGCGGTTTAAACATTAATGGCTGTGTGTTGAGTTATTTTGAGGGGACAGCAAATTTACACTGTTACACAAGCTGTACACTCACTACTTTACATTGTAGCAAAGTGTAATTTCTTCAGTGTTGTCACATTAAAAGATATAATAAAATATTTACAAAAATGTGAGGGGTGTATTCACTTTTGTGAGATACTGTAAGTCAACATATTGTTTACATTTTGTAGTACTTAATAAAGTGGGTTCTTCGCTTCAGGTCATCATTGGTGGATTAAATCTGTGTTAAAGTTTATTTATTCACTTATTTTTTAGTTGTTGTTGTTGTTGTTGTTTTTTATTTATTTTTATTTTTTTATTTGTTTAGTATTTTTATTATTATTTATTTATTTGCTCTAAATCCATTTCTTTTAGATGTGTCTCTTGTTAAAAACTTATTTACTGTATGTTTTACCATGTAACATCTAAAACCTGCTTGACCTGCAAATTAACTTTTTTATTTAAACCTACAAATTTGGTTCAAATTCTAATAGGAGCCTGTAGTAAAAAAAAAAAAAAAAAAAAAGGTTGCCTCACCTATTTGGAATAAAAGTTTGTGGATAAACACTTAATGTCTATAAAAGCGATCAAAAGTATCTTACAGTTTTTTACAATCATTTTTGCACTAATAACAGAACCTTCATGTCATTTTTCAAAACTCTAGACACATTATTCACAACCAATGATCAAAATGCACATTTTTCGAAACACTTAACACCTTTTTAAATGCTTGGATACAATACATATAAGCCAAACATCACTTGTTCATTGAACTAAAATCACCAGTTCAAAATGACACAACTTAACAAAGTATTACTATTTCAAAATGCAACTTACACATTACATCTGAGTTGAGTGTGTATTCATTTCATTACAAAGATCGAACTATTAACTGATACAACTGCTTACAGTTGTTTTTGTTTGCTTTGGTACTATTTTCACAAGCAGCTGTTAAATTTTCAAAACTCTTTGTACTAAAATCACAACACATCATCAAAAGTGCGTTTTTTTCAAACATTTCAGCATTTTTTCAATTGTCTGAGTACACTACACACAGTCACAAAGTATCCTTTTCATTTCACTAAATATTTGTTTCATTTATATACATTTTTCATTCACAGTAACTGCCTTTCATTAAGAACTTACTTTCAAACTTTTCATTTGCATGTCTTCTCATTGAGTTGTCTCATTTGTCTATTATTTAATCTAACTCATCTTAAAGGTTAATCACTAAACCATTTGGTAAACCTATATTTTTTACATTTCTTTGTGAGCTATATACATTATATGCTACACAAATGTACTGACAAATTGCACAAACATCTAAATTACATTTAACCACACATAATGAGTACTCATTATTGCTAATTAATTTCACATAGCAGTAATCACAATTGGCCACCAAATATAGTACTATAAAAGGGGTGGGGTGTGGAATGTGAACAATGGCAATTTCTTTCAACATGGAGCAGGATAGCCATGCCAAAAGGTTTTTCCCAAGGTGCATGAACTACGATGACATTAACTGTGATGTAGATGAGAATCTACGGCCAAATGCTCAAGACAGGATTGATCCAAATTAATGTAATCTGTACTAAATGTTATGTTTAGTTTTGTTTTAGTTCACTGTGTACATTTCATTATAGAGTATACAGTATACCTATGTCTCAATTATATTTGAAAAATAAAAAAATTGCCCAGATTATTGCAAAAGATGTCTTCATTGATCCTTCTCTTGAATACACATAGATATTATTGAAATGACAGATTCTGTAAATGTTGTGTATTGTAAGTGTATCTTCTAATGTGAAAATGTTGTAATCAGTCTTTACAGTCCTGTAGCATATTCATTTCAGCACTTCTATGGGTGATTCGAAATATTTATCTTTCATTGTTTGTCATGAGATACATGTAAATGTATATGTAAATGTAAAAAATATAGGATTACTAAATGGTTTAGTGATTAACCTTTAAGATGAGTTAGATTAAATAACAGACAAATGAGAAAACTCAATGAGAAGACATGCAAATGGAAAGTTTGAAAGTAAGTGCTTAATGAAAGGCAGTTACTGTGAATGAAAAATATATATAAATGAAACAAATATTTTGTGAAATGAAAAGGATACTTTGTGACTGTGTGTAGTGTACTCAGACAATTGAAAAAACCCTTAAATGTTTGAAAAAAATGCACTTTGGATGATCTGTTGTGATTTTAGTACAAAGAGTTTTGAAAATTTAACAGCTGCTTGTGAAAATAGTACCAAAACAAACAAAAAAAAACTGTAAAAAGACTAAACAGAAAAGATATCATTATGTTGTTTTTTTAGTGATTAAATCATGTTCTCATGACTTTTCATGAAAAACTTACATATTGAATCAGTGGTTGTGTGATGAGACATGTTTAAATTCCAAATTAATGCACAACAGCAAGTTTTGAATGAAATACTGGCTGTGTTACAAGTGTGATCGGTTTGGTTTTTTGTACGAAGAGTTTTGAAAATGTACAACTTAGTTGTGAAAATAGTACCAAAGCTAACAAAAAAAATAAGTAACTGTTGCAAAAATGATAAGTAACTGTTGCATTCCTCTTGAAGCATAGCTTTTATGGAAATTGATGAACAGCTGAGTCCATGTTTAGATTAGTTTCAGGATAGATCATTTGACACCAATAGACTACATTATCTATGGATGTTATATTTCATTCTTTATCAGATATGGTTTCTATGGTCCCATGTACCTCTTTTACAGAACACATTTTCATATTCAACATTATTGTATGCAAGATGTCACTTTTACATAATTGCTTTTGTGGTTTTAATGAGTTAATGGCTATTCATTACTGCTGATTGATTTCACATATTTGTGCGCATATATAAGTAAGATGAGTGGTATCCTAGTAGCCTAGTAACATAACATAATGAGGACATGGAGCCAGAAGTGGAAGGTGAAAGGCTAGGATTACATGGTGGTCAAAGGTGTTTTTTTTTTTTTCTTCTTCTTTTTTGAATCTAATTTTTTCCTTTGGATAACCTGTGTTGTGATTTATTTCATCAGTAAATTCCACATTACAGTATTTCAGTGATACCACTGTGTCTGTACTATTATCTCTAGTTTACAGTAAAATAATAAAATCTGAATCACATATTTTGTACAACTATATTTAATGATTGTACTAACAAATGCACAGTGAAACTATATATTTCATAATAAATTAGTTTTTTGAAACAATGCTTCTGCAAATGCAAGGCTTCTTTAAAGATATGAATGCAATATGCAAAGTTTTGAACACTGGACAGCCTGTGTTACAAATAATGTTTTGAGTTTTGTGTCTAGAGTTTTGAAAAATAGTGCAAAAATGATTGTAAAAAAACTGTAACACGTGTATGTATTGTAATGTTTATTCTCTTCCATCAGAATCACTAGTAAATAATTTTGTTTAGATTTCTAATCTAATTTTTTTCTTCAGAATCATGAGAGAAACGTGATCTCCAATTTAAAAAAAAAAAAAAAAAAAAAAAAAAATGTGTATTTGAATTTATCCAGAATCATGTAGCTTACGTCAATCAAGTTTACGTTTATTACTGCATACAATTAGTTAAAATAGAAGTTTAATTTCATAAAGTACAAGTTCATATCAAAATGCACCTATATTTTTTGTTTTTCAGTTGAATAAAATACAATTTTTCTCTATATAATTTATTATTAAGGATTTCTTTAAAAAAGTTTACAAAATCTTGTCTCATTCTCGTGAACCCAGTCTCGTGTCTTGTCTCGTCTCATGGGATAAGTGTCTCGTCACACCCCTACCTATTTATTATACATTAAAGTGATGTAAATGTAATGTAATAGGCATACATGGATTGCACATGCTCTCACTAACATCATCCAAAACAATTAGACAGTATTATAATGATCAGACAATATGAGCCATTTGGAACATGGAAGCAAGTCTGGGATTGGCTCCCATGGCTCTCAGCCCCACCACTCTTGTCATAAGAATTTTAAGCTCTGCTAACTTAAACAATGGAGTTTGATTACTCAAATGTTTTGAGTATTCTTAATTTATTAGGTTTTACAGTGTATTGTGGCCTACAGTTAAATAGACTTATTTGTGATGGTTGCATTGCCTGGTTTGTGACTCAACAATTCACAGTTTATGTGCAGCTACCCATAAAGATCAAAAGATACTTCTGCTCCATACTAAAGCAGATGATGTTAGATTTTTTCTTTTTTTAATTTCTGCAAACACTTGCCTCTCTGACCTTTCTCAGCTGGGTGAGTTGGCTGGGTAAGGAGGAAGCTGGTCCTTCAGGTGGAAGATGTACAAGCTTTAAGGAGGTCAACTGTCTCTGTAGTTAATATCTTTTAGGAAATTATATCAAAGACCAATTACACCTCCTTTATGTAATATCTTTTGGTTAGAGATGTAGTGTAAATAAGGAACACACATAATCTGATGAATAGATTTACTGAATAGGCTGGTTGTCTTATTTTGTTTTCTTATTTCTTAATTTTGTTATCTTTGACAACAATCATGCAAAAATATATGCTCATAAATATTGTTACTGTACCAACACCCTGAATGGACAATAAAGATATGCCAGACAAGTGTAATTTTTATTAGTACAAGAAATGCAACAAAATAATGAAGCAGCTTGTCATAATGACTGATAATCAGCTCTTTTCTTGCCTTGCTTTTATTCTTCACAGCTAAATTTTTCTGGAGAGATCTTTTGAGGTGCAGGTTTGATCTTGCCCAGAGCTAGAATCATTGGGCTTTCATATGAATAGTATTCTGGACCAATAAACACCTTTACACCATCAGCATCACAATAGCCAGCATCAATTTTAGGGAAGGGAATAGGTCTCTCACTTTTTACTGCTCGAGGGGTGGCCGCAAGATCAATGTTATACATCTTTTGACCTGAGGAGGAGAATGATGAAATTGTCATGTCAGGAAGACTCAGGAGTACAGTAATTTTAATATTTGTTAATAACAAAAGTACCAGGTGCAAGCAAACAGGGTAGACAGAACTGAGCTTACCAAAAAAGACAACCACAAATGGATATGACCTGACCAGCAACATGGTAAACACAAGGGCTATATTATATTGACTCACAGTGCAGCGGGGACATTCAGTCCATATAAGCTGCTAATACTCTGCATACCCAAGACATTTGAGAGAATGAGTTTGTGGACTGGCTATATATTAACATTACTATTAACATTACTATAAATTTCTTTGTTATGTAATAAAATGTTGAGAATACTCATGTAGCTGTCCGTGAATTACTTATTTGCCAAATTGCTGTAATTTTCTGCAAATCTGTGCCCATTATGGAGTGATTTGGGTGGGCAGATTCACACCAGCATGGGACTTTACATTTTCATGTTTTCTCAAGAAAATAACATTTTGAAAGACTACTGAAAACATACAATATCTTCTTACATTTCTTGGCACAGAAAAAATCGATTGAACTATATTTGGCAACATGCTTGGGCAAACTAAGTGACAATTTCAGAATGTTTATTTTTTTATTTTATTATTTGTTTTCTCCATGCTTGAAAAATGTTGCATGTGTGACATATATATTTGTCAAAATATATATGACAAAATAAGAAAACCTGTGTTATTGCATTCTCTAACAACAGTATGAACTAACGGCAATTAACTTTTTAAGGCAATCAGCTAACCTACCTAGTTGTTTTTATTATTGCCATTTTATTTGATTTGATTTTAACGTCTCAATGTTAGTGAGAAGAAGAAAAAATGTAAAACTTTTCGATATAATTCTGCATATGTGATGGTCATTTTGCTCATCTTTGGTATCTCATTTGAAGGCATGTTGTAAGAGTTTGGCCAACTGTTACTCCTAACCTCTAGAGGGTGAAAGGGAGTTTTATCCTAAGGAAGTCCCCTATTTTAAATCAAAGAAGGAGTACGTTGAATGTGAAGCATAAGAGAAAGAAATGTTTTAAAGCTAAGAGATATGGAAATAGTGTAATTTCAGTTAAAATATATATTTCAAAATGCACAGATGCACAAGGTGAAAATTTGTCATTTTAAATGTAATAGATGTAATTAACAGGAGATATATATATATATATATATATATATATATATTCTTTGATTTAATGTTTCCTCTTACTCGTGCTAATTAAGAATAATTTATAATACTAATTTTAATTTGGTTACCCTACCTCAATGTATCTGTATTGTTACTGAATGGATTAGTCCATCCATTACAATTTTGAGTACAATTGCGACATAGATAGCAAAGTACATACAAAAGACCTGAAAAAGAAGTGACTAACAAGACACAACACAGGTATATAGGCCTACAATTAGGATATGACAGGATGAAACAGGAACTAGAAATAAACTAAAAGTTCACATTGGCCAGCCCTGCTTGTGCTGTCATGGCCAGAAGTGATTTCTTTCTCTGTCATGACTAAAAAGACCAGCACGTTACAGCTGTACATATCATGTTTTCTCTGTCTGTGCTGTTGTTTTGCTTGTAGTCCTTATTTACCCCTTGTTAGTTGTTGATTGTTAGCAGGTAAGTTTTGTTAGTCTACTAGGTCTTGAACATTTTCATGGCTGTATTGTTTAAAGGTGCTCAGTTCAGATTCCTGTAGCTTTTGTTATTTAATTATTAAAGTCCATTTCTGCATTTGGACTCTTGTCTCTAGGAATGCTATGGCAATATACTGCTGATTTTTACCTACCTTGTATAATGGTTACAATGTGCTGATTTGGACACAAAAATGCTGCATCCACAGGACCATCGATGCCCAGTTCATCCTTCAGAGGTTTAGGGTATCCCTCTATGAGAGTATAATGTGCTGCTGACTTGTAGATATAGACTTGACCACCCTACTCATGGAAAAAATGAAAAATAAAAATAAATCTGTCACCACATGCTGAACATTGCCAGTTGTAGAAATTAGCGGAAAGTCTCTGAAATTAGTCCTCAACCTAGTATTTATTCCTGATTATTATTATTATTGCAAATTTTACCTGGATAATGTACATATTATCTCCATGAGAAAAAACAGCATCCACCACACCAGAGATTTCCTTCCATAACCTCGAAATAGGGAAATGGTGACTGCCATCACGGTGTGTGTCCAAACGCAAGTACATTGCATCTGTAAGTATAGTAAAATTAAAGTTTCAGTTTTGTTTAAGTATTGGTTATTTAAATGTTGTCTTTTAAGTTTTGTATATTGATACAAATGAATTAACAAGTGTTATATTACCCTGGAATGCATATGTTCTCCCTTTATCATCTGTGGAGATAGCACTCAGCTTGACCTCACTGCAGCGTTGTTTTCTTGCACCACCTCCATGACCTAAGGAATGATTTCAACTAGCCATTAGGTAAAAAACAAACTCAAGATAAAATGTATTTTTTAAAAGCAGTACATTAGAGGTGTACTTTATGAATAATAGTTAAGTGACTCACCAAATCCTTCGCTGCACCTCATGAAGTAGTTTCGAGCATCTTTTGGATATGTTCCGGTCACCTCCCCAGAAACAGGATGGAATCGAGTGAAGTTATATCCATGGAAACAGTAATAATGCTCCAGCCAGCGAAAAGCAGATGTGCAGTTTGACAAGTGTGTCCACACCTTCTGCTTAACTGACTTTGTCTTGATGTCAAAGCTATAAATGTCATTTTCTGAAAAGGTTTATTGTGATATATTATTATGCAAATCACACTATATACTATACAAGCGAAGTAACAAATTAAAAGTAACAAAATAGCTTTATAAAGTCACCCAATCTCTGTCATCGTTGATGTGAATGTAGAGAAAATATGATTAAATAACCTTTGAAGAACAGCACTGAATCAGTGATGCATTCTCCTTTGGGACACTCAACAGCAGCATCTAGATGGCTGGGGATGCCAGGAAATTCTTGCTGGATTTCCACAGGGTAGCCTTGCTCAAGGGTATAGTTGTAATAGCTAAAGACTTTGTCATCCTTAATAGAAAATCAAAAATATTCATCAGCACTGAATTGCATATTTGTGGTTGTAATATTATTGATTGTAGTGTTGGGTTTGCACAATGTGAACAAATAATTGATATGTTTAAAGGAACACTCCACAGGCTCATTTTCCAACTCCCCTATAGTTAAACAGATGAGTTTTACCGTTTTTAATCCATTCAGCCGGTCTCCGGATCTGGCAGTAGCACTTTTAGCATAGCTTATCATTGAAATCAGTGAATTATTGAATTATAAATCATTGAATCAGATTAGACCATTAGCATCTCGTTCAAAAATGACCAAAGATTGACAATATTTTTCCTATTTAAAACTTGACTCTTCTGTAGTTACATTGTGTACTAAGACCGACAGAAAATGAAAAGTTGCGATTTTCCAGGCTGATTGGATAGGAGCTATACGCTTATTCTGGCGTAATAATCAGGGAACTTTGCTGCCGTACCATGGATGCATCATTGCGCCTGCTGCACCCATGGAGATCAGCTGAATGGATTCAAAAACAGTAAAATTCATCTGTTTAACTCTAGCGGAGTTGGAATATTGAGCCTATTTTCAAAAAAAGTGGACTGTTCCTTTAATAAGGAAAATTGAAAGTTGATTTGAAATTTTTTTAATACTCTCTGTATAGAAGCAGACTAGATGTAACTTGTAAAAAAGCACCAGAAAAAAGTAGATGTGGTCATGAACACTGAGATCATCTTGATGATGCATGCGGAAGGCTGCATCAACATGACCTAGATGATGATAGTCATCCAATTCTTTGAATATGCTGTTTGAGAGCTCAGCTGGTCCAGAGAAACCTTTCCATAAATGGTCACCTGAAAAGGAAAAAAAAAAAAAAAAAAAGGAACTTAACTTGAAATCTTTACTTGACCTGGAATTACCATCTAAAATATACTAAGGAATAATAAAAGAAAGAATTATCATAGTAGACCTTTGAAAAAGAAAGTGTTTCCCTTTTCATCTGGAGTGATGGCATCAAACTCGATGCCTTTACACCGATCAGGTTTGGCACCATCGTGGTCCTCTTTAGGATGTGAATGGCCCTCAGGGGCATCTATGATTATATGATTGCATGAATTTATCTTTCATGAAATCTAGAGCATGCAGTAGATCAAGAGTAAGTACTGTATATTGCTACATCCAGTTGACAGTCAAACGTAACACATTTAACCCTTAGTATACCATCAGCAATAACAATGTGGTAATAGTAAAAGCCTTGGCAAGAAGAATTGGGCAATTTTTCAAGAATCAAGAATCATCAAGAATGACAGAATATCTGAAAAACTGCTGCGATAGACTTTTCAAACCTACCTTTTATCATGACAGCATTGTGGCTGAAAAAAATAAAAAATTAAAATTAAAATTGGTAAATTTCAATGCTTTAAACTTTAAAGGCAAAACTTTCAGTTAAATGACTGCATTACATAAAAAACAAACACAGGCAATATGTAGCTAAATTACATTGTTTAGCAAATTGATGCCTACTGATCAAACACGAAGTTATTGTGGATGGGCTTTGAACTAAAGACAGCAAAACGAATAAAAAAAAAAAATGCTGATAATATGGACTTCAACCAGTCAGTATCTGTTTTATTGATTGTTCTCTGTAGTGTTCTGCAACATCACAAACAATGACAGACTAAATTTAAACTTCCAAGTAAACAGAGGAGTATGCAAACAGACTGGTCAAATATGAATTCAAATTATTTCTCATAATCACGTTTATTCCACAGAAAAGCATATGCAAATGCTGTACTATGTAATAACATGGATAAAATCATACATGTAAATCATGCATAAAAAACATAAACCCCTTATGCTGCAGTACAAAAGGGCTGTAATTAAAGTACTATTGCTATTTTTGTACCATTGCATTTAAGGATCTTGAAAAAGCTACAAAGAAAGGTTGTTTTGGAACTCATTGCAGTCCTTTCTAGATGGAAAGTGATATTATATCAGATACTCACACTAGAGCCAAGCATACATACAGGGAAAGTAACACCACAGTCATAATGAGCTGTTCACTTGATCCAGGTTAGCTGAACTCAGCCAAAGGCACTGAAGCAGAGACTGCAATGCCCTTTATACTGGTGCTCTCAGTGGGTGGATGCAATGGATATTTAAGTGTGTGCAGACAGTAATCTTTTGGTAAACATGACACAATTTACTGACAGAGATGTCTAGAGAAGGGGAGAAGATTCCATCATTACAAAATCCTTACTTTAGAAAATGAATCATTAACTGTGTTAAGTAATAAATAAATAAATAAATAAATACAATCATGTGAGAGGTTGGCCTACCCAGTAGCAAGAATCTTATTCCATTAATGGTAAGGTGTTTCAAGGAACTTTCTGGTTTTGTTTGATGCAGCCATCACTACCACCCTACAACTAAACCTTTAGTCTTTTTAGTCTTTTAGTCGTTAAATCTCTTAAATCTAAGAAACTTATTTTGTGACTCTTTCACTAATGTTCCCATAAGACATTTTTGTTTTTTGTGTTTCTTCAGAACACACACACAAACACAAACAATTGCAATCAAAATTGCTCATTCCCCTAGGGACTGTATTAATTTACAAAAGTAGCTTTTCTGTAAGAACCTTTTTTTTTTTTTACACCAATAGTTTAGTGGCAAAATAAAAGTGATAATGTCAATATATAATGTCCTTTTTTTCATACCAGTTTGTTTCTTATATATTTTTTTTTTTCATCATGTTCTCAGAATCATTTGAATGTGTAAACCTTTTGTAATAGTTTACCAATGTATTTGTTGTTCTTGGCAGCAAAATATCTTGCAGATCGAATAATATTGATTGCAACAGTTTGGAATCAAATCCTTCATCCTTTATTCCGCTATCATGTCACTATCAACTACTAAAGACAAGGATTGAGAAACACTTTGTTGTTGAATTTGTTGTTCAACATGAGGAAGAGGCATGACTCAGTGTCTTACATAATATAATTTATTTTAAGATAAAACATTTATTTTTCTGCTAAGCACAGACAAATAAAGAAAAAGACAAAAACAATATCTTCAAACACATGACTAAATAGAGATTTTAAAGGTGATGCATAACATTCTGAATAATAACTAGTGATTATTCCTAAAGATTTAAGTCAGAGGTCTTCAACCATGCTCCTGGAGAGCTATTGTCCTGCAGATTTAAGCTCAGAACCAAATCAAACACATATGAACCAGCTAATCAAGTTGCTTAGGATTACTTCCTAATTACAGAATGGTCTGTTGGAGCAGGGTTATAATTGAAGTCTGCAGGACTGTAGCTCTTCAGGAACAGGGTTTGGAATTCCCTGATCTAAGTTGTGTCCCAAATGACACACCCTACAGTATGCACTCATTACATCTTTAACATGATCAAACATATAGCCTTTTTTAAATATAAAATATGCTTTTACTAAATCTAAAAATCAAACAAATCTAGAAGAGATCAAGAAATCTAGAAAGCCATATATTTTTTCAAACTAAATGAAAACATAACAATGACAGAAATTATAGAGATTAAAAGCCAAAGAGATTGGCATTTTAAACTAATTGGTTTAAAAATGTTGAATGATCAAATACCCTTAAATCTAATCTATACTGGTTAATTTATTATTATTATTATTATTATTATTTTGACATCTCTGCATGAATGAGGGAATTTCTAGATAAGATAATTTAACATTCTGAATATTACTTAGGTATTATATACGGTATTCAATAGAATAGATTAATCAAGCAGAGGTCAAATAAACCCAATCCACTCTTTTTTATGAGGAACTGATATCTGAAGGTTACTGACAGCATGTAAACTTCACTTGTAGCGGTAAATTTTAATGCAGTGGTTCATGCTGTCTGATACTACAAGGTGGCCATCAGGCAGCACAGCAAGGCCTCTAGGGCTGCTCAGACCTTGACTCACAATAGACCGACCAACACCTACAGCCGGATAAAGTACAAGACAGTGCTGCTTTCCCCAGTCTGCAACCAGCACATCTCCATCTGCATCAATACAAATGCCCCAAGGATTCGAAAGGACAGGACCCATGCCAGAGCAGATACCCAAGATACGAATGGTGTTCCACCCCGGTTCTAGCACCTTTATACAAGGTGCCCGTCCAGTTTCATTGCCCCTCTCAGAGACAGCTATCAAACCAGATGTCAAGCAAGTTGCCACCAGGTAAGGCCTATGGAAGCCTGTAACAACTATGCGCTCCATCTTAGCTCCTGTCTTAGAATCCAGCTTCAAGGCTGTTAAGGTACCACGACGAATATCTGCTACCAAAAAGTCATCTTGCTGCGTCACAGTGACTCCTCTTGGAGCTTCCAGATCTTGCTGAGCACCTACTGACCCTGATCCTCCGAAGGTCTGCAGAAGGCGGCCATGGCGGCTAAATACCAGGAGTACACGTTCAGCAGCACAAGTAAGGGCTATTAAGCCCTTACTATTACCAGCGACATCAAAGAAATTACGGCAATGCCTGGAAGTGCCCTCACATGCTGGAGGAGAGATTTGTTGCACAACATTTCTCTGTAGATCAGTTATCTGAACACGGACATTTCCACAGTCCACCACAAACAGCTGCCCTTGAGGAGTGGCATGAACTCCACTGGGTAAGGTGAAGTCAGTGCGTCCTGATCCTTGTTTGCCAATTTTTTTGACCAGATGTCCAACTTTTAATGTACTCTTCTCCTCCTCAACAATAAATAGCCCAGTGTTTGGTCTCTCTCCACTTCGTTTATCTTTCTTCTGCTCACATTTGGTTTGTTGCATAGCTTTTCCCTCTATTGCAGACATAGACAAAGATCTGCAAATTCTGCCGGAAACCTCGAAGCAGCCTGCTGTTGAATGGTATTTCGATTCCCAGTTTTCAGAAACTTTAGGCCCTTGTTCTGAATAAGTACAAGGAGGACTCTCTGACAGGCAGCGGTTCATCTTTCTTTTTAGGTTCTCTCCTTTTCTGTTAATCAAAGGACGACCCCTGGCAGAAAGGTCGGCTGTAGAGATAGACCGTTTTTTTTCTCCTTTCATAGACTCACTACGACTGCTTGCTGACCTGACAATAAACGTGTAGCTTGAATCAGTGCTATCTGCTGGAGAGGAGGGTCGCCTAAGTTCACCAGGGCATTGACTTAACTGTGCTGCTTCCTTAGATGAAAGATCCAAGTAGCTGTGATAGCTTGACTTAGTAGGTGGCATATTATTATTAACATAGTGCAGCATTCCTCCTCTGAATCCTTGACTTCCTTTATAGTGTTTGAGCCCATTCTCCTCAGGGGGACAGGAAGGTTCTTTGCTAGAGACTGGGAGCAGGGTCCTTTGATTTCTGTAGTCTTTGGAGATTGAGTGTTTTCTGACTCCATTTTGTCCAGTTACTGGCCACTTGTCTTCTGTCTCTCCTCGACTTGACACTGGATGTATAGCCAAAAATAGGTCATCTCCACGGATGTCAGAACTGGGTGATTCCAGGTCTTCATCCTGGGATGACTCAGAATTGTCCCTTTTGCAAGCCAAAAGATTTTGTTGTTTTGGGCTTGGCAGTTTTACATCTTCCCCCAATGCATTCTCTTCAGTTGTTGATATACGAATCTTCCTGACAACACGAGAGGTTCCAGTATTTGTCCTTGATGATTCTTTGTTCATTCCACCTACAGCTCCATTACATGGAGTATGCAGTTGTTCAGATATAGCCACATGGTTCTCATGTGGCAAATCTCCAGAATGGATAGCACACTTGTGGCCCTGTGGTCCACACACACCAACTGGAAAACTCAGGTTGTTCTCTTGTACAACAACTTCCCCAAAAGGTATGGTACTTGGCTGTTGACAAGGCTGAAAATATAAGTTTTTCAAAGAGAGAGAGATCTCCCATGGTTGTATCAGCTCCCGAACACCCCTCAGTAACTGACTTTTATTGGGCCCACTGTGACATCTACCCCACATGTGGATCTGTTCTCTCAGTTGGCCTACCTTTCTCAGTTGCCTGTCTACCAGGGACTGTCCTACCCGAACTGCGGCTGCATTCTCTCTTTTTATCTGTTGCATTCGTTGCTGGGTATCCCTGTGTATTTGTTCCACTCTTTCCAGCAGGTAGCGTTCCTCTTTCTGAGCTCCAAGAATAGCAGAATCCAAACCCTGGTTAATTTTGTCAACTTCTGTAATTTGCCATTCCCTTAGCTGCTGGAGTTCCTGCTCACTCTGTGATAGGTCACATAGTGCTTGTGTTATCCAGGTAGGTAAGGAGCTGAGAGACTGGGAGGAGTCCTCATGTTTCTCAAAGACTGAACTGGAAAGATGCACAGGAGTGCTGGACACTGGTTGAGATACAGTTGCTGGAAAAGGTCTCCTGTGGAAGTGTGACCCAAGCAGCATCATTCTAAAGGAGGGGGCTTTTCAAACTTCAGCTTCACTGACAAAAGGAGAAAAAAAATGATTGTGTCAAAACACCACACACATACTATATACATATAACTAACACATATAACTTTGATTATTTGGAAATGCATTACCCTGCCTACATTTCTGCAAAATTGAAATATGATGCTCTGGGTATATTTTGCTGCACTTTTCAGATGACATGCCTACAGGAGGCATTATAAGCTATGGAAATTATTCTCCTTTGCAGACGTAGGTTTATTAAACACCACAGCATCATGAAAATACGTGCATGTTAGTACAAAATGGTTGCAAAATAATATTGCACTGCTTGTAAAATGTTTCACATGCAAGTTTACTACATCAGAAAAGCAATACATATGGAGCTGATGCAGACATCAAAATGTGTTAGTTTACAAATCATGCACTATGGCGTTTTAAACTCAAAACAGAGTATTGTGCCAGGAAGCATGCAAAAATATGCCTTTATTTATTGATTATCTGCTCTGTAATCATAATTTGTGGAATTTTTTTATTCATTTTTTTTTTTTTTTATTTCAACTGGAAACTGCAGTGAAATATTTCTATAGGCACATTTTGCAATTTTGTAATCCTCTCATTGCAATACAAATAAGTTATTGTATGCCTTGGTTGCTTCATTCCCTGCTGGAGAGGTCATCACTTTGTAATACAGTCCTCCACAGTGTCTTTTTAGCAGAACACTAGTCTTCTGTTGAGTCACACACATTCTACTGATAACCACTTGGGGCAACTAAGAACTAGGACAGTCTCACAAAAGCCTTTAGCCTTCTGAGTTTGACAACTGATACCACAGGTATAGACTGGTAGCACTTTGTGTGTTTATAGTCTTTGCAATTTCTATCAAATTTGTATACAGGAATTTCAGATATAATTTCTCTAAATGGTTATGGAATCTTGTACATTATCAGCCTGGTGCATTTACAGTGTCTAGCAAAAACAAGACTATTTAATCAATGAAAAGTGAAAAGTATCAAATTTACAGTGGCATTTTAACAAAAACAAATCTTCCTGGAAATATTTGACCCTAATGATTTAATTAATGATGAACGATAATCCACCAATTCATTTACTGAAATAAATACAATTTCTTTTTTTAAAGAATCTAGAATAGATTAAATGTATTGCATAAATAAGTGACAATCAAATGTGACATACTCTGCAACAGGTCACAACAAACAACAACAATAAAAATGCATAAGAATAAATTTGCTCAACCATTGAACAGTGCCATAAAGGAACAAAAGAGACCTAAAAATCCAAATCCTTTGTGAGTCTGGTCACTTGGGCCCTATCATGTTCATTCACATTAAAGATAAATGAAGCCTCAGGTTTCTAACCTATTAAAGCTCCTGCATAGCATTAGTGACCAGAAATGTGAACATTTAATAAAAATGTATTTGTATAATCAAAATAATGAGATTTTGAAAAGAGACTAGTGGATTTAAAATGAATAATAGTTTGGAGAAAAATACAATATAGATTTTGTTTGACGAGATGTTAACTACTGTGTATTCTACAGGTTTTTAAGGGTATACTGAAAAAGGGTTTACATTATTGTACCTATACAGCATGTGTGTTTTAACATTATTAATACAAAAAGAGAAATACACTAAATATTCAATATTTAAATAATTAATAAACAGGCTAAATAGTCACACAAAATAAGGACATATTTAACATGTTAATAATAATAACTATATATACAATTGTTCAATAATATATAAAATTGACTTTATCAAAAGTATCATCTTTTAAATAAAAGATACACTAAGAAAAAGGGGTAAACATCCTACCTGAGTACAGGTGTCTCATGTTCTGTTTTTACACAGAAAGCCTCTCCGTCATTTTTTCCAACCTCCCCTTTTCCATTGGCTCATGCACTCTCCTCCCACAATCCTGTGAAGATTTCTCTGCATGTTGCTGTACCCTGAAGCTGAGACGTTTCCTCAGAGGAAGCAAAAAAACTGGATGAGCAAATCATCCACAGTACAAAAATAACATGTATATTATAAAATTTGACATTTAAAAAAAGGGTATAAATAGTCTTTTTAAAGTAACACTGTCCAACAGTGACACCACAGTTTTGCCACCCCAAACCCACTGAGTTTTAACACCAACCATGTGGTAGGTTTGGTGGAGGGTAATTAAGAATGAATCGGGAAAGTCACATGAAAGTCACATGAAGGCTATAGTCAAGTCAAGCCAAGTCTCCTTTATTTATATAGCGCATTTTAGATTAGATTAGATTAGATTAGATTCAACTTTATTGTCATTACACATGTACAAGTACAATGCAACGAAATGCAGTTTAGGTCTAACCAGAAGTGCAATAAGAAGTAAAGTGCAGGATATAAGTTAAATAATTTAAATGTAGATAAAGCGTTCTATGGTAATAATTACAGATGGATACATACTATGAACATAATATACAGATGGTTATGTACTATAGGCAGGAATTACAGATGGGATATTTACAGATGGGATATTTACAATGTAGTAAAATGTGCAATGAAGTGCAGTGTATATTAAATACTGAATAGAATATTAAATACTGCAGGTGAAATTTTGATCAGATGTTCATCCGAGGTATCAGTGCAGTGGATTGAGTAGTGAATTGCAGTATAATATATGCTGCAATTATACAATGATTGAGAGTGAAGACAGACAGGTAGTGCAAATGAGCATTAGAATAGTGGTTTTAAAGTCCCTTAGTGCATATGAGTGATCATGTAGTGCAAATACAAGTTAATAGTGCAAATACAAAGGTTATGGTTGATTAAAGAGGTATGAGGAGGATGAGGGAAGTGAAGGTGTGAAGGAGATGCAGTGGAATCAATGAGGGGCAGAGTTCAGTAAGGAGACAGCTCTAGGAAAGAAGCTGTTCCTCAGTCTGCTGGTTCTAGTCCGGAGGCTCCTGAAGCGCCTGCCGGAAGGCAGGAGAAAAAACAGTCTGTGGGCGGGGTGAGAGGAGTCCTAAAGAATACTGCGTGCACGACGCAGGCAGTTTTTCCTCTGCAAGTCTTTGATGGCAGGGAGTGGAGTCCCAGTGATGCGTTGGGCAGTTTTCACCACCCGCTGCAGTGCTTTTTGCTCCGCAACAGAGCAGCTTCCATACCAGACTGTGACACAGTTGGTTAGTATGCTCTCTATCGTGCAGCGGTAAAAGTTCACCAGGATGGCTGGGGACATCTGATTTTTCTTCAGTGTCCTCAAGAAGAAGAGCCGTTGGTGGGCCTTCTTGACCAGGCTGGAGGTGTTGGTGGTCCAGGACAGGTCTTCTGAGATGTGGGTCCCCAGGAACTTGAAGCAGGAGACACGCTCAACAGCCATCCCGTTAATCTGGATGGGATCATGTGTGCTTCCTCTCTCCTTCCTGAAGTCTATAATCAGCTCCTTAGTTTTGGTGGTGTTAAGGAGCAGGTTATTTTCTGTGCACCATGTAGCCAAGTGCTGGACCTCCTCCCTGTAGGCAGTCTCATCGTTGTTGCTGATGAGACCGATCACCGTAGTATCGTCTGCAAACTTGATGATGGTGTTTGATCCATTCAAAGCTCTGCAGTCGTAGGTGAAGAGGGAGTAGAGGAAAGGGCTCAGCACACAGCCTTGTGGTACGCCAGTGTTGAGCATGATGGTGGTAGAGCAAGTGAGGCCTGTCCTAACATGCTGAGGTCTGTTGGTCAGAAAGTCCATAATCCAATTGCAGAGTGAGGTGTTAATGCCCAGATCTCCAAGTTTAGTGATTAGCTTGGAGGGGATGACGGTGTTGAATGCCGAGCTGAAGTCGACAAACAGTATACGTGCATGAGTGTTCTTATTGTCCAAGTGTGTGAGTACAGAGTGCAATGCTATGGAGACTGCATCCTCTGTGCTCCTATTGGTCCGGTATGCAAACTGGAGTGGGTCCAGTGTAGAATAATCTTACAATTAATCTTACAATCTTACAATACAGATTGTGTCAAAGCAGCTTTTCAGTATCAAATAGGAAGGTAGTGTGTCAATAATGCAAAAAGAAACAGTAAACAATTTTCAGTTAAAGGGAGTTAATCATTGAATTCAGTGATGTTATCATCCAGTTCAATTAGTATATTCAATTAGTTACAATATCGCTGGAAATTAAGTGTCCTCAACTAAGCAAGCCAGAGGCGACAGCGGCAAGGAACCAAAACTCCATCAGTGACAGAAATGGAGAACAAAACCTTGGGAGGCTCAGTCGGGGGGGTCAGTTCTCCTCTGACCAACAAACAAGCAATTTGTACCTGTAGAGGTCATCTATGCTGATCCACCATCTGGATACGGACTGCATCAGGGGACTGCAGTGACCATCTGATCAGAGTACAGACTGGATCTGAATGGCAACGATGACCTCAGAATAAGCAAGCAATTTTCTTATGATGCAACGAGTACATCAGGTGTTATGGGAAGTGTTCCCGGTTCCTGCTGACCAAATTAATGCAGCCTAACAATCCTTTAACAGATTTGAATTATAGAAATGTGTTAATGTGTTTTGTGTAAGCCAGGTTAAAGAAATAGGTCTTTAGTCTAGATTTAAACTGAGAGAGTGTGTCTGCCTCCCGAACAAAGTTAGAACTAAGTAGATTGTTCCAGAGTTTAGGCGCTAAATAAGAAAATAATCTGCCACCCACAGTTGATTTTGATATTCTGGGTATTATCAGATTGCCAGAGTTTTGAGAACACAGCGGACGTGAGGGACTATAGTGTGATAAGAGCTCGCTCAGGTACTGAGGGCAAGTAATTTAGCAAGATTTTAAAATCTATACAATGTTTAATAGGGAGCCAGTGCAGTGTTGACAGAACCTGGCTAATATGGTCATACTTTCTGGTTCTAGTAAGAACTCTAGCTGCTGCATTTTGGACCAGCTTCAGTTTGTTTATTAAGTGGGCCGAACAACCACCCAATAAATTTGTTAGACTTCTACGGCAGTATGTAACTAAACAGCAAAATTTGCAACTAACAGACGGAAAAGGAGAATAGATGAAGTGGATTAAATGCATATTTTGGGTGAATATAGAAAATTTACCTAGAAAGAAAACTAATATTATATTTAAAGTTAAATAATTTTTTGATATGCCTATATGTATGCAACGGTTTGTCATGCATTAAAGGTCGCGTCGGGCGGTTATTAGCCTCCACATTTTCATGCACAGCAAATCGTTGATTATCGCTTACTTACATTGCAATTAATTTCACTTAATTTCCAGAGATATCGTCGACTTGATTGCACAGATACTATGACATCACTAAATTCAATGATGAACTGCCTTTAACTGAAAATTGTGTGTTTACTGTTTTCCTTTTGCATTATTGACACTATTTTCCTATTTAGCACTGTAAAGCTGCTTTGACAATCTGTGTTGTTAAAAGTGCTATGTAAATAAAGGTGACTTGACTTGACTTGACCTACTAGCGGTATTGGGGAAAGTTACTTTTAAAAGTAATGCATTACAATATTGCGTTACTCTCTAAAAAAATAACTAAATACGTAACTTAGTTACTTTTTATGAGAAGTAATGTGTTATGTTACTTTTGAATTACTTTTTAAATCTGGGCAGGGCATGCTTGTTTTTTTTTTCTTTAATATAAAAAGTTATATTTTTTGCAAATGCAAAAGCCCTTTCACACCAAAAGCCTCAGGATAAAGGAAATCTAAATTCATGTCTGTACATTAGAATGCATAAGATGAAAGTTAAACACTCTTCAGCAATAAAAAAAATGTTAGCTTATCTTTAGTGTTTTTTGCTTATTAATGTGGTTGAATTAGATCATCAAAGGTCAGTGGCAAAGACACATAAATCAGGATTAAATACATTAAGTATATTTGTATTATTTAACATATTAAGAGATTAATTAATGCATGATCATATTTATTCTAGAATAACAGTAACATCTTACTCCCGATTTCTCTCAATATGGGGACAGGACAGCTTTCAGCCAAATAAATGGGGAAAAAGAAACAATTTGAAAAAGAAATGCATTACTTTACTAGCTACTTGAAAAAGCTATATGATTACGTAACTCGCATTGATGTAGTGCATTACCCCCAACACTGCTTACTAGTAACAAATTTCACATTTTTGCCACTTTGACTTCTAGGGGATCTGTCATTCAGATATCAGCTATTCAGTTTTGATTAGTATGTATTTCAGTTGTGACTAGTTCACAATGTTTATGTACTATTTGTTATTTATTAGGCACTAGTATTTTTTTTTATACTAGTAATTAATCATTACATAATAGTACTTATTAGATATTATTACCTATTAAATAGATCCTAGTTCTTATTTATTACATACTTGCATTTAATATAAACATAAATTTTATTTGAACTCTACTGTGGTCGTTTGGACTAGTTACATGAGTAAAAAAGCAAATCTGACTAGTAAGATAAGAACTGTTACTAGTAATAGTAACAGTTCAAGTACCTAATGAAAAACTACTAGTATATATTTTAATACTAGTATCTAATTCCTTACAATAAACCAAGGTATTATCATTGGTGAAACATAACTTGTATTCATTGTTTTCTTCCCAGTTTCTAGGGGCAGTGTCTCTAATACAGCACATTCACTCTGCTGACAGTGATTAATCACTGGGGCAACAATTCTATTGCATGAACAATAACATTAAAGAAACATGCAAACTACCAAACAATGAAATATAATGGCACAAAGAGGAAACAATAATAAATAATAAAATAGGTGTCTTATCTGAATCCTGCCACCAGAGGTCACTCGTACAATGACCAACAAACACATAAGGCTACTATGTTTACAAAAATACGAAATATCTTTTCTATGCGCTCGTTTATCATCGATTGTTTCTTTTCTATGCGTTTATTTTCTATTATCTATTCTATTCTATTATTTTCTATTATCTATTCTATTCGTTTCCTAAAAAAGGCACCCATCTCCTTATTTCTATTGTCTGTCTAATTTCCCTGTTCTATGTTGTTGGTTCACTGATACGCAACATACTGAGCAGAAACGCAAAATTTAAGTAAAAATAATAGTATCTATTAAGTTCAGGATATATTTGGTCTAAAAAGTTACTAGTAGCTAAAAATAAAAATAAGTACCAGTTCTATTCTTTTCTTAAAAGAATAATTAAATACTAGTTACTATTGGAATAAGTAGTAGTATCTAATAAGTAAGAACTACAGTTTTTTTCAGTTGCTAACAAACTTTTGTCCAATCTGTAGTCACATTTTCAAAACTCTAAACACAATTAGCACAACATGCGTCTGTTGTGACCATACCATTAACACAATTTGTGTTGTTTTCACACAATATGCAGTCAATTACCATGTTTCTAAAATGCAAACATTTTCTTTTCATACAAGCTTACCCAAAACCAAAATCATGGGTCTTTTTAGTCTTCTTTGCAAATGCTTAAACACAGCATGTCAGAAACCTACAGTTTTTTTTGTTTGCTTTGGTACTATTTTCACAAGCAGCTGTTAAATTTTCAAAACTCTTTGTACTAAAATCATAACAGATCATCAAAAGTGCATTTTTTTCAAACATTTCAGCATTTTTTCAATTGTCTGAGTACACTACACACAGTCATAAAGTATTCTTTTCATTTCACTAAATATTTGTTTTATTTATATACATTTTTCATTCACAGTAACTGCCTTTCATTAAGCACTTACTTTCAAACTTTTCATTTGCATGTCTTCTCATTGAGTTTTCTCATTTGTCTATTATTTAATCTAACTCATCTTAAAGGTTAATCACTAAACCATTTGGTAAACCTATATTTTTTACATTTCTTTGTGAGCTATATACATTATATGCTACACAAATGTACTGACAAATTGCACGAACATCTAAATTACATTTAACCAAACATAATGAGTACTCACTATTGCTAATTAATTTCACATAGCAGTAATCACAATTGGCCACCAAATATAGTACTATAAAAGGGGTGGGGTGTGGGATGTGAACAATGGCAATTTCTTTCAACATGGAGCAGGATAGCCATGCCATAAGGTTTTTCCCAAGGTGCATGAACTACTATGACTTTAACTGTGACGTAAATGAGAATCTATGGCCAAATGCTCAAGACAGGGTTGATCCAAATTAATGTAATCTGTACTAAATGTTATGTTTAGTTTTGTTTTAGTTCACTGTGTACATTTCATTATAGAGTATACAGTATACCTATGTTGCAATTATATTTGGAAAAAAAAAAAAAAAAACAGATTATTGCAAAATATGTCTTCATTGATCCTTCTCTTGAATACACATAGATATTATTGAAATGATAGATTCTGTAAATGTTGTGTATTGTAAGTGTATCTTCTAATGTGAAAATGTTGTAATCAGTGTTTACAGTACTGTAGCATATTAATTTCAGCACTTCTGGGTTATTTGGGTTATTTGAAATATTTATCTTTCATTGTTTGTCATGAGATTCACTGGTAGTTAAAAAGACTAAACAGAAAAGATATCATTATGTTGTTTTCTTAGTGATTAAATCATGTTCTCATGACTTTTCATGAAAAACTTATATATTGAATCAATAGTTGTGTGATGAGACATGTTTAAATTCCAAATGAATGCACAACAGCAAGTTTTGAATGAAATACTGGCTGTGTTACAAATGTGATCAATTTGGATTTTTTTACGAAGAGTTTTGAAAATGTACAACTTAGTTGTGAAAATAGAACCAAAGCGAACAAAAAAATTTTTATTTTCATACAAGCTTACCCAAAACCAAAATCATGGGACTTTTTAGTCTTATTTGCAAATGATTAAACACAGCATGTCAGAAATTAAGACCTAATGTTCCAAACCTTAAATACAGTATAAAGCCTCTATTTCTGCAACAACAGCAGCTCAAAATGATTGAAAATATTTATATATAAAATATTGTAACAACTGATAAACAAATTTAAATAACAGATCAGTGAAATATTTAGAAATAGTTGATTCCAGTCTCAGTAAGAGGAATAGTCAGGTGTTGAAGCTATTTCCATTACCTCAACATAGAGTAAAAAGACATCTTTGAATTGGTTTTGTGGATGCAGAACAACACAAAGAATCAGAGAGAGAAAAAATGCTTGGGAGAGGGAGAGAAATAGTTGTAGGAGGTAGAGGAGTAGTTGTATTAGAAAAAGGGAGAAGAAGAAGTAGGGGAGAGGAGTAAGAATGTGTGTTAGACTGCATTTTTATGTTTGTTTTTTTCCCCTTATGTGGAATAAAAGCTTATTTCTGCCACAGAATATAAAGGGTAAAGGGTAATTGTGAATTTTTTATCTCACAATTCTGAATTGCAAGATGTAAATTCACAATTCCAAGAATAGAAGTCCAAATTGTGAGATAAAAAGGTCACAGTTACCCTTTACCCTTTATATTCTGTGGCAAAATTGTAACCAAAGACCATGTATGTTGGAAGTTTTGTTGATCACTGGCATCAGCTTCCATAGGAGCACCATCCATTTCCAAACCCTAACCACTGGAAAGCAGTTTCAATCAAGGTTCCAAATTAATTTCTGCATAGTTTACCCTATCTTTTTCTATTGTACATTCTGTAAAGTAATGACTCAAGAAAGAACACATTCAACACTTCAAAATGTAAAATGGGTTTCAGTTGAAGGCAAACTCAAGGCTAAATAAAAAAAAAAAACAATGGATTTTATGTTATCTATTATATGCAGGTAGAACTGAAACATGACAACTAATGCAGTTTTTGTAAAACCATCAACTGTTAGTATTTTGACAATCACTGTGCTATGATTGACTATATGTTTCTGTTGAACAGAAACTAGTGCTAAAGTTTTGGCTGAATGACTCGGTTTTGAATAAGGTTTGCTGTGTTTTTATAGAGTTAGTATATGTAGAAAAAGGTATTAAGCATTTTGAAATGTATGAGTTTGAATTTATTTAACAAAATGTGGTTTTGGACAGAAAATTAACTATTTGGCTAATTGTGTGATGTAGGTGTGTTGCTGTGTTAAGAGTTTAGAAAAAGTACTTTAAGTATTGGTAAACGCTTGTTAGCAATTGAAAAAAACTGTAATATCTAATGAATAACGAATAACTACGAGTAACTTTACAAAAGACGCTAACACCTAAATAATAAACACTAGTAGCCTACCTAAAAAATTAGTACCTAAAGATTACCCACTAGTAGCTAATGAATAAGTAATAGTATTTAAAGGAAATGAGTGAGTATAAGTACTAGCATTAAAATAGTACAGTTCATAGATTAAATGTTAATATGGCTTGCTATATCACGGAGGTTGGATGTTCTCACTGCTAACCTTGTCTGGAACGCAGGATTAATTAATAAGTAATGTAAGGACTTTAAAAAGTATTCAATTCACCCACCTTATACTTACATTTGAACAAAAAATTGGTGACATTTTTTGCGCAAATGAGATTTGATGACTGATGATCCGAAATTAGTTAACTATTAAAAAAATAAATATACCTGAAATATGAAAATGTGTTTTTGTATCATTTTGTATAATGAAATTTTGTATAATATAAAAATTCTTAAAAATCACTAAAATGATGAGAAATATAGGCCTGCTTCATTTTATTAAATAGAACATTAATTACACTGTTAATGAAAAAAATACAAATAAAATGTTATTGATTGTTGTTGTGTTTTTTGATATTGTAGAGTAAGATGGAGTAAGATGCCACCAGGGCAAGATGACCCCCACCCTCCCCCACCCACATCTCTTCACATCACTTTTGAACATTTCATCTTCAACATTTGTAAAAATCAGTCCACATTTTAATGTTCAATTAAAGAATGGGTAAATATGTAGATATTCATATGCCTGTATACATGTCATAGAATATTTTCACCTTTCAGATGAATCACTTTTACTAGGATGCTGTTTTGTCTGTAAATAGCTTTTCTGTAATGATGCATTATATCGCAATCGTGTATTATAGTCTATAGTAAATCTATGTTCTTTTAAATCAAATATATATATGAAAACACTAGCAGAGTCCTGCAGATTTGACGGCAAATCTGTATTTGCGATTTTAAATATACACCACTAGATGTCAACAAAGGACAAGCCATATCATAATTTCGTCAACTAAGCTATACTATCATTCAAGAACATTTCCGACAATGAGTAATTCCGTAATTTAAGGGAAAGGAGATAGAACCTTTAAACACATCCACATGCAGGTATTCAAACATGTCTGTAAAAACTCTGCATTCCTGAAAAATATACAATACGTTCAATATCAGTTCAATACACAGGCTTTAATTGATTTACTCTTGGCCAACTGAATTAACCACTGAAAAAACTGCTGCTCTCTGTAACGTCTACGCATAAAAATGTTTTTCGAAGTTGAAACAATGATTAGGATATTTGCGAGAAAGTACAATTTACTACAAAATTTGACGTTTAAGTCAATTTGTTCCTCAGGTAAAGATGCGCATAGGACAATCAGCTTTACCAGACAAACCAGCTTTACGTTCACTCATAAAAAAAAAATTAAAAAAAATGTATTGATAGGATCGAGACAATTTCCGAGATCTGCCTAGTTTGCTTATTTTCAATAGCTCATTAAATTACCTTTTTTGACATAAAAAATACACATTCTGGTGCAGAATTTTGATTTTACAATATCAATACATTAATTTTAAATTAGCCTACTGTACTGTAAAAACAATAAGTGTTCTCATTTTAATTTTAAAATTAAATCAATCGTCCCCGCTCCTAAGAACCATTTAAAATAAATAATATGGCACTCTTCAACTTAAATTGCCTATTCAGAATAATGTTTCAAAATCATCTATGCCTTTTGTTATCTTGTACGGGAAACAGTGTTTTCATAGAACTTGTGTCATCTCGGCTGTTATGGCTGTCACAACCTGTCATATAACGCCTGCACAGCCTGCCAAAATGCAGCATGTTAAACAAACAATAGTTACATTTATATTATTTGGTTTATATTTATATCAGTAATTGATGTACAATTAAAAGTTTTACATTTAAAATGACAGGTAAATCCATATGACAACAACATGAAGAAACAAACAACAACAAAAGAGATCTAATTTCCTGTGAAACTGGAAAACCTTCATAGTGACTAACCTAATTTCAAGAGAAATAATTATTTTATGAATACTGAATGTCATTATATCCAGATTCTGCATTTTAAGTTCAGGTTGATAATGCTTAAAAAGTGACACAGAATAAGCCGTGTCCTGCACTAAATGACATTCTTGATAGTGATTCTAAATTGAAAAATTCTGTCTCCTTGTGTAGTTGCAGTGTAATAAAGTCCTCTGCCTCAAACAGGGTTATATAAGATGAACAGACCTGACAGTCAATTCACTCTGCATAAAACCACACTAAGGCCGCTATATATCCAGCCAACCTATCAGAGTAGACACTTACCCCTTTTTGTGGTCTTCACCCCCTACCCTCTCCTCCTCTACATCTGTCCATCATACTCTCCCTCTTTCTATCTTCTCCTCCCTGATCAGCCATTCTATCTATGGGACATTATGGCCTTTTCTCGCAATGACTTGTTCATTTTCTGTTGAAATAGGAATACAGTTGTAACAGAAGTTCTACCTTAGTGCTGTTAGTGGATATCACCTGTTATTTCTTTCACATGAGTAATTGTTGTTATTATTTGCATGCCATGGCTAATTTCAAGTAAGGTTTTCTATAGTGTTGTCCTGTTGCTACTGCTTTCAAATAATCTTTTCCAAGCACCTGCACTGCAAACAATTTAATAAACATGTTTTATTGCCCTGTGTCTGTTTGACAATGAACAATGAGGTGAGAGGGAGAACAAATATTGCATAAAAATGCCAAGGGGGTTTACACAGGATTAATCGTCATGAAATATAGTACAAGTGCTGATCGAAGGATGTTTCCAAAAATGTTCAGTACTTTACTAACAACCTAAATCTGCATCTAAATGGTGACAACTGTTACCCTGCTTTCTTCATCTCTTCACCAAGAGAAAAGTTGTAATATCCAGATTAAATGCATCACCTCCATGTACAATTTTCCATACTCACTAATTCTTTCATTCAGCGTGCATAATATTATAGGAACAATCGTAGAAACAAAACGAGCTGGAGCTACCAAGACGGGAACAGATGGCCCATAATTGCCTCATAGAGGAAGCCAGGGAGTCAATTTTTACAGGTCTCGAGGGAGTGGCAGATGCAAAAAGTGCAGGTGCATTTGTTTTGATCGGAGATGGCCTAAAGGAGCGATCTGAAAAAAATGCATCACACACATTAGTGCAGAATTTAACAAAGCACGATTGCTTCGTCTCGGCAAGACTGTGATAAGGCAGGGCATTTTCATTAGGGGCCAACGAGGTAAACATGGGAACGCTCGCTCATGACAGGCGTGTGAAACTGCAACAGATGCGGCACAAATTAAAGCCGCATCATCGTGCAGAGATAAATCAGGAGCACATCAATAGGGGAAAAAAGCACGGCACATTTTCTCTTGTGTCGTTACAGTTTCACATTTGAAGAACTCATCTTTTAAATCAACTCTGAGTAATGTGCAACAACAAGAAATTTTGCACTTTAAAATGTATTTAAAAGCACAATATATACGTCAATTGATAATAATGGCCTGTAACTGTTTTTTAAAATTGTAAAATCTAAAAATCTAATGCAAATCGCACATGCATACATATACAAAATAGATTAGATCCAGTAAGAGATCTGCTGATAAACTGTAAGCAATAATGCACCAATAAGTATTTTTCTCCCCAAAATAAACAAGAATTGACATTCTGTGTTCTGATCCCTTAGCACTATGCCATATGATGCATCAAACATAGCCCAAGATTTCATTTTTATCAGTCTCTTTCGATTGTATATCCCATCTGAACATCATAAGTGCCCCTAAAATACAACCTGCATCCTGAATACGCTTTGTTCCAACCACTAGCCCTTTATAATCTCAAACTTGAGCTGCCTGGCAATATCAAACTAATAAATTACATCCTGCCTCCTCTATAACTCGCTAATAAATAAAAAAAGAAGCTCCACTTTCCTCGTACAGCTGTGACCCAGGGTTACCTAGCAACAGGTCATGCCCAGATAAAAAGCACAAGGTAGTGATTCACCTATGAGGAGATGGAGAGACGGGGGCATCTTCACTCTCTGACCCTTGACAGATGGAAAATGCACTCAGAGGAAACGGTTCTTTGATTGACAGGGCAGTTCTGAGTATGCCTGCATCACTCCTTCACTCCTTTAAAATTGTATTAACACAGCAAGCAAAGTATGCTTGTGAGATATACTTCATCCCTTGCTGTTACTTACTAGCACTAACTTACAAAAGAAAATTGCTCATCAGTTTCTTTGCCCTTTTCCCACCAAATTCAATAATAACCCTAATACTGACAACACAGGACATTGAGACATCATGTGTATATAATCCCTCTAGATGCTTTAAAGACATATTAAAGAAATAAAACATTCAGACTGCATATTTAAAGACAAATGTCTATCCCCCATTCAATCCAAATAAATAAGAAATATTAAACAAAGATGCACAAATGTAAATATTTAAAGGGGAAAAAAAAAAAATCTGTCATTATGTATTATGTTATCTCCCAACTGTGAACCCAATAGAGTTCATTTGTCATAAAAACAGGTCATACCTATTTGGACATGAGGATGAGCTGATGACAGTATTTTCATTTTGGAGTAACTAATAGAATTACCGTCATATTATGAAAAGCAGCTGTTTAATTTAGCTGTTCCCTTTAGAAACAAAAAATAATCGAATCTTATTGATATTCAACATTGTTGAATAAGGCTAACACTTCTAAAGCAATTACAGATTTTAAACAGTCTCTGAATTAGTGGCACTTTAAAAAAGTTTAAATTAGATGTACAAAATGGCAAAAGGAAAATCAGTCATGTAAGAATTATTTTTTGTATATAAATCTGAAGGAACACTGCTCTATATGGCACTGTTGTAATTGCCATCTAGTTGCCATATATTGTGAATTATCCCTGTACAAACAAATGCAAATAAATAAAGTAGGGTGTCTCAAGATTTTAGGATGGATTCTCATATTTATCAATTATATTTTACATATCTTGTTTATCATTTGTATCCCCCCCACCACACACACACACACACACACACACACACACAAATACATCTGATTTCAATAGCTCTGCACTCAGTCAGTGCCTCTGTTGGCCATTCTCTGTCCCTCAGGGGAGCTACACAGCTGTGTGAGTTTAGCTCACGGTTGAGGTGAGGCCACACACATTCACTCCTTTTTATGCTTAAACACACAGTATGAAAGCTTTAACATGCAACTAGACCTACATTTCAGCTACATTATTGACAACATAATACAGTGCAAAGCTGGCTTCTAATAAGAACTGTATTGTGTAAAATGTCTCTATATTTCTGTTCTGTGGTTGGTTTTATTTTGGTTATATCATCATGAGATGGGAATGAAGGTACAGTTTATGAAAAATAACCATCAGCAGTGGGAGGCTAAGATAACAGCAGCAGGCTCTTCAGGGGCTAATGGACATCTTTATGGCAATCAAAGTAAATTCTGTCTACATAGAGGCTAGTTTGATGCTCACTGCTGACAACATGTCTGAAGTTTGCTTCTGTATCTACGAGCAAAACACTGAAGTCTCATCTACCTCAGGAGTAAAGAATTGATGACCTGCACTTTGGCTTCTTATTACTTATTTTCTGCTTGTATGTGTGGGTTTAGATAAAGGATAGTTCAGAAAGCCAGAATCTTAAAATAACTGTGACAAATTTTCAAGAGCACCTGTGACACAGAAAGAACTATGTCTTTTTTACTATTACATTTTGATGAACATTGCTGAGATATATACTCAATATATACACAAACAGACTCTCATAAGAGTTGAGGAGCCAACAGTAATAACAGATAAAAGCTTATGGAGCAGGGAAAATGGGTATTGTGTTGTGCCCTGGGGCCTGACTGTTAAACTCCATACAGGACAATGCTTACTGTCACATGATAAACACTGCTCTCACAAGAATCTCATCTATAACTTATTCCCTCAAAACTGATTAGGAAGAGAAAGAACAGCCAGAACTCACAAGAAAAAGTAATTATTTTGCACAATGTGATTAGTATGTTAACAAACTAGAAGAAATAACTAAGCATGATGGTCAAACCTTCAAAAAAGAAAACTAAAAATTAAAATGTCCTCACCCATCTGAGTTATAGATGAGTTTGTTTCTTCATCATATTTGGAGAATTTTAACATTACATCACTTGTTTACCAATGGATCCTCTGCGGTGAATGGGTGCCGTCAGAATGAGAGTACAAACTGCTGATAAAAAAACATAACAATAATCCACAAGTAATCCACATAACTCCAGTATGTCAGCAATTAACATCTTGTAAAGTGAAAAGCTTCTGACCAACATAATAGTCCATTATTCTTAATAATGCTTCCTCCACTAAAAAAGTACATCCCCTGTTGTCCTCTCACATCAATTTCCACCTATATATTTGTTTAAAACAGTTGGATTTTAGATGGTGCTTGATCTGTGCATATTTCTCAAGTGATTCAGAGAAGACAACTCCTTCACTGGAGAAAATGTTATTAAGCACTATGGATTCAGGACTTGTATTAATGAACTTGTGAATGTCTGAATATGTAAAATATTTACCATACACTTTACTTTGTAACATGGCTGTTAGTCTCTAGGTTGATGTGCAAAGCATTTCAGTTTTGCACTGACGCTAAGAAAATGTTCTTTACAGCCCACGAGGCAGGATGCAGAGCCCACAGGTGAGGGTCTACAGTGTTACCTGTGTATCCTGTGTTCGGTCATACGCAAGAACATCTGTATAAAGTGTTTTGGCAACCATGATAACAGAGCCCCCCTTCTCTCCACGGCCAGTTTTAGTCAATGGGCATCCATCACTGATGCTAACAGCTCTGATTAAAAATACATCAACTGCAACTGGCCTCCTGATGGCAGCGCTTCATAGCGAGCATAATTAGGGGATGGGGAACTGTGATGATGAAGGGCAATGCACACCTGCTCTCCGTTAAATCACGCTTCTGTTGGTGAAGCTTGCATATTTCACCCCCGCAAATTAATTAATACCAAATTATGGATGGGACACCTTATTTATTTATGGTCTGAGTTATAAGTCAGCAAACATACCCCTTGTTTAATTTCTCATCATTTTCCTTGTTGTTCTCATATCTACTTGTGTAGGGACGGTCAAGCTTTAATAAATGCAACACTTAAAATTAAAAAAAAAAAAAAAAAAAACTTAAAAAAAAAAAAAACTTTAAAAATAAATAAATAAAATAAATAAAAACTTTAGAAACAGTAGAGGATTAACCAGATGATCTACTATTTCTTGGGAGTCAGAAGTGCGTCTGATGGACTCTTTACTATCCCATGAGGCCATGGGAGAGGATTTGTTAATGGCAGTGAAATGACACGACCCTGGTTCACACGACAATGACAACATGAAGTATGTACTACGTCTGCATTACATTCATACTAGACACATTCATATTTCATTTAGAATGTAGTTTTTAAGTAATTAGCCTACGTATTCAAAAGAAGGGAGTATGCGAATTCTAATGGAGCTTAGTTTTCCGAGTTATTTATTTTGAATTATGCAAATGAAGAAACGTCTGTAAACCTAACGGATGTTGGACGGATAGCAGAAAATTATTAAATCACTTTAACTTAATTAAAGTGCCCACTTTTCTATACAGATCTTTTCCAGTGTATGTAAAACAGAACAGCTTTTACAGTTTTCATGTAATTTAGGTGTAATTATGTATTATGTTTTAACAAGTGCTTTAAAAGTTGAAATGAAAATGATCGTGTTTGTCTGATCGTGAAACTGCCTCAAGATTCTCTCACAAACACATACGCACGTTGTTTCTCCCTTGTGTGTACGACAACTTGCTGATGTAGAAAATTCACTGAACTAACACTCACGGTGTTGCGTCCAGCCTCACCCAATTTGCACCTTTGCCACTCCTGTCAGCGCCAATGCGTTCCCTTTGGCGACAGCACCATGTCAACTGCCAACTCCCCACGAACCAACTGAGACGAAGCGGTCTACAGGATGTCACAAACAACAGCACACATACTAAGATGTGATCTTTAGATCTTAAATTCCAAAGAATCAAATCTCGTGAATATCTCGAAAGCCTATAAAACCTTGATATTTTCAACTAGTCAAAGTCCTAATCGTTGATGCCTGTTTGTTTAAATATCTTAATGAGATTAGAAGGGAGTTGAAGTGTTTGGTAGTCGTAGTTAATTGAAGCGGATGGGGGTTTTAATAAAGCATGCAGCAATTACTGCTGACAAACAGGTCTGTTGGCTCTTTGGGGGCATGGTGCTTATCAGATATGTACTTCTCCGGAACTCATTGCATTAAATTTTTTTTTTCCCATTCACGCTTACCTAAGTCGTTAGGCTTTTTTCCACTTGAGTTTTAATTACTTTTCATTGGCTGAATTACATAGGGAATAAGGGACAGTCTGTCAGATGAGCTGGAGAGAGAATCACTGCCTTGACATCATTGTGCTCAGCAAGTGTCATGTCTCAAAATATTAGACAAAACAGATCTCCACAGAGTTTGAAAATTGGCTGCACAGCCATCTTTTTAACTGGGGACACTAAAGCAATTCTAAAGACACTAAAAGCCACAGACTGCAAAGTAACACTATTCACTCTAAGAAGTAGTAATTTGCAATTGTTTATTTTTACCTGTATTATTTATAGCTATTTATACCTGATTTGACATATAAAAATTAAGCTGTGCTGAGAGTAATATCTCTACAAGTCTGATATTGTATTTTTACAGCAGTTCAAGGTGTATAAATGAATAAGAAATAACTAAGGAGTGTCTTAAATACCCCTTTTATGTGTGGAACAACTTCCTTCAGCCACAGATTCAAATATCAAGTCGACAGTTTAAAAAATTCCAGAAGAACCGGCCAAGGTGACACTGTTTTCTTCGAATTCATGAGCATTGAATGGTTCTCAAATCTCTGAAAACTCTGAAGCTAATTTTCAAATAGGTGCCTATTTAACAAATACAGTGCATTCAGAAAGTATTCAGACCTCCTTCACTTTTTTCAGTTTTGTTATGTTGCAGAAATTCTTTTTTTTCTCATTCATCTACACTTCGTACCTCATAATGACAAAGTGAAAACAGAATTTTAGAAATGTCTGTAAATTTATTCAAAAGAAAAAACTGAAAAATCACATTTACACAAGTATTCAGACCCTTTACTTAGTGCTTAGTTGCAGCAACTACAGCCTTTAGTCTTTCTGGGTATGACACAACAAGCTTTGCACACATGGATTGGGGGATTTTCTTCCATTCTTCTTTGCAATTTCTCTTAAGCTCGGTCAGGTTGGATGGGTCCATCGGGCACAGCCATTTTCAGGTCTCTCCAGAGATGTTTGATGTTTGATTCACATCAGGGCTCTGGCTGGGCCACTCTAGAACATTTACAAAGTTGTCCCTAAGCCACTCCTTTGCTGCCTTGGCTGTGTGCTTAGGATCATTGTCATGTTTGAAGGTAAATGTTCTGCCCAGTCTGAGGTTCTGAATGCTCTGGACTAAGTTTTTATTAACGCTATCTCAATATTTTGGTGCATTGAGCTTTTCTTCTACTCTGATGAGTCCCTCAGTCCTTGCCACTAACAAACAGCCCCACAGCAAGAGGCTGCTACCAGCACACTTTACTTTTTGGATCGAGCAGATCTGCATATATGAGCATGGAGCTCTACTAAAGTGACCATCAGGTTCTTGGTCAGCAGGCTAGACAAGTCCCTTCTCCATCACTTGCTCAGTTCTTAGAAGAGTCCTGGTTGTGCCAAACTTCTTCCATTTGGGAATTATGGAAGCCACTGTGCTCTTGGGAACCTTCAGTGCAGCAGAATTATTTTTCTACCCTTCCCATATCTGTGCCTCAATATAATCCTGTCTCTGGCCTCTGCAGGCAGTTCCTTTGACCTCATGGCTTGATTTTCCTCTGAAATGCATTGTCAGCTGTAAGGCTTTTTTTAGAGTATTGTGTGCCTTTCCATATCATGTCTAATCAATTTAATTTACCACAGGTGGACTCCAATCAAGGTGTAGAAACATCTCAGCAATGATCAAGAGAAATGGAATGCACATTTCAAGTGTTGTTGCAAAAGGGTATGAATACTTATGAAAATGAAATATTTAGACATTTCTAAAATTTTGTTTTCACTTTGTCATTAATAGGTACAGACTGTAGATTCATGAGAAAAAAATGAATAAAAAAATGTAGTATCAGATTGCAACATTGCAACAAAATTGAAAAAAGTGAAGGAGGTCAGAATACTTTCTGAATGCACTGTATTTGACCATGAGGTCAAATGAACAGGCCTACATAATCCTTGTTAGAGTTCTGGAACAACCTCCTCCTAGAGCTGGTTTCCTGGCCAAACTAAGGATTTTTAAGGAGAAGCCTTGGTTAGTGTGATGAACAAGAAGCTGATGGTCACTCTGGTTGAGCTCCATGATCATGGGAGCTCTATGACCATCAGACGGGAGAAACATTACTGCAACCCTCCACTGATCTGGGCTTTATGGCAGATTGGCCAGACTCAAGTCTCTCCTCAGAGTGCTCAGAACTTCAGACTGGGCAGAAGATTCACCTTCCAACAGAATAATGACCTCAAACACACAGTTAAGAGAATGCAAGAGGGGCTTATAAGTAGCTCTGTAAATGCCCTGAAAATGGCTGTCCACCAACGGTTTTTAACCAATCTGACAGAACTTGAAAGCATCTGCAGAGAAAATGATAAAAAAAAATTCTCAAATGCAGATATGCAAAGGTTGTCCCCTCATACCCAAAAAGACTTGAGCCTGTACCTTTAGGACTGCCAAATACAGCTGCAATATAATTATTTCAGTTTTTCCTTTTAAATTAATTAGAAAAATTGATCAGTTTTTTAGTGTATATTGAGTGTAAATTGTGTATGATATGTGTAATTGATATGGGCAAAACATTTTTAAGCAGTTTAATATACGGCTGCAGCAAAACAATGAAGGGGTATTAATGAAGGGGTATCAAGGCACTATATATATGCTATGGTCGGTAAAAGTCTACAGTGCTTTAAAGTCTTACACCAGGAAACAGGCTGTATCTTTTGTCACAGATATCTCACAACTCATTAAAACAATCAAAAAGGCTCATAACTCATGTATCTGGAACTTCCTTGAGCCATTTGCAGTGGAGACCATGACTATTTGTGCATTTCATTTTTTTTTTCCTTGAATGTGAAGAAAGACATTAAAAGATGGAAAGGTAAAGCAATAAAATGAACAAAAGAATAAAAGAACAGAATGAGAAATGCAAATGAAAAAATAAGACAGTGAGGACTTTAGGACTCCATTTAAAGCTTCACCTTCTGCCGGGTGACTGTCACTTTTTGTTAGAGGGCGGAGAAAAGTGTAGCTTGCAGGTACTGTGGGAGGGAACGAAGGATAGAGAGAGGAAGGGGTGGCAGCTGTGGAACAATGACAGAGTCTGTGTCCAAGGCTCCTCAGGCAAAATACCAGCTTTCCTACTGCTGTGAATTCATCTTACTCTCTCCTGTGGATAGAGGGAGGGATAGAGAGGTGGAGGTCACTGCCAATCATATATGCTGTCCATCACAATGGATGCTGTGTTCATAGGAGAAATTAAATGTACTTTGGCACTACCACATAATTATTTCAGCATTATGAATTAAACTGTATACAAAACCACATACATTTATTTATGTATGTGAAAATTTTGAAATTACTTCTGTTTACATAAAATAGTAGATTCAGTCTGTTCTAAGTATGTTTCCTCATAATCTGACCAAAAATCAGAATGTACTCGTATTATTATACATTTGGTTCAGGGAATACGAGGTGTGTGTGTGTGTGTGTGTGTGTGTGTGTGTGTGTTGTCTTTCCATTAGTGACAAAGTTATATGTATATACTTATGTAGTGATTTGTACAGTTTAATCAAGTAAACACCAGTGTGGTTTGTGCTACACAAACACATCTCACACACTTTATTGGCCAGGTCAAACACAATCACAGCTCAGCCACATAGGGTTGGTTAATTATAGGTGGCAGCTGGCAGTGAGGGCTTCCTTTAGGGGCCGGGTCCATGCATGAGTTGTGTGTGTGTTCAAACACCATGGATGAAGTATAAATCTTGCTCTATTGTCTAGTATGAGCTGTGCGGCAACCCCTAATTTTAAAACAGTTGAAGATGGAAATGCTGAGCTGAATTAACAAGGTGAATGAGGCATTAAATGAACTTGATGTAATTCAGCTCCTCTTGACATGCAGTGCTGAACCAGTGATGCAGTTGCGTATGCCTACATGGTGTATGGCTTGGTTATGATTCTAGTTTTGAAATATGTTTCACCTAGTTTGTTTAGAAATGTATCCACTATGAAGCCCCTCTTGGTGTCAATTTATTTGATGGAAAATTCAATGACTTAGAAAAGAGAATATTTCAGCCACACACTGGATGTTCTGTAAATTGGACAGCACAACGACAAAAAGTAATTTCCATGAAAATCAATATTAATATCTGTCTGTAAGGCAGGAACATTACACTGTCACCCATAACCTACTGTTGGTGGAATATGAAAGAAAGGAACGCTTGGAGAAATAAAGGAAACATTCATCAGACTAATTTTGTCTGCGAGCAAACAGCATCCTTTTCCATCGACTGAAAAATCTAAAGAACGATAAAATGCATTCAATCTGGCAGGTCTAAATGGGATATAGCCAACGAGAATATTTTGAAACCCGCTGATATAACAAAATGAGAAGCTCAGAGGTGTGAAGCTTGTAAAGAGAAGTAACATTTCCTGAAGCAGCTATAGTGAGCAGAAAAAAAGAAATGAAGCGGTGTTTAAAATAAGTGAAATATAACCCTGTTATTTCCACCACT
Source organism: Cirrhinus molitorella (assembly GCA_033026305.1). NCBI lineage: Eukaryota > Metazoa > Chordata > Actinopteri > Cypriniformes > Cyprinidae > Cirrhinus > Cirrhinus molitorella. Next base: position 22,007,211 of record CM065120.1, read on the forward strand.
GAGTCAGACGAGACATATACAAAGTAGGCAATTTGCTCATGTCAAATGATGTTTCTCTGCCCGGTTTGCCGTTTGAAAGCTCGCGCTAAAGTGAGACTGGCGCGCGCTGGCAGGCTAGTTTAAACGCATCTGATATGCTCGTTGGATTTATCGATCCACTTCATTCTAGCAGAATGAGATGCAAACAGCCTTGTCCCCATCTGTAGCAACCATAATCATGATATAATAGTCTCTTCCAACCTCAATATCTGATTTAGATGTGATGATCTAATTCGTACGTCTTATTACGCAAAGTGAGGCTTTATAAAAGACAGAATCAAATATACCAGATATAACTATATATATATATATATATATATATATATATATATATATATATATATATATATATATATAGTTTAGCATAATCTTTTGCCATATAACTTTGTTTTAACTTTTTTTTTCTCGAATTTCAGCACCCTGGACAGCACTCTTGTAATGCCAGAAAAGAATGTAGAAGTTTTACTGGCTTATGACGACAGATTTACTACTGCTGTACCTGTGCTCGTGTCTTACGTTTTATATTTGCACATTATTTTCTCTCCACTCTACAGCTTTTAACAACCGACCCACCCCGCCCCCCATCATGCCCCAGCCCGTGTCCCCCAAGCCCATGTAGCCATAGCAACAAGGCTGATCGATGCCATCTGAAAAAACACTGAATTATAAAAAAATAAATAAATAAGTACATACATAAATACATACATAAGAAATGTAACATGTTGGTTAACAAAAATCAGCTGAGTAGTTTAGAGTGAATATGGCAAATATACTTTGGGAAGATTAATTGATTATTTTTGTGAAATGTTTGTGTAAAATGAATGACAGATAAACATATCACGAATGAACAGCATAAGTTAACTGGTAAATGCAAAGTGATCTTCCAATAAACAGTCTATACAATAATAGTTCTCTTGTCACACATTTTATTTGAGAAAAAAAAATCTCAACATACAATATATATTGTTAGATTTACAATGGTAATGCCTCATCACAGTCTGTGAAAAGTGTCCAAAATGTAAAATCTTGAACTGTTAAAGCACATTCCCAACAAAACAAGTAGCACATGCAATATGCTGGTGAGGAATGGTATTTTCATTTCTGTGCGTATGTAAAAACTCAGAGGAATAACAATAAAGTGAAACTTGATTTCACAAAAATTTGAGATTTTATTCAAGCTGAAAGACTTTATTCAAGTTAAAATATGATTAACTTTACAGAATAGATCTTTACAGAACAGAAATTGCAGTAGCTATTTCAGGTTATTACTATTTGTAGTGTTATAGAAATAGGTGACTATGGAAATGCCTCATCACAGTCTGTGAAAAGTGTCCAAAATGTACCCTTATCCTAACCTGATATAACCTTACCTGAGAACACAGTTCAAACCATAAATTAGTATTGACTTCAACCAGATTTACTTGACAGTGTAGTTGTGCTGTATAACAAGGTGATTGTTATTATGGTTTGGAGGAAAGAACTAACACAATTCAGAAGAACTGTTCTAAAATAATAGTTTGATAAATGTTTTAAACAAATATAAAACCATTGTTTGTGTAATTGAACTTTTGGATTCGGTTTCTGAGATTTCGGATAGCCCTTGTGACAACTAGCTTTCAGTCTCTCTCTCCTTCTTAGTGTGTATGTCTGTTGCATACAAACAAAATCCAGTGACACTTGTGAGTTTACTCAAACCCAGATCAAAGAAATCTTAATATGACTATACAAAATGTCAAAGCGTGAACTAAAACCCTCTTCAGCAGCCACTGAGTCAGTCTGGCTGGCTGATTGGTTAAGGATGGTGGATGTGGGCCAGGTCACAGAGGCTCAGTGGCTGTTTGCCTGCAGGACTCTAGTCTCTGATGAGAGGGACATGTCACATGTTGTTTCTTCATCTGGCCGAGAGGCCACAAATTTATTTGAACACAGACTGAGAGCCAGTCAGAGATGTTCCCAGCTGTCTTAGTCAACAAGCCTGTGCAGAGCAACACATCTGAGCTTATGTATTTATAGAACAAACACTGATGGTACTTGTATAGCACTGTGCATTAACAGATACAGATTTTATTTGCAGAATGTCTGATTTCGAGGTATTTAAGAAGACATGGAAGCATGCGCTGACCAATCCACACCACAAAAAGTGTTAACCTGCAATTGTTACTAAGGGGATATTTCTACATTATTTGGTATTTAGGTTGATATTAAATCATATTTTTGCCATAAATAAAAACAGGTCATTTAGATGTTACAGTTTTTTTCAGTGCAATACCAAATATGCTAATAGCTCCTTTTAACAAAGCATATTACCCTGGAATTCTGTTTGCCTGTTTGTATGTTTTGTTTCCTCAGGTTGGCAGAAAATCTTGAACTGTTAAAGAACATTCCCAACAAAACAAGTAGCACATGCAATATGCTGGTGAGGAATGGTATTTTCATTTCCGTGTGTATGTAAAAACTCAGAGGAATGACAATAAAGTGAAACTTGAACTTGAACTTGAACTGAAAATGTCCTAAAAAATTAGAGATTTTATTCAAGCCGAAAGACTTTATTCAAGTCAAAAATATGATTAACTTTACAGAATAGATCTTTATAGAACAGAAATTGTAGTAGCCATTTCAGGTTACTACTATTTATAGTGTCATAGAAATATAGTAGAGGACACTGTAAGGTTTTGTGTACAGCACATTGGGTGAGAGCCCAACAGCAGCAGAATAGAAAATAAACAAGCAAACAAACAATAAATATATAAGAATTGCCGTTACAAACACACTGGAGTGCTAAAGAGGTGTGATTACACAAAATGGTGTGAATAAAATTAAATGAAGTGAAAGGAAAATTAGAATCAGAGGAAAAGGAAGAAAATGTTATTAGAGAAAAAAACAGATGGCCAAATTCAGCATACCCTGGGGAATACAGGGGACAATTCAGTGCACCTACAGTTATGAGTGGTTTTTATTAAGCATGTGCATACGTACGTGTATGGGGGGTACATTATGTTTTAGTCCAAGACGAAGACATTCCAGACAGTGAGCTCATGCTACATGAATAATGATGTCAAAAAGTTGAGAGATAACACCAATGAATGCTTACTGTCCTACCAAGGTATACACATTGCACATACACAGCACTCTCAGATGACAGGCAGTGAGTGGAAATGAAGGATTTGGGGTTCCATCCCGTTACATTATGCAGCAGATGGCGTGTAGGCCGAGCCAGGCCGGGGCAGTCCCAGAGGTAACACGCACACACATAGACACACTCACAGGATGGGGAAGGGGAGGGGCAAAAAGCAGTACTGCCCTGTCCAATGTTGTTCTTCACTTTTGCTCTCATAGAGCTTGCCTTGGTCCTGTGTCTGGGTCGAGGCACCAGGCAGGCCTCTAAAACCCTTCTTCTTGTCTTCTTGTCAGAGCTTTCTGAATCAATGGTTCCCAAGTGTTCTGATAAGGTCATGGTTAGCAGAGAAAAAATATTTAAGAAACTGTATAACTATGCATTCTATACTTATGAATGCAAAATAAAATGGGAAATTGAACTATATTGTTTAGCCCTTGCAGTTCATAGTTGTTTCTGACATTTTCTATCACTTCTATCAATGAAATATTCACTCAACCAATTTGTTTAAAAAATTCAGGGACACCACTGTTGTGTATTGCTCAGAAATATGTCAAAGTTAATTCTGCTTTGTTTTTGTTGAGCAGGACAAAAAATATTACTGCCAAAAAAAGTTATTTAATATGAACTTCTTTTTTATTAAACGGTTGCACAATGCAATATCACATGCATAATCGTGGTGTTGATTTGAATCAGCAAGATTGTAAGTCATTTTGATGTCTATTGTAAACTCTGGGTTCTAAAGCAGTGCTAGCTCTTCTCTCCTTCTCTTTCTGTCTTCTTTCCTTTCTTTCCACTCAGCTGGAGCTGCACCTGAGGACCACTGCAGAGGGCCATGACCCTGACCAACATGGAAGCGTGTGTGTGTGTGTGTGTGTGTGTGTGTGTGTGTGTGTGTGTGTGTGTGTGTGTGTGTGCGTGAGAGGGAGATCACTTGGACAAGGTGTGTGGGTTTGAAAAATGAAAACAGCCAGTGTATTCATGGGAGAGGGAGACATTTATAATTACAGTCACCGTCAGTATGGTTCCGGTTGCTAGTTTTAGTATTATGTTGATTAGCGTCGTTATGTTTATGATCATATTCACTGTGCAAGTTCATTAGTGTTGCTTGCCTGATTATGGACCTCACATGTTCACACAAACATAACGGATGCAAATTTCAGTCTTACTTATTTTCAAATGGACTTTGTGTGGATTCAGATAAAAAACTCAAGATATGTTACATTACTGCACAGTAGGAATTTATTTTAGTTAAACCACATTACCATTGCTGTCATTTGTCATCAGAAGATGATCTGTTTATTTTAGGCTAAACATGAGAAGCACTTTTACAACACTGCAGCAGCAGCAGACATAATTAGAACCAGTCTGGCCATATTACACAGACATAGTGAAAGACCTCTATTCTGTCACATTAGCTTGCTGGATTCCCTGGCATTCCAGCAGTGTGAAAAACACCTTTAGCTTCCTCATGTGCAAAGATGCTTTCAAGCGAACTCATTTTCACAGCTCAAACACAGAACACAACACAGAGAAACTCTTTAAAGATGTATGTGACCATTTCTAAGGTAGTTCCACTTTAGAAACGTAATAGTATTATAAATTACCCTACTTATTTACCACAAAGCCAACTTCACACTCAGTAACCTATAATCAGTGCCAAGAGTCTAAATAGATCTTTCAAAATCAAGAGCTGACGAAAGAGCCAATTCACAAACAAATTCATTAAAGCAAGAGACCCAAATCAAAACCCATCCAAAATGTCCTTCCCACTTTGCACACTACCATGTGGTCATCTTGCCCCCTTTTCCCAATAGCAAAATAGATGCCAAGGGAGCAGCAAGCCACCCCTCCCCAAACTACACATATACTCTTGCTCACATGCCCCTTTGATTTAACCGAAGCATCATGGAGGATTGGCATGGCGATGAGTTTAATGAACCCATCAGCCAGCTGGAGCAAAAGGACAAGAGTCGGTTAAAGAGGAGTGCAGAGAGACAGAAAGGGGTGACCCATTCTGCTACATGCATCTCAAGCCAAAGGGCCAGAACAATAAGAGGGGAGGAAAGCCAAGGGCAGGAGAGCGAGAGCAAGGGCATGACAAAAGTAAAATGAATCTTTCAAGAAGCTACATGTAGTGAAATGGGCCAAGAGTCAAGTAAGAGACAGGCTTGGTGAAACTGGGCATACAAAGATATAAATTAGAGAAATGTAAGGTAAACTAAAGGGTAGCTCTAAAGAGGGGATGTCTAGAGAGGATTGTTGGATTGTTTCATCCAGATGCTTAGACATCTGCACCCACCTGAATCACTAACTGACTAATGGGGCCTCCAGACTGCAACACATATTCCATGCTTTGTATCTGAGATCTCTCCCCACTGATTCTGTTGGCTTTATTGTATGTGTAAATTGGTCATACTGTTGACTCAAACTTCACAATTAATCCAAATGTTTGGCAAACAGCAATGAGCAGTTGTCTTGTAAAAAGCTGTCAACTAAGTAAATGAGGATGATGTGGCACACAGGCGCTAGAGACCCTTGTGGATGTTAATATATATCAAAGTGCCTCTCTCACTTGTATTGCACTTTGTGTGCATGTGTGTGTGTGTGTGTGTGTGTGTGTGTATGTGGGCTCCCTGCTGAGACTACAGATGGTAGAAGGGGCTGGCTAGGGCCACGGTGATGGTCACATTCTCACATGGGACCACAGGCCCCCTGTTCTCACACCTACACCTCCTGTTCACTACTGGCCAGCTCCACTGTCATTACCACAGCCTGCTGCCCCTGTAAACGCCAAGCCAGAAGCGGTGAATACGGCAAAGGATGTGCCAATCTATTATAACACACATGCACAACACATGGTTATGTGGCTTGAATTACAACTATGGTTGCCATATAAGCCTCCCTTTAGATGCAGTGTGGAGGTGCATTAGGAACCTCAGTTTTAAATAGGGCCACTAACAACTCCTGATTTTATGCATAGACTGGTTTCACTTCATTTAAGCCAGCAAACTAATGTTTAGTGGTTTGAAATTCGTTACAGTGTACTGATTACTAGAACAGGAAAACATCACTGCTAAAAATCATTCTGTGGTCTAGTAAATACCAGAGAAAAACTAATGTAATTTCTACATGAAAAAGTAAGTTCAGGCAATAATAATAGATAGTAATTCTTTATTTTTATTATTTATTTTTTTCAGTTTAGTACAGTAAATGTAACACTTTTCAGAATCAGATTTAGTATGTCTCATTGACCTTACGTGATACCCAAGCACATGAATGTGGAAACCATTTATTGTTGAACTGCCTTATCGATGTATCAGTAGGTGGTTATTGTAAAAGAATAGTTCATCCAAAACTGAAACTTCTGAATGCAAAAGAAGATATTTTAAAGAGTCTTGGTAACCAAACAGTTGATGGTCCCCATTAAATTCCTTTTTTTTCCCAGATAATAGAAGTCAATGGCTTCCAGCAACTGTTTTGTTATCCATAATGTTCCGAATATACACGTTGATATTATATAATACAAAAGATTGACGTTGTTAAATATTATCTACCTCTTAGCTTGATTTCTGTAACTTTGCCTCTTCACAGCACTCTATATTTTACCTAGATAATTATTAGTGAAATAACTCTCTCATTTAATTCAAGTTATGTGTGATGTTTCAGATATAACTGCTTTTCAAGGTTAATGGCTCTCCATTATGCACTATGCAGTAATTTGAAAGAAAAGTATACAAAGGTCCACAGATAACCTCTTGTGCACAATTGTTTGGACTGTCTTGGTTTAGTTTATGTACGATTTCAATTGAACAACTTTCAACAAGTTAATTAAATCCATGTTTAAATCATTTCCTGCATATTCCAAAACATTGTTTTTAGGTGTCATATTATAAAAAATATGTGTATTTCATGTGTCATTTTTTTCCAGCCTTTCTTATATTTCAAATGTAACTGCTAATGTAATGTTAACCCTATATATATATATATATATATATATATACACACACACTCTTGATAAATGGCAATATATGTCATATATTACAATTATTACAATTCCGTATGGAAAAAAGAAAACACATTGGTGAAGATGAAAAAGGGGCACCAGAGAGAGTACAAGGGAACTTACCATCTTAGATCATAGGTCACTGTGCCACTAGTGACTCTAGTCCAGAGTGAGAGTGATTCAGCTGTTCTTAAGCTGTTTGTGTTCTGTAATTGCTCTGGTCTGACACAGATCTCTGTGAGTTGTAGTTGCAGGACAAGAGGTCTCAGTCTGCCCCTCTGACCCAGTGCAATTACACTGACTCCCTGTGTGCTTCCTGTCAGTATAGCTCTTCCGTTGCCGTATGACATGCCTCTGATACACACATGCACACAGACGCAAAAGTCATATCAACTTGGACATAAGGCTTAAGGCCACTTGTCTATCACAGTACGCCCCCCCCCCCCCCAACACCCACACACCCACCCCATTCTTCCATTGCCACCACCAGCTCTTTGTCTCCATACATCATGGCAATATGAAGCAAGTTGCAACTAGCCCTTGTCTCCCCACCCTCCCGCCTGTGGCTCAGGGCCACAGTAAGTCAGTGGAGCCTCCCTCATCGTTTTAATCAGCTTGTTAGGCATGGTTGGTCACCACAACACACAGATGCCTGATCAACAAACACACATACTTCTTTGTGATCTGGGAATAGTGTAACACAAGAGTCACATAATCTCACTATGGTGAGGAAAACACTGATACTGAAAAGCTTTGGCAATTTACTTTGGCAATATGGGGGTTAAATAAAAGTTGGCCATTGGGGCAATTGTTCATTGAACATTTGGGAATTGTACATATCATACATACCATCTGAACCTGCCTGTTCGATTCCCCCATAGCCACAAATCCAGCAGGGTCTCCTCAGCATCATCTGGACCCACCAACTAGCCCCCAGTCCCTACTGCCTACTTGGTCTCCAAATCTCGCTATGATTGACATTTTGCTTCAATTCCAACAGTTTTACAACTTCTGTAGACTCTCCATTGGCCATTGTGTAATTTAAAAGAAGAGTTCACAAAGGTCCTCAGACTTGGTTTAGTTTATGTTGGTTTGAAGATTTAATTTGAAACAAGTTAATCAAATCCATATGTTTTTTTTTTTTTGTTTTTTTTTGTGATTTTGAGCTGTCCCGTATTCCACAAATAACGAAATAATGACGTTTAATATATTATTAGTAAGAATGTGTCATATTTTGAAAACAAATTTTTTCACTGTGTCTTTCTTACTATTATATCTTATCTGTTTTAAGATAATGAAGGAAGTGTGTGTCTGTGTTTTCCAGCGGTCTGACATCTCTGCTCGTGGACCTTGAGGAGATGATGTGTGGAGAGGGGCAATAGGAAGGGATGATGCGAAGGGGCGGTGTTAGACAATACCACCTCACAAATATATTCCAACCCTCTGTCATTCTGAAGAGCTTTTACTAAGAACTATTCTCTCATACCCTGATCCGTTATAGCCCGATCAGGCGACGGAGCTCCAGCGAAATAGAAGAGAAGACGGGAATTACCGGAGATGGTTTTCGAGTCAGGGGCTGTTTTTTATCGCCAGTTCATTCTCAATAATCGCAGTCTCGCTCAAGAGGACTGACAACATTTCAGTACTTTTTCTACAATCTTATCGACACTGCCATCTCTATTGTCTAGAGTCTGGGGTCACGAGGCATCACCTCTAAATTTTTATCTCAAGATAAAAGGCATCATCCATTATTTTTTCAGACGAATAAATGTGAAAAGCAGAATTGCTCAGCATCACAATTTTGAGAGAGACAGATTTTACCCAATTAGTTTTCCGAGGATTTCAAAGTACTAAATGAAGAAATATTTAACACGGTGGGATGCTCCATGAAAGAAATTACAGAAAGGCACGCGGATAGAGTAAAGAGTTGGACAGCTTGTAAAGGAAAAGGATCTTCTGAGCTGTCAAGTGCATAACACGGTTTGTAGATTTTTTCGTTTAAATTATATTTAACTGCTGTAGCCTACAATCAGTATTTATATCTGCTTGTATGTTTTCAAAAATAGTAATGTAACATTTATTATAGCTTATAAAGATGTAAATCAGTAATTCCAATATTTGTGTTGGTATTGGACTACAAGCTATTAAACGTTTTAGATCTTTGAGTATGTTTTAGGCTGCAAATATTTTGAAAATTGTTCCCGCAAATGCTTGTTGCTTTACACCTTTTCTTTTATGTAACTCATAAGGTAATAATAGTTCATATTACAGTCATTCAAGTCTTCTTCTTAGAACTAACAAAAATACTTATTTAAATTAACAAGACATGTAGACGTTGCAAATATTTAGAATACATGTTGTTCACAATCATTGTGACTGTCCATTATCAACTGTGAGAGAGAATTTATGCTGATCTAAAAGCAAAGTTCCCACAACAGATGTTAACCTTTTGAACCATTTATTATTCTGGTTCCGTTTTGTCCTGTCAGGCAGCACGCGCCAAGCGTTATAGTGTGACAGATGGATGGCTTTAATTGCAGAACGTGACTCCAGAATTATCATATTTGCTCTTAATATTGTATGTAGGAAGGGCAACAAAAGAGGGTGTGCATTTTCCATTTGTCCATTTTAAATTAATTGTGTGTGTATGTGAGTATTACTATACACGTGTTATTAGCAATGCTAAACTGTTTTTAATGAAATGAAATTTTCGTCTTTTTAATTTTTTTTTAATTTTTATTTTATTTATTTATTTTTTGTCGACTTTCAGATGCTCAAAATGGAAAAAAATGCATTTCCCCCAATAACTAGTAGTAGTAAGCTATAGAATGCTTTAAAATGTAGCATACCACGATGTTTGTTCTGCAAATACAGTATCACGCACAATGAATTTAGCGTGAGAGCTGTTATGACAATGTTAGTATTTGTCTAGCAATTATCTTGGTGTAGTGTGCAAAGAGGATAAAAAATGTATATTTTGGGGAACATAAACATGGAAACAAAGAAACGACTGATACAGAATCTTTTAACAACACTACAAAACTGTGTAAAACTAAAATCCGTTTGTTGTTTTATTAGCGTAACATTAACTGTAATTATGAAATGTTTGTGTTTCAGGACTTGTGACATTTCTAACTAAGTTGAAACTGAAAATGATGCTGAGTCCAGAACAAACTGATTCAGATCTACCGTGGAGCCAGTCAGACGCTGAAACTATGCTGAACGATATCAAGGTTGGCTGCATCACGGACGATCCCATGGAGGGAGAGGGCAAGACGAAATCTTTGGCCCCGCAAGCCCTCAGCAGGGAGGAAAAGAGGAGGCGCAGGCGCGCCACAGCCAAATACCGTTCAGCCCACGCCACCCGCGAGAGAATCCGGGTCGAAGCCTTCAACGTTGCCTTTGCCGAACTGAGGAAGCTGTTACCTACACTACCCCCTGACAAAAAACTGTCCAAGATTGAAATTCTGAGACTAGCTATTTGTTACATTTCATATCTAAATCATGTGTTGGATGTTTAGGACAGGTCCCTCTTTATGAGTAACGCACTCCAAGGACAAGTGATGGCCTGTTTGCAGCGAACAACATGGTATCCTAATATCGCAGTTTACAGCTTTTTGCGCTACCTACATTGGAAGTGCAATTGGAAGAGAACGAAACCACATAAGATGGCTATCACCCAAGTGTTCATTAGACTTTAGAAAGGTATTAATGGATTTAAATGAGATATTATAGCTTAGAGCGAAGATAATACCCCCCTTTAACCAAAAATGGTAATTGCTCAAAGAGTCGTGAACCATTTAAAAGACTGTGGTCCCTGCTTTAAGCTATACACAGAATAAACGATGCAATAAGGTCGAGAGGGACTTAAAACAAATCGAATAACCTATATTGTTATTTGTGTATATGGACACACCAGTGTAGAGTGTTTTTATAGCAGGTCAAAGTACAGAGAAACCCCGTTGCATCACTCTGTAGAACATGAAGAATAAACCAGCCCCTCTCCTCCTCTGTAATAGCTGCTCAGTAGATCTAGTTAGTAGTTGTTTAATCAGGAGGAAATGACGTATAAGTGCCACTCAAATTATGACAACGTGACCATAATCACTCGCATTTAAATATTTATTTGTTATTTATTATATACTTGTTGAATATATTTTGATATGATTCACGTCATTTTTATTTGTTGAAAGATTGTTGTTTAGATTAATGTGCGTTGGTTGTATGTAGCTTAAAGAAAAGTTACCATGTGTGTTAGACCTTGTCATTCAGTAATGATGAGATGAAAATGTTAAGCATCAACTTGCACCTTTAGTGTTTATTGATTTAATATATTAATATTTTGTGATGCAATTAGTTAGATAAATTGGCTGTTTTTGCTCATCAGTTTGCCATGCATTAGAACAACAAATTCATTGCAAAGATTTTTTTTTAATAACAGATAATTAATTAATGGTCTATTATGTCAACTGAATTGTAGACCTATGATTTATGAGACAATAGACTGGCAATTTAACTGTATGACCAAAAATTACATCATAAATGGAACATTTACTTTTTTCACGTGCCGATGTCTGAGATGTTTATGTTCATGATCCCACTAAAACATGTGATACAATAAATTAGATTAAGTTATAGTGAGTTAATTTTTAGTGAAAAACATATCTGCTATCCAAAGATCTATCTTGTATTTTCAGGGTCGTGCCCTTTATTGCTTTATGCACATATTTTGTAGTAAAGTTGCTGTGACAGCTTTGTTTTAATCAAAGTATTTTGTTTTTCATATTTTGATTGTTTTTTTTTATATATAAATAAAATAAAATTAACAATCAAAAATTGATTGTTTGATTCTTTAATCACAGATGCCGAATACTTAACATTGTCTTATTTAAAGATTAAATAGGCCGTCTACTAAACTTGCGCTTCTGACTGATACGTCATGTAAATTGTAATAAATTATTTATTAGCAGTGAAATATTTTTATTATTGTTTGTAACGTACTTTGGTTTAGGATATTCTGATTAATTGACGTACCAATAGATGTGAATTCAGTCAGAAGCGCAGAGGAAATGATGCAGAGTGGTCAGTCGCGGTAAACGTTGTCGTGTAGGTTTTGCTATCCGTGTGTTTGCTCCTCGTTCTCCCTCTTGGCTGAAAGGCCGTTTCCCTAGAGAGGGGGCAGGTGTTACTCCAGACGAGCCAAGACAACCAAATTACTGGCCGTCTGGCACCTCCCGTGGGAAACAGAGAGAGAGAGAGAGAGAGAGAGAGAGAGAGAGAGAGAGAGAGAGAGAGAGAGAGAGAGATTTTTATTCTTACATATAATTTATACATATATATCATATTATACATTTATGTATACATAACCTGCAATTGTTACCTTTACAGAGCTATTTCTACCTGATTTGCATAAAACTAGTTTTGTTTCCATAAATGAATGTATTTAGGTTGATTCAGCATATTAAATAATATGTTTGACTGAATAAAATTCAATAATTTAGATGTTACCATTTTTAGATTACAATTTTTTTTTCCAGTGTAACAAACAGGTTCATTTATGTTGTTCTGTCTGCCCTGTTGATGATCACTCGGTGTCTTTTATCAAATCTAGAAAACCACAATTTAGAACCTAATTTTATGAGTAATCAATGCAGAAATTCAAACGTGTTCTTGTATATATAAAACAAACTAACTGACTGAATTCTCACATCCAAAAGGAATCAGCAAGTTAATATAGTTGCCTATAGTACAGTATATTTCTCAAGCAAACCACTATGAATGTGTTATTATCACCAATCCGTGTTTGTCTCTGACTAAAGTGTTTTTACCCTTATAAGTTTACAGTCAGTGGTTTTAGAAGAAACACTTTTCTTGATCAAATATTTTGATTTAATATCTGTTTAATTTGAATTTCTCTTCACTTGTTGGCTGGCAATAAAAGAATTTACACTTACACAACAGCACTCAAATGGTTCAGTGATTGAATAATAATGGATAATGCAACTTTGTAATGTCTTGAGACCACCAGAAAGGATTTGAAAGAGCTTCTCTTGTAATCCAGGGCTTAACATGCTTTTTCCAGACGATAATTAACTTTGTGTCTATTATAGGCTGATGTCTCTAAAAGGATTTGACAGTACAAGTTGTAGTGCATTATAACATAAATACTGTGTCATATAGGCAACAAAACGCCAGTTTCAATAAAATCATTTAAGGAGCAGTATATTTCCTGATTGTGGAGGGAGGCAGTGACCTTACACCCATGAATCACTAAATCAAGTATGTGAGTATAATTTTAGTTTAAAAAATAATGGTTTAAACAAAAATTACAATCTTTTCTACATTTCGTAAAAATAATGGTTTTCCTCTTTACCAGAACGTTCTATACACTTTCTAATATAACATTTGTACTTTGTTAATTATTGAATTCCATGTGTTTGAAAATGTTTTATCCTCTGACTTTTTACTTGACTGGTATTGTAAATTACCCATTAATTTGTCATGTAGTACCCTAATGTTGATTTCAGAAGCAAAGAATGAAAAGAGTTTTGACTTTCTGTCAAAATTGTTGTTAATACATTTGTTATTATTCTGTGGGTTTTAATTTTGTCAATGATGTTTTACATTTGACTAAAATTAAAATGAATGAAATGCAAAACACTCTAAATTTAAACCAAATACATCACATGGACTAACTGAAAATAGTTTTTAGCTTACTGAGGAGTATTTATAGTATATGGTACATGATACATTCACTTTATTTTTGTCCATGCTGCAGATCCAAAACAAACCCTAATTTAAAGCTGCCAGCTGTAGTCCTGTTTTGAGTGGGTAACAGACTGTGAATGCAGCCAGCACATGTGTGTTTGTGTATGAGAAAAAGCCATATTGCCTCTCTGTTCACCATGGATTATGTAATGGCAAAGACCTACAAGTGACCATATGTCAGAAAGTGTACAGACGGCCCAGAATCCTATTCACTATTGTCCTGTTTGTGGGTTGTCCCACCATCATCATTCAGGTACATTTCTAGAATCAAAAATGGGACAATATAGGCAGGAACACATTCCCATTTGTTCCAAATGGAGCTTCTTGTTTTTTCGACTAGAGAAACACAAGAAAAAAAAGCAGCCATATGTGCACAGGTTTTACACAGCATTTAAAAGGCAGAAGGGAGTGTCTGCATCCTTCCTCTCCTTCCATTACAATTGTGCTCATCTTCAATGCCTAGAGCCCATCTCCCTTTGCATCTTCAGCCTACTCCTTTCACTCATTCCCTTGATATCCATCAAAGGTGTGTGTTGTAGAATGAGTGTTGCGCTAGCAGTGAGGTACAAAGGCAGATCCATGTGTTGAAATGTGGCCCCTGGGATGGGCCACATTATGCTTGCCCACTTCACCAGCAGGGACCCAGGCTGGAGCTGGCTCATGGCCCTTTGTCTCCAAACAGATGGAAATACACTAGAGTAGAGAGAGTGGGAGAGAAGAAGAGAAGAAAAGAAAGGGAATACAGAAAAAAGAAGTCAGTCTGTTCTCATTACCTCACATATTGAGAGCGACACGCTCACAATACGTCAGTGTTGGATAGGCTCTGTCTTATTCAAGCTCATGCTCAGGCCATCTGTACACACAGCACTTATGCATTTACACATACACAGCAGTCTACTTCATATATTTAAATACCTCACAAGCTTTATTTCTATATCTCTAAATTAAGTGACAAGTATGCTTACTCTCTTTTTCTTTTAGGACAGTTTTTTTTTTTTTTTTTTGTAAAGGTTTATTGTTGTTGTTTATTTTTTTGTACAGTTCCACATAGAGCAATATATTAAAATAAGAGATTTTAAGTCCTTCTACACATTTCTTCTAAACAGTATAAAACTTATAATCATGAGTCATCCATCTCTTAGACTCCAAACTGAATGATCTAGGGGGCCCAAAACAGGCATGTTGAATAGCGACCATCTGCACAATGAGTTCTTAAAACTGGAAAGACACATGTTTTCGACCCCCTGCACATCGTTTCAGAATAGCTCCTTCAGTTTTCTACAAAATAAAATGTAATCTCTCTCTCTCTCTCTCTTTTCTCAGAGAAGACAACGTTTAGCTCCAGTAATATAAAGAACTGAAGAAAGTTTATTACAAGTCCTGTCGAGATTATTTATACGTTGTTCTTACAGTTTATTGCAATATTTATCACTTCAAGAATCTAAGGACAGCCAAGACTTAGATCTTTCTGAAATAGTATCGCCCTCTGTCGGTCGTTTTCAGTTGTTCTATATTCAAGCGCTATTCTCTGAAAGAGACGTGCACTACATGCATTTGTCCACAAGGTAGTGATCTTTGCTTATGAAAGTGAGAGACGTTTTTTACCTATGGGATACGTGTGTATTAACCAATAATTCGTATATGTTTATGAACAAATATATTATATAGTGAAGATTACACTATGTAAAATTGAATCACAAAACTGCAAATTAACCTGAATGGGCGAAACTGGTGTAAATCTGCTTCATTACAGTTACCATTCATATTTATAACCGTCTGCAGCCTCAAGAAGTTTTCCAGAAACTTGGCATGAATAATGCAATAGCTGTATGCAACTGGTCTAGCCATGTTTGTGAAGCCCAATGGAGTAGGAAAAAGGTCTAAGTCAAAGGTCATAAACTCAGCATGATCCCAGGACCTTAATCATTAGTGTTATGCATTAAATGAGTAAAAAATGACACGGAGTAAAAAACATGCTGACTAACATTTGACCACAAGCTTTAAGTGTTATCATTAAATCTGTTATATGTTGCATTTGTCACATATTAAATTAATGCCCACAGTGAAATCAAGTCAAGTCTCAACCCTTATTCCTATAGCGCTTTATACCATACAGATTGTGCTTCCACACAGCAGCCTCACAGAAATAAACAGCAAATAGCAGAAACAATTAAAAAAACTTATATACTATGGAGACAGTTCTGCTGTAAAATAGCTTTAAGAGACAATAGTGTCATACGTATCTTAAGCTAGTTCAGATCAATAACAGTGTAGAGTTAATCTGTCAGCTACAGGCAGCTCTACAATAGGCATTGCCATTCAGTTTGAGTCAGTTCAACGCTGATTCAATGCAGTTCAGAATTAGTGTTGATGTTGCAAGATGTGATTCAGCTATAAAGCAGCTCTACAGAAAACAATAGTGCTGTCATTCAGCTTAATTCAGTTCAAGTTTTGTTCTCATCCAATGGTGTCAATCAATGCTGCCAGTACAAAAAAAGTTGATATGCTCTGTAACTTTTCTAAAAATAGATTTTCATATTTTTACGTCCGTGCTGTATATTGTGTACATTGTTTTTATTCGTTGCATAATGGATTCTATTCTATTCTATTATATTCTAAGTTCCTAGTTACCTACAGTAGGCGTTATTAATATAGTCGTTCACTGTTGTTCCCCTAGCGCTTCATGTTCGTACTGCACTTTCGTCTCACTTGCAAAGGAAGCACTGCCCCTCAGCAAATCCAAATGTATCGAGCTGATTCTGCCACAGGAATTTTGGCCACTTTAAGCTTGGGACGTATCCACGGATTATATATCAGACAAATTCGTTGTTCCATGCTCTTCATCAGAATTCCACGATTCGGTAAAGGTGAGTTGCTATATCGACAGACTGCGATAAAGCATTCTGCCACTGTAAGCTTAGCTTGCTATAAAACTGTTATGACACTTGTGAATTCTCAACATTGTATTGTCTTAATATTCTCTGATCAACTGACTATTAAATATTTTCAGTACTGTTTTATTTATTTAGCCTTACCCTGTGGGTATACACAGAATTCATGCTGACAATTGTCTCATTTTGTCGGCCACCAGCTAGAGAGCAGAACACGACCAGATGCCCATACATGTACGCTGTACAGTAATTTTTACTGGACTGAAAATATTTTATAGCCATACTTTATTTGCAGCGAGTTCCCACTGTAACAGTGGAAAATGTCTTAAAAAGTGTGTTTGAAACTGCTTTGTAAAAGCCTTCTGAGTGCTGATGTTTCTGTTGTTACTGTTGTTACTGAAACACATGTCGGGCTGGATACTTGGCCATATCGAAACATGGGCACACAGTGAAAAACTGTGTTGCTACGTTAATAACCTTTTTTTTTTTTTGGGAGGGGGGAGGCAGGGGGACACAGCCATAGGTGTCGCTGACACGCTTCTTACGTGACAAGTTGAAAATCGCTTCTTCTCTTCCAAACTTAATTTTCTCCTGCTTGGGAAGGGTATACAGCGGTCGTTCGACTGTCTGTGTCGGTTTGCTGTGAGGTATAGGCTATATAATGGAATTTATGGTTAATGGAGTAAGACGCTTGAGGCCTTGAACAGACCAGGGTTTTTCCTACAGCGTCCGCCATTTATTTGAGTTGCAGGAGGCTACAGGTACAATTGAGAGTTGGCAAACAAACAGTTATTGTTTTCTGTCGCCATTAAATAAAACAAAGGCTTCACTTGACTATTGTTAACAGTGCTTCAGTAAAAAGCCAATGTTAAAACTAAACTGACAGTTTCGTGGAAAAGGGTGTAAATTCATGGTTGTGAATACTGTAAATCCTTAATGTAACCAACACTTCAGAACACTTTCTTATGACCAGAATCCATCTTCTGTCATTTTAATTTGAGCAACTTTTAAATAAGTACATTTTAATATCTGTCCTTTTTAATTCTTTTAAACTGTCTTTTATGCTCCACTTAAGACTATAAACTTACATTTTGCATGGTTTATCTGCAGAATAATCATCAAAGTCATCTTTGTCAGCTCTTTATCTCTTATTATCCCAAACACTCCTAGCTTCTCTTACAAAAAATTCTGTATGGTAATATGTCTTTTTTGTTATAAAAAATGAACAACATATCACCAAGAGAAAACCATTTAGCAACATCGAGATTCCTACCATCCTATGAATTATTCAACACTGTCAGTTATATAGATTATATCTCTGCTTGAACCTCTGATGTCTGGAAATTTCATGATTATTATCTGTACAGTTTACACAGGACCGTGAAAGTGTCTGCTACATACAGTACCTGTCATGCAGCTACAATTTAAAAAGCAATTTCATAATGGCTACACCCTTTTTTGAAAGACAGCAATGAAATGGCTCTTTAAACGATAGGTAGGCCTATCTCTCATATTTGTCGAATATAAGCTGACAGCACTCACGCATTCAGCATTAGACTCACACAATTGACACTTTTTTCACACTGTCACGCCACACTTCCATTTTCTCAAGCAGTGAAAACCACAAGTTTAAAATATAATAGTAGGATATTAACAAAACAGATTTGGTAAAGGCTCCAGTGCGTATTTGTGTTTGTGCTTTGGAGAAAATAAAAAGTTTCTATTTACAACGTGTTTTTGTGGAGTTGAGCAGTGCAGCCAATCACAGACATGCCTGTTTATTCTTGAACACCTCTGATTGGCCATTCCGTTCAAATGATTCAGAATTCGCTCACAGCTAAATCCCGGATTTTGTTCTGCACGCTTGTGATTCCTCTCGCTGTAACCTGATGTAAATAAGTAATATAAGATATAAATATGTAAATAAAATGTTTATTGATTATAAAGGAACTTTGTAAGATGTGTGACACTTTTTTAGTGATTACAAAGGAAGCACTTTCTAGGCTAAATATAATCTGTTCATAATTTTTATTTATTTTTTGGTATGCTGCCATTGGCCGTATACCCTGTACAAGCAGCAAAGTTTTGGAGGTGACATAAATCCCTGATCCCTGACATAAATGCATGATTCATTTTCGATGTGAGAAAAATATAATGGGTCAAAATAGATGTTCATTATGTCAATAATGCAATAGTGCAATAGTGCAGACTAATAGAAAAATATATGTGTGTGTGTATATATATATATATATAAAATAACCCGATGCAGGAATTCTCACTCAAACTGAATTCAGAAGTTGTCAGCCCAGGTGGGGTTGATGTCACATAGTGTCATTCAATCTCAATCCAAAAAAAAGGTCTTGTGTATAAAAAGAGCAATATGTTGTTGATTTTACTTTTTAATCAACAGCAATACATGTTTTGTGGAATTATCTGTTATCTAAAAATATCAGGGGTGCCAGATGTCAATAGTTTTTCTCCCCTTGTTTTCATGGCCAGCGCTAGCGTGTGTTACAGTATAATGCCGTGTGTTACGCTGCATGATTTTATGCAGTTTTTTGAATCTTCGTGAAAATCGCCCACAACTGCCCAGAATTGGAGGAAAATTGGTCAGTTCTCATTCTTGTGTTTTTGGTTGGGAAACAAATTTTGTAGACCTGATGTAGTTGTCAGCGATTCTTTTTATTGAGAAGTTGTGTAATGTGTGACCCCTGTCGCAGATCCGTTGTGCACACAACTGCAAATGTTATCCCAGACAGTCATGCAGTGTGAAAAGAGCAGCGATCCGATAACTTTGGAAATCATGTAGGGTAGGGCTGGACGATATGGCCCAAATTTACATTTACATTTACATTTAGACATTTAGACATTTAGCAGACGCTTTTATCCAAAGTGACTTACAAAGGAGAACAATGGAAGCAATCGAAATCAACAAAAGAGCAATAACATGCAAGTGCTATTACGTGTCTCATTTAGCCTAACGCAGTACATGTAGCACTGATTTTTAAAGTACATAATAAATAAAAGAAAATAGATGGGGGGGGGGGGGGGTGTTAAAGATCTTCTTTTAGCTTTTTTGTTAATTGTATAGAGAGAAGCTAGTGTTAGTAGTGTTAGTGTTGTTGTTGTTTTTTTTTGTTTTGTTTTGTTTTTTTTAGAGTACAAATCTAAAAGAGCATAATTTAAAGAATAGAATTAGAAAAGACTGTGCTAGAGTTAGAGGGTTAAATAAAGATGGAAAAGATGAGTTTTTAGCTGATTCTTGAAGATGGTTGTTCGGAGTGAGTTGGGCAGGTCAGGAGGGTACATTTAATGTGAAAGTCTGTGAAAGTGATTTTGTGCCTCTTTGGGATAGCGCAATAATGCGCCGTTTACTTGCAGAATGCAAGCTTCTAGAGGGCACATAAGTCTGAACATAAGTCATAAGTCTGGTGCAGAGCCAGTGGTGGTTCTGTAGGCAAGCATTAATGTCTTGAATTTAATGCGAGCAGCTACTGGTAGCCAATGCAAACTGATGAAGAGAGGTGTGACGTGCGTCCTTCTTGGCTCATTAAAAACTAGTCTTGCCGCAGAACTGGCTGGAATACCTGCCAAAAGAGCATTGCAATAGTCCAGCCTGGACAGAATAAGAGCTTGAACAAGGAGTTGTGAAGTATGTTCTGAAAGAATGGGCTGATTCTTCTTGATGTTGAATAAAGCTAATCTGCAGGACCGGGCAGTTTTAGCAATGTGGTCTGAGAAAGTCCACACTGATTTTACTCCTAAAAATATGTAAAATATAAAGCCCATTATTTTTTCAAGTTGTGAATTCACAATTACTCCCATAGAGGGTTAAAATATAATAATAGGATATTAACAAAACAGATTTGGTAAAGGCTCCAGTGCGTATTTGTGTTTGTGCTTTGGAGAAAATAAAAAGTTTCTATTCACAACGTGTTTTTGTGGAGTTGAGCAGTACAGCCAATCACAGACATGCCTGTTTATTCTTGAACACCTCTGATTGGCAATTCCATTCAAATTAGTCAGAATTCGCTCACAGCTAAATCCCGGATTTTGTTCTGCATGCTTGTGAATACTCTCACTGTAACTTGACGTAAATAAGTAATATAAGATATAAATATGTAAATAAAATGTTCATTGATTATAAAGGAACTTTGTAAGATGTGTGACACTTTTATAGTGATTATAAAGAAAGCACTTTCTAGGCTAAATATAATCCGTTCATAATTTTTATTTATTTTTTGGTATGCTGCCATTTGCCGTATACCCAGTACAAGCAGCAAAGTTTTGGAAGTGACATAAATCCCTGATCCCTGACATAAATGCATGATTCATTTTCGAATGTGAGAAAAATATAATTTGTCAAAATAGACGTTCATTATGTCAGTGCAGACTAATAGAGTAATAGAAAATATGTGGTCTATATGTATGTGGTCTATAAATATGTGGTAGCAATGTGGTCTGAGAAAGTCAGCTGATCATCAATCACAACTCCCAAGGTTTCTGGCTGTTTTTGAAGGAGTTATGGTTGATGTGCCTAACTGAATGGTGAAACGATGGGTTTGATGAAACCACAAGCAGTTCAGTCTTGGCAAGGTTTAGGTGAAGATGATGGTACTTCATCCAGTAAGAAATGTCTGTTAGACAAGCTGATATCCGAGCAGCTATCGTCGGATCATTAGCATGGAATGAGAGGTAGAGTTGAGTGTCATCAGCATAGCAGTGATATGAAAAGCCATGTTTCTGAATAATAGAACTTAGTGATGCCATGTAGACAGAGAAAAAAAGTGGTCCAAGAACTGAGCCATGAGGCACCCCAGTAGCTAGATGTTGCAACTTGGATACCTCACCTCTCCAAGATACCTTAAAAGGCCTGTCTGAGAGGTAAGATTCAAACCACTGGAGTGTGGTTCCTGAGATTCCCTTTGCCAGAAAAGAGAAAACTCTTACATCTTGCTAAACAAGGTAAGCAGTGTCGTGTGTAAATAAGGTCCAATTGGTTGCCTGATTTGTGAGTAGCTGTAGTTAACACTCTCTTGAGATCAAAGGAGGCAAGCAGAGTGTTGAAGTCTGCAGCCTGAGGTTTATCCTGGTGAATGTTGAAGTCTCCAAGCAAAACTAGAGGAGTATCATCCTCAGGAAAGGCTGAGAGTAGCATATCTAATTCATCCAAGAAGTTACCTTGTGGTCCTAGGGGGCGATAAACAACTACAAGGATGGATCTTAAAAGGGTGGGTAATGGTAAATGAATGTGATTCAAAGGAAGAGTTAATACCTAGAGAAGGTAAAGGAATACATTTCCAATCATTGGAGATAAGTAGACTAGAACCTCCACCTCTTCCAGACAAACGGGAAGTGTGGGAAAACAAGGAATTGTGGGCTTTACATGAGGGCTGCCGCGACCGCTGCCGTGGTATTATAACCTCTTTTATGTCTGACTGACAAAAACTACAATTGAATTCAGCTGAACATAGTTAACTGTTTAGCACAACAAAGGGCCAAGCAAGCGTACGACACTGACATGGTATGCGATCTGATATGAGACCAAACGTGACTTCAACACATCTAATCACAGTAAACAAACAAGCGTTTCCTAGCAACAACAACTGCGCTAAACACTAATGAAACAAGAAATAAATACACTTACGATCTGCTATAAAACTCTCGCTGATTGACTGCTTCTCTCAAAGAGTAGTTATTTACACTGTCTTTGCTAACGCTTGAACACACTTAACTGTTTAGCACAACAAAGGGCCAAACAAGCGTACGACACTGACAAGGTATGCGCTCTGATTTATATCATAATATATTTCTTTATTTCGGTCGATACAGTATAATTCTGATACCGATATGAACAATAATAATAAAAAGAAAGCCTAGAACACACACAATAGATGTCTGTACCTACAAACTTTTGAAAAAAAGAATTTGCCAAGTCTGTGAAACCTCCTCTTATAAAACTATATAATATTTCTGGAATAAATATGGCACAAATAAATTAATGTTCAGCCTTTATTTGTAGTTAGCCTTCATACAAACAGGAAATGTAAAATCACCGTCAAATAAACATAAGACTCTCAGACTCACCTTATTAATATTAAAATATTTAAACTATAGCATAGGCTGATTATTCTTCTTATTATAATTGGATTGAAACAAAAGTGCTTCAGCCAGGATAAAGAATATGAAATATGAGTTGCTGCAGAAAACCAAAAAAAAACAAAAACTGAGCAACATGTTGCTGGATACAGCCTTATTGAAAATGCTAATTCATTCTCTGCCAGCAGGAGGCGCTTTTGGAGTGGCAGAACAGTGGTTTCCCCATTTCGTAAAAAAAAAAATGAAAATGCTATCTAAACTTTTCTGAAGACAGACGGTTCCCTCCAAAGATACATTTACATAAAACATCCACACCATGTTTTGATTTTGATACGTGTTTGTTCAACAAAGTCAACCGCCACAAATCAATGTATGGGAAATACTGGTAATGTATAGTGAAATATCGGAAATGTGTTTAAAATCATATCACTGTTATTGAAAAAAAAAAAATATATATATATCGTGACATGACGTTTTTCCTGAAAGCGGAAGTCACGCCTGACTCTTAACCTGAAGAATGCTTTGCATTTCCGGTCTCCAGTGTTTCTAGTCAAACTGTCATTTATTCCGGGCTGATAATCTAATTTTAAACCCATTAAAATGTTTTTAAAAAGCACATGGCTCCATAGCGCCATCACTTGGCAATATCACAGTGACGTCACTTGTCAGTAGTGATGGGAAGTTCGGATCATGTTACCGACTCAGACCTTTGAGTCTCGTTCAGCAAAATATACAAATCTTTTTTCGAGTCATTTCGTTCATTCCGTGCATTTTAGCAAAACATAATTAAAATGTTACGTGTTACTTCCCTAACACAGCTACTGCTTACACAAACGTCGATCACACTACAAACAAGAAAACTATAGTGCTATAAGAAACAGAAAAGATTAATTAATTATTTACCTGGGTCTTTTGTCTATGCTTAGCTCACCTCACCTCGTATCTGACTAGTTTACGGTTTTGAGTCGTTCGTTCATCACGTGACAGCCCCATTCGCTTAGCCTGTGCAGTCTGAGCCGGAAAGAGAATTGATTAGTTCTTCTCTCGGGTTTGAGTCGTTCTGAGCCGGAAAGAGAATTGATTAGTTCTTCTCTCGGGTTTGAGTCGTTCTGAGCCGGAAAGAGAATTGATTAGTTCGTCTCTCAAGTCCGGGTTTGAGTCGTTCTGAGCCGGAAAGAGAATTGATTAGTTCGTCTCTCAAGTCCGGGTTTGAGTCGTTCTGAGCCGGAAAGAGAATTGATTAGTTCATCTCTCGAGTTCGAGCCGTTCGTTAATCACGTGATAGCCCCATAATATGAATGAACGACTCGAAAAACCCAAACTAAAAGGTGAACTAACAAACCTGTACTATAGGATATTGCGCATGTGCGAATCACTCCCCGAGACGACTCGTTCTCCCTGAATCACATAAAAGATTCGTTCAAAATCGTTCAAAAACGACCCATCACTACTTGTCGATGCCGTACTCCTCAAAGTTTAATGAGTGTGTAGATGACACGAAGCTGCCGACGTTAGATACATTAAAACAAATGGGGGCTATTTGAATGGGTTCCTATGAAGATCGTAACAGAGGAGTAGGACTGGCTCAATACCACATTTTCATAACCGATCCCGATCCGATACCAGCAATATCAATCCGATACTAGTGCAGTTTTTATTAAATCAGTGTTGAATTTCTATACATCAATGTGTGTTGACCTGACCATCACTTTTTTTTGTTACACACAATCTACCAAATATAGACAACTTTATTGTAAAGAAAAATAACAAATGAATAGATATATAATTATAATCTTTGACAAAAATAAATGACTTTTGTCAACAATTGGATACGTTTTCTACATGTATTTATGCTATGATTCGAATGAAAACAGCGCATCCGTGTGTTGTGGCTAACACAGAACATCGTACGCTGTTTACGTCCAGTGGATACTTTGCAAAATAGTGCTATTGTGACATAGAGGAGGCGAATTGTTGACTAAAGTTGTTATTTTTGTTTTCTTTGCATACTTCAGAGTCAGGTGCTCTTTGTTTTCTGCGGTTACTGAGGAAACAACTTTAGTCATGGCAAAAAGTGCCACCTGCTGGCAGAGAATTAAAGGCCAAAAACTAACCCTTATTTTTACGCAGAAAACACCAAGTTGTAAATGTGAACCGGTGGATCCACAAGTCAAGAACTCACTCAGTTCATTTCTTGTCAGTTGAACTGCTGTATAAAATTAATTTAACATTGGCGATCGCACACACTCATTCTTGTGTGATACTGAATATTATATAAAGTTAATAAAAACACACAGGAATATTTTTCTTTCGTTATTTGAATCATAGAGGCATTCTTACTCCATTCTAATAGGCTTCATCATGCAATAAATGCTTTTGGACTCTCAACATGTGTTCTATCTCTCATCGTCCCTCATACTTATAGTAGGCCTACAGCACAATAAAGTTATAGCAGAATGTCTTTAAACTCTAATCAATGAAATACCATACTTTATTAATTGTCTTCTTTTTAAAGAATAGCAGAGGTTGCGCTTGAAACTTTTTGCACGGAAAATGACGAAAACATGCGTGAGTTTGCGGGCAGCTTGTTATAAACATGCGCGTCATTACCGTGTCTCTTCCATTATGAATGCACATACCGAATGTCTACATTTAAAATAACGCCAATCGCCGTCATTTAATTTATAAATTATTATACATAGAGAATTTTTATATTTAATTTACACTATACTTTCTACATAAACCAAAGCATTATTAATCTAAAGGGATGGTAAGGGGGGATGTTGGTTTTATAGAGGGGAAGCTTTTTCTCATTTTTTTCAATAAAAAAATGTTTTTTTTTTTTACTCCGCTGCAATACCTCTCTTATTTTTTTTAATGCAAAAACACATTCTGTGTTGATTAGCCACTAACAGTAGAAAACGAAGTGTTAGTTAGCACACTATGTGAACATACACAGGAACAGCCTATTACCCATTTATAGCCCCCTCCCTTTTAAGTCTTCCAGACTTTAAAAATCAGGCTTCCTGTAGCTCAAACAGTAGAGCAAGGCAATAGCGGTGCCAAGGTCATGGGTTTGATTCTTGATTCAGAGTGGGGAATGGGAATGTAACACCATGTAATTCTGCGTGAAGCTGAAGTCCTAGTATCCTGCTCTGTAAAAGGATAAGTTTTACTTTTTTAATTTTTTTGTAGAACTTTATTACAGTATGGTTTTATTATTGCAGTATATTTTTTACTTTCTTTCTCTTTGTCTCTATGAGTGTCTCATGGACATACTGGATCCAGATATGTTGTAAGTACTGTTTGGTAAGGAGCCAGTGCTTTTTTGTGTGCTGATTATTTGTCTCTATTGTTCTCTCTCTGCTTTATTCTCTCTCTTTCTGTGGTCCTGACTTCTCACATCCCTCAATCCAGCACCACAATACCAGCACACAAACAGGAATTGACCCCTGATCACTGAAAATGTCTCTTCCTGCAGTCCATACCTTATAAACTGTTAAAAAAAATTCTGTTACTGTTTATAGACAGTCACAGATAATATTGTTATGGTCTAGCCTATGGTATTCTCTCAGAGCTCAGATCAGGGCTGCACACCTAATTAAGTAAATGATTAAGATTAGGAGTACCACAACTAACTGTGAAAAAAGTCAGTTATAGCATTCCATGTGTAATCACCCCACTCACAACTCCTCCCGTTTATTTGGATGTACAGTGTCTTTACGAGCACATCAAACAGGGGAATTTTCAGACGCGCGCTCCAACAGCACCAGACGCGAGTCAAACAAACGTGGAAATGGTACCGTGACTGCGGTCAGATGAAATGTTGTCAGGCTATATGTCGGTAAAAACTAATCTTCCTGTCCTGTCAGCCGTTATACTATGCTCGTAGCGCACACAAATGTGCCGGCGCGCGCTGTATTAGGCTATAGGAAAGGAAAGGGAGGAAAGGACGTGACTTGTGGCCAAATATGATCAGAGCGCTGATCATTCACTCCCCCCACTGACAATCCCTGCCAGACCTGTTTCAAACCCAAATGAAACTATGAGTATGCAATGTTGTAGTTATGTCATCAGTTGAGACATGAATTTACAAAAAGGGCGATTAAAGCTGCCTTAAAAATGTGCATGTAAGTATTTATTATTTATAGGCCATATTTAAAGCAGTGTCAGATCTGCATCAAGTTCAGCAGCTTTTAAAGTAACAGGAGCCAAAATATCATAATAACCAGCTGCTGTGATGTATGATAATCAAAGAACAGAATTAAAAAGAGGAAATTAATAACTTCTGTAGTTCTAAACTTTAGTTTATGCAATTTAGTGTTTGATAACTTTAGGCTATATTTTCTTGCTAAAGGGCACAGGTAGCTAGCCTATATGACATTTATTGTAAAGGGTTTATGTGAAGATTCATTTAAGTTCACTTAAATTAGAAGTTATTTTTAAAAGTTAAATGTTAAAGTGATAGCTCTCAATTATACTGTAATGTTGAATGGTTATATTCAATGGTTAAATATTAGGAAAAAAAAATTCATAGAGACATCAGTTGGAATCAGTGATACTTGCCTTTAGTAATTAAATTATTATTATTATTAAATTATATATATATATATTTTTTTTTTTTTTGCAGTGATTTAGCATTTAAACCAATGGCATACATTAGATTGCTAAAATGCAATGCAAATCAGATGTAATTTGGCCACAGACCTATGCACAATGACAACCAACCAGTCATCAACCAGTTAGAGCAATCTTTAAGCAGTCTGCACCACAGGTTAGCAGTAAATATTATATGCAGTGCATATAAAATTTATTTCTCTGTATAAAATCATATTTCTCTGTAGAATTCAGAAGGTGCATCAAATTACAATTCAAGAGGTGTTGCTAATGAATGTGGCTCTTATGGTTTCTAGCTTTCCCACTAATGTGGGCAGGTTTGTTTGTTGTGCCCTGTTCATTTGCTTTCTTTTTCTGTTTCTCTCATGTGTTTTATAAAAATAGCAGTCTCTAAGGTTAATGGTGTGATCTGGTGTTTACTTTAATATGATTAAAGTGATTATAGTATACCATAGTAAATATTATTCCTGATTTAAAAAAAAAAAATCAGTAGGTGTGCCTGCTGAATTTTAAGAAACACTCAAAGATAAAATAATGTTTTTTTTAGAGAAATGGGTGATGTTCTGGCAAAAAAATACCAGTATATTTTCTGTTATATATACAGACATTTCCCTAAACCGTAAAACACTACATAATTCAAAATATGGGTAAAACAAAAACAAACAAAAATTACAAAAAAATTACACTCACATGCTTGAGCACAAATTAAGATATTTTTGATGAAACAGCCAATCAAATGGAACGTGGAGAGCAGCAGTAAAGCAGCATTTGGACGTGTGATATTTAGTAGAGCAGCAGTTGGACGTGCAATGTTTAGCATACTGATCGTTTTATAATACGTTATATTTTGTTTTCTTTGCTCACACACAGACACCTTGCCTACACCAGCTGTCGTGTTGTGCCGTCCTGTGTTGTAACAGCTAGAGGCTGTCTACACTGGACAAAGCGACCATTGCAAATCATTTGAACTTTGTGTCAGCACGTCATAAATAGAGTGACAGCAGTTTACTGTCGGAATTTGTTGTGTTGTGCCGCATCCAGTGCAGACAGCATCACTTATTATAATGAGTTCTACAGTATTCTGTTGTGTCACGCTGCTTGCATCCAATGTAAACAGCATCACAAATTATAATAGGTTCTACTGTATTTTGTCGTGTTGCACCGGTCGTGTCCGGTGCACACAAGGGTGAGAGCCACGTAGTTGCACATGAACACTGAATTCCATTCACTTCCGCGTCTATTTGTGGCTGAAATAACATACGTGCGAAATTATGTCAAAATGCATGTCTCTGCAAGTATCCTTGTAAACAAAGATGCTTATGGCTTAGGTGAAGGTAAACAATTTAGAAAGATGTTCCTTTCTGTGTCAAGAATGTTAATCAAACAACAAAACAGAGAAAAATCACTTTTGTAGCTTTAACACAGATTTATTAGATTTAATGTATACAGTAAAGACTATGCAGTGTTATTTTACACTTGAATATTTAATTTCTGTACCTAAATACTGTTAGACTTATCTGAAAAATTCATTTTACTTGTATCTTTGCTCTATTATATTTATTTATGCTTGTAATTTGTTTATTTACTATGCTGATTTACTCACCTACAAAATCACCCCAATATTTTTTTTTCCCAAATAGAGCTATTAAAGTTTTTTTTTTTCTATATCGCAATATATATCACAGCAAAACAAAATATCCAACTCTTGCATAGAAAAAACTGAAATTATTAATGTTAAAGTGAAGTGTGAAGTGAAAGTGACACGTGGCCAAGTATGGTGACCCATACTCAGAATTTGTGCTCTGCATTTAACCCATCCAAGTGCACACACACACACACACCGTGAACATACACCCAGAGCAGTGGGCAGCCATATTGCTATCGCTGCGGCACCCTTGCTCAAGGGTAATAGGGTAATACTCAGTCGTAGTATTGAGGGTGGAGAGAGCGCTGATTAATCACTCCCCCCACCAACAATCCCTGCCGGACCTGGGACTCGAACTCGCAACCTTTTGGTTACAAGTCCAACTCCCTAACCATTAGGCCACAGCTGCCCCCGACAACAGCAAAACAGCAAAAGAGAAAAACATCTACTAAATCACAGGTGAAAGGATGATGAAAAACAAATCAGTATGACAACCAATTAGAAGTGGGAACATGGATCAAAGGAATCTAGGTTAAACTAGAGCTGGACGATTTTCTAGACGATTTTCAAATCTTAACCAATTTTAAAACCATGGGAGACCACAAACATGAAGACAGTTTCCTCTGATTTTTAGTATTATAATCCTCTGAATGCGCACACTAGACGATTCGATCAGACCGCAAGACCACACACTTGTTGACTGTAGGAACTATTCAGGGCTCTAGAGTGCGACCTAATTTCTCAATGGTGAGACTAAAAAAAAATCTGAGGTTGAACCGGTGCGACCAGCCATTCGACGGGAAAAAAATCTCCGCTAATCTGCAAGTCTCCCTGTGGTTAAACGTCATTAGGCCCATATCGTGGTCTAAACCAGTGGTTTTCAGACCCTGGGTCGCAACCTTCGTGTGGGGTCACCAGGATGATTTAAGGAAGATGTATATATGTATGTAACAAAGTTCAAGACTCAGTAGGGAGAAGGATGCGGGAAGCTGCAAACGTAACTTTAATAACAAATAAACATTAACAATAAAATGAAAGTAAGCGGCAGCCGCCTCACTCCAGACTCCAGTGCTTATCTGTGTTTGCGTTTTTCAGTTACAATCCACTCACTGCTCAAAACACCAGACTTTTTGTTCAGTCCTGAGTTCTGCAAGCTATTTAATCCTCTCATTATAACAAATCCTGTAGACACACCTGTAGAATGCACGTTCAGTACCGCCGAGAGTTTCAGGCAATCGTTAAAACGAGCAAAGTAAAACACGCACACGCATTCAAAAGCAATTTTAATAAATGTATTTATAATTTATTTATTAAATGCGATGCGGCTTAAAATTTGGGTGCACCTAACTTTTGCAACCAGTGCAAAAAGTTAGTCTAGAGCCCTGACTATAGTTTCAGCTATTGAAGCATGCAACATCCAGTAAGTGACGCAGCCCAATCAAGATTCCTAAATATCAAACACATTTGATATTTATGATTTCAGTTCGAGACGCTCTGTCTTGATCAGGAACAGTTACATAATCGTAATGACAACACACAACAGAGGATTTTTTGGACGAAAAATAGTTCGTGACAAGCCTCAAATTGGGCAACTAATTGTTAAAATAGGCCTTTAAATCGTCTAGTGTGCAGCCATTTTAACCACAGGAACAAGAAACTCTACAACTAAACCAAAACAGAATGAGTCTGTTACACCTACAGTATTTATTTACTTGTTTGTTTTTATTGCCACAGGAAATTATGAAGTTGGTGATAAATAAAACATTCATGCAACCTAGCAAAGGTCAGAGTCTGCGATCATATAATAAGGGGAAATATGTATTAATTAATTATGATTAGTAAAAGTATTTGGATCAGGTAACTAGTTTGGAGGATTCCTGACACAGTCAGTCTTATGCATCCCCCCTGCACTTGTCTAGCAAATGTTTAGTAAGAATGTCTAGTAGAATATTACTCTTTTGGCCATAGCTAACAATATCTTAATACTTGACCAACACACTTTAGCTGTGTTGGCATGATTAGAAACTCCAGTCTGTGAGCAAAACTACAAAAAATCTCAAGCGAGATACAATCACACACACACACACACACACACACACACACACACACACACACACACACGCATGCACGCATACAGTTTGGTATAAAGAGGATTTATGCAGAAGCAGAATGAAGAATAAAAGTTATTATTATGGAACTAAAGCGTGGAGTTATATGGGCAGCAATTGATATTCAGCAGATTTGCAGCCTAAAGGAAACACTTTCTTAATTCAAAACACTTTTGTGAAAGGGGAAGACGATACTTATGTTGTCAATTAATAAGACTATGTTTGCATGTATCACCCGTTTTAAAGTCCTGATGCAGAATCTGTGGTCTTGTGAAAGTGTGAAGATGTCAAACCCTTGAGAGTTCCAAAGTAGGTTTGTTGGAGTCGGTTATAGCAAGCTTTAGAAGTTCCATGCTGACCCTGTTTGGTGTCCAGGGCAGCGACTCTGACTCTGGGTCTGAGAAGAGTTTTTCTGGCTTTTGGGCTAGGAAGCTCTGTACCAGTGTTCAATGTGATAAACATGAGTGTAGGGCTGTGCAGATAATCAGATGCGATTATCATGCGCATCTCGCTTTCAGAAACTCTCTGCAAACAAATCAAATACATTAACACTGCCATGTACTTTACCATGCCAATCTCTCCAATAGTTGCCATAGCAGAACTCTAGTTGTTGGACTGTTTTTTACTGTCCTCACCATTGCTTCTCATTCATAAAGCTCTCACAGGTGTTATCTGACAGAAGACTCTGGTTTCTGTAATTTTAATAGCTGCAATGAGAGAGAAAGCTGTGCTAAATTTGTGATGCCAGGCACAGATTGCTCTCTCATTACTACATCCTTTTACCATGGCCATTAAATCAGAACAAGATTGAGTCAGAGTCTCTGAGTTTAAATTTTGGGATTGAATTATTCATGATAGAAAGGGGCTTTTTAATCTCTCTGGGCCAACTTGATGTTAATGAATGGCACAGAATTTGCATAATCCCTTAAAGTGATGGAATGGAGAGAAGGACTTGAATGGAGTGCATGCAGAGAAAACATGAGTGCATAAGTCTGACTGGCATAGCTCTTAAGAATCATGAGAGATATGATGTGAAACTTTCTATGTAGTTGGAATATGCTAGTCTAAAATTTTTGGCAAATTTTTATATTAGATGTGTTGTTGGGTTCGAAAACCTCTTGACAGATAATGTCTAAAACCAGACTGCTCCTCTTGCAATTGTATGTTGGTCACTCAGAGGAGGCGTTGAAGGAGAGCCAAGGGCAAAACCAGAGACTGAAAGTACCATGATACCATGCCAGTTGTTGTAATTGGCGAAATTTCCCTTTTTCGGAAGGTAAAAAAGCCCCTGCGCTAGTATCAAGACTACGTTACTTCTATTGCCAGATATGATAACCCTCTCAAAATATGTGGAAATTTTAAAGCAAGAAGGATATTCCACCAAATAGTGATTTTGGCAAATGTAATTTTAATTTTTAACTTAATTCTATTTTATAACGCAGCTACGACATGTAGGTAAGAATTAATAAATTACTCCACATAAGTGAACAAATTAAGTAAATAATTTTGCCTTTCTATGAGACTTTTAATAATATTTCACAAAACATTTCTTCAGTACATAAATGCCATTACATTGCATCTACACTGCAGCACAACTCAACAAAGCTTGAGTCTGAATAACAATTAATTGGCTCCTCAAATGTAAATAATAACAATTAATTGGCTCCTTTTTTTAGTTGTTCCTGTCTCCTTTTTTTAGTTGGAGTATGTTTATCACAGTACAAACAACCATGTGAAAAGCTGCCATTGCAAAATGGTCTACTGAGGGAATGTGACAACAGTGACAGATGTACGGTAATGTATGAGTAGTAAGGCATGGGAGCAGATCATGTAAGCACATGGTATGGATTATATCAGATACAGAGAAAAAGCTCAGTTAATTCTGTCAGCTGTAGTTCTGAAGGTCTGTGTCTGGCATTAGTAAGTGTTTTGGTGGTTTGGGGTAAATGTTCATTGTGAAGCCAAGAGCTTATTTTTTGCTTTCAGTTCATACCATTTTTCAACCCTAGCATAACCAGACAGATTACCATTACCGTTAGTACTTTGACCAAAATCCATGGTTGCAGGCTTCTTGCAACACTGCTTAAAAGAAAGCATTGTGAAATTTTCCCAACAAAGGCATCAGAGTTGTGCTTCATTTATTTTCCCAGTTTTCTGCGCTTCATATTTTTAGAGGAAACTGCCTTATATCATCTTGCCTAACAAGCACAAAATGTGTGAAAATTGACTGAAGGGACTGATTTCCATCAAATAAGAAAAAGTGAGTTAAATTTTTTTTTTTAGTGGTCCCTTTTAAAAGAAGACACAGTTGTCAAATAATTAAGATTCAGCTTGTTTGCATTCTGTTGCATGATTCTCTTTACATTTATGCATTTGGCAGACACTTATATCTGTGACCTACAGTACATTGTATTTGAAGTAAAGGCCTGAAACGATTAGCTGATATTACTGACAATGTCGACAATAAAAGATTTTCGACAAATATTTTTGTTGTCGAATAGTCGTTTGATCTCATATGATGCAATGTAAAGAACCTGCAATAATGCGGTTTGACCAGTGTGGCGCTGTAGCATAAGACTGTAATTCAGTCCTCCTGCCATGCAATTCAATAGAAAAACACACAGTGCTTCAGAGCAAACGCAGCGTTTCACTTCCAACTGGTTAAGCTTTTGTGGAAATGAAAATGATTTCTATATTTACCCATTCAAAAGACAACAGTTCTGCATATAGACAGCGCAATATAACCTAAAAAGGATTTTTGTGTCTATGGTTCGCTGCTGCAGTGCCGTCTTTTGGTCTTTTGCCATAATAGACTGCAGCCAATAGAAATACTTCTCTATTGCTGCGCTGCTTGTGAAAGCAGACTGCCATTCATCATAACAAACTAAATGTAGAGATGATGTAAATAATAGATTCAGTGTGACTTTGTGAGATCACAGTGAACTAAGACTTTTTTTTTTTAGACTTTTTAGTATTTTAATGATAATGAAGGACAATGTGAAATTGAATTTATACAACAGTTTTATACATTTTTGATTTTATATAAAAGTTAATATTAAGTGACTTACATTTTAGGAACACTGTTGTCTGATTGTGCTCTATATCGTCAAGTTTTCATCACAGTTGAGCCGCTGCGCATTTGACACAGCAATGTTTTTTGAATGAAACTGCACTGAACAAATCAATTTAATGAATTATTTAGTCACAAAGACTTTGACTTACTGCCACCTATTGGCGGTTTCAGTTTAATTTTTTAAAGTATATAGTGAGTCATTTAAATTATTTAAATGTCTGTATTCAAAACTATATATTAAAAACAATGTAATAACATTGTTATTATGAAATTCATTAATTCCACCTCTGAGTAATGTCAAATATTCTGTAAATATTCTATAATGCTACATTTGAGCTCTTCTGTACCATGCAAAGATGAATTGTTGATGCTGATTTCATTTGACTGGTAACTTATTTAGTCTGATTGTATCTTATTATTTTATAGAATTTATTGTTTAAAAAAAGGAGTCAAATATCACCTTATAATGGGAAGGTTAATTTCTTTCACTGTTCCTAATTTTTTTTGTTTGTTTGTTTTTTAAGTAGGAGCACTAGTGCTCCTGAAAAGAATGCAAGCGTAGAGTCCTTAAGAATGTAATGTTACTTTTCAAAAACTAAGTGCAAACGTTTTTATAAAGTGTAATCTATTAAATATAATCTACAAATCATGTAATATTGTACCAATAATTAAGAAGTGTTTTGAGGGCTTAGCTAAACAGGCCAATTTTTTTAGAGACCTTTTTTTTAATAAACACAGGGGGTCATTAATGATGCTCACATGCAATTAATGATGATCACATGCAAATTCACACACAACTTATCTTATCTTTAATTTGGCTGGAATTGCAGGTGCCTGTCTTAATATACAAGGAGGTTTAATAGTTGTTAATAAATGTTATTATAGATTATAAAGTGTGTTATAATTTAATACATCTGAAAGGTAATCTAAAATTACCATTATTAAAAGCTGAATAATCAATCAAAGTCTACTGATTGATCAGTGAAATAATCGACGATTAGTCGATTAATCGTTCTAAATAATAGTTAGATTAAAGGATTATCAAAATAATCATTTGTTGCAGCCCTACAAAGTACACATTTTACCTATTCTTGCTTAACCTGGATATTAAACACATGACCTTGGCATGTCTTGTGCCATAATACTGAGCTAAAATAAGGTGAGTGTGGGATGGCATTCACACAGACAGCAACCATGCGCAAACAAAGTGACCTCATAACATTCATTTTAATTAAGAGTTACTGATTTCCTTCAATAGGAGCAACAGCAATCGTTGACAATTTAACATAGTTAAACAGAGCACTACTTTATGCAAATAACAAGAAACCACCAGATGCATGTTCTTAGTGCTGCAAGGTGGCTAATGCTTCTCTTTTATTTCATGTAGCTACACCCAACAAACCCACAAATTCGGTCACACACCTATGTGTTTAGACAAGGCTCAGCTTGTTACTTTCAGTCCAAAACATGTCATTGTGCACTTTATTTTTTCATCCACCCAGCTTTAGAGACTGTATTGAAAAAAACAACATGTCTGTCTGAAGAAGAGTCTCACAATGATGTGATTCTAAAATAAGCATGTCTGGAGTTCTTTTCCATTCTCCGTATGAAGCCCGAGCTTTTGACGTATGAACTGGAAATGGGAAATTACGACTTTGCAGACAGTTTACATTCGCATGCAGGTACATTACACACTGCAAGAAAGGTAATTTTCGAAAAATCCATACTGGGGCACTCTAAACTGTACTGTGCGTAATTAAAGTGCGGCCATGAATTGTACAGACAGTAAGTGTTTTCAGGTTAAAAATAAGAATGACAACAGTTCTAAACAATGTGAATACAGTTAAGAGACAATAGTAACTTTTAACTGTAAATCATGCTAAATTGGGGAAAGTGATTGCAAACATTCACAAAATATAAAGAGCAATACTTATGTCATCTGGGTGTGAAGCTGGATCCTCCTTAGCTCACTTAGGGGAGGATATATGCTGATAGGGCAGAGTCCGTCACCAGTCGTGGGCGGGGCCTGCACAGTAAAAAACAACTCAGCCAACTTAAAATAATTTGTTACCTGGCTGCCTTAAAATTTTAAGTTCAGTCAACTCAAAGAAGTTTAGCCAACTTGAAATGTTAAGTTGTACTAAGTGACAACTTAGATACTTGAGTTGATTCAATTTTAAATTTTAAGGCAGCAAAGGTAACAAATGATTTTAAGTTGACTCAGCAAATTGTGTGTTTTATTTTTTACAGTGTGTTTCAATGTGACATCACAATGTAGAGAAAATGCAAACAACTCATTTTGAGACACTACTTATGATGTATGTGGAGTATGAACAAAGGAGTGTGTGGATTTTTACCATTATAGCAGCGGTGGGTAGAGTAGCCAAGAGTATGTATATATATATATCCATGTACAGTATATATATCCAAAGTAACTAGCAACTCGCTACTTGAGTAGATTTTTCATTGGATACTTTTTTACTCTTACTCAAGTAACTATTAGGATTGTTACTTTTACTTGAGTAATTATTTATATATACACACAGGGGCATTTCTTCATTTCTAACTTGAGGGCGATTTTGTAACTACCTTAACTCATATAACTTAAAAGCTGAATCTGCAATGTCATGCAATTTGCAATGCAGTTTGTTGTTTATGCTGTTGAGAGAATTTGCGAATGCATATTCATCAGAATTCAGTCAATGAGTGTGCACAACTCTGAACACTGAACAACAGTCAATCTAGGTTACTGCTACTGCAATATTACTTAAATGAATTTGAATGTGTATCTGTGGAATCGTTCACATAATAAAGATTCTCATTGCAGGCCAACAGTAGAATATGCAGATCTGGCTTCAAATGACTGTAGATCTTGACTGAACAAATGTTCTGAATTACCTGGAACAAATGATAAACTGCAAAGAAACAATTCAGTAAATGCTGGGAACTGAAAAAATCATTCAAAGTGATTCGCAAAACAATTCAGACCATTTTGCAGGCTTGTTTGTTCAAGGCCTTGAACAGAATCGACTCAAAAGAGTGATTCATTCGCGAATGGGGCATCGTTCATGCCCCAGATAAAAGAGACTGTGTGCTTGGAATAAAAAATATGCATCAAACTTACGTAACGAGAGGAATGCCGCCTACTGTCGCGAAGTAAAAGTTGTTTCATTAGTAATGTACTTGAATTAAAGTAAAGTACCATCTTTAAATATTCTAAAAATGTAACAGAGTAAATGTACTTCATTACTACCTCTGCATTATAGTGTGGTTGTGTACAAACATTGCTAACATATTTGTGTTCAAACATCTTTTTCCACACATACTGCTTAGAATTAAGGCCAAAAAGTTCTATCTTGGTCTTATCAGACCAGAGAATCTTATTTCTCACCATCTTGGAGTCCTTCAGGTGTTTTTTAGCAAACTCCATGCAGGCTTTCATGTGTCTTGCACTGAGGAGAGGCTTCCGTCGGGCCACTCTGCCATAAAGCCTCGACTGGTGGAGGGCTGCAGTGATGGTTGACTTTCTACAACTTTCTCCCATCTCCCGACTGCATCTCTGGAGCTCAGCCACAGTGATCTTTGGGTTCTTCTTTACCTCTCTCACCAAGGCTCTTCTCCCCCAGTAGCTCAGTTTGGCCGGACGGCCAGCTCTAAGAAGGGTTCTGGTCATCCCAAACATCTTCCATTTAAGGATTATGGAGGCCACTGTGCTTTTAGGAACCTTAAGTGCAGCAGAATTTTTTTGTAACCATGGCCAGATCTGTGCCTTGCCACAATTCTGTCTCTGAGCTCTTCAGGCAGTTCCTTTGACCTCATGATTCTCATTTGCCCTGACATGCACTGTGAGCTGTAAGGTCTTATATAGACAGGTGTGTGGCTTTCCTAATCAAGTCCAATCAGTATAATCAAACACAGCTGGACTCAAATGAAGGTGTAGAACCATCTCAAGGATGATCAGAAGAAATGGACAGCACCTGAGTTAAATATATGAGTGTCACAGCAAAGGGTCTGAATATTTAGGACCATGTGATATTTCAGTTTTTCTTTTTTAATAAATCTGCAAAAATGTCAACAATTCTGTGTTTTTCTGTCAATATGGGGTGCTGTGTGTACATTAATGAGGAAAAAAAATGAACTTAAATGATTTTAGCAAATGGCTAAAATTACAACTCTGGTCCTCGGGACTCACCTCCCAGAATGTTTTTTTTTTTAGATGTCTTGCTATTCAACACATTAAGAAGGTGTTGAAATGAATTGGTGAGACATCTGAAACATACTGATAGCTGGGTCCTTGGGACTGTAGTTAAGAAACACTGGTTTACAATGAGATCACAATGCATATGTGTAAGTGGACAGCATCTGGATACTGGCCACATGTTAATGTTAAATGCAAACACAGGCTGAGTAGCTATACGTAGATTGATTTGATAAATCGGATCACAAAACGATTTGGATTTGGACATGTTTACACCTGTATTTAATGTGATCCAATTGTGAGCATATCACAGAGACACATGTTTAGACACCAGAACAGGGAAACGGATAGAAATCTGGTGAAAAAAAATCTCTCCTGACTGCAGTACAGGAAACAGGAGTGGCAACTGTATTCTGCTGCTCTTGAGGGAAGACTCTTTTAACTTTTTTAGTCCCACAGCTAAAAATCGAACTCTTTTGTCTTTTCAGAATGAACTGTGTAGAGCCCCTAGGCACACGTCCAGGATTGAGAGCTGACAGATTACTCTCATTATTCTTCTGCTGAGTAAGCGCCTTCAGATAAGACTTCCTAAAAACTTCTGCCTGCCCTCCATCCTGTCATCATCCAAAAAGCCCTCAGCCATTTGCTGGGGGAAAACAGTGAGGCCATGGATACAGAGTCCACTTACTCTGGCTACTCATTCTACTCAGGCCGGTCGAGGGGATCTCACAGACACGGGTAAGAGTTTCCATGAGGGTCTCTTTCTCATTCTGTTTCCTATTTGCCTATCAGTTGTTGAGTGCAAGTTCTAAAGCAGCTACAGTGTGATATGCAACAGGTCACTGGATACTGTCTTCCCTCTGTCTGCCTGTCTCATCATATGAGATCATTGTCACTCTTTTCTTTTTGCCCTCCCATTCATTTTCCTTTTCTCTGTTAAGTTTCTTTTTCATCAGATGGACCAACATCTGGTTACTTATTC
Source organism: Cirrhinus molitorella (assembly GCA_033026305.1). Classification (NCBI taxonomy): domain Eukaryota; kingdom Metazoa; phylum Chordata; class Actinopteri; order Cypriniformes; family Cyprinidae; genus Cirrhinus; species Cirrhinus molitorella. Next base: position 22,046,752 of record CM065120.1, read on the forward strand.
TATGGCTTACTCAAGGTCTTCAATACCCAGCACTTTAAATTTCCTTTATACATGGCATGCAACCCAATGTGTCCCAGCAGCTACACTCCCTCATGTCTCTGTTTCTGTCACTCTCATTCTTTGTTAGCCTTTAAGTTTACTTTGTTAGCATTTGAGTTTACTGATATATATATTTTTTCCCCTTACAGTATGTGCTTCAATAATACTTTAACTCAGAAAAAACTGGAATCACACACTGTAGATCCAAGCTGCATTTTGAAGTTTAGCTGACCACAAATGTTGTTTCTAACATAAAATGTTTTGCATGTTTTTATAATTACTCCATGTATTTACATGCAGCATTTTCACACTTTTTTTCAAAGTTTTAACCTTAGTGCAGCACTTTCAGAGCTGACAGGGATCTTTATGCTAGTTTTTACAAAGTTATGTAAATTACTAGTAATGTACTTATACAAGTAGTAAAGTACTTATACAATGTCAGTCTATACTAAAATTAGAAAGATGTAATGATAACAGCCTTGCTGCAGTACAAGTTTTGCTAAGTAATTACTCAATGTGGTACCTGTGAGCTGTCTGACTGACAGGTGGCTGCTTTCAAATGCTGATATGATGTGAAGAGCACCTGCATTTTGCATTATATGGCTGTGCATGACTGAAAATATCTGACACATCAGCTACTTGATCAAAATACCCACCATGCTATTTATTAATGCAATAAAACATGCTATGTCTGTGATTCAGGCGTTGCCGTGTAAATGAGGCCCAATAATCCTGCCACTATGTCTAGTATGTCATTAATAATACTGATAATAAAACAATTTTATTGGATGGACAATTTAAATACATTCTCAATAATTAGAAACTAAAAAACTCATTGTTCTGTTGCATTATTTTGCTGTATTACTTTGTATTATTGACAGTTGCCACATATTTAATTATAATTATCAGTTTGCCTTGTTATTTCACTTTTTAAATAGTTAAAAGGAGTATGTTCAATGCCAAATTAGTTTTAGCTGCAGTATCTTAATTGGAGAATCATGAAGTTTCACTGGTGTTGAAATAGACTACTGAAATTATAGTATAACAAATTTTAGTAAAACTAAATTGCACAAAGAACATCTTAGAACACATTTTAATTAAACTTTCCAAAATATTGCTCAAATCAAGCTAAAAGTATCTGTGATAATCACATAGGAAATTATTGTGCTGCAAATGACTTCCTCATTGCAAAGCATCAGTTATCAAAACAAACAAGCTCAGTCTGACAGTTCTACACTACCAAGCTATGATTTGATCCCGCTGTTTAAATGTTGTTTATGCTAAATGGTGTTTTATATCAGTCAAAAAAAGTAAGATGGAATTTTTTTCAGTGCACACAAACAATGGTGCACTAGTTAAATACACTTTAAGTTGTTGTTAAGTGTGCTTAGCTATAAACAGAGAAGAAGTGTATGCTGCAGATCATGAAGTGCACTGATAATCTATATGCCATACTAGGTTAGTTGAGAGTAGAAGTGCATTGCATTTGAAACATGAAACTGGTTATCCTGGTTTCACCTTCGCCACCCTGCCAAGCTTTGATTTATGGTCACAAGCATCTGGAGAAACCATAATTTACTGTCAAACCCAGTAATGCTTGCTGTCAGATTGTGCACACACATACTTGATCAGTTACAAACACTGCACATATGCAGATCAACACAGTAAGAATTAGCGACTGGCTCCACATACCGTGGCATTAAATGTTTTAAGATGGAAGGAGGTTTCGATTTATCATTATCAACCAATTAATCATCTAGTGTGTAATTAATATAGATAATTTTTCTTTGGTTTGATTTTTTTTTTTTTTTTAGATGGTTTGATTTAACCCATTTATTGTTCGTATGGCAGTTTTCCTCACAGCATGTTACAATTAATTTAATATCATATCTTAAAAAGATCTGAATAAAAAAAAAAAAATAGTCATGTGATCTGTTAGCAAAACAGTGGGTGGATGGTTATGGTTGGGTTGTGCACATTCTGTTCCAGCATGGATTCCAATATTCCTTGAGATCTAGAAAGTGCTAGATCTTACATTAAGCCTTACTCATGTAGAAAATTGAGCTGTTTGATTCAACTAATTTTAATTATATGGTTCAGCACACTGATAATGATACACAGAACGGAATGAAATTAAAAAAAATTCAAGCCCTAATCTGCAGTACACTGGGATTTATAGGGTCCCAATAAGAGATTCCCATGTTAATTTGGATTAGGAACGTTTTTCCAAAGACTTCCAAAGGCAGACACTAGTTGCAAGTGTGTACTCTGTCATTCGTTTCTAGTTTGCAACATTTATGTTTGATGTGTGTGTGATTTTCTTGTCACCAATAATAGCTGTGATATCACCCTGGTAAGCCATTTCTTGCAAACAAGAAGATGATAACTGTTTGTCACATTTAGTTTAGCTTTTTGTTCCCATCTTTAAAAAGCAGAGCAGGAAATGGGCAGGACACATGGAAGCAGATGAGAATGGGAGGCGTTTAACATGCTGTGCTTGTTTTGACAGGATTGAGCCTGTTCTCAGTGAGAGCATTGCTGTTTAGAATTAACCTGTATTTTACACTGAGCTGGCAATATGAAAATTGGTGTTTTCTTTAGTCTGTTGTAGCATCATGCTATGATTTATTTTTTAAGCCCACAATGAACAGCTTGATAACTATTTAAAGGAATAGTTAATCTAAATATGAAAAAAAAAAAAAATCTCTGGAAGTCTTTGTGACTGTATACCGGCTTTCTGATTGACAGTTTCACTATGCAATGTTTATTGATCCTGCTCCCTGGTCACAGCATATCTGAAATTCACTTAATTTGACAGAATTACACTTGAGAGCAAGAGAGATGAAATAAACAGACAGACAGACAGACAGACAGTGAAGTTCAAATATGCTGTGATCAGGGAGCAGGATCAATAAACATTGCATAGTGAAACTGTCAATACCTTTAACATACACAACATGCATATAATCTGCCAAAATACTTAACACTATAAAGATTTGAGAATTAATGTCATCTTCAGTAAGGTAAGAACATTGTATTTTTTTCATAATTTTATTGTGGTCTGTGTCTTTGTGTTAAAAGGTCAATGCTCACCACTGCTACTGTTGATAGATGAGGGTGTTAGTTATTTATTTAGGGGAAGTGGCATAAATTCTTATATGCACAAGCTCTGAACACCAAGAGCTTTATGTTTTTCAGCAGGATTTCCTGTTGCTTCCATTTTCACATCCACACTCTAGAAAACACTGGGTTAAAAACAACCCAATTTGGTTTGTTTTAAACCCAAGGGCTGGGTAAATATAGGACAGAACACATTTGGGGTTAATTTTACCCAGCAAATTGGATTGTTTATTTAACCCATCATAAGGGGTTGATTATTTTTTATTATAATATATATATATATATATATATATATATATATTATTTTTTACTTTATACATGAAATAATGTTTACAGATTAACTTAAATCATCTAAACTTGTTGTTACATCCCTCCCAATATTTAGGGGTAGGAGAGGATGACATGAAAGACCGGCTTGTTTTTATTGTAGTCACCGTGCACTGAAAGAGAGGGAAAACAAAAACAATTGCCACAGCTCTCCAAGACTGCAATAACGGTTTTATTTACAAGCCACTATTTACAAAAAAGAAAGGTTTTCTATATAAATTTAGAAGAGTATTTACAAACGAAATAATAAAGAACGTTAACAACATAAACACTCGTAGCACTGGGGAGACAAAAGGGGGGAGTGTATGCCAAAAATAAAGAAATAAATAAAACAGAACAAACTAACTACCCCAGTTAAAACTACACCTATTACTAAGGAAAAGAAAAAGAGAAAAATAATTCTTCAATGTCCGAGACGTCGTATATAAGCTACCCTGTCTAACAAACAAAAAATACAAATAGTGGCCCACGCTCGCTGACCTAGTGTGTCTATACAAGCCAATCGTTCCTACGTGTGCGCTATGTTTTCAGAAGAGGTCGGGAATAACGCTGAGTGGAGACACACAAAGGGGAAATTGAGTCGCACCAAGAGGCGTTCACAAAAACGCGATACAGAAGACCGCAACCAAGATAAACACAGAAAAAGCGCTCAAGTTCAAGTGTACACCAGCGTTTCCCTTTTACAGAATATCCACCCGGACATCCAGCGTGACACATCTGACGCGGGCACATAACGTCCTCCAATCCATTTACTTCCCGAATAACAGACAGCAATCTGGGCCAGTCTGAAGGGACTTCTGTAACAAGAGGTAAAACAACAGCAACAACAGCAGAACGTGGCCAACACACTCACGTCTTGGGGACATAACACTTGTAAAATACTCCCCACAACCAGTGGTTTGCATGAAAACTTCCTTTATTTTCTTTTATTTATAATTTACAGCATTGTTTATCATTTTAATGTATACATTAAAACTTGTTTAACAAACATTAAAAGTACAAATTAAACATTAAACAGAAGTAATTCACGTGTAATTGACCAGTCTCTGTTATTCCGTCTCCACTGTAACGGCACTGGTTCTCGTGCCCCAACTGGAGTGCCCAATCTTTTGTTGTTACATTAGACCCAGAAGCTGGGTAACACAAAAACTACCCAAACACTGAAAAAAATAAATAAAAATTACCCAAAAGGCTCAACCCAGCATTTGGGTTAAAAAATAACCCAGGATTTTTTAGAGTGCAGTACTTTATTTGCCCTACTATAGTTTTATATTAAGCTAGACCTGAAATGGTTTAGACTCCAGGGGATTTCCAGATGATCTGATGTACAACACAGATGCACATGATTTGTTGTTTTGACACAATCTGTATTGTATAAAGCACTATAAAAATAAAGGTGACTTTGCTTAACCTTTGAGTCACATGATGTTCTGAGTCTCATGATGTTCAGATAAGCGCACAAAATAGCATGCAGGATCAAGGATCTTGTACAATGGAAAGATGCAGGAACTTAAGCTTTGCATATCTTCAGATACATTGGGATATTTAGATTAGTGATTAAATTGAACCAAATGCTTCTCAAAACGATTTACCCCCACACTGGTTATGCCTGCTTTTCAAAACTGGTGTAAATGCAACAAAACTCAGGTGAAATAATGCGTAAAAGCAACTTTTAAATGTTTTATTTAAAGTATAATATATTAAGAACAATTATCCAATTATTAAATATTATTAAATATGAAGTGTCTGTATAATGTGTTCTCAAAACATTTCGAAGCATTTTTGATGTAAAGTCTCTTTTACTAAAATCATGTGACTTTGATATGCACACAAAGAAGTGTTTCGAAAGCACCCATCATTAATTTAGATTAAAATGTTCAGTGACTGCCTTGGGATTTGTGGACATCAGTTGACAATTTGCTGGATGGGTTACACAGAAAACTAGGATTAAAGGACAGTGGAAAGCAAATGATTTGTTTGACTGACTTGACAAGACAAACAAGTATTGCTTTTTTATATTATTAATATTTTGGTGGGTTTGTCAGCAGTTTTTTCATGATCTGGTATTATCTCTGCAGAATTAACTGGTTTGCATATTAATTATTTATGTATGTATGTATTTATTTATTTTTGTTTTAATGAACTTGAGGATTCTGGAAGGCTTGATTGCATTTAGACTGATTTTTAAACCATTCTGGTCTGCTTAAGAATTCTGGTCTGCTTAAGAATTTTAAGAATTGTTCAATTGTTTAATTGCACAGCAAATTAATTACAAACTGTTGGTTTATATAACCCAAGTAATCTACGTTCAAAAGGAATGAACTAATTTTAATTCAATTGTTTGTTATTTGACTATTTAATTATTTGTTAATTAACCTTTTTCATGTGCAAAATGCAGAAATCAAATTACTAATAGACTTGGCTGATCTTGAATTGACTGCACCAGTAATTATAAATAGAAAAATCTTTGATTGCTTTATGTATTGCTTGATTTACTAATGCATAAACAGCAGTAAACCACTTTGCAACAAGGAACGTTTTTCCATGAGACCTTATGAAATACAGCGATGGTCATGATGGTCATTAAATGCAATTTCAGAATTTTATATTAATGTTTCTAAAAATTAGTGTATGAAGTTTTTTTTAACCAATTTTTTTTTCTTCTTTAAAGCAGTACCACTCTTGTACTTGATGAACAGACACAAGTTGTTTAGAACACTCATCCTTGATTACATACAGTGATAACATATGTTAAGGGGCATGTCAAGGATAAATCAAGACATCATGATAGTCCAGACTTCAAATCTTGGTGTTTCAGAAGGGTTAAAAAAAAGAAGTTAATATTTTAAACTACAGAGTTAGTTGTGTTCTGAAACCTGCCGTATGTTTTTATTGTGGAGTAAACTATATATTTGTAAATATCAAGAGCATTTTGATTTTTCATTTGATGATAACTTTAATAATGTAACAGAGAGACACAGCTGTGAAGCGGGAAGATCCATACGCAAGCTTTTATTAATAAACATGGTCAATAACAGGCAGGGTGAAACACTGGCAAACAGGTATATTAAGGGCAAGACACAAGAGTAGTCTGTGGACAAGCGAGGGTCGATCATCAGCGAACATAATCCAAGGGGCGAGGCAAACGGGTAAACCACACAGAGGGTCAAGAGTTCAAACAAGGGGCTAACAAAGTCCGAAACCACAAGACAAAAAGGTAATCCAAACAGGCGATAATTCCAGGGCAGGCAGCAGGCAGACAAGATGAGATAAACCAGGCAGGGAATACAAGACACAAAAGAATAGACTAGGAACTAGATTAAACTGGAATCAGGAAACTTAGAAGTGCCCCTGTATAGATGCTAACACATGGAGTGTGCTAAACACAATGCAATACTCTAAAAAGAGAAAGAGGAAGTCCAAGGCTTATATAGTGTGCATGATAGGCTGCAGCTGTGTGTGTGCAAGCAGTGCAGTGGATGATGGGGGTTGTAGTCTGGTATGACATGCAACAGTCTGTGTGGTGTGAAAGTCAATGAAATAGAACATCGACTTCTGGTGGCGGACAGACGCAAGGCCATGAACCGGATTCATAACAAATAACATGCCTGCACCCCAATTATTTAAGTCAATCCACTACATTTGATATACTTAATTTCACACCTAAATCACTTTACAGTGTGCAGCATCCATAAAAAGATGTAGCTAATTTGTGAATATAAGGATGATTAGAATGAAGTTATTCATAGAGGTCTATGAGCAAATTTCTGTAGAATGGCAGGATTGGACCCCCAATGTTTTCAAGAAACAACATGGGATTTTTAGTGACCACAGAGAGTCAGGGCATTGTTTTATTTTGTCATCCAAAGGATGGGTGAAAGCAGCTTTCATCATTCTGTCACGATCACATGTGTATTTTTGTGTAGTTTTACATGTGCTGAGGTGGGAGTGTGTGTGCAGGATGTGAGGATTAGAGCATGACTGCCTGTGTCTGCTCTCAGCATATGGTGACTGTGGGTATGAAGACAGCACAGCTAAAAGTTGTTTCAGATTAATCGTTTTTCAGAGTGCAGTGATTTAACCTGAGCAGACATGAGGTTTGGGGGCTGGGTGGTCTGGCATATGACAGGATAATGGGCTGAGACGGGAGATTTTGAGTGAGTTAGAGGGAGGAGGGATGATTTAGTAGTAGGAATTTATCATGGTGATAGACAGAAGACTGACCGCTTTGACAGTGCATCATAAAAAAGAGTGCATTTACCATGCACTTGGTCACTTCATGTTTTTTTGTAGATGGGATAGCTGTCTGACTGGGTGTGCATGTTCCATTTACACTTAGCTACATTAATTTGTCTACACCAAATTCTATTTACTATATATAACAGAAATCACTTTTGTTTCAATTCTAACCCGTAAGTGAAATGTTATTTTTAAATGAATTATTCCCTTTATATAAAAGACCAATAAATCGCATTGACATACTTCTCTCTATTAGAAGAACCTATACCTAACTTCACTGTTGTGTCCATGTTTCTCAGAGAGCGTAGCCGAGACCGCCACAAATCCCGGAGTAAGGAGAGCAGTCGCTCAGAGAAGTCTGTCACTATCAACGCTCCGCCAGCAGAGCCATTGTTAGGGGACCAGTCAGTGCGAGAAGAAGAGGTTCAGGTGAGAGAGGTTTTCTATTATCTACAGGACTATATGGTGTGAATCACTTTTGTTAGTGTTAACTTTAATTTTATTAGTAACTTTAATAAAATGTTAATTAAATGTTTAATATAATTTATAAATGTATAATGCAACAATGTGCAGTGGTGTTCTCAAAAGAGAGGGCAATCTGTCCTGTTGTCATTTTTTTCTTTGTAAAATAAACTAGCTTCATACATTTCTTTGTTCTTTGTGTCATGTATGACTGTTGGTCCACGTGCATATTTATAAAAACATCTTTATTTAAAAAAAAATAAGTACATAAATAAAAAAACAAGCACAAATGTTGTGCAAATTTTGTAATCATTTTAAAATGGCTTTAATTTCTCATTGTTGCAGTTGGTCTGATGCTTATTGCCAAGTTTAGCTCCTGATTTTGCTTGGGCCCTTAATTGCTGCTCATAGCTATTTTTCTTCTTCTTCTTCTTCTTCTTTATTATTATTATTATTATTATTATTTAAACCTTTGGAATGTGACCCTGTGTATTAAATAACAATATGTAAATAAATAAATAAAAATATATAACCAAAAAACTGTTACTAAAATTTTACCATAATATTTTCAGTTAGGATTTACTTAACTGAACTGTGCAGTGAGACTCACTGGACAAATGTAGAACAGATTCTTATGTGTGCAAATTATAGTGCAGCTGTATGTCAGTTTATTTAAACACTAAACTAAAAAGGTTGGGAAACAATGGCACACTGATGATGCAGTTTGGCCTAGTTTTGTTGCTTTTTGCTTTCAGAACAATATGTTTGTCATACTTGAGTCACAAAAAAATTTAACCTGACTCAGATTTTAATTTAAATGTGCCACAACAAGCAAATTGCTCTGTTTTTTTTTTTTTATCCAGTAAAAAATCATGTTCCAGTTTCACATAATGTTGAAAAATATACCCTTAAAGTTGAGAGCACACTAAAAAACGCCCAACTTACAGATCTTTGTTTTAAGTTATGGCTGTCACAATATCAGACTTTTGTTTTGTTTTTAGTACCTACACATTGCGTCATCATCATCTTTTTGCCAACCAGTGTTAAGGTGCAAATCCACCATCTACTATGTTGGACTGTCAACCAGCCAGTTACGCATGGTGCTAAACCTTAGTAACATATCCACCTCTGACAACCCAAACACACCCTCTCTTTTTCATTTTTCTTTCCTTACTCTCTTCCTCTCTGACCTACTTGGCCTCAGTGTTTTAATGGTCAGGTTTTGATGTTTGACTATTGCCAAGAAAATCAGATTCTGTAGTATGAATGTTGATGTGTAGAGCTGTTGTTCCTAAAGCCTTTAAGGCACAACACAAGATTATTTTTAGCTGTCCTCCATAACTTTAACAATTGGTGTTGACTTCTCTGTACAACTTAAACTGGTCCTTTATGTAAAGATATTTGTTTGGAACAAGGATCCTGTTACATTTAAAAAAAAAAAAAAAAAACGCAGTTGTGGTTTCCAGAAACTCACCTATTTGCCTAAAAATAATTTCCTTTGATTTGACCTTATTCGTTAAGGTTCATACAGTCACATTAAGTTAAGCCTTTTGATTTTAACAATTTTTCTGATTTGTTACCTGAATAAAAATCAACATGTGTAGGTACAAGCAAACAGTCTTTTAATTAACACAATGATAGGTCCAGGCACAGGGTAAACATGACCATAACATAGACAATGCCGAACCAACTGAACTGAAAGAAGAAGAACTTATGCTGCGTTCATGCCATGTTGTAATTACAATAATTTTGAGATGACAAGATGTGATGTTCTCGGAATTCTGCGTTTATTTGGTAACACTATCATTGCTAAAATAGGTGCCAGATGGTGCTGACCCAGGGCACGACCAGGGCAATAGCCCACGGTGGAGTTCAGGGAGGATGATGTTGACTTGGCAGGTGACATCTGGGGGACAATCGACTTTAGTTGTATTAAGGCCAAATCACATTGCACTGACAGATGCTAAACCAATGTGGACAATCACTAGATAATAGTATGTCACTTCCCAGACATTCCACGACCCGACAAGCACCAATTCAGCATGTTCAAAAAACAAGCTACAGCACATGCCAGCAGACACAGACAGGAGTAACAAACTAATGTGACAAAAACTGACAAAGTGTCTGTCACTGTCTGTCAGTGAATTGTGAATTGGCCTTAACAGAAGTTTAAATATAGCCAGTAGCAGTAGCTGTATTTTTTCATAGGTATATCATATAGTTTGCAGTGCACTGCGGCGATACAGTATATAATGGACATTTTCTGTATGTGTAGAATACTCAAATTACCATTTGCTGAAATGTGCTGAACAGCATAGCGTGAAATATGTGGAACCCATGTTCCACAGTGCAGTACACCCGTGCCCCTGGAGAGATGAAATTATGCCTCCCTTGGTAAATGGTGTTCCATTCTGAGTTCCTGCAGACATGCAGATATCATTTACCCTCTTTTAAGTAATTCATTCATTCACTCACCACTGACTGCTCTCTTCACTTCCAATTCATCACCAAATGAATTATTACAAGAGCTTAAATCACTGTCTGTGGCTGGGAAAAAGCCCCTGTAGGCTGAAAGTCTTATTGGCTGTGAATGCAGCATGTGAGTTGCATGTCGGAGTATTTTTAATCTTGACACTGTGTCCTAACCAGATGTGACGCAATTCTAGCGACAATCAATTTGTCTATCCACACCAGATGCGACACAGCTATGCGCTGCAACAAATTCGATCAAATATCACAGCTAATCAGAAGACCGTGTGGGTGGGCTCTCTTTGGAAGTGCACTGCACACCCAATGAAATGGATGAGTTTATAATCTAATTCCTAAATATTAAACCCTTTAACATTATTAAAAGTACATACTGAGTGACTGATATAATCTTTGTTATGCAATACATTTGTTTTTTCACAATGAGTTCACAGTTTTAATTTATTTTCAAGATCTAAGGTAAACTATCTATTGTTGGTTTCAGTATAGTTATAAAGGTCATGCAAAATGGTTTACAAACTTACATTGAATAAGGCATTAAATAAAGTGTTGAAGGCTATGTCAGTATACAGTGAAGAAAAAAAATATTTGCTACCCTGGTGATTTGGTACGTTTGCCCACTGACAAAAAAAAAAGATCAGTCTATAATTTTAATGCTAGGTTAATTGATTTGCATTTTAATGAGTGAAATAAGTATTTGACCCCTTTGCAAAACATGACTTAGTACTTGGTGGCAAAACCCTTGTAGTGACCCAAAGGTCAGACATTTCTTGTAGTTGGCCACTAGGTTTGCACACATCTCAGGAGGGATTTTGTCCCACTTCTTTTTGCAGATCCTCTCCAAGTCATTAAGGTTTCGAGGCAGATTTTTGGCAGCTCAAACCTTCAGCTCCCTCCACAGATTTTCTATGGGATTAAGGTCTGGAGACTGGCTAGGCCACTACAGGACCTTAATGTGCTTCGTCTTGAGCCATGGGTCATTGTCATGCTGGAATACCCATCCATGAACCATGCCCTGGCTAAGGGAAGGAGGTTCTTACCCAAAAATTTGATGATGCATGGCCCCGTCCATCATCCCTTTGATGCAGTGAAGTTGCCCTGTCCCCTTAGCAGAAAAAAAAAAGCATAATGTTTACATCTCCATGTTTGATGGTGTTCTTGGGGTCATAGGCAGCATTCCTCCTCCTCCAAAAGCGGTGAGTTGAGTTGATGCCAAAGAGCTCAATTTTGGTCTCATCTGACCATGACTATTTCACCCAGTTCTCCTCTGAATCATTCTTTGTCAGCCCCTGGGTTGTACTGAAATTATCTGAGCGATTGAAGAATATTACAGCGCTAATTCAAAGACGCACATTTATTGCTTGGACAAAGCAAAAACACTTTATAAAATGCATTTGCAGATTCAGCCCAGTTATAAAGTTTACCCTTTTCAACTTAATGCTGTTAAACTGAATTTACAAAGCAAACTGTTAACCAGAACATTAACAGCAACGGTGAAATACAAGCGCGGTTGTGTCAGTCAGTAGCTTGTGTTACTATAACAAACACTGTGTGTTTAATTTCAGAATCATCGTTGGCTGGTAGAAAGAAAAAAAATAGGTTACATAAAAGTTTTAACTTAAAGATGAAGATAAGCTAAAGGTGCGAATAATACAATTTTAGACACATTGTCAATAATTTTGGCAATGAAAATAACTCCCTAGGAGAACTGTTTTGCGTCTCTGATCAACACACAGCAGTGTTACTTTACTGAATTAATCAAATCTAAGTTTTTAAACGAACTGAGTGAGTCAATGATTCAGTGAGCCATACATAAAAGCAGTCACTTGCTTCCTTTCTGAATGAATCAGCCGTTTGAACAAATCGATTGAATGAATGACTGAATAACTTACTAATTAAGGTGATCGGCCTCCACCTACAGGCGCTTTTAGTTTTTATATTTAATAGTATCATTTTTTCTTTTTTTATAAATCACTTCGTATTTTGGTATTTATTTGTATTTTTGTCTGTTGAATGTAATTATTTCTTTATAAAGCTATTTTTTGTATACATAATGTATATTCTGTGCTTTTCTGAAGTAACACAATTATAGCTTTAAATTATCTAATAAAATACACATTCTGAATTCACACCCTGGATATAATCAGTCCTCCGGCCAGTATGTGTGAGGATCTGTCTCAGTACTGTCACGGAGCAAGCCCGTGACTCTGAGGGGACATATGGACTATATGCACGTGTGCCATATCAAACACACACATGCATACATCGCAGCTTTAACACGGTCTGTTTGTCAGCACTGATATCATGTATATGCGGACCTGTTTAATGCCTGTGAGTATTTAAAATCTAGTTTGTGTTTTGTGTTTTGTGTTTAAGATATGTGAATGTACAGAGTGTAGTTTGTTACGTGTGGTGGAAATATGCAATGGAGCCACTAGTCGCTAATGTTAACCTTTAATTCATTTAACTATAAATGACCACAATATACATATTTGATTTAAAATCTTTATTTACAATTTAAATACATAGTATAACAAACACAACTTACCTGTAAGAACACATCACAGCCAAACCTAAACCATGGTCAACCTAAGTATTTGAGCATGGCGAGCGCGCCGTTCATACGGGAGATGCCACGTTGGGTATGACGTCATTGGGGAGGGCGTTTCCGATGTGCCTGCAAAAGGTTAGCGATCATATATCCATGTGTAATATAGTTTTGTTTTTTTATATTTTGAATTCACTGTGATTTATTATTGTGAAATTTATGTTTGGTTGAAAAATGTTTATTTTGCATTATGTGATTTATGTGCACATGTAAAATAGAGAACTTACCTGTGTGTTGGTACATTCCAAGAGCCTTGAGACTATAAAAGGCTGCCAGTGTAATACACGTGGGGGGCTTCTGTTGTAGCCAAAGGTGGTCAGTTTGCACAGAGAGCAAGCAATAGACGCTGTGTTAGAGGTTGTTACCTGAACCTTTTCCAACTGCTGTGTGACTATGATGACCCAATAAGTTGTTTGTAAATATTTTATTCCATTATTTTTTTGTTTGTTTGTTCTCTTTTTCATTTTTGGACTTTTTGGAAATTTGCTGTGGGTTCCACGTTGCACCAATAAATTCACCTTCTCCTGGAGCTATGGTCTTTATTATGCTTCCAACCACAAGGAAATCCGTAACAAGTACGAACAGTTTGAGGGTGCATTCTGATAATGCATTCGTAACGCATAATGCCTCTGTGTATTCGAAAGGGGCTGGGGCACTTATGCTTGTTATAGAGAGCTTGTTGCTTAAAGTGCCCCTATTATGCCAATTTTAGTGTTCCTAATATTGTTTTGGGAGTCTCCTACAATATGTTTACATGCATGCAAGGTCAAAAAAACGCTTTTGTTTTTTTCAGAATATGCATGTCACCTTATTTCTTATTTCCAGCGATTCTCACACGGTTAGTTTGAAGCATTTTAAAGATTTAGTCCCTCTTAACCCCTCCTTTCTGTGAACCTACTCTGCTCTGATTGGTCAGATGGCCCAGTCTGTTTTGATTGGTCTCTGAATCATCTGACTCAGTGAGTGGCTAAACCACATTGTGCTTTTTTTTGCAAGGCACTTTGCTGTTCTGAGGTAGGAGGCTGCCTGAGTGAGTGAATAAGTTAAGCTTTTTGTCCTCTGTACATGGCAGATCGGTGTGAAGTGAGGGGCTGTGTATATCGACTGAATGAGTAAGCAGCCAGAGGTTTTTGTGTTCTGTACACGGCAGATCGCTGCCCTGAGCCAAGGGGCTGCTTATACCACATGAATGTTTTGTAAACGGAAGATTGCTGCCCTTTTTTTTTAGTAAACATGGACAATTACTTTCATCATAAAGGCTTATTATTGCTATTGTAGGCTCATTTTGTAAATGTAAACTAATTATTTACCTTTTATACAGAGCAAACTGGGTGCTTAATGCAAATGTAATTGGTCACATTTAAAAAAAATCCACACCTTTTTGATCAGCCACAATCCCTAAAAATGGTAGTACTGATGTGCCTGCTTCAGAAGTGATATCAGCTTCATTGATTATAAAGATAGTGATCTTTGATTGCTTTTTGTATATAACCCATTAAATAAAAGCTTTATTTCTCATGCTGCTAAATACCTACCGCAAAGGTTCAGAAGTGACAAATGTATTAAATGCAGGACTGAATCTGAAATTTCGATTTCTGTCATAGTGATAACCATTAGCAATGGACAAGACAAAAAAAACATAACAGATCTGTGCATTAAGTCTTGAAGTGCAAGTGCAATAGACCAGTCACTTGTTCTGTACCTGTAATGCAATTTGTTATTTTATTACTTTTATTTGATATTGCAACATTTACATAATTGAATAATATTTGAAAGCTACATGCTAATTTTTTATTGTAATGAGTTTTATTGTAATTGATTTTTTAAATGTATAATATTGTTTGTGAAATCTTTTAAAAAATTTTGTAGCTGTGTAATTTTTACTTAATGTTTTTTAGTGTATATCTAAAAGACATTTAAAAGTCAAGTCTAACTCACACATATATCCTTTTTCATCCAGCCTGCAGACTAATACAGTATGTAATATTAGTAATATGATATGTGTGAGAAATAATATGACTCGGAAGAAATTGAAAGGAACATAACAATTAGTGATGAACAGAGAGATATAGAGATGTTGTCTAAACATCAACAAAGCGATATATTCTAAGAGAGAAAGTTAAATGTAACGGGAAGGATTACAGCGGGCGTCTACGCAGCCCCTAATTGGTCGATTATGTTGTTTGCCATCTCTCCCTTGCGAGTGGAATTGTTTATTTAATGGACTGGCCTCCCTCCTCCTTCTTCCTTAGTTCTCTTTCCTCTCCTTGGACATCACATGTGACATACCCTCCCTTATCTCTTGGACTCTTCGAAAGCCTTTTATTAAACCTCAGCACATGGGCATGAAACAGCTTAGATTGCATGACAGACAAAAGCAAGTCAGTGAGCAGTGACCGGATTCCAAGTGGAGTGTTTGCTTTACTTGCTGCATCAGATAGTAGAAAACCACTATTGCAAATATTTCCATTGTAATGGCAGAACCTTGGCAGGCTGAGATAAGTATGGAAGAACTGGCGTTAGACAGTGAACCTTCAGAACAGCACAGATCACTGCCTGCACAACCTCGTCAGGTAGGAAATTGGCATGTAGCTCCTTAATTCAGAAGAAATTACAGTATGTTGTCCAGGTGCCTGCTATGAAATCTCTTGACTGTTTGTGGATTGCCAATTCTTGTTACATTTACAGAGCAGCGTACACTCTTAAAAATAAAGGTTCTTTATTGGCATAGATAGTTCCATGAAGAACCTTGAACATTCATGGAATCTTTCAAATGCAGAAAAGGTTTTTAAAATGTTCTTTAAAATGGTTGTTTTAAGAACCGCTCACTAAAAGGTTCTTTGGGGAACCAAAAATGGTTCATCTATGGCATCACCACAAAAACACTCTTTATTTTTAAGAGTGTATGTCACTGTTGAGTGTGTATTTTTTCTGCATGACCCTGATGGCAGAAGACAGGTTACTGCTCTTCTGAAACTGTCGATAAAAAAAAAATGTTAATGTTATTGAGGACTGCTTGCATAGTTTTTTCTCCTTTGAATATCACATATCTAATGGTATTCCTCATATATCTCATATTAATCATATGTCTCATACATGTCTGTTGTTTAAGAAATCACAATGGGTGAATTTTGTGTGGAAATGGACTGTCCTTATTTTTGTGCTATATATAAGTCAATATATTTCCATCTGAGAGCATCTACATTCTCTCTCTCTCTCTCTCTCTCTCTCTCTCTCTCTCTCTCTCTCCTTTTAGCCTCTAAAGTGCACTTCTGAACAAAGCTTTAAACAAAGAGCTCCAATCAGATTGAGGTTCATCACATCCCTTGTGTAGGCCTGATGTTATTCTATATATATAGTGGTCAGAGCAAATGTACACTTCAGAAATGCAGGCCAGTAACAGTGTCAATGCTTCAGTAAGACCAGTGTTACTGTGTGAATAATTTATGTGTTCACAGTACAAGAATAAAACTAATATTACAACATATGTGATCAAATAGCATGTATTTTTTCAATAGTGTTAAACAACAGCAGAATATATATTGGGTGTCCCACATCTTCATGTTTTTATTGGTACAAACCTACACATCATAGATGAAAATCTGCCCCACGAAGATAAAATCATGTGTAGATTATGTGAGATTCAGTCCCTTGGTGTAGTGAACTTGCAATGTGTTCTTGAATCCTTAGGAAAAGTATAAAAGCAAATTATCCTGGCTCTTAATATTAAAAAAGAACCACATCTTATATGGGCCATCACCCACCAAAACACTTCTATAAATTCAGCAGCCCATGCTGACAGTGTTAGACTTGCAACTGTAGATGTAGTTTTGTATCTCACCACCATTCTCTCCTTAAAAGTTAACATCGACATTGAAATAAGACTGTAAAAAAAGGTCTTTGAAAATCTAAAATGTTGGTCTACAAAGTTCTAATGGTCTCAGTACATATGCTCCCAGTGTTCAAGTCAGGATGCTCTGCAGGTCTTGTGGAAACCATGTTAATGTGTCTCTCAATCCCAGACGCAGTATAAAGTTTCCACTCAAAGGGATCCAGTCATTTAATGCATGTCTTAGTGTTACTGTACTCTAGTTATGGATATTATATTAATATACATTTTATCTAAAAGGTCTCAAGCCAGCACTTTCTCCATCTCCCCCCCACATATTACTTCCTGTCCTTTATGGAATCCTGCTGTATACATCAACTCTACTTAAAATTATAGTTATATATCGTAGAAATTATCGACTGCATTCATTCAATCCCACAATGCATCTCTATAATGAACCAAGGGTTAGCTGCAAGAAAATACCCATGCACTTAAGAGTGATGCACCAAATTAATTCCTGCATCTCTCATCAAAAGATTCCGTCCACAGCACTTCCAGTTCACTCTGCATCTGAAATCGCTCACTCATTATTATTGACCTGAGTGCAGCATTTGACACTGTATGTCATTATGTTCTACTTAATAGACTGGAGAGTTGGCTTAATTTCTCCAGAACTGTGCTTGAATGGTTCAAATCCTACCTTATTGATTGTTTCCAGTTTGTTGTCCTGTAAAACAGATCTGTCAAAGTGTTCCTGTCTTGTGCTTTTTAATAGTTATATGCTTTCTCTAGTGCAAATTATTAAGAAACATGGTTTAAAGTATCACTTTAATACTGAGGATACCTACATTTGCATCAGCTCATCAAATTTACATCAGGCTATGGAATGCACTTCCTTTTACTGTTAGAAATACTTCCACATTAGGCATAGGTTTTTACTGTTAAAACTGTTAAAACACATCTTTTTAATATTTATAATTATCTATAATTTAATTTGATTAAATATATATTTATAATTATATATAATTATCTATCTAAATAATTAAGCTAAATTGATTAGCTTTTCAATAATATTGTTTTATTTATTGTTTTTATTGTATTCTCCTCTTTGTTATTCTGTTACTCACCTAACCCTTAATAAAGTCCTTGTAATTCGTTCACAGTCATCTGCTGCCTTACCTGACAGTAGTGAATTTTCCATCACACTCATCCATTTTCCAAACCGCTTATCCTACGTAGAGTTACAGATAATACATTTTATATAATTAATTTTGAATTACATAGCTCTCCTCAGACTAATTAAAGCAACATACTAATTTCAGATCTCTCAGTCTCTGAGCATATTAGAATACACAGACAATCCTTCTTAGTTTCCCTTGCACTCCTGTATTCACCACACCAATATCACTTTAGCCTGAGGCACTGAATGCTTCACTGACTCTTTTTCTGGGTTCAGTGTGTGCTGATGTGATCTCATAAATGTAGGCTGTTTATATTATACTCAGCGAGAAGGAAAAATAAACAAAACTATGATTCAGTTACATTTATGTCAATGTTTTTGCTTGTAGAAGCAGTTTGATTATAGTGCTTTTATCTATCTTTGTTTCATTTGATGATGTCTTTGAAATATGCCACATAATTTGAAATCACAATATGGATTAGTGTCTGAAATTTGAAGCAATCTGAAGCAAGTTGTGTGTGTTTTAGTTTGGTCTACTACACATACTGAAGCATGTGTGACGCTCATCTGTCATCTCACTTAATGAGGGCATGAACACACAAACTTCATCTCTAGAGCTGCTCTGAAAGTCACTTCACCAGCATTTCACTGTTTCACTGGAAAAAATATTGTCAAATACACACAAAAACTGAAAGACAGGGGTGTCTAGTCCTTCTCCTGTAGGGCCACCTTCATGCAGTTTAGCTCCAACACAATTGCTTGGAAGTTTCTGGTAGTCGTGAAGATGACTGCGTCACTGCTTATGTTGTCATTACAATGGTTTAAGCAGTGATTTATGGTGTACGGGAAACTCTCCCCAGCTTAGTATTGCAGTTCTCATAGTACTCGAGCATTTGGCTTCTTGTGCAGCTTAAAACTGACTAAAACTAACTATGTGATTAATTAAAGATTACTTCAAGGACAAACTAAATCAATACATTGGAGTCTCCTCGACTTTAAACACTTTTCATGCCTCAGTGGTAGATTTTTAATACAACTAATAGATTTAAACTATTTGCCTTTTGCTTTTTTCATTATTCATTTTACGTTTTTTAATTTCTATTTTATTTTATTTCTTGTCTAAAATCAGAAAACTTTCAGTCTGAAATTATGGAAATCTATCATGGGCCAGATTTACTAAACTCTGCAAATTAGCATTGGATTGCAATTCTATAAAAGCACTGATGGGAGGGGAAAATTAAAGAACACAGATACAGCCAGATCATTTCCAAAATGAACAGTTCAATCAACCAAGATCAGCGCAAATTACCAGTAATTTGATGAGTGCAAACGTTAGTAAATTGCGTTGCATGATTCATTTTAATACTCTTCTCTCATAAATTTTGCATCTGAAAGAAAAACTCCTACAAATGCCTAATCAATAAGGTCAGCTGCAAATATAACTGTTTCTACGCTTTTTCAGCGCTAAGTCTTTACTAATTCTTGACACAAGCTGTTAATAAATCTTGTATTTTTAAAACTATGATGATCTAATAAAACAGTGAGATAAACATCAACTATTTCAATATTGATTTTGTGAAAATTATTTATATATAGTTTTTAAAAAGTATGGCTTTTTCTTTCAAGTATGGTATCATTGCCACCATACATTTTTTGCCATGGTTTTTTTTCTTCAAAGTCAGAGTACTTTATCAAAAAGACAACAGTGTCAGTGTACAGCGTACTTGAGATATAATTATGAGACATAAGGAAAAATAGAAAAGACAAAAGTGTCTACTGTATTAAGAGCATGCTTGAGATAAAGTCATGAGACAAGTTGCCTTTTTGTTCCAAAAATTCCATGGCCATCATTTCTTTGACATGTAAGTATGGAAATGTTATTTTAGGCAAATTAATCTAAAGTCTACAATGTCTAAAGTGCCAACAGTTGGATAAAGATTCTATATTATCTCTTTAGCTTTTATTTGTCACGTCCCTATGGTTAACCCTCCGCATGCGGCAATGATGCTGAACTATACACTAGACTAGACTCTAATCTTTCTCTATTTCCCCATGCCCTCATCCCTCTTTCTTTCCAGGATGATAACTGGGGTGAGACTACAACAGCTGTCACTGGCACCTCAGAACACTCTCTATCTCAGGAGGACATTGTTCGCATCAGCAAAGACCTCGACGACAGTGTGGGCCTGGACTGCAAACGTTATCTGAATGTGGCTCTGTCTGTCATCCTGGGACTCGTGGTTCTTCTGACTCCACTTGCCTTCCTTATCCTGCCTCACCTCCTCTGGCCTGATAGACTGAAAGCCTGTGGAACGGCCTGTGAAGGTCTCTTTATATCTGTGGCATTTAAACTGCTGATTTTGTTGTTGGCAGTGTGGGCTTTATTCTTCAGGCCACCCAGGGCTGGTTTGCCAAGAATCTTTGTCTTTCGAGCCTTACTAGCTACATTGGTGCTACTGTTTGTGCTATCCTATTGGCTGTTTTATGGAGTACGCATCCTGGACTCACAGGTGAGGATAAAAGTGTGCCTACTTGCCCACTTTTTCCAAAAATGAAACTTCTGAAATCATTTACTCACCCTCCTTTAATTGAAAACTTTATGACTTTATGATAAAACTTTATCACATTCTTCTGCAGAGCAAAAAGTGTTTTAATTCAACTGTTTTGTTTTTGTCATTGATATAAACAAAAAACATCATTTTAAATATGTCCTTATTTATTCAACATAAATACATGTTTGGAATTTTGGGTGAAGTCTAAAGTCCAAGGCTGAAGTGTGCAGTCTAAAACTGTCTGAAAAGTGCCAGTTATTAGTTATTAGTACTCACTAACTTAGGAGTCATATTTGTCAATAATGTGGATTATAAAATTTTGATCCTGGCTTTAATTTGCATTTTAGATTTATTATCTTTAATCCTGTTGCTCCATTACTTTAACCTTAGATTTAAATCTCAGTCAGGATTACATTTACAGATGAGGAGATTTAAATAATAATAAAATCACCTGCAGTGTACCTGTTTTTCATGTGAAAAAACAAAAGGTACTTTGGGCTTAACTGCGTCAACACCAAAAATATTTAGCTCACTACCATGACCCATTCTTAACTTTTTTCCTGTGTGAGTACTAGTCCCAATTTTATCTACTTTGTGACTTTGTAGCTAAAATACCAACATGTTAATATATCACAGAGAAACAATTCCAGTAGTATTATGTACCAGCTAATTCTCACATTGCCCTAATATATGTAACAGGCATTTACAGTTTTTCTATCTGTACCAGGATGGGGACTACCAGGGGATTGTGCAGTATGCGGTTTCACTAGTGGACGCTCTGCTCTTTATTCACTACCTGGCCATCGTGCTGCTGGAGCTTAGGCAGTTACAACCATTCTTCTCTCTGTGTGTCACACGCTCTACAGATGGAGCAACACAACATTATAACTTAGGTCAACTCAGGTAAGAAGATCATCAACAAAGTGCTACATTGCTGTAGTAAATTCCTTTTTAATACCCATCTAAAGGGATTAGGGTTTTAGAATATATTTATTCATTTCTATCTTTTGTATTTTTATTATTTGTATTGTAAATAAGTACAAAAATGTACATTCAGCTTTACTTGTGTGATCAAAGTGTTTCAGTAAATCATTTAAACTCAGACATGGTCACATAAAATCAGATATGAGGACTGTTTTGAGGAAGCCCTTGAATATAAATAAAAAAAAAATGAATTAATTAAATTATTGTTAGTGTTATCATAGGGATAAACTATCTGTCCATCAGAAAAACAAGGTCAGGCTAATATGACCTAACTATCCTAATTATATGACCAAATATTTCACATTCTTGGAATTCTGTTACATGCCATTTTTGTAATGCAGTGTGTAACAAGGTGGACATTTTAAGCTAATGAAGCCCATTACAAGTTAAGAACAAACAACATTCCAGTATTAACATTTAGGAAGTACTTTAAAAGATGTATAAAAATATACATCTAAAAAAATATACTGTTTTAAAAATATATATATTTTATGTTTAGTGTAAATTGACACAACAGGGTATGTTATTTTTTATGCTATTAGACAAGTCTTCTAAAAATTGTGAAAAAGAGAGAAAACACCAATGGCACAATTCCTGCAGTTCTTTTTGAAAAAATTCCCCTTCAACTAAATTCTTTATTTTCGATTTGTAACAAAATTTCAGCAAATACTAGTGTTTGTTAGTCTTGTCAGTATAAGCATTCAAATAATTTTAAACTTTTCAAGCACAAGAAGACACAAAATAGACTCTATTCTGTACCTACACACTGTTTGCTGTGCACTCACACCCAAAGCTAGATTCAGTCATTGCTCTAGGTTGTTGCTATGACGGACAATCAAATGCCGCTAGTTTCCAGCGAAGGTTTAGTTTTAGACTGCAATTACCACTTCACTCTCTTTTTTTATATGGTGTCCATTGAAGGTCTAAATATTTGAGAATAAGAATGTGCAGAAATTTTGGGGAAAAAAATTATTCAAACCTGTGTGCATTCCTTTCTTCTGTTGAGTTTTTTTTCTCCATACAATGAAAGTCAGTTGTATTTAATGATGTTACTTTATGTTCTTCAGAATATCTTCTTTTGTGAAAGAAATGTACATGTGAAATCATATAGATGTGGATTCAGTGGCACATTTGATTTTTGATCGATTGTTTAAACAATTACTTTGTGTTTGCATTTTCACATTTGTGTCTTCCTATTTCTTTTTATATTCTAATCCTCTTTTCCGCTTCCATTTTCTTGGCTGCAAATACGATAACCAATCATCTCCAACTCCAAAATATCTATGCCAAATCCACCAATCATACAGATCCCTTATGACTTACACATCTTTTCTTTTTCCCTCAAATGTTATTATATTGAAGCTCTTCCTGGTGTTTCTGTTCTGCTCCACTTTGTCACCATTAGAAGGGCTGGAGCACAGGCATCTGTGTCTCTTCTTGGGCATCTGGCATGGATGCTGTCATGTTTTCGTAATTACACACCTCCATGGACCCAGTGGCTTGTTTATCTTCATACTGACATCCTGAAAACATTGCAACCCTAGTCCCAGATTAGCTGCAAAAGGAGAGATCCTAAAACACTTAGCAAGTGCCAAAGGCACAAAAACCTGTTTTTGAAAAGTAGGCCACCTCTCCCTTTTATTTTCTGTACTCCTGAGTTTCTATTGTGTGGTGAGGTGTCTGCTCATCCTCATGGTGGACAGTAGAGCATCTGTAGCATGAATGTAAATAGGAAGCCCATGCCATGATCAAGCACAAGCTCACTACAATCAGGTTAGCATGGCTTAACAAATCAGACAAGCTTCCAGCTGAGGCATCTGGCCCCAGTATAACTGTCGCCATGTTGAGTGACCCAAACACACTCACACTTAGCAGCTGGTGGAGTCTGTTATCCTGATTTGAGGCCAAGTGTGTCATTTTCTCTTCGGTCTGGGAGACATGAACAACACTATATTACTATGTTGACTCTCTGGCATAAACCCAAAGCACACATGATTTCCAGTAAAGTGGCATTGCATTTGTGTAATGTCTACAGTTTGAAAATTCCTTTTTGTTTGACTAATGTTTCTGAATGACATACTTAACACTTAGAGATCTACAGCAGCAAAACTCAAACCCATTGCACTCTAAAAACCACTGGGATAAAAGTAACCCAATTTGAGTTGTTTTGCAACTCACAGATAATTGAAATATGGGCAAGCCTTATTTTAATTTAACCCATAATAATTGGTTGATTTATGCTAGTTTTTTGTTTTTAAAAAAAGAATAGGAATACTAGCTTATTTTTATCTCATATATGGGTTTATTATTATTATTATTATTTATTTTTTCAGACAAACTCAAACTTTGAAAAGTGTAGTAAAATACACTATATAATCACTGTGTTTGCATGATTTTATTTGGATTAATACAGTTCTTAAACAGCGTATTTTATACAGTTTTTAAGTCATTCTTATTTTTTTAAATTAAACTCCAAACATTTCAGAAATAAACATTTGCTGTTTATAACATTATAATTCAAGTGTAATCGACTGTTCTCAGTTATCCTTTTTCCAACAAAATGGTGCTAATAATCAAAAT
Source organism: Cirrhinus molitorella (assembly GCA_033026305.1). Lineage (NCBI taxonomy): Eukaryota > Metazoa > Chordata > Actinopteri > Cypriniformes > Cyprinidae > Cirrhinus > Cirrhinus molitorella. Next base: position 22,071,159 of record CM065120.1, read on the forward strand.
AAATCTCAGAAAACTTTCAACAACTCTTAGATAATAAAACTATAAATCATGGATAATATACTCGAGAAAGGAAACTATAGGTACCTGGATACTCACTTATAATAGTGGTGAAATTTAGCAACATTGCAGTTTTGCACCGTGTGAGAACCACCACAACCCCAAAACAAAATGTGCATAAATATCACATTTTTATTGTTAAAAACACAACAGTATCAGTGCTTGGATCTCTTGTGTGTTAAAATTATTGACAGAGATTGTTGTCAGTGAATCAGAAATTTTGCTGTTGTTTTGCACATTAGATGAACTCTCCGTTTAGATTTAACTATATTTTTTATTAAAATTATAAATCCTAACACTATGAAGTTGTCCTCTATAGGAACATACAATTCCTCATGCAAAATCGTTTTAATAATATAAAGATACTATTAATATAACTATACACTATAATTTCCTTATACACTTATTGAACAAATCTGAATCAACACTAAACTTACCACAGTCGAATAATGACTGTTTTTTAAGAGCAGAATTGATCTCTGTTTGCTTCATTTAAATTGTCCTGATTAATCATGTAAACAGTCTGGTTTTAAACAATCTGTATTATATAAAGCAATACATAAATAAAGGTGACTTGATTTCACTTGACTTCCTCTTCTTGTCTTTTACATGTGTAGCATCCAGAGGGCAGCAGTGGTTATATTAGAGAACTACTACAAAGACTTCCCTGTCCATAACCCTGCGATGCTAACAGCTTCCAAGTCCCGTGCCGCCAAACACCTGGCAGGCCTCAAAGTCTACAACGTGGATGGTGAGTTCACAGCCACTCAGGTATACAGGAATCATTTCCATTTGCTAAGAAAATCCTTTTTTCCTGTCAAATGCTTTTCCAGTTCAGTGATTTTAACTCAGACCCCAGAGCTTTGTTGACTTTGATCTGACTGTACCAATGGTACTGAAGTGATGTTGTGATGAATTGTTTGTGACCACCAAAGATCATGCTGCTCTTAACATTTATCTTCTCTGATTTGGTGTCTCTTCCTGAAAGTCTTTGAAATGAAAATGAAAGCTTACCTTTTGGACAGTAAGTGGATCGTTAAACTGTATTGTCCATTTATTTTGGCCCTGAACACTTTGTTGCCACACAGTAATCCCTGATGAATGAGCATGTTTGCTGGGCACCAAAGTGAAAGTGTTCTAAGAATTTTGTTAATATATTAATTTGTTTGTCTGCACTAGTGAAATCACATATTTCCCTAAAAACTGCACAGAACGCGTAATAGGTATTTCAAATCCTCCAAGTTTCAATAAATTATTGTAACGAGTCACCAATAGCAACTGATACTTTTACAAGAATAGGTACATAGTGTATATATACATATATATATATATATATATATATACACTACCAGTCAAAAGTTTTGAACAGTAAAATTCTAAATTTTTATGAAAACAGGATTTTCAAAAACAGTAAAACACTCTCTTCTGTTAACCAAGCCTGCATTTATTTGATCCAAAGTACAGCAAAAGCTAATTTTGACATATTTTAAGCTATTTAAAATAGCTGTTTAAAATAGCTGTTTTCTATTTGAATATATGTTAAAATGTAATTTATTTCTGTGATCAAAGATAAGTTTTCAGCATCATTACTCCAAAATACTTTTAATACTTTTATTTAGCAAGGATGCTTTAAATTGATAAAAATAAATGATGATGATAAAGTAATGATTATGTAATGAAGTAATGATTGAGTAATGCTAAAAAATAAGCTTTGAAATCACAGAAATAAATTACATTTAAAATATATTCCAATAGAAAATTTTATTTTAAATGGTAAAAAGATTTCAAAATTATACTGTTTTTGTTTTATTTTGGATCAAATAAATGTAAGCAGAAACAGAAGAGACTTCTTTAAAAAACATTTAAAATCGTTTATATTGTACGTACATGGATAAATATTTAATTGCCACATTTTTGATGCAATTACTGTATGTACAGTAATTCTGAAGCAATTTCCTGTTTTACACCTGAAATTTTAGTGACACTTACCTAAAAATCAAGGTCATTAAAGAATTGTAACGGAGGTTTTCATATATGAGATAGAAACTGTTTCAGCGTGGGAATACGATTGGGTTTTGACTGAGGCAATCAAATATATGTGCTGAATAATTTACCACTCTAGCGCAATCTGTTCTCCTTTGTGAGGTTTTGGCTGCTTTTTAGACATCTTCAGAGAAAACTTTCACACTGGTTTCCACAAAAGAATACTTTTATGTAAGTGTAATTTCCGGCACATTTCACTCCATACACTTTTCCACACCTCTTTTTGACTTTGATCTGTATGTCTTCCTGTCTGTCTCCTTGTACCTGACCAGACACACAGTCCAACATACCCACAAACAATTCCATTCTGTCCTGCATTGGAAATGGTTTGGTTGTGCTGTCATTAGTTTGCAGAGTTGTTCATGGTAACAGACATTTAGTGAAACTTCTTCCTGGCATCTGATAAAAACCATGACATACCAAGCTGACAGTCAGCTGTCATAGAGGATTTATTTGCCAATTCAGCATGGTTGAATTAACATTGAGCAGTCAGTAGTAGAAATCACTTTGATTGGCGGCTCAGCTTACAAACTAGTGGATGAAAAGAAAAACAAAAGTCATAAAAAGTAAATAAGTAAATAAAGTCAAGAGGACGCACAAAGAAGCTCTAATTTTACATCATCTTTTCTGAGTATATGAATTTGCGTATATTTTCATAACAACGTGGCCATCTGGAATGAAGAAAGTGGTCGACATAAATCATATTCAAAATGGTATGTAAATGCTGCTTTGGTGAGGGTTTGTATATCTTCAGTTCTAATTTTACTTTCTCTTTTTGAATGATGAATACAGACTGCTGCCACCTGCTGAGATAGACAGTTATTTTGTCTCACACATGGGCAAAATGTATATGCTAGTTGGCCTTTAGTTGTAGTCTTTGCAGTGTGTTTAAACTGAACTTTTTATCCCGGACGCATGAGGTGTGAGGTGACAGTTTCTTCACCGCCAGTTCTATGTTGTCAGTTTGGTGTGTCACAGCCTTAAGTCTGCAGAAGTAAAGTGCAACAATAGTCTTTTACTTCTATCAAACCACATCTGTCTTTATTTTGACTGTGTAAAAACTCCCTAGACACCTTACGACCCATACTACCACAACAATCTTTCAGTCGCTTTCTGCTTCATTGAATTAATAATCATACTTTGATGTTGTAGTTTAGAGCAGGACATGGGGAAAAGATATTACATATGCACTGAAAAGTCTCTCTCTCCCTGTCCATGCAGAGATTTTTCAGAGAAACTAATGTACAGAATTTATAATAAGTTAAAATGTTGTTTTGCCAAAGAAAAAGAAAGTTGATTAATAGACAATCAATGTTACTTAATGTTAATTGATGTTAATGCTACTTTTCGTTGTAATGAGCTCCATTTGTTTTTCGTGGGGACATAAGTTATTTTCACCATTTACATTAGTCAGTGTATTTATTGCTGTCCAAATCCAAAATGTCAGTGTTTATCTCTCACCACCAACGTAAAAACCCTAATTACCTACTGTTTTTTGACACACACCAAAGTCATGCGCTAATTTAATTGCCATTTGAATCCACATCTCTGAGTTTACAAGAAGAAATTGTTTCAAAATACAATTTTCTAAATCCTTTTTGACCACTGCCGAACACCGTACAGTTACTGTTGTACTTCGCTGTAACTTGCATACATATTATTTCTGAATAGCTGTAAAGTATTTACAAGAACAATATTTTATAACTGTGGGAGCAGAAGGAGAAGAAAAGCACGTAAACATTTGAAATGGCAGCAGCAGGTATGCAACACAATATTAAAATGTATAATTATATACTATATCACGTATAATTATATACAACTATAGGGGTCTATTTTCCTTTAAACATCTTTAAACAGGGGATTTAAACAATCAAATAATAAATAGGATTATATATTATAAAATATGCTTGGAATAAGGGTTTGTAGGATCACGGAACTCGCTTCTCCACTGTGAATAATTCGCCCTTCAAATCTGTGAGTTTTATCACTGAGGTGCCACTTAAATTTATTTTTAATCCAGATAGGGCTATAGTCATCTGTACATTGTTTGTGTTGCTGTTTTTATAATATAAGTACTGTAGCCATTCCATTTTCTGCTGTGGGGACTTTATGGACATTGCAACAGATGTTTATATTTGTTGAAGGAGAAACATGCAGAGCCTACATACCATTTTAGGAAAGGGACTCTTCTTCACAAATATTCCTTTTCTCATTTAATCCTTAAGGATGGTTAAGTAGACAGATGTGGCTTGCTGTCCAAGATTGAGAGCTTGTGCTTAAGACTGAACTCTAAAAGATTCCCTTGAACTTCTCAGTAGTGAAATCAATCATGAAATCTCTCATGATTTGGGTGGTGATGGGATGATGGACTGTTACGTTATTGAGCTAATCAGCTGTTTACGTACTCTTTCATTGTGGTTAGCAGGATTAAATTAACAAACTCATTTCAAACCAGTTTTTTTGGAGGAGGAATTTTGAGGAATTATTATGTAAAATGGAAATATTTTTATTTTAGTTATTTTGTGTCATTTGTTATCATCAGGGTATAATATGTACAATGGGATGCAAAAGCCTGAGACCACCTATGAAAATAGTTCTGTTTTGTATTTTTTTGCACTTACACCACAGCAGGAAAAATGCAGTAAGGATTTCAGCACGTTTGATGAGGGCCAAATTGTGATAGCTAGACAACAGGGTCAGAGCATCTCCAAAGCTGTTGTTTGTTCCCGGTCTGATGCATGTGGAAAGCGAAAGCTGGTCTGTGTGGTCCGATCCAACAGACGAGCTACTGTAGATTAACTACTACTGTAGATTTTAAGTTAATGCTGGTTCTGATGGAAAGGTGTCAGAATACACAGTACACAGTCCTTAAGAAGAATCGCTCTATGTTCTCCCAACTGTATGTCGCTTTGGACAAAAGCGTCTGCCAAATGCCTAAATGTAAATGTACATCGCAGTTTGTTGCGTATGGAACAGCTTAGCCGCAGACCAGTGCTGACCCTTGTTCACCGCCGAAAGTGACAGCAGTGGCCACGTAAGCATTAGAAATGGACCACGGAGCAATAGAAGATGGTGACCTAGTCTGATGAATCACGTTTTACATGACATGATTGGCCAGGTATGTGTGCGTCACTTACCTGGGGAACACATGGCACCAGAATGCACTGTGGGAAGAAGGCAAGCCAGCAGAAGCAGTGTGATGCTTTGGGCAATGTTCAGCTGGGAAACCTCCTGCCATGGTTTAGGATTGGTTTGAGGAGCACAACAAAGAGTCTGAGGTGTTGACTTGGACTCCAAATTCCCAGATATCAATCAATTCGAGCATCTGTGGGATGTGCTAAACAAACAAGTCTGATCCATGGAGGCCCCACCTCGCAACTTACAGGACTTAAAGGATCTGCTGCTAACATCTTGGTGCCAGATACTACAGCACACCTTCAGGGCTCTAGTGGAGTCCATGCCATGACGGGTCAGAGCTGTAGGACCAACACAATATTAGGAAGATGGTCATAATGTTATGCCTGATTGGTGTAAATATCACAGTATAACACGGAGTCACTTAAACAGTCCTCAGTGTGCTAGCAAGCCTTTTCTGCTGTTGGGTACTGAGATACAATCCGCAGAGCCATTGTCAGATGAAAATGTACCAGGGACTGTATAAGGGGAATAAATATAAACAGAATAAATAGTGTTACTAATATCCTACAAAATGAAAAAGCTAATATAATTTATTATGATTAAAAATAGTATAAAATATTTAGATATTAATAAATTAAACAATAATGTGGCATTAAAAAACAATTATTCAACAAAACTTTAATTAACATTTAATTACACTTATGAGTTGTATTCAATAGATCTCCTGTTTCCTGGGTTTTCCAATTTGTTATTAAGAATTGTTTGGATTCCCGTTGTTCACTTCTTTACATCCACCATGATATAATAATTATATTGTATACAATCATTAGTGTTTGCTTTCAAAGATAAACAAGAATTTTTCTTGCGTGGATAGTAATAATCTTAAGTATATTTTTCAGCTTTTCTTCTTCAGTTTTAGAGATGAATAAAGAAACAGATGAGTTAAGAACTTCCTCATGACTTATTCACCATCCAGCCCACTACCAACACACACTGACAGCAGTTCCTGGTAGACACAGATTCTGCTGCATATTAACCAGCTGCATATTTATTACATGCACAAAATATTACCTTTGAAGTTTCTATAGATGAATATGGGAACAGACTAGACACAAGAGAGGCTGAATTTGAATAACTTAAAATAGTGGGTAAGGTGAAAGAGTTTTAAAGGCATAGTTTCATATTTTATTCACTTTTATGTCATTCCAAATCCACATGACTTTCTTTCTTTTGTGAAATACAAAGGAAGAAGTTTACTGGTAGCAATTTTTATGCAGTTACAACGAATGGCGGTGAAGCTTTTAAGCTTTAACAAGTATGCAAAAGCACTGTAAAGTCATCCCTTCAACTTATGCTCCGTATTCCAAGACTTTGAAAGCAGTAAGATTTGTGTGGGGAACAAACTGAAATCATGAATAAATCATTCATACCAGTTTTGTGAATCAAAAGCATGACAACAGCATTGAAACTTGACCTACTAAGAAAAACAAATAGGGCGAAACATGTCAATGACTTGCTGCCAGGCATGAAAGCTAGCTATATATTACAAGGCGAAACATATTTTTAGTCAGACCACTGCTTGACAGGTAAATGTCACAAAAGCACAGTCTACACTATCAATCTGCATTTATCAATACTGACACATACCTGGTTACTCAGTATCAATATTCCCATTAAGTGCACTGAAAAAAGTGAAATGACTGTCATATATATATATATATATATATATATATATATTTTTTTTTTTTTTATATCAAAAATCATGTTCTGGTTTAAACTTTTGTTAAATTTAAAGAAACAGTTTTGTTTAAATAACTTTTGTGTTGATGTGCACAAAAAGAAACTCATGTAACCATATTAGGCAAGAGTAAAAGATGACTATTCATTTTTAAGTGAACTATTCTTTTTAGATTTCATATAGTACATCTCAGATGTTTCTCTCATTACTCATTTTCTGGATCATAATCTCATCTATTATGATCATTTAAGTTGCACCCTCTATACACACCTCTCTATGCAGTAACTTCGCATACAAACTATGTGATTCAGCATAAACCTATGAAACTGACACCACTAAATAAGAACATACACTTGTATTGAATCAAGCTGAAATGTTGTCTTCTGAATCACATCTTGCAACATCTTATAACTCGACACTGTTATCGAACTGAGCTGAATCAACATTGAACTGACTAAAGCTAAATAACAATATTACTGCCTTTTATGAAATGTACAAATTCACATGGTTATTGATTTGAACTGAACCAACGCTAAACTGACTTGTTCAGAGAAATGACACTGTTGTCTTTAGAACTGCTGTTTTGCATAGTTGAATTTTCATAAATGATTCTGTTTTTCTTATTTATCACTGTGAAGCTGCTTTGGCACAATCTGTAAATGTAGCACTATACTAATCAAGGTGACTTGACTAAATAATCTGAATGCATGTGTATCCCATCATGGTCAGGTCCAGGAGGGAATAATGCAGCTGCTGGTATAGCCCAGTCTCAGTCTCGAGCAATGATTGCTGCTGCTGCCCGCCGTAGAGACAGCAGTCATAACGAACTCTACTACGAAGAGGCTGAGCATGAGAGACGTGTACGCAAACGCAGGGCGAGGTGAGAGAACTTTGGTGTAGAGGTTTAGAAATATATTTTAAATAAATATATTGAAATAATTTTACTTTTTAAGGAATAACAATAACACTTTAGAATAGGGAACACATGTTCACTATTAACTAAGTTTTCCCTCAATAAACTGCTAATTTGCTGCTTATTAATAGTAAGGTAGTTGTTAAAGGATTAGTTCACTTTCAGAACAAAAATTTACAAATATTGTACTCATCCCCTTGTCATCCAAGATGTTCATGTCTTGAACTTTCAAAATGCAGTTTAAATCCAGCTTTAAAGGGCTCTAAACGATCCTAGCTGAGGAAGAAGGGTCTTATCTAGCGGTTATTTTTGAAACAAACTGACAATTTATATACTTTTTAACCGCAAACACTCGTCTTGTCTCGTGCGTAGTCTGTGTGATCTGGGTCAATATAGTTCGGGTATGTCGAAAAACTCATCTTATTTTCTTGTGTTTTTTGAGCAAAACATTTCAGGAAGTTTCTCCATATAGTGGACTTCTATAGTGCCCGTGAGTTTGAACTTCCAAAATGCAGCTTCAAAGGGCTCTAAACGATCCCAGCCAAAGAAGGAGGGTCTTATCTAGCAAAACAATTGATTCTTTTTTTTTTTTTTTTTTTTTAAGTACAGTTTATATACTTTTTAACCTCAAATGCTCATCATGTCTAGCTCTGTGATGTGCATGCATACTCTGCACTCTGGTTCAATACAGCTAAGGGTATGTCAAAAAACTCCCATCTCATTTTCTTCAAAATCATCCTACATTGCTGCAGAAGTACACACTCAAAGACCTAGACATGACGAGCATTTGTGGTTTAAACAAAGTGTATAAATTGTACAAAAATTTTATAAAATAACCATTCGCTACATTAGACCCTTCTAATGTACATAATTTCTTTATGACTGAAGAAAGAAAGAAATACATGAATATCTTAGATGACAAGGGGGTGAGTAAATTATCTGTACATTTTGGTTCTGGAAGTGAACTAATCCTTTAATATGACAAGCAGTAGAGACTTGCAATATGCTTCTTTTAACAGTGATAGTGCCAGCTTATGATATTCAGCATAAATGGATCATGATAGAAATATATTCTCAACATGAAATGGAATCATTTCTAATAGTGACCCAACTTGAAATAATAATTTTTTAACAAAGTACTTAGTGTAAGTCCACTGCATTCCTCAGTTTACAATGCCCCACACTAGGGCTGCACGATATTGGAAAAAACTCACATTGCGATATTTTGTTTTTCTGCGATAAATATTGCGATATGAAAATAAAAAACTCACCAGATTACTTAAATAGCTCTTTGGAAAAAAATGGGATGATTTTATATGATGAGTAAATCAGCATTGAAAATAAACAAATTACAAACATAGATAAAAATAATAGAACAAAGATACAAATAAAATAAAACACTTTATATTTCTCAGGTAAGTCTAACAGTATTCAGGTACAGAAATTGAATAATCAAATGTAAAATTGCACTGCATATTCTTCACTGTATAAATGTAATCTAACAAATCTGTGTCAAAGCTAAAAAGTGATTTTTCTCTGTGTTTTGCTGTTTGATTAACATTCATGACAAAGAAAGCCTCAGGAACATTAAACTGCTGTGAACCTGTTACACATCCATTTTCTTTCTCAATTGTTTATCTTCACCTAAGCCATAAGCAACTGTGTTTACAAGGATACTTGCAGAGACCTGCATTTTGACATAGTTTCACGCGTATGTGTCATCTCAGGCACAAAATAGCAGCGGAAGTGAACGGAATTCCGTGTTCACATGCATCTGCGTAGCTTTCACCTTGTCAACACCGGACGTGAGCGTGGTTACACATTATAATCAGTGATGCTGTCTGCACTGGACGCGAGCGACGCGACAAAATACTGTAGAAGTCATTATAATGATGCTCAAATGATATGCAACAGTCGCTTTTGTCGCATCCAGTGTTTAGACAGACTTTCACTTTAGATGTTGCGGCACAGGCAGCGTGACACGACAGCTGTCGCGTCCGGTGTAGACAAGGTGTCTGTGTGTAAGCAAAGAAAAGACGATCAGTAGCCTATAAATGAATATAACGATCAGTATAGGCTACTAAACATCGCACGTCCTGCGATGTGACTATTGCGGATGAGTACATCGTGATATCGATGCTGAAACGATGTATCGTGCAGCCCTACCCCACACTGGGAACAGAAAAATTATGAAACAATAGAAATGTTGAATCTGGACTGTGTGACGACACTCTTTTCTTCCCAGGCTGGTGGTGGCAGTGGAGGAGGCATTTACACACATTCGTCGCATGCAAGAAGAGGAGCAGAAGAAGGCACCTGGTGATGTGATGGACCCACGTGAAGCGGCTCAAGCCATTTTCCCGTCCATGGCCAGAGCACTGCAGAAATATCTCCGCACTACCAGACAACAGCACCTCCACAGCATGGAGAGCATACAGCAGCACTTGGCCTTCTGCATCACAAATAACATGACACCCAAGGTGAGGCCACTGACAGTAAGAATACCAGTCATGTGATTTTTATTGCAAAATAATCACAGACAGGGTGATCATGTGAAATCTTGAAGCGGTTAGTTTTACAATGAAAACTGGCAGCATACTGAGGTAGGAAGGTAACCAGGCATGTTGGAATCCAATGATCATGTCATATAGAATCGGCTGAGATGCTTTCATCTGAACGATTTTTGAAGGCAGCATTAATGTGTCCTTTGCTGCCTATGATCTCCCATAATCCTGCACATTCTATTCCGTGAGTTAAGCAAAGGAACAAGTCCACTTTTTAAGCTTTTAGATGCAGTTATAGACATTATGTGTATTTAATTATAATGTGAGTGCTACAAGAGACTTAAAACTAGACAAATAAACAGCTTCACTCTCATAATGCATAAATATTTGATAGCATTATGCAATTATTGAGCAGAATCTAGGATGCAAAATGTATTGATTAAGACTGATACAATGTGCCAAGTTTTCAGAACAAGTGAGTGAAAATTTTAGTGCAGTGTTATATGTTAGTTACATGTATGCTTGACTCATTATTATCAAGCTCTCAATAACTTGTGTCTAATATCAGATGAAGGTAATGCTGAAGTGCTGTGTATTTATATGTGTTTGTTTCTCAGGCATTTCTGGAGAGTTATCTGACTACAGGCCCTACACTGCAGTATGGAAAGGACCGCTGGCTTGCCAGACAATGGACTCTTATCAGTGAAGCGTCAGTTACCAGTGGTCTGAAAGATGGAACCGTTTTTCTGCTCAAATGCATTGACTTTAGCCTAGTGGTCACTACCAAAAAGATACCTTATATTCAGCTTGCTGAAGAATTCATCGACCCAAAGTCACATAAGTTTGTGCTTCGACTGCAGTCTGAGACTTCAGTTTAGAGATTTTTTTTTCTTCATTTTCATTTTCTTTGCTTTTTTTTGTCAGCAAAAACTTATTTTCCTCTGGGATGTATTTTTATTTGACTTTCAAATAATATATAGGTATATCAAATATTTCAGTATATTCCTTTTTCCTTTATCACTTTGTTCATTGGAATTAACACATTTGCAGTCAAACCAAACAAAACCAGAGTATATAAATAGAGGTTATGGTGGTTGAATATAATTATTGAAGACTACTTATCAATGTTTGTAAAATACAGAAACAGTAGAGGATGGATGATAGTTGGTGCAATCAAATACTTTTTCAATGGACCACAAAGAAGATGGATGGACTCAAATGGGCAATTTTCTCTGCCTCACTACTCTTTATAAAGACTCTGGGAATGTAATCTGCAGACTTTCTGCAAGATCCACCATAGTGCAGTTGGAGCTGCACAGATGAGACTTTGAGAAACATGGCGATTTCTGTATTATTATAGCAACATGTTTTCATGCTGAAAGGTTCACAAGCACATCATCTCAGCCAAATGACCTTCTACTACTGTAAATGCACATAAAAATTTTCTAGTGCACATTTTTAACAAACTTTTCTGCTGATAGGACATCTTTGTTTTATAATGTCTGATATATATATATATATATATATATATGTAGTGTGTGTGTGTGTGTGTGTGTGTGTGTGTGTGTGTGTGTGTGTGTGTGTCTGTGTGTGTGTCTGTGTGTGTGTTTGTGTGTGTGTGTGTGTGTGTGTGTGTGTGTGTGAGAGAGAGAGAGAGAGGGACATTGCTCAATCAATACAATGACCCACTTTTTTTTTTTTTTTTTTTTCTTGATCAGACACAATGCTTTTACTTAAATGTTGGACTTGATTGTATAGTTTTGGATTATTAAGCATGAGAGACAAATTAACCAAAAAAATCACAATATGTTCTCAAGCATCAAGGCAAATGTTCAAACTAGTCATTTTATAGCACACTATAACATTACACTTGATGTTTAGTAAATGTCAAAGAACTGGACCTTATTTCTAAAAATTCATGATAAAAGTATGTCATAATTTTGATGTATGTCACTGACTTTATAGTTGTGATTTAAGTCAAAGCTGAAATTATTTCTAATTATAAGATAAAGGGTCATAATTATGAGATTTAAAAATCAATTATGAAATGAAATTATGAGATAAGTAAAAATTAATAATCATGGCATGAAAAGCTGATATTGAGATACAAGGCTTTGGAGAGATATAATGGATAAGAAAACAGTTAAGCTAATGATGCTTAAGTGACTTTACAGAGAACATGTACCTGCTTTGCTTTGTGGCACAATTCTTCTTTTATTTATTTATAGCAAAAATATGATCACTAAAACCATATGCCTAAATCCCAGATCTCTGGGAATAAAGAGGTGCTTGGCCTGTACCCTGCATGTCATATATTTTAAGAGGTGCTCTTTATAGGAGACTGTAGGGAGTTGTAATTGAACATGGACTCAATTTGAGCTGTTCAGATGAGTAGAGATGATGTGTGATCTCTTGTGTCCTGTCCTGTTTCTTGTTCTATGCCTCACAGCAGTGTAGCTATAAAAACTGTCATGAACACTCATGAGAATGTCATCTAGGTCTATGAAATTAAAGAATGTCCCCTCAGAGAACTGGAATGTTTTGTATACCAATGTTGAGATACTTCTGAAAATCAACTGATTGGTCATGACCATTGGTCACTTTTACCTGGATTTAGAATGTTGTTGCTGTCAGCAAAATTGTTCTAAAACAGATTTTCCAAAGTGGGGAATTTCAAAGGATTACCACAAATTAAAGTGTTTGAGTAAGATGTCATATCTATGCATAACAAATACAATTTTATTTAATTTTATTTAGAAACATAAGACTGCTTGAAATCTATATCAGTTAAAAGGAGTAATTTACCCAAAAAATTAAATTTCAACTTGTTTGACTTTCTTTCTCACACACAAACATAGGTCCTTTGAAGCCATTGACTTCCATTATATGTGTAACACAGACTCAAAATTCTCAAAATATCTTCTTTTGTGTTACACAGAAGAAAGTCTGTTCATTCAAATTTTAATGACAGGATGTTATTTTTCTTAACTTTACATTTTTCTGTCATTGGAAGAATGAACCATCACAGCACCCTCTTGAGAGGAAAATGGATGTGTTAATGTCATTGACCTGTTTGTTTTGTTTTTGTTTTTTTTCATGTAGAATGGCATTAAAAGTTACACTTTTTATTATGGGTTTTTATCATGGGTTATTATTAGTCTTCACTTGTCCCTCGTTCTATATTCCAATGTTATCAAATGCTATTTTTTTGCTAAAACTTTTATATTAAGACATTTTTTAAGACAATGGTGTGGACTGAGTTACTTTATATAAACCACTCATAATGTGACTGTGCCTCTGCTTTTACACATATGTATGTGTGTTATTAATCATTCACAATTTACAACTCACATCTCACTTGTTGAAGGCCACTGTTTGTATGCCTGATTTTGTTAACAAATATGCTCACATCAAACATTTGAATAAAACAGACATTTTTAATAACACTGAAATTCATCTGTAACTTTTCTTACTGCTAAGTGCTTGTTGAGGTTGTTGAACTATTGGCATGTTTTGATTACATGATAGCAACTCTACTTTGATCTTTTGTTCTGAACTAGTTTGTGATCTTATTGCTCATGTGGGCCAGATTATAAATATTCATTCCTTCTGATTGCAAATAATGAAAGTGTAAACCAATCAGCAATGTCACGCTCTAAATTTAGAGTGTACTTCTAATCCTGTGAGACACTGTACTGTATGTGCAAACACATGCCATGGCAGTAAATCACCTAAGAAGCCTTTCAAAGATTCAGCATAGAGGTAAAGCTGCCGTTTCAAACTGGCCACACTGGATTTTCACCTTAGCTTTGCTAGAGATTGGCTGCCCTCAAAGGTCACATCAGTTATGTGGTTGGTCTGCTTCATATGGGCGAGTCATATGGGTATGAGTCATATGGGCGGCATCTGGATCATGTCATAAATCTGGTTGGAAAGAGCATCCATATTGAGTTGAAGGTAACTGAGATTGAGTGTTTCGCATTCCAGTTTAATCCCTTAGTCGTATGGTGCACAGATGTAGTTCTTACTGAATGAAATTACTTTGTGGCTCTGTCTGTAGATGCTCCCACACTGCTTTATATACATACTACTGAGCTAATGATGTTAAGTTAAATGTGAAAGGTTCTAAAATCATTACAGACCTGGCATTCACGTTCTTCAGAAACCCAAAAACACATTTACGTAGCTACAGTTTAAATAAGTAAGTCATAAGTTTACATACCCCTTGCAGAATATGCAAAATGTTAATATTTTAACAAAATAAGAGGGCTCATGAAAATTTACGGTATTTTTTATTTAGTAATGTCCTGAATCAGCTATTTCACATAACAGATGTTTATATATACTCCACAAGACAAAATAATTTATAAATAAATTATAGAATTTATACAAATGAATCTATTCAAAAGTTTACATACCCTTGAATCTTATTACTGTGTGTTGTTTCCTGGATGATTCATGACTGTTTTTATGTTTTGTGATAGTTGTTCATGAGTTCAAAAGTGAATGCATGATTTTGAGATCTTTTCACACTGAGGACAACTGAGGGACTCATACACAACTATTACAAAAGGTGAACATTTACCAATGCTTAAGAAGGCAACACAACAATGCCTACAATGGGGGTGTAAATTTTTGATTTGGATGAAAAGAGTACATTATCCTGATACTGTCTTATGGGAAACATGTAAGTATTTATGTTGCTTCTGAAGTGCAGTACTAAATGGAAAAAAAAAAATGATCTTTAAACAAAATGCATTTTGTTGCCTTCTTAAGCATCAGAAAATGTTTCACCTTTTGTAATAGTTATGAATGAGTTCCTCAGTTGTTCTCAGTGAGAAAAGATGGATCCCAAAGTCATACAGTCTCTTCTGGAAAGGGTTCAAATATGCAGAAGATGCTGGAAAACTAAAGGATGTGCAGAAACTAGATGATTTTTCTGAAGAACAACAGACAGATGAAATGCTCAGGACAAACAAGGGACTCATGAACAACCATCACAAAACATAAAAACAGTTGTGGATCATCCAGTAAACGACACACGATGTAGTCAGATTCAAGGGTATGTAAACTTTTCAAAACAGGGTCATTTTTATAAATTCATTTATTATTTTGTCTTGTGGGCTATATATAAACATCTGTTGTGTGAAATAGCTTATTCAGGACAGCACTAAGTAAAAAATAACATGCAGTTTTCGTTTCCTTTTATTTTGATAAAATTATTAACATATTTGCATATTCTGCAAAGGGTTTGTAAACTTTTGAGCACAACTGTATCTAAATAGGGACGTTCCATAGTTTTCTGATATTTTTATACACAGCAAGTTATAAATACTATAACCTAATCAAAATAAATCTATATATATTTATTTATTTATTTTAACAAATTAGGGCAAATGCTGGATGCCAGAAGGAAGTTTAATCAGATTTAGCTTACTTCTAGTTATAAAAATGTCCCTCAAACATGATCAAATATACAAGTACATGTTTGTGTTAATACAAACTGACTATATAACAGAATTATATTTTGTGTTCTTTATTGAACATGTTGATACATCTCAAGTGTCCCAAAAAATTCATAAGTAATACTACAGAACACACTATTTCATATTACAGTTCCAGTCACATACAGTTCCAGATGAATAAGCAGCACCAGAATTATAATAGGTCATTACGTGTTTTTGTGTTTTGCATTATGCTGGCAATGCCAACAGTTCTATAATAAATCAAGTAAACTCTGCAATTAATAAACCATCAGTCATTAAAATGAATAAAATCAATATAATCTGTGGAAAGATCTATGGTTATAATTTTTGTATATACCACTTAATCATCATCATCATCATCATCACCATAATGTTCTTCATCGCTACTGTCATCATCAATATCATCGTCGTCGTCATCATCATCATCATCATCATCATCATCCTCAGTGTTGACCTTTCCAGAGAGTACATCTTCTATCCAGTCCTCCAGCTCCTCAGCTGACGGTAGAGCTTCATCATTAGGCATGTTCAACCACACACTGTCAGCCTGGTTAGCACACACACACAAATTTGTAGAGCAATGTTATTCTGAAAATTATTTTATTGTAAAAGTAAACTAATGCCTCACCAGTCATTAGGCCTGTAAAATGTGTGATTAAATGGTTTATATTGCAGATCATAATTATATTATGTGAAGCTTTCACTCAAAAGGGTGATGTAACATACATCTCAATGTAGGATGAAGAGATTGTTTTAAATGAAAGTGTTTTAACAAAGTGATAAAGGTGAGGATAGAAAGAACAGAATAACATCACAACCAACTTACATCAGTCACATTCACCACACCAATCTGGGGTCTGAAAAGGTCCACCTTAAAGGTTTTCTCCCAGTATGTAGTTAACTGCAGAAAAATTGTTGCAATGTTTCAATTCAGACAGAGAAACACTCTGTAGCAATGAGTGGAATATTGTCTCACCAGAGGAAATTCATCAGGATCAATCCAAACTATACTGAGATCTGGGTTTTTAGTATTGTCCCTTGCAACCTCCTTTAGAATTTCCAGGAATTCATAACCATCTATAAAATGACAATGAATAAGTACAACTTAAATGCTATTCTGTACTATACTAAATCTAATCTTGGTAATGCAGTAAGAAATTTCAGCTTGTTGTTCTCTGTCTTTAAGGAATTAAAAACCTGGATCCTCCTCCTCAGCAAAGGCAACAATGTGGATTCCGTCCATGTCATCCTCCTGTTGATTGAACAGAGACAGATCACTTGAAGCAAAGAACCAGCTGCCATTTAATTGACAGTTAATATTCAGTAGGCCTACAGACACTCTCACAATCCAGTCTTGCTCACCCAAGTTTCAAACATGTCCTCAGCACGAAGCTTTCTCAGAGTGGGCCTGAGTGAAGATCAAACACTTACGTTTTTTGAATAAAAATTGCATATTTTAGATGATCATTGGCAATGGCATAGTTCTGAGGATTCCACTGATCACCTTCTGTGTTGATTGACAAAATCCACTATCTCCTCCTCTGAGTTCGGTTTGCCAGGAATGGTGACAGGCTCATCCATGAAGGGCTCATAAAAATCGATTTCATTCATTTTTAGAGTCAGTTGTTTAGCCACCTGCAGCATGAAACAGTTACAAAATGCAGCCATTATTTTTCCGCAAAGATGGAGGACACACAAGTATCCTCTCACTTTTGTGGTTATAAATACCCATTCTTGTATACCATAATATCACATCTCATGGTTTCATTGGTCATAAAGGAATGGATTGTACGCACCCCTTTGTCAAAAGTGGCAAAAAACTTCACGTAAGGTTGGAACTTCTCTGCGGTCACCTGAAAGGCCTTATAATCTGAGAAATAAAAAGAAATTAAGAAAAATCTTAAACCAATTAGGCAGCATTTAATAGTCTGTGGGGGTATCACAGCGCAAGGTTAACACTTGAATGTGCTATATTTTAGACTGATAATGTTTTTTTTCCCCCCTATTTTGTATTTTTAAGGGTACTAAATTTTTGAGCATAGACCTGAAAATGAAATTACCAACTTGAAGGGTTGGTTCACCCAAAAAATGAAAATTAGCCCATTGTTTTCTCACCCTCCAGGCATGTATATGCAATTGGAGTTATATAAAAAATTATCCATCCATAATGTGCAAATTTTATTTGGTCTTTTTTTAAAGAAGACAATTGGAAGACACTTTTTAGTGAAAAAAGCTATAGAAGTTTGTTATGAAAAATGCAAACAATTATTTTATATGAAATACATATATTACAAAACATGTTTTACTCTGAAACGGTAAGAAACCCAAAGCCACAAATCTAAATCTAAGTTATGTTTCAAATTTGAGGTTGATATCTCAAAAAAATTGCCTTCACTAAGATTTTGTTTGGGCCCAGTACCAAACGTTTCCACTAGATGAATTCCCCATTCATTTCCAATGCGGTCATTTTACATTTACATTTACATTTAGTCATTTAGCAGACACTTTTATCCAAAGTGACTTACAATTGGGAATACATAAAGCGGTTCATCTTAAAGAGGGAAACAGACACAGGCAGTGCTCATAATACCAAGTTTCAAGTGTTGTTCCGGAAACAAGTACAAGCTAGAAAGGGAAAGAATAAAGAGAGTGTTTTTTTGTTTTGTTTAGTTTTTTATGATGAAATCAAATAGTGTTGAAAGATATGAGTTTTTAGCTATCGCTTGAAGCTTGTCAAGGAATCAACATTCTGGATAGGGTTAGGAAGATCGTTCCACCAGCCAGGAACAGTGAATGAAAATGTTCTGGAAAGTGATTTTGCACCTCTCTGTGATGGAACCACAAGGCGTCGCTTACTAGCCGATCTCAGACTTCTGGAGGGGATGTAGATTCGTAATAGTCAGTGGAAATACATGGGTGCAGCGGCAGTGGTTGTTATATATGCAAGCATCAATGACTTGAACTTGATGGCAGCCGCAATCGGTAGCCAATGCAAGGAGATTAGGAGAGGTGCAACATGGGCTCTTTTGGGCTCGTTGAAGACCAGTCGTGCCGCTGCATTCTGAATCATTTGTAGAGGTCTTATTGTGCATGATGGAAGACCAGCTAGAAGACTGTAGAACAGTACAAGTGTGAATATATTTTATGGACTGTATAACATTTTTAAGCAAAGTCAAAGTAAAAAATCACCAAAATCAAAATGACAAGAAAAACACCCAGGGTTTAAGTCTTAAGTCTTAAGTTAAGTCTTACCGGGACAAATATCGGGTGTGAATATTGCCAACGTTTAATGCCTTGTGACTACACAAAGGACACCAATGTGTGCACACCGATGGGCAAAACGTCAGGCGTAAAAGCATAATTTTTTAAAAACTCAGGCTTGTTCATGTGCCTGGAGCTGCTGAAGTTACAGTAAACATGACTTGGTGGTGCTCAAGCACAAAACTTGCAGAGCACACATTGATACCTAACGACGAAGAAGAAGCAAGTAGAAGAAGATGCATCGATCAAGGCAAGATGAATGTAGAGCTGCAGGTCTCGTTGGTGTCTGAACACAGCTTTATTACAAATGGGTCAGCCACTACAAAAATCTTGATAAGATGGAGTTGTTATGGAGAGGAATTCCACCTTGTGTACTGGGGTATTGCTGTTTCTCATTAAGCGTCATCTAATGTCAGGAAGTGAATTTGCACATTCACTTGGCTTATCACCAGTGAAAATCATTTTGATATGAACACAGACGTGGCGAAAAAAAGTTTTGAAAAACGCTGGAGATAAGCGAGCACAATAATCGTCCCGGTGTGTACGAGGCTTTAAAATGACATCTGAACACATACTGTAAGAAAAGACTTAACAGAGCTGTGGCCATAATTCAGGTCAAACACACAATATGAAAGACAAAGATAATCAACTCATAAAACTTCTGAATGATATTAAAGCTTACGGTACTAATATCATGTGAACATTTTCAAAATTGCAACTTATTGGTGGTTGCATTACATTTCCTCTACTTTTTGATGCTCACCAGTTGTCACGGTAAATCATGTTTTGGTCTAAGTTTGAGTTGGACTTTGAGTTTCACTATTTCACATTCTATTTCGTTTGTTTACTTTTGTTACCATAATTGCTTGATTTATTCACCACACCTGTTTCTCATTGCTTTCAATGGTTTATGTTGGTATATATTTATCCTGTTTTCCGCCAGTCTCTGTTCCATCTTTGTCACATTTTGCTGGTTGTTCTGTTCATGGGTTTTGATATTTGAGATTCCTGAGTAACTTTTTTTTTAGTGTTTGAATAAATTGAGAGTGCTGCAGTTAGACCCTGCTCTTTTATCCCTGCTACAACCATACCGTTAAAGAAAGACGGAACCCTATACATACCCCATGGGGTTTGCTCTCTTCAAAGAGTACAAACAGAGTTTTTTGGACCTTTGGACCATGTCCAGCCCACCCTGCCCTCTGTGGAAGTTGAACCAGAGCCCACCACTGACCCAGAGCCAGAACTGATGCCTGCCATGGACCACGTCCCATAGCTTATGCCCTCTATGGAGCCAGAGCCTACAGTCACATCTGTCCTGGGGGACAGAGCTGGCCTACCAGTCTGACCAGGTGTGTGAACCAGTACAAAGTACTTCATTAATCAGTAACCATTGCTACCATCCAGCCTCGCTCTGTCTCTTATTCTGATAATTCCAAGCCAGGGTTCCGGCTCTGTCCCCTGGCTACACCTCAGGCCTCCTAGCCTAGTCCCTTTGGCTCAGACTCCACTGGGCTTAGTCACTGACTCCTCCTATCTCACCCTTGGCTCTTCCCACCATCATCTCCATTCTGGCTCTTTACTCTTTCCATTTACTTTGGGGTCCCTTCTGCCATCTCCGCATCCTCTTCCTAAGCTCCCTCCTTCCCTCCTCTGTTAGATCTTACAAGTGGACACGCCTTTTATAAGGAGGGTATTGTCACGGTAAATCACATTTTAGTCTGAGTTTGAGTTGGACTTTGAGTTGGTCTTTCACACTATTATTTTTTCTTTGTTAGATTTTTATTGAGGTCCCCCTCAATAGGAACCACATTTCAGGGGGCCACAATGGGGGCCTAAACACATTACTGATTAGAGCATAGCCACAAAATCATAATTTTACACGCAGCATTTATTCGGAAGCAAAATGACCACTCACGTTCAGAGTCTTCGCCCTTAAAATAGCCAATAAGGCGTATGTCTTCATCCATTCGCTCAAAGGCACGTTGTTCCATGGGGTTACTGATCAGCTCCACTGGGTCCTCCAGCAGCTGAAGAATGATGTGACACACATACATTAAATTAACTAGAAAATTTAGTCCAAAATATTATTTATATGTAAATATAAAAAATTATATTGCTTAATCAACTTTAATACATTAATTTATATCACTAAAATTACTTTACATAAGGTAAATATGTAGAAATGACTCTTTAAAGTAACAATTGCAGGTTAACAATTTTGCAGTGTGAGAGCCATGTTAGTAGGATCCATAAACTCCAAAGATGTTTAAACAGTAAAACTAAACAGCCACAGTATAAACTAAATTTAGTTAAAAATTATATTCTTGCAATAGAGTACTTTATTACTTTGTAATAAATTGTTGAGTAATAAAGTAATTTTGTAATGAAGTAACTTTAAAATACAATAATAAATAATAATAAAGAACTGAAATCTTATTATACATTTGTGCTGTTATTGAAGAAGTATAATCATATATGTTTGCTAAGAAATCACAAAGTCAGCTGCAGCCAGAGACCCGACACTTATCCAGCCCAGCAAATTTCTCTTACATCCAACAGGAATTCAACGAGTGTATCTGCAGAGAGCTCTCCATCAAACTCAATCACTCTTTCATCCTTAAACACATAGATGCTTCCTTCCTCCTCCAGACCTAATGGACAAAGATCAAATGATTCAGTGAGGACGTTGTTTGTCAAACCTCAATAATACCATAACATATTAGGTGTTTGTTTATTGTTTATTGAAACAGTAATATAACAAAACTTTATTATCTAAAAAGCAAATAATTAGTACATGTCCACTGGAACAAAGCCTCTTACCAAGCTTTTTGGCAACCTTAGCATCTTTATGTGAGTCTACCAATCCAAAACCAATATCCTTGTCTTCAAGAACTTGAGCAGCAAGCTGGTGATGCATGAAAGAGACACATCAGTACATTCATATGTGAGGAATATATACACATTTGTTGTCTATAATAGCAATTCAGTCTGGAGCAACACTTCCACAGTATGGAGTTTTGTATAATGTATGGCTGATATAGCTTAGTCAAATCTATATTTGATCAAGTTTGTTATCATAAGCAGACACATCATTGGTGTTTAGTGTTTTTGGAGCCCTTGTCAGCTTCCAAAAAAGCAGCTGTACAGTCTGACATCCTGGTGCAGTTAATTGTAACTCTATAATAAATTTTATGGAGCAATCGTGGAAAACGATTTTTGATATTTAGGTTAGAATACTATCTCAGCTGCTTTATCCTGAAAAGCCTTCCTCAGATCTAATGTTTTCAAGCATATTTTCTAAATTATATGATTTCCAACTAGAGGGTACTTAGGCAGATTCTAGAGATTGCTTTGGTTAAAAAAAGGTTAAATAACTGAAATGGGTCAGTGACAAACGGTTAGTGTCCCAAAAAGAAAAAAAAAATGAATATAAAATCTTTACAAATTTACTGTATATGCATGTGCCACTGCCAAGTTGAAAAAAATGTAATGTTTGTGTCATCCTGTATCATACTAAAAACTTTCACGCTGTTTAAAAATTTTATTTAGTTACATTTAAAAATGTACCTTACATGGCCATCAAGTAAACACTGATACATATTTTCATATACCTTGAAAACATATGTGTACACATTTTAACCATTCTAATTAGGTTTTGCAATATATTTTTAAAAAGGTACACATATTTTACAACCTGAACTAACCTTGTCATGTTAGAAAATTTTAAGCTACAAGGTATTTTAAGACTTAGGACAGATGGTATTCAGAGGTCTTCTCTGATATAGTTTCCTGTTTTTTATATTAAACCAAATTACAATCAAATCCAAATGTTGTGTGTACCACGTGAGACCTCCTTCCATCCAAATAAATGTTCATTATAAAACATATGATGGTCTGTTCTAAAGGTATACCATGTAATATATCCTTATTCATCCACTAAATTCCTCAGTTCTCTCAATGATTTCTTACCTCTAGAACCATCTCCCTCATTTGAAACTGCTGCTGAAGCTCCTTATCTGAAGGCAGGGGTTCGTGAAACAGCAAACACATCATGTCATACTTCTTTAATGCTTTCTTATAGTTCCTCTCATTGATATTAAGAACTCTGTCCTTGCCATCAAAACTAGGAAATTCCAGACCCTCCTCTGCAAAAGAGTACAGGAGAAAATCCATGCAGGAAACCAAGACAAGCCAGATGGACAGCATAATAGCAATGACTAAACAGGTGAATAAAAAGAAGAGTCTGATGGAAAGAGTCCAGGTAAGATCCTGCAGGATAGTGAGACTTAATGGGTAGTTCTTCAGCACTAAAAAACATCTTATGCTGTCTTCCTCACTCTACCACCTTACCTCTTCCCAACAATTAGGCAAAGACATGATAGGGTAAGATATTTGATAGACATTCCAATGAGTA
The DNA here is from genome assembly GCA_033026305.1 of Cirrhinus molitorella. Classification (NCBI taxonomy): domain Eukaryota; kingdom Metazoa; phylum Chordata; class Actinopteri; order Cypriniformes; family Cyprinidae; genus Cirrhinus; species Cirrhinus molitorella. The sequence continues at coordinate 22,094,713 of CM065120.1, forward strand.
TTCCCCTGGTGAATTTAGGCCTCTTTTAGTGACCCAGTCATTTAAAAGCTAAAAATAAATCATGATCTGAAGAAAAGGAGGACAGACATAGTAGACATAGTACCTTAGGGAATGACAATACAAGTCTCTCAACATGTCGATAATCTTTTTTTTTATTTTTTTATTTTTTTTAAATCAAAATATAGGTCACCTGAACACTTGGCAAAGAGTTCTATGTACCCATATTTAGGGTACACTCTCAGAAAAAAAGGTACCAAAAGCTGTCACTGGATCTGTACCCTTTCCAAAATATATACACATTTATTTACCAGAAAGTGTGCAGAAGCGTGCATATTTGTACCTTTTTTAAAAAGGTACCACCATCTATCTATCTATCTATCTATCATGTGGTAATGAAAATGTAAAAATGTGAGGTGAAGCGTTTTGACCTCGTCGGGTGTGCATTATTTTTCAATAATTCAAGAGCCGTAGTTAGTTATTACTTATTTACTTAAATTGCTTATTAATTTAGAGTTTGATATAACCACCCCGTGAATGGAACCCAAGTGCCATCTAAAGGCCGATGTAAGTTTTTTTTTTTTTTTTGAGATCACGACGTCAAAGGACTTTATTAAACAACTTTTATGTTAATAATGCAAGAGTAGTAATTATATATAGTAACGTTAACTGCTAAGCTATACTGGAAATTCTCCTTAGTGATAAATGTCCCCTTTTTACATTTGAGCCCCTGAGGAATACTTTGCGCCTCAGTGGAAAGTGCAGCATGATTACTTTACTAAATAACCCTAGTTATTCCAGTGTTTAGAGAGACACTAAAATACTATGTTTAATAGCCTTTATGTCAACGTGGGGGGACTTTTAATCTAGTTTCAGACCATACTAGTACATTCATCGACTTCTCCTCAAAAAGCCAGTCACATTTAATTGATGCAGAAAAATGGAGCTGCTATGGCTGTTTATGCCGTCTTTTATCCTTTTGCTGAATGGAATTGAATTGTGTCTTTCAGATGACGGTAAGAACTTACAGAAGTTTGGTTTGATGCTAAGAGTTATCTGTCTTTGGTCGCTCCCGTTTTAATTTGTGAATTTTCACATCTGATTCTTACTGATACTGTAGATTTCTGTACCTGTGTCTTTAGCATTAGCGAAGTTTAGACAGCAAATCTAACGTTACTGATGTTTTTGGAAGTCTTAAATTCATAAAGTCATGGCATTAAATGTTTCATGCATTGCAAATAAAAAATATCTTTCTTAGTATTTTTGCCTTGTTTTGCAATATAAAGTCATGCATACATGAAGATACAGATGAGTTTGCTTAAAACAAGAAATATATCTTAAAGGGGAAAGAACTTGTTTTAATCGTAAATTCACTTTATTTTGATCAGTTAAGAAAACAAGACTTCATATATTTTGCCTTTTTGCTTCTCAAGTAAATAGGTCATGATTTAGGCATTGATGTTTTGTGTTCAATTCAATTGATGTATTCGTTATGTATTCTTTTCCTAGTTTTAAATCGAGTGTTTTGAACAGATTTTTGTCTCTCTCTCTGTCGATCAGCCAAACGCTGGCAGTCATTCATCACGAAGATCACAGAAGCCACAAATAATTACCAGCCATGCAGTCAGGAGAATTGCAGTTGTCATCTCAGGTCAACTTCACAAATATAAAGTAGCCTTTGTTTGTAGCAGATCTAACCAAAGAATACACACATTGCAGATGTAAGCAGCTGTGTAATGTAGACCTTCCTGCATTGCTCTTTTAATTGCAGTGTCTTGAAAGATGACCTTAGGCCATTTAATAATGGTATATCTGAGGGGTTGATGGCAGACACGGTCCACAGAGGTGTTGGTACACACTACCAGATCATCGGGAACAAGTTGTACAGAGAACAAAGCTGCATGTTTCCAGCAAGGTTAAAGAAGTGTTACATGTTATGTTTTTTTTTTCTTTTTTTTTTTGTAGTAAAATCATTCTATTGTGTGTGTATGGATGTTGAATATTATTAAGTTTGATTCTTCATTTGCAGATGCAGTGGTGTTGAGCACTTCATCCTAAAAGTGATTAACCGGTTGCCAGATTTGGAGGTTGTGATTAATGTACGTGACTATCCGCAGGTTCCTATATGGGTTCAGCCAGTCTTGCCTGTACTTTCTTTCAGTAAGGTATGTGCAACCACACCCCAGTATAGCGTATCAGTAGTATAGGGTTAATCATGCTTAATTATACTGGGGCAGTTCACATTGCTTTGTTCTTCTGCCTTCAGATTACTAACACTGACTTATTCCATACCTTCACTTTCTATTAATGCAGAGAATAAATCTATATCTTTATTTATACATGAATAGTAAATCTTATTTTCAACATTCAAAAAGTGCTTGGTTTATTTATGTCCACAACAAAATGAATATTAGTAGGGCTCTAATTGTATTAATGTCTATTAACATGGATATACTTTTGTTTATTGTTTAGACAGCAGACTACCAGGACATCATGTACCCTGCATGGACGTTTTGGGAGGGAGGTCCTGCTGTATGGCCCATTTACCCCACTGGACTGGGTCGATGGGACCTCATGAGGGATGACCTGAAAAAGTGGGTAACAAAGATTTAAGAATACTAGATATTATACAGAGGGTTAACTGCATTACAGTCCATTTTAGGCCATTAGATATATTCTGATGTTTAGTTCACACTCTTTAGATCAGCTGCTCGATGGCCCTGGAAGAAAAAAAGTCCAAAAGGATTCTTTAGAGGCTCTAGGTGAGTTGTGTCTCCAACATACATTTAAATGTGATGTTGTTTTCAGCATAAGCTGATCAGTTTTGCCAATATTTGTAGGACCAGTTCAGAAAGGGACCCACTGATCCTTCTCTCAAGAGAAGCCCCAGACCTTGTGGATGCAGAGTACACCAAGAATCAGGCCTGGAAGTCAGAGAAGGTTTGTTTATCCTTATTTAACATATAAAAGACATCCTCGATCAGTATCTCACCATTCATTCAAAATTAAAATTGTTTCCTAATTAATGAACTTTACACAGTTATTGAACTGAGCTGAAGCAACACTGAACTGACTGGAGCTAAGTAATAGCACATTTGTCTCTTAGAGCTGCTTTATGGAAGAATCTGAACCCTCTCCTTAATTGAGCTTGCATCAGTGATTCTATTTTCTGTTTATTATTGTGAAACTGCTTTGAAACGATAAGGCTTGTTGAAATAATCTATGTAGATTAAAAGCATGATGACACAGAAGTAGGATCATATCTTTTCTTCTACAAAGTGATGTATTTCCAAGTATATGTTTGAGGAGTGGAGTTTGAGGGACATACAAGGACAGGCTTGGGAAGCACTAATCTAGACTAAGCTAGAGGTTGTTTTTTTAATCTTTCTGCTCTGGACTTTGTCATATAAGAACTACAGTTTTTGTTGTTTTTTCCTCAGGACACTCTGGGTAGACCCCCAGCCAAAGAAATCCCACTAGTTGACCACTGTGAATACAAGTAAGATCTCTCTCATTTCTGCTTTTGCATAAGCTATAACGCTGAAATGGATGTCTGTCAGTGAACCAGCATGATACATTAAGATTGCCTGTTCTCTGTATCTCCCAGATACCTTTTTAACTTTAGAGGTGTCGCTGCTAGTTTCCGTTTGAAGCATCTGTTCCTGTGTGGATCGCTGGTTTTTCATGTCGGTGAGGACTGGCTTGAGTTCTTCTACCCTCAGCTCAAGCCATGGGTTCACTACATTCCTGTCAAACAGGATTTGTCTGATCTCAGGTAACTTTGAATCTAAGTTTGGTAACTTTAAATCTAAGTTTGTGCTCAAAATCAATTAGATGTAGATTTCAAAGTATATTATATCTGTATTTTTATATCAGATAACACGACCATGAGCAATCAAAGTGCCAGTTTTGCACTTGAATATATGACAAAAGGCGAAAAGGAACAATTAGGGGGATATACTGTATGTGTGATCTGTGTAATATCTTCAGCTGAAATGTTGCCATGGTTTACTCACAGTCATATTCTTCTAGACCGGTTAAAATAATTATCATCAAACAAGTGAAATGTGTTGATAGAAATGTTAATAAGAACATCTGCAGACAACTTAATCTAAACTGTTTTTCTTTCTATTGTTAGAGAGCTGCTTCAGTTTGTGAAAGAAAATGATGCTGTTGCAGAAGAAATTGCAATAAGGTAACAAATTGCTCAGCTTTATCCTTTATTTTAGTTTGTGAGGTATATACAGCTTTAAAGAGGGGACTCATGTTGTTCCAAACCTGTATGACATTTTTTTCTTCTTCTTCTTCTCTGGAATACAAAAAAAGATTTTTTTTTTTGTGTGTGTGTTTTTCTTTCATGTAATGTAAGTCAATTGTAAACTAAACTGTTTGATTGCCAGTATTGTTAAGACAAGCTTCTTTCATTCTTCAGAAGAAAGGTACATAATGGGTCATTCCATGTCAACTCAACCAGAGGTCTCCGGCTCAGTTTTTTTATTTGGCTAATATTTATTCTAAAGAAAGATAGACATGTATAGTGATGAAAGCCAAAATATTATATGTCATGGATGAATATTTACTGAGTAATCCACTATTTTGTCGAGGAGGTCAAAACAGCAATTTTCACCTTAGATTCAGTGTCAAGTTCTTTGTTGCATTATGTGCCAATGGTGACCATTCAAAATGGGGAAACAGCACTTTTCAAGTTTTTCTCCAAAGTTTGCATGCCTGTAACTCAAGAACTATTAAAGATATTTGGATGCCCTTTTAGATATTCTGTCTGAAAAAACTTCTATTTTGGCATCTTTGTTTTTATTGCCCTATGAGATTTGGTTGCAGAGATATTGGAATTTGAATATGGCTCTGGGAGTAAATCGTTAAAATGTACATATTTTCAGTGGTCAAAAAAGAGGAATGTCTGAAGAACAAATAATGTTAAATCTAGCGATGTATCTCGTTTCTTTCTTTTAAGACAACTGCATTGAACATGCCAGTCTAAGTGCCATAAATATTCTTTTTCGAAAGTTTGCGTGCCTATACCTCAAGAAGTATTAAAGAGATTGCAATATGATTTTAGATTCCAGTTGTTAATAAACTTTTCTTTTGGAATCTTAATTTTCAGGCCCCAACATCATTCAGTCCCAGAGATATGGGGATCTCAATGAGGTTCATAGGGAAGCGTGGTTGCTTTCGCCACACATTGCATTCACATCAATAAACCAATATTGGCCTCTTCTGGATTAATTATTAGAATTTATTTTTCTTGTTTATTGTTATAAAATATGAAGCATAGTCATAGATCAAGAAGTATCTACTGCTAAAGGGAATATTTGACAGAATCACTGATAGTACCTCAAACATTTAACATCTCTTGAACTTGAAATAATTAACACTGTTTAATTGTGAACCCTAGGAAAATGGAATCCTGGGTAGTCTTATTTTACAATTGGGGGGGGGAGATAACGATGCTGCCGTCTTTCTGAAGTCATTTTTACCCCCCTGTAACTTCTGCCATTTTGATCTCCCTCTACAAAATAGTGGATTACTCAGTAAATATTCATCCATGGCATTTAATATTTTGGCTTACATCACTACACATGTTTGTCTTTCCTCAGAAAAAACTATTAGCTAAATCAAAAATTTGAAATTTTTTGAAATTTAGTTGTTTATTTAGTTTATTTGACACAGAATGACCCATATATGTATACAAAAGTACATATAGGTTTGGAACAACTTGAGTATGACTAAATTATCATAGAATTTCCATTTTTGGTTTAACTATCCCTTTAAGACACTGTCTATGCTAATACTGATATTTATGGTTCTGTACTTCCTTAGGGGACAAAACTTTATTCTGGATCATCTCCATATGGAGGATGTGTCTTGTTACTGGGAGAGGCTCCTCACTGACTTCAGCAAGCTGCTCAAATACAAACCCCAGAGAAAATCAAATTACAATCAGATCATCCACAAAGCCAGCAGATCTGAACTCTGACTTTAGGAAATCATAATGGGGAAGATCACCATCATTTTTGTTTGCCTTTATTCTTGCTCTTCATTCAGTTGCTCTGTAAATCTTAACTAGCTGAAAAGAGAGTTTAAAGGCAGCTCTGTGTGATTAATCTACTAAATCCTGCCAAATGTCTCGAAGACTGCCTACTAAGACTGAGACTCAAGGAATGTTTTAAAATCAGTGAAGTTACAGTTAAGTTTCCATAGAGCAATCTACATAAATAAAATAGACCTGTCTAGACCATCATCCTCTGGATGTCAGAAATATTACATAGCTAAAATATGCTTGGTGTCTTCATAGCATTCATCAGTTTCAACACAAATTCTTAATGTCATAAGAAGTTTGAAGAGTGGTGTTAAATCTGATGCAGATGTAACACTGTTAAAAGAATTTGTGAAACATAACAAGCAACTACCTGTCAAAATAGTATAGTTGTTACTGTTTAAGCAACACTATGTTTTCTCCTGTCAGATGTTTTGTATGTAGACATGTTTCCATTTGCAGATTTATGGTGTTATTTTAGTTAAATAGATTAGTTATTTAGAGAGTCAAAACTGGAGCCAGTTCGAATAAGGCCATCTAGGCCATAAGACCACATTGATTACATTTATGTGAAACAATGTCAGTAGCTTAATTTGATCAAGTGCATAATGCAGAATTTTGTAGTAAATAAGAATCTGGATCTGGATGATGATTTGTGAATTTGGATGAGCTCGTACCATTTTTTTTAAACATGTAATCTGTCACTACCAATGGAACAATACCAGCAAAACCTCAGTAAAACAGTATTAGTAGTGAAGTATTGATGATGTTAATTTTTTTCCACACTTAAGTGCCACTAGAGGAATATTTGAATGTAAGCAGAGCTGAACTGATACTGAGATGTTGAATATGTTCTAGTATTCCAGTAGATAATTGTCACTGTGTCTGTAGATTTGTAATTTTTATGATCTCAAACTAGTCAGTTGTTTCAAAAAAAAGGTAATCATATGACCAATAAAAGTTTTTTAAACCCTGGAAATGTTTTCTTTATTGCTTCATATTTTGACAACTTTGATAAACAAAACTTTCAAATAATAAAGACCCAATACTTCTTAATGTTATTGAGTGTATTAAAATGCAACCACACAAACCATGCAGAAATTAGACACTTTAATTTAGAACATGTTTTTTTTTTTATTATTATTATTATTAAGCTTTTAAACTTTTAGGTAAGACCTGATTTTAAAAATATATAAATTTTAAATTGCTTGTTTAAGCAGAACTAGCCAATTAGTTGGGTCCTCCACCACTAGATGGCGCAAGTGGGCCATTGTGTAAGGAAGTGAACATGTTGACATTGTAATGGTCGCTGAAGGAGCATTGCATGAAAGCAGGTGAGATATATTGGAGTTAATCCATATAGATTTATGTAGATCTGCTCTTTTTGGCATTTTACAAATGATCCTAAACTGTCAAGCCATGTCAATCGCTTACATACTGTAAAATATGCTCAGTGTACAGTATGTACGACTAGAATTCTGTTTAGTGCTTGTTTCGAATGTAGAATACATTTTTTTGCTTCGTTAAACATGCTTTCCTGCACTTGTTTAGAAAATGTTTAATTCTACTTTGTGTTTGACTGTTTTTCTTCCAAAGCAGTATTCATATTGCATTTGGTTTAATCATGTCTTTGAATGACTGGATTTTTTTTTCTCGCAGTTCTGAGAATAAACCCCATTAAAAAATAAATAAATAAATAAAATGCAATAATTTATTTCAAATACATTTATTTCTTACTAAGTTTACTTTAAATGTATTAACATATTTCTTGACATATCACTTAAGATTTACTGATACAATTATAATTACATTTTATTTAGAGTATTTCTTTATTGCACAATAAACATTTTTTAATAATATGCCTAAAATGTGTTTAATGTCACTGTTAAAAAGTATTGTATGATTTCTAATATCAGTCTTTAAATGCAAGATATTTAAAGTGCACCTTAAGTATACATGCAATAGTCACATTTTAAGACAATCAAATATACTTGCCTATATATGTAGTTAGACCTCAGCACTACTGAACAATTAAAGTGCATTAAGCACAAAATTAGTAAGTAATAACAGTTTCTCTTTAAGCGTACCAGTTACGTTTTGAGTAACTTGGCAGTTATTCTGACAAATAATCGATTCATTGGCTATATATATATTATATATACATATGTGAAGAGTTCAGATGCAAAAGCCTCTAAATGCTGTTTAAAACTTTATTCTAAAATGAGCATTTTTATCAGGCTCCTATGTGTAGGTTTACTAATTTAACTTTAATCGCAATGGATAGGTTCTTGTCGTCGTCATCATCAAAGTGAAATAACTGAACACAGGCAAACATAGGAGCCTGAGAAGCACTTCAAGGTTTTTGCATCTGAACTTTTTATATATACTTCTGGTATTTTGCCAGCAGTTGAGGAATTTTTAAATCGAGTACTGAATCGAGGAATTGTGACAGCCCTAAGGACATAAACATGTAAATTTATTTGTAGTACACTTAACACAAAATAAATGTATCTAAAATACATTTTAGTATTTTTTTTTTTCACCAGGGAGGTTTAAAATTCCCAAATTTTTTTAATGATGTAAACTCTTAATTGCAAGGAAAAGTGCTTACATTTCCTCTGAATTGTGAGACATAAAGGCTGAATTGTGATATATAAAGTGCCAATTACTTTTTTTTTTTATCTCGTGGTGGAAACAAGCTTCCATAATTTATTCCACTGTGATGCAGAAACTCTTTTTGACAGCTGTGTTGCTTCAGGTGTTAAATGTAGCCTGTCTGTATGATTCTGTCGTCTAACCATAGGGCATGTGTGTCAGTGTGGATGAACATTTATAAACACGCTCTTATACCTCTGGCCTTGTGTTTCTGTGATTGAACAGCTTGTTGATGCGTACTGCAGGCCGGCAGGATTCATCACCCACATGTGGGGGGACAGATGCACATGGACTTGAGGGCTCACATCTGAGTCTTCTGGGGTTCAGTCTTCCTAGTGTACATGCGTCTGATAGCACCTCCACACAGACCTTACCACAGCACCTAAGCAAACCAGAGTTCCCTGACACAGGATGGGATCGTATCAAAGATCTTTTCTACAGGGGGTGGGTATCAGTGATGTGTCTGGAATGCACAACATACTGTTGTGTTGCTCTGCAGTTGTAATGGACTACTTGCACTGTGCCTCGTGACGCACTTCCGTTTTAAAATGTTACGGCTCAGTTATTTTCTGGTTAAGTACATTTTCAGTGTGCAGTAATCATCTAGTTGACTTAAACGCCGAATAAAATGAGAGTTTGCGGGATGATTTCAAAATCCGATATTTTCAGAGACAGGAGAAGACATATTCTGATGATTACTGTTTACAGAATCTTCCAAACTCAACGAAAGGTAAAGATTTAATTCAACATAAACCGATCTAAGAAAGCGGTGGCTGGTAATCATACGTGATTGTTTCACCACAGGGTGTCAGTGCTCTGCGACACTGCAGTGTTTTATTGAGATCTGATGAATAAGCTCATAATAAACCTTTATTTATCTAAATGAAATATGTTTAGTAACTATTCTGTGTCATCATTTCACTGTATGTAGCCTAATGCCAAAATATAAATATTCAAAGTAGTCCCACTGCCAATGTGTTACTGTTAAAAAAAATCATTTAAATGTTTAAATAAGGCAGTCACCACACTTGCATTCACCCATTTTAATCAATGAAATAAACAGTAGGGGCTCGGAGTAAGAGCACCGGTGCACACAAACAAATTAGCCATAGTTATACTTCAAATAAAACCGAAAATTGCAATTTAAGTTAAACCATATAACCACAAATTAACTCGGGTTTTACTACAATGACCACAGTTTAACAATGGTAGGCTATTTGTAGTAAAAGTATTGTTATACAAATGGTAAAAACTGAAAAAACATGACACTTTTACAATAGTAATTTTCGAAAGGGTGTTTATCAGTCAAACCCATTTTAAACTGTACATTTAACAGGTATGAAATATGATCAGTAAAAGAAAAATACTGTTCATGAGAATGCAGCAGGTTAGTGGGGAAATATATTTATTTATTTATTATTCATAATGCACATACGGAAAGGAAATATATTTATAGTAACATTTCAGCAGGTTGAAAATAATTCATGTTAACTCAGAGGATATGATTAATTGTTTTTTTTAAAGAAATGCCAGTCCTAAAATGTAGTAATAATCTGCGTATATATGTGCGGATAATCATGAGTATGATTATCCGCACATGACTAAACACTGACCAGAAACAACCGAGCTATAACAAGTAGAACGCGGAAGTAGTTGTGCAAGTAGTCCAATGAGCTTTAAATGTGTACTACTTCACCATTCACCAGTCTTGTTTGATACACATGATATATTTATTATATGCCATATTTGTAACACAGACACGCTCTAATGAAATATTTGTGGGCATAGTGCCTCTTTTTGACTCTGCTCTGCTCTCCACACAGCGAGGGTCAGATGTACTCAGAGGAGTTAAGGAATATAGTAAAGAGTGGCATTGCTGCAGCCATGGTTGGGATGATTTATGGAGGCCTACCAGGAGCAAGACATGCCCGTGAGAGATTCATCCAGCTTAACCAGGCTGAAATTTACCAAAACAGAGTGGATGCAGTGGTAAGACAGAAAGTACAGAGGCTGAAAATATAATGTATCATATATATTAGGGCTAAGCAAAAAAAAAAAGATTTTTCAATTAATTGTTTTTTTTTTTATTACGTTGATTCAATATTGTTTCTCAAAAGCCACGAATCAATCTTTTCCTGTACTTATTTCAGCAAACATTTAAAACAAGATCTGATTAATTTGAATCATCATTGGTCTTCTCCACTAGATGTCACATGCGTGATTTGCAATGCTCAAGTGAAAAGCTACAGTAATACTACAAAGTACACAGCAGCTGCAAGTTCTTCACTGTAACTTGTCAAAATAAGTTTAGTTTAACCTTAAACTGTGTCAGAAATATATTACTATTTAGCAGTCTTAAGGCTTAATGTAACAACAATGCTACTACTACTACTACTACTAATAAATATGAATAAATCTTTATTTTTAAATAAGTATTCACATTTGTTTGCTTTTTAATATTTACAGTAAACCTCTATTGTGCAGCACTTTATTGTGCAGCACTTTGTTTGCCAAAAAGTAAAAGGGTTTAATTTTCATTTTAAAAGGATAACTTAAATTAATGTTTTATGCTTTCATCTGATTACCAGAAAAAATAAGATTCACATACATTTTATTTTTGTTTTAAAAAAGGACCCTATACAAAAAAAAAAAAAAAAGAAAAAAGAATAGGTTTAAAATATAATCCTGCGGCTCTTAATTTATGATGTTAACTGTTCATTTTTTAGAAATATCAATAGCATTTGTATTAAAACTATATTTACTAAATGTAATTTAAAAAAATCGAGACAGTTAAGCTTGCGAATCGAAATCGAATCAAATCGGGACATCTGAATCGATACCCAGCCCTAATATACACTACCAGTCAAAAGTTTGGACACACCCTCTCATTTATTTGATTTATTTATTTGGTCAAAAATAAAAAAGAAAACAGTAATATTGCAAATTGTTATTACAATATAAAATAGTGTTTTTTATTTTAATATACTTTACAATATAATTTATTCCTGTGATGCAAAGCTGAATTTTCATCAGCTGTTACTCCAGCCTTAAGTGTCACGTGATCCTTCAGAAATCATTCTAATATGCTTATTTATTATTAGAATTATCAGTGTTGGAAACAGTTGTGCTGCCAAATATTTTTTTTGCAACCTGTGATTCTTTTTTCAGGATTCTTTGATGAAGTAAAAAGAACAGCATTTATTCAAAATATAAATCTTTTCTAACAATGTAAATCTATGCTATCACTTTTTATTAATTTAACATATCCTTGGTGAATAAAAGTATAAATTTCTTTCAAAAAAAGAAAGAATAAAAATTTACTGACCCCAAACTTTTGAACAGTATTGTATATTGTTAGAAAACCTCTCTATTTAAAATAAATGCTGTTCTTTTTTTAATCTTTTATTGATCAAAAAATCCTGAAAAAAGTATCACAGGTTCCAAAAAAAAAATATTAAGCAGCGCACCTGTATTTTTGATCAAGTGAAAACAGCCTTGATAAGCATAAGCATACTTTTGACTAGTAGTGTATATGTATCTGTTCTGTAGCAAAGGCAAGTTTCATTCACACTGACATCTCCTCTCATTGTCCATAAATGCATCAATATACTTCAGAACTGTAAAACATTTTTTGATGCTTGAATTGCTTTGTTTTTACATTTTGTATAGCTGAGAAAAGCACATAGAGTGATGTTTTGTCTCTCCAGCGCTCAGCTCATAATGCAGCTATTCGTGGGTTTGTGCGCTTTGGCTGGAGGTGGAGCTGGAGGGTAGCAGCTTTTGTGACCATGTTTAAGTAAGTTTAGATATTTTAAGTTTTAATTTGTGAAATGTTTATTTACATGTTTGAATGAACTTGCCTTACATAAAGATGTAATTCACCTAAAAATGAAAATTTGCTGAAAATGTACTTACCCTCAGCCAATTCAAGAACATATTTGGAGAAATATCCCACTAATTCACATGACTCCAATCCATCAAATAACTTATTGTGAAGTACAAAGCTTGTAAGAAACAAATCCAACACAATTAAGACTTTTTTCCTGGAGGGCAGATGTCCTGCAGAGCTTAGTTTCAACACACCTAGCAGGAAGTAGGAGATTGGTTAGCTAGTTCAGATGTGTCTAATTGGGGTTGGAGCTAAACTTTGCAGGACACCGGCCCTCCAGGACTGAGTTTGGGCACCCCTGCTTTAAACCATCGCTTTCAGCTAAAATACATATTTCATAATATCGCTTTCTCCAGCTTCCTCTATCTTCCTCCATCTCTTGTTGTCCTCTTACATCTAAATCCACCCACATATTTGTTTAGAACACTTTTGGACTGTTTTGTCTTACATAATCCATAATGTTGCTTTTTGTCTTCTCTGAATAAGGAGAGAAATATGCACAGATCAAGCTCTGTCAAGCCAAAACAGTTCTAAACAAATATGTTAATGGGTTTTGGTGTAAGAGGACAACAAAGGATGGACTTTTTCACCAGAGAAAAAGTTATTACTGATTTTGAAATTTTATTTTAGCTAGAAATGACATTTTGAAAGTGAAACATCTTAATGGTGGATATCTTTCTTACAAACATGCAGCTTTTTGCTTCACAGGATGTTATTTGTGATGTTTTTAACAGCTGTTTGGACTCTCATTCTGATGGCACCAATTCACTCCAGAGGATCCATTAATGAGCAAGTGATCTAATGCTGAATTTCATTTGAAGAAATAAACTCATCAGGACATTCTCAGCAAATGTTTGTGTTTTGGGTGAACTTTTTCTTTAATGTTGCCATTAGTAAATTTGTATATTTAGCACATTATTTTTTATTATAATTATCTTTGCATGAACTTACAAAAAATATTTAATGCTACTATGAGGGTGTTTCTAATACAGTGTCTATGGGAGTGACTGCCGATATCAGTCAATCTCTTATTTTTTTCCTCTTTTTGAAAGTTGTGAAAATACTGGTTTAGCCAGTGGTGTGATTTTTGGGGAAGGCTGAAAAGGGTGGTAGGACTATTTGGAAACTATGCATTATTTAGCAGTTTCTTTAGATATTGCTAGTTTACAAATGACAAACTACACCTTTCCATCGAGCAGCATTATTTGAACAGCACATCTGAAGTACTTTACTAGGATTTGCTGCAGAAGAGTTAATAGCCTGTCATTTTCCCCAGTTATGAAAAACACTTAATGCTGTTCAAATCTTTTTTTTTTTTTTTACAGCACTGTAAGTACTGGATTGACAGTGTACAGAGATAAACATTCTCTGAGCCATTTTGCTGTTGCAGGAGGTAAGTTCACCATCTCCTTATTCTCTGGGTCTCTGGGTGATGGTACTTTAGACGGCCTGTATCTGTGCCTCAAGTTAAGTGATTTTAAGCATTTTTGCATGTCATACTACTTGCATTACTTTGCATGTTCAGCTCTCACAGGAGGATTGTTCCGGCTCAATCTGGGATTTAGAGGGCTGCTGGCTGGTACAGCCATAGGAGCTGTACTGGGGTGAGTAGAACAGAGAGAGAGAAAGTGTGTGTGTGTGTGTGTGTGTGTGTGTGTGTGTGTGTGAACGCACACATCTCAGTCAGTCAGTATCAGTGCTGTTGCTCTCTCTGGAGAGATGTGTCTACCCTGGAGCAACACTGCACTCTTTGCCCCCTCACACTACCATCTCCCTCCCTCTCTGAGGGCTTCTGTCAGTCAGCTGTGGCCTTCCCTGTAACCCTCTGTCTTACATCTGCATCCCCCAGCCAAAACAACTCCCTTCCCCCCTTTTGCTCCTCCAAGTCCGCCTCTTTTCTCTCTTCCTTTCTCATTACCAGAGGTACCCATATGCTGAACAGAAGTCTTTGATCTGAAGAACTATCAGTTGTGCCGTTTTTTTTTATTTCCCTTCTTTTTATTTACTTATTTTTAAAATTTTCCTGTTAAATTTCTTTTTGTTTTAGGTTCATTACTATTTTTTTACTCTTCCCCTTATCAGCAGTCATGCATAAGTTAGAAGAGCCTCACACAGCTGTTTAACACACACCTGGAGCTCACAGTGTGCCTGCAGACAGACCTTAATGCCTCAGTCAGGTGTAACAAAGTGAAAAAAGGCTATACATAGTACATTATGCTCTACATAGTGTAAAAACTGTTACATGCTGACATGCTCACTATTACTTAAAAATGGTCCTGTGAAAGATCATGGAGCATTTCATCAGTGTTATAGTTGTTAACAAATGTAAAAAAAAAACTGAAAACATATATTAAAAATAATTATTACTTATTATTATTTGTTAATACATTATTGTGAAACTACTACTGGCTGCAAGTTTAGTTTGGCAAGTTTTTGATGTTTGTCAGTTTGTTAATGAACACAACACACAAACAATTCTAGTACTACTACTACTGCAGCCACTACTACTACTAATAAACAACAGGCCTTAAAGCGAACTCCATCTTTTACACCCTAATGCCATTCCATATGTATATGATGAACACAAAGTTTATAATGCAAGTGTACAAAACATCCAAAGATGACACCTCTAAAATTACACACAGTAAACATGACAGTAACCCATACAGCCCCTCTTGGTTAACCAATGTCTTAAGTGAAATAATAGGTATGGGTAAGAAAAGTATTTATAAATGTATATCAATGTGAAAAGTTGAAAGAAAATATGTGATCCAATGCATTTGGTCTTTAAAGTGACAGCAGATTATTATACCTGCTGCTATCTTAAGTCATTAATGCTAATTAAGGAACAAAAGAAAAAGAGAAAGTAACTGGTCAAATCTGCTCTTGACTGAATAACTTATTTACAAATAATGAACAAAACGCATGGTTATACTGTGTCTGAAAAATCTGTTATTCTGTTACAGAACAGAAGAATAAAATGCCGTTGTTCTAAAATCAGCATGACCATGGTTACCTGAACACCTTGTGTTTATACCTGTGCTGATATTCTTCACAGCAGCACTTTCACTCATGTGATATTGCTTAATTGCTCTTGACCAAACATGTGATGTTATAACAGGATGCCGGCTGGAGTTGTAATTATTGGTCTGCAGAAGCTGGGGGGCGAGACCATGCATGACAAGAGACAACGGGAAAGACGAGAATTACAAGAGCTGAGAGTAGATGAATGGTTAGTTTCACCAGGAAATAAAAATCTTTTCGTACTTGGACAGAATTGATAAACTGGTCACTTTGAACAGAAAATCAAGCTGATGTCTCTATTACAGGAATGCTCGCCTCAAGCTTACAGATGATCTCATTGGAGAAATGAAGTGTGAGAAACATCAGGACACTGATAATGACCTTCAACGAATAGAGGAGCTGCTCAGTCAACCTAGGAATGAGAAAGGTGCAAAGAGCTCTGACAGCCAGTAAAATCAGAGACTTGAAAATTCATTCTTCTTGCTGAACATTCTTGACTTATGATCTTCTCAGTGATGTTCTACTTGTTCTAGGTTTTAAATTCCTGATACCTTCACACAGTATTTGTGTCAGTCACCATCATTATCAATGTAATACTTACTTTCAAATGCAAATGTTATGTGCATATCCATATTTATTTTAAAACCTGTGGAAAATTGTTGAAGCTGATACAGTTGGGTAAAGTATTTGGATTAATTTAGACGCTGTTATATGTGTTATTATTGTGATTAATGGATCTAACCAATGTAAAATATCAGTGCCAAATAAACTCAGCAAAAAAAGAAACATGCCCTTTTCATACTGTATTTAAAAGATAATTTGCAAAATCTGATTATGTTTACAAAACAATATTTTTCCATACTTGTTCAGTGAAACAAAAATTAGTGCACATGCACCTGCACTGTTTTTGAGACACTTAAGGTCACATTTATATTGACCTTTTAATTAAAGAGATCTTTCCACTTTTTTTCCACTGAAAAACAGCTAAAGAACAATGGCCAGGGTCCCTGCTTACCTGCATGAAGATGTCATAGGAGGCATGGGGATTGATGTTGCAATAAACTGCAATGTCCGTAATGTAAGACACCTAAGACCTGAGAGAGACAGGAAGAACAGTTAGGCTATTTAACATTTTATGTTAAAACACATATTTACATGTGCTAAGAAATTAGCTGGAAATAAAAGCAGTTAAAAGTGAGAGAATGTTTATTTTTTGGTGAGTTTTTATACAGATGAAACTATGATAAACTTATTTTTATTGCCTCTTGAGCTATTAACAAATGAAGTAAGGAATTGCAAAAGGCATTATGACATTTTTCAAGATAAATAACAGCATGCTACAACCAGGAGTT
This sequence comes from Cirrhinus molitorella, assembly GCA_033026305.1. NCBI lineage: Eukaryota > Metazoa > Chordata > Actinopteri > Cypriniformes > Cyprinidae > Cirrhinus > Cirrhinus molitorella. Next base: position 22,111,685 of record CM065120.1, read on the forward strand.
ATGCAGGTTTTATGAAGGTAAAATTAAGATCCTTTTAAGATGAACTACAGAAAATATCTCTAAATGTAAATGTCTAGAGAACCTAAAAAAATAGTTGTATGATAATAAAACTTCCTACAGATCTCCATTACTTTTAAGCTTAAGGCATGAATAACTCTGCTTCCAAACACTGAAATGTGGAAATAACTGTACCTTCGGATCATACTGCAAAAAAGAAGTTTCTTACACCAAGATACATTTACTTGTAAAGCAAAATTATATTAAGTTTTGTTTTATGAGAAATTAAATAAAAACAAGTAAGTTTTCTATTAACAAGAGCAAATGTCTGTAAATGAGGTCTTAAAAAACAATTTTGTTCAAAGGGAAAACAAGTTTTCATTCCCCACTGACAGATTTGTTTTTGTTTCAAGTATAAACAAGATCTCAAAGTTTCATTTTCCGTCTTAAATAAATGTATCTTGATTCAAGGTCCTTTGGGTATTTGTATTGGAAAGCAAACAAAAACACTTTTTTTGCAATGCAAAGAAATATTTAATGTCACAAAATTATGACTTTTTGCTGTGATTTAAGATCTTGATATAGCTTTAATTTGTAGCAGCAAAAAATTAAGATTTTTTTTATAGACCTGCCAAACTTAAAAACAAAACAAAACAAAAAACTTGTATAACTACTCACTGAGGTTTGATGTTGTCATAAGGAGGATAGTTATATGTCTAAATTACTCTTTGGCAATACAGCATATTGAACTGGGATGATGCCTTGAGCTTGTCAGCTGCTGGGTTAGATCTCTGTAAACAAGATGTGACAACAGCTGGGTCTCTCTCAGATGTACAGTAATGCCTAGAACTGTCTGAAATGTATGACAGACATAAAGGGCCAAGAGAGTAACAAACAGCCTTCTATTCCTTATTTCCAGATAAGGTAGTTAACTTTTGGCAAACAACAGGCAAGAAATAATTAACCAAGTAATAAAAAATGGTTGTGAATTATGTATACACATTTAAAATACAGATTTATGTGATATACATATTATAAAGTTTACAACCAAATTTGATACATTAGTAAGTTTTTCATTACTGGCTCAAGCAAGGAACGTTTGATTTGATTGAGCAGTGCAGTTACACATTCAAGTGGATATGAAATGGATTTATGCATGATTGACAGGAAAAGTTGGATGCTTATGAAATATATTACTCATATTACTCGTTATTCTAGTCAAACTGAATTTTTATTTTTATTTTTTTTTTTTAGTGAGAACATTCACTACTAATAAAAAGTCGTTGACAACAGACAAAACCTCACTGCTCCATGTCCCTCTATCACTGTAATTACTGTGGTAGACCAATAGCAACACCATGAGTACAAATTGTGAATTGCAGCTTTTGTCATTTTACAAAATGACCTCAGGAGGAAGTAATGTTCCATTCTTATCTGAGTGAATGAAATATTGTAGCGAGTTCAAAAATGTCAGCAACAAAAACAGTAATGGAATCCAACTATAAAAAGGTACTCATATTGTCAGTGACAACATGGATGGAAGAGATGCCCTTGAATACAACATCAGAATTAGTTAGAAATTAGAAGCCTGTTGTTGCTCTGCTTTCTATAGGCAAAAATCAGACTGATAACAACAACCATCAAGTCCAGTGAAATTAGCGTATGTTTTTACTCCAGTATGCGGCTACACAACTGGTCTTTAATTGGCCAAAGAGAACCCAAGAAGTCACCCTTCTGATCTCACTTCACTGGCTCCCAGTTGTGACTAGAATTTAAATAAAATTTTGACACTGGTTTTCAGGACTGCCACTATTCCCTACCTCAATTCCCTACTTCAAGCGTATTTTTCCCGTCAGTTCAGGTCACTGAATGTGCAACGTCTTGATGTTTCTTCACAATGAGGCAAAAAGTAACTTTCCAAAACCTTCACCATCTCTGTTTCTCTCTGGTGGAATGATCTGGCAACCTCCACCCAAATTGCTTTGGCCATCACAACTTTGAACAAGCAGCTAAAGACACGTCAAGTCAACTCAAGTCACCTTTATTTATGTAGCGTTTTAAACAATACAGATTGTATCAAAGGAGATTAACAGTGACACATGGTAAAGTCAGTTCATTGCTGATTCAGAGATGCCATCATCCAGCTCAGTTCTCTTCCAAGTTTCTTTGGAATCAAGGCGGCAACATTGCCAAAACAAATTAAGTGTTGCCAACTAAGCAAACCGAAGATGACAGTGGCAAGGAGCCAAAATATATCGGTGACAAAAATGGAGAAAAGACCTTAGGAGAAACCAGGCTCAGTCGTGGGGCCAGTTCTCCTATGGCCAGATGAAACCATCATGGTGTGGCTGCAACACAAGTCAGACTGTGCGAAGGACTCTTCTGGTTTTTGTAGCTTGCACCTTTGTAGTCTGGCACCAATATATAAGGTTTGATCCCTCTGAAGCATGGGTATTTGTAATATTCTGGTTGCGCAAGGTTGTCATAGCGATGCGCTGTGTTTACTCCAGATGATGATGAGCTGCGACTGCGGAAAGCCACTAAAATTGCTTGTCCCTTTTGTTTCTCCTGAAAACTCAGGTATGTGATCACTAAAGTGAAAAAAACAAGTCAGTATCCATGTCAAAACATGTATACTCACATTCTTATGTTTATAGTCAAACAGTTTGTTTGTGATAAAAGAAATCTTAAGTTAATCGAGAAGAGTTTTTCCAATTGCTCACTGGTTAGAGATGGTTGGTCTGTGTTACGATTTCGGCCACCAATCCAATGTATATACGTAGAAAATATCTCAGAATGTGATAATATTGACAAAGAAAACTCAGAAATTGTAAATATGTACATAATTAGGGAAATAAGTGTGTGTATGGGAATACAATGATAACTTGTGTCATACGCTACGGTTACAATTTGAATGATACATTGTAGCAACTGTAGCATGATGAACGAGTTGCAGAGTGTCAATTCAAATAGTTATACAGAAACGTGTTACCACACAAAACGAAAAGGCTTATTTAAAATATTTTTGTATTTTGCAGCATGCTGATTATTTTAAAGAACATTTGATGAGGTGTGTTTTATGAAAAGAGTAAATACGAGAATGAGCATTTGAAGATTTTATTGTTGTAAACAAACACAAAGGGGTACAGAACTGTGTTTTATTAAATGAACATGATTTGTGATGATATTATATCAAACTAAATGGTCTAACTGAGAAGGACATTTACAGAGAATTGATGTTATACTGTTAATATGACTGAAAATGTTATTATATATATATATTTCAGAATCATCATTGGTCCAAATTATTATTAATAATAAATTATGTAGCACCAATAGTAAACCAACATGATCTTATGTTCAACATTAAAATTAAAAAGATAATTTAAAATGTAGAATTATGTGCTATGGTAATGTTAATGTAGAAAACATTGCTGCGTAATCACAAAACCATAATCCCCATCATAACATTACATAATTTATTGCTGTCTGTACAGTTTTATTACAAACTTTATTACATTTCTCTATAATAAAGAGTTTAAACTCCAAAGTTTAGATTTCAACGTGCGATACTTTTAGTGAATAATGAATATTGTACACCCATGACTTGTATGTTTCTTAGGAAAACCCTCCTGCTGCAGTGGGGCGTGTGTTTACGTCATTACGTGCGTCAGTGCCGCGCACTCGCAGAAGTCTAAGCGGGAGAAAGGGCGGAGCGCAGAGCAGTGTGAGGCCAGTGTCCAGTCTTATATTTCTGGCTGCTGTGGTCACTCACTGATTCAATGAACGGCACAATGGCTGCATCGTCAAACAGGATTATGCTGGGCCCCCTCGTAGCTGCTATCGACCAAGGCACGAGTTCCACACGTTTTCTGGTAAGTCGCATCTTGAGGACATGTCATCGTGTTGCGGTGGAGCTTAAGTGGCTCGCATGCAGACAATGATTGGAGAGTCCTCCTTGCCCTTGCCAACATGTGCGGGTAAATATACCGGAGCCGGTTCAGCTGGAGTTCTGTCATGCGAGTTACCCACGTGGATTACTGTTAGTTTCAGAATCTGCTCGTTTTGCATGTTGACAATTGAACGTTAACCTAATCCTCCTAGGTAGCACAGTGCCTGTGTTTCTGCATATCTGTATATGCAAGGTTTCTTTTAATTCAACGGACGTGATATTGTAGTTATGGGCTATTTTTGACAACTAGGCGAGTGAGCACGAATAATTTTCGTTTTAACCAGTTACACAATGTTTGGATTTAAGCAGCATTACAAAGTTTAACTGTTTGCTTAAAACTCACTTTAATTCCCTCTAAAATGTAATTTTCATAATGTTATGTGAACATCTGAACTTTTTAAATGACAGTTTCTCCATACAGAGTAAAAGATATTGTCCAGGTAACTTAGGGTGTAGGTATTTTGATTCTATTTGTGTCTTGTGTGGGTTTCTGCTGCTTTTAAAAAACGTTTTAATTTGCCATTCCACAAATGAAACGAGACAGAAATACTTAAGCGAGAACAACACTTTTTTTGCAGTGTTATCAGAAGGTACAATCAAATTATTTCCATATTCTAGTATTTGGCAGCAGAGCTATTCAAGTCTTAAGATATTCTTTTGTAATATGATTTAAAAAGTAATGGTCATCTGTTGGAAGTTGTTTTCAAACCTTGAAGCATTGCTAATACAACAAATTTTCTTAAGAAGGTCTTAAGTTTACCTTCATAAAACCTGCAGATACTTTCCTTGAGGTGTTCTATTAGAAATGTCACTGTTGGCTACTGTGGGTCACACATTTTTAGATCTGACAAGGTTGTGGCACTAACAGTGGACAACACAATTCAATATCTTCTCTTTGTTTGTACAATATGAGAACAAATTTGGATATAAGAATGTGTGTTTTGTGTTAAAAAAGGGTGTGTTTGTAATTCCAGGGCCTGACAAACATTCCTCATATTGTTAAAATGTTGTGGCTAGAATTGTTACTCAACAGAAAAGCTCAGAATGATGTCAAACACTTGTTAATTCCTTTGTTAAGTAATTGCTGGAAATTCCAGTTTTTAACATTACTGACATTTCACTGCAATGCCATGATAAAATGCATTAGGTACAAGTCAAAGAGAATCCACTCTTGTGTTTCTTTCTGAGCAAGAGTTTTTATACCATTGATTTCTGTCTTTCTAATACTGTAAATTGAACTGGGGCAGATTGGAGGGAAAAACAAATAACTGACTCTTATATTATGAAAAACTGAAATGTTTTTGCTGAATTAAAAGTTCACTGTTCTTTTAATTATAGGTTTTTAATGCAAAAACAGCAGAGCTTCTTAGTCACCATCAGGTTGAGATCAAACAGAGCTTTCCTAAAGAGGGGTGAGTATTATGTCCTTTGTGTTGACACACGCTGGTTCAATAGGGCAATGCATTGTGCAATAAAGTAAGAGTACAACTTGTGATTCACTATTGGATCATAATGTTATTCTGGATGAGCTGAGTAGGATTTCTTCCATTCACATTGATTGCAAAGATGTCAGCTGTGTACTATATTTAAGAATCATGCAAATTTCATGTGGCTGGTGGAGTGGCTGGTGGAGTGTTATTTTAGTATCACTGAGATACTGTTGTAGTTTTTATTAACGGTTTGAATTTGTTTTTAATTTTACATTTTATAATTTGTCTTCCCTCAGCTGGGTGGAGGAGGATCCAAAAGAGATTCTTCAATCTGTGTATGAGTGCATGGACAGAACCTGTGAGAAACTGACACAGCTCAACATTGACATCTCGAACATAAAAGGTATCAAGACAAATTATTATTTTTCCTTTAACCTGCTATTACATGCTCATGGTTGTCTATTTTCATTTCTTCATTTGTTTTAATCTGTGTGTAGCTATTGGTGTGACCAATCAGAGGGAAACCACTCTTGTTTGGGACAAGGAAACAGGAGAACCACTTTATAATGCTATAGGTAAGTAACATTACCTTCCTATTATATATGACCCGGTGTGGACTGGCCATCTGTAGCACCGGGAGGTTTTCCGGTGGGCCGCTGGACAATGTGGGCTGTCCCGTTGCTACACAAATGTATAAAGAATGAATGATTAAATTTCCGTATCCTCCTTTGGCCCAGACAGCGCTTTTAACAATACAAGTTGTATCAAAGCAACTTTACAGTTATAAAGCAACTTTACAGTAATATCCAGGCGTGCAAACTACTGCTGACTTTTTGCAAATTTCTCCAGCTTGAATGTCATTTATGTTAATTGTCACACAGTGTATTTCCTAATTGTGTGTAATGAGCAATGACAGAATCATAGGCATTTTCAGCATATCAGGCGTAAGATAAAGAATGAATGTTTGCATATTGTGAATGTTACTTGGCTTTTGTGGTAACCTTTTGGTGATTTCATTTGTCTAAGAAAATTATTCATAGAACACGAAGTGGGAGAGTTATCATCTTTAAACTTGTGGCTTCCACTCAAGTGTGTCGTTCTTTGGACAGTTTCATATACTAAAATAATAATATTATTTGCAAATAGTTGAAATGCATTATTGTATTGTAAATAAGTATTCTTAAAGCTATTTACAGTGTTATTTCTCTGTTTTAGACAAACAAATTCAAATACAGGAGCATTTTGTTAGATGGGCTGATTTTTAGGTGAAATTAAGCTTTAGCAACCATGTATAGAAAAGAGCTGTGTAAAAATTATTTTATTTGCATCTACATTAGGAAAGAATAGGCAAATTATAGTTTAATGAAGAATGTCAGTCATTCATGTTAATGATAAGCTTTTTTTTTTTATTTAAATTAAAACATTTTAGTAAGGGGTTTAAAAAAAATGATGTGTTAGGGATCAGGTGTGGTGGGCTGCTCTATGCCAGAAAGTGCAGGGCAACATTTTAGTCCAAGTTCAGCCCTGTATATGACCATAATTTTGTATACGAGTAATAAAATAACCAAATAATTCCTGATTTGTTTGGTTGTGTTTAGTTTGGCTTGATCTTCGTACCCAGTCAACAGTAGAAAGGCTTATCAACAAAACTCCAGGCAGAAACAAAAACCACCTCAAGGTGAGAGTGACAGTGTCTCTTTGTAAATAATTGTCTTAAACTGTTACATCCACAATCAATTATTTTGTACAAATGTTTTGAATAAGAATGCAGAATTGAAGTTTTGACTTTTTAGCCCTGTCCCACACTGTTTTCTTATTTCAAATAGAAATATTAAAACATTGAGAAAAATTGCACTTATCACAAAGTTGACAAAAGTGAATAATGTTTTTTTTACTTCTCTTGCTTCATACAGCACAAGACTGGCCTACCCATCAGCACATACTTCAGCGCAGTGAAGTTACGCTGGCTGATGGATAATGTGGAAAAGGTCCATGAAGCTGTGCTTTCTCACAGGGCCATGTTTGGAACAGTGGACTCCTGGCTTATCTGGGTAAGAGCAGTGGCGGTGTGGTTTCTCTTATGCATCTCTATAGTGTTTGTGTGAATGTTTTCTGAGGTTTAAAGGCACAATATATAATATTTGTTTTATTAAAATATCCAAAAACTACTAGAATAGTGTTATATTTTGTTGACTTGCGTACTTGCATTACTCCCAAATGTTTCCAAGAATGTTTAAATAAAGAAAAATAAGAATTAAAGTAGTGTAATGGGTCGTGTCATTGCATTGACTGCCAATGACGTCAAACACCTTTGAAAACAACAACTCCCATGATTCCAATCATGGCGTCATCAAACTATGCCTTTATTTCATTGTTTGTTTTTTTAATATTGGCAAAAAATGACATATTATGCCTTTAAGGGGAAAAGAAGCAATTAGTACATGGTTTAGGGGCAATCCAACATTGTCAGGCTGCTTAAAGATAACACTCATGCATGCAGATACAGCAAAATAAACTCAAGCACTTGATTATAGATTGCTTTCACATGCTCTAATGCAGTGGTTCTCTTCAGTATGAAGTGATACTGATGTAAACATTTTAACTTGTTTAAATAATCTGTGATAACCCCTAACTTTCAGTGCCTGACGGGCGGGAAGAAGGGAGGTGTTCATTGCACAGATGTGACCAATGCCAGCCGAACAATGCTCTTCAATATTCATACAATGGACTGGGACCCCGAGCTCTGCACGTAAGTACAAATGTGCATACATACAGTTTTATATCTATTTTTCTGGACCAATGCTTATTGGCAAAATCAAATATAAAAAAGTGCTGGATACTCTCCCTCCCAAAAAAAAATTTAATTCTGTCATCTACTCACCCTCATGCCTTTCTAAATGTAAATGACATGTTTCCTTCTGAAACAGAAATAAATGTTTTAAATATTATATTTTTCTTATAAAAACCTTTTGTTTTGTTTCAGAAGACTTTAGTTTTTAAACTGGGGTCATATGGATAACCATCATGTTTGTTTTGTGAGTTCTAAAAAATATAATTCATACATTTGGACCGTCAGGATAGTGGGTAAATTATGAGAAGATTTTAATTTTGGATATGGAGTATGATGGAGAAAACTAAAATATGCTTTGACTTAAAAATCTATGCTACACATTACATATTTGCCAATTTGTAAACTGAAAACTGACCATGATACATACTCACTATCACACACTACCAGATATTCAAGTCAATCCAAACATAAACTCATTGCATTTTTTTTTCTTCTCTTTATAAAATGTTAACTCTGGCTAATGTTGTGCAGTGTATTCTAGCCTTTACTTTTTTAAAGATATATTTATTATAACATATATTTCTTAAACAGATATTTTGATATACCAATGGAAATTCTGCCAAAAGTGAGAAGTTCTTCAGAGATTTATGGTTTAATGGTAAGTGTTTTATTCCAAAGAGCGAATTACTTTGTGTATTTGTGTTACATAATGCATTGGTAGTATTCTGTTGTGGTAAATTGTCACATTGCTGTGAATGTGTCCTATTCAGGGTGCAATATAAGTATTACTTTGAATGCAGGGCAAGTGAGAAATGATCTTTGCTCCAGAGCAGTGCCTGTCAAACAGTAACAGTTTATTCTTTAATTGTACATACACAAAATCCACAATCCATCTTTCCATCCAAAGTTGAATTTGCTGTGGGGCAGTCATTTCAACGTTTGGAGGTTTTAGTGTGTCCCTCATTATCTTGATTATATTTTGTGTCCTGTGATCTCTTTGGGCTGGGCTGCTAGAAAATCAGCTCCAATCTGGTGAGTATCTCTAGCTGTTCACAGTGTCATGTCTGGAAAAACTTTGCTGTGTCATGTTGTCATCACAGAAATGGGTGCATTTCCAATATGGAGCAAACATGTTTTTCATATTTTGGTTGTAAGTGCATTTTATATATTCCTAAGTTAAAGTCTTATTGGAAATGTACCGGATGGTGATCTTGTCATTGTTTTTCATTGTGTTTTGGCTTGACACTATATGCACTTTCTGTCCTTCCCAAAAATTCTTGAAGATTAGAAACTGTCATTTAGTTTTATGGCTATGGTCCTCTTCTTTGTTGCCTTTTTTTTTTTTTTTTTCTTTTTGTATTCATTCACTATGGCTGAAGCTGCACCACCTTGAGTTGCAGAGATGAAAATGAAGCCCTTTTTTTAATAGTAATTAACATACTTGTAGAGTTACTGATTCTTCTTTTTTGTGGAGTATGTTTAAGAGCAGATACTTGCAGCACACAGCAGCAGATAATTTGCCAAAAATGGTCATGGTCCGCTAAAAAATAGACTTGATAATTATTCATCTGACTCAAGTGTTTGAGTTTTGGCTTTAAGCAGGGGGCTATATAATGCATGTTAATTATTATACTTATTTGTATATTATTAAATTCTTCTCCTAATGTTCTACTTTTTAATATTCTATTTTTTTTTCTTACAGAAATCTGGCCCTTTAACTGGTGTCCCCATATCAGGGGTAAGATTATTAGATTATTAACAGAAAGATTACTCTTTCTTTCTGTCTTGCTTTTATTTAGCTAACTTTTTAGTTGTATGTGTATAAATACATTGTGTCATGAGTTATTTTGTTGAGTTGGACAATTAAAAGTGATTATTAATAAAAAATAATACAGAAATTGACAAATACTTTCTGATGTCCTTTAAAGTAACTTTACATCTGTTTACAGTGTCTTGGTGACCAGTCTGCTGCGCTGGTGGGACAAATGTGTTTCAAGGATGGACAAGCCAAAAATACGTATGATTTTGCTTTGTTAATCTGTCTTCTCAGTTCATATGCAGTGGTATCACTAAGCAGATTCCACTGTTTTCCGCTTAGCCCGATTTGTCAACATGCAAAAATTTGTAATTAGACTAAATGAGGATGTTGTGATTTGTTTATTTGATCACAGTGTGTAACTTTAGGTTTTAATTACAGTTATGGGACTGGTTGTTTCCTGCTTAAGAATGTAGGAACAAAGGTATTCAACTTACATATAGCCTCAAAAATACATATAATAATATTATTATTATTATTATTATTATTATTATTATTTTATTTATTTATTTATTTATTTAATCTACATTGTTGTTGTTTTTCCATATCTTGAAGCCTGTAATGTCAGACCATGGACTTCTGACAACGGTCGCATATAAACTAGGGCGTGACAAGCCAGCCTGCTATGCACTAGAGGTAATGTTGTTGAATGTTGACATTGCTTATTACTTGTTCCTGGCAGAGTATTTCTTACCAAAGCAATGTATGTGTTTTGTTTATGTGGCAGCTTCCACCTCTCAAAAAGTGTTTTCATAATAACTTTGTGATTTAGAGTGATGAAGCCAATATTTCACCCTTGCTCATCTAGAGTTTTTTTTCCTAGGGTTCTGTTGCCATTGCAGGGGCAGTTGTGCGTTGGCTAAAGGACAATCTCGGAATTATCCAAACCTCAACAGAACTAGGTGTGTTTGTGGAAAAGTTATATTTATACCGTAATACAAGCGCATTTAACCCAAGTTTTGGAATATTTAATTTGAAACATTTTACTTTTCGTCCCAGAGAAACTAGCTGCTGACGTTGGCACATCATATGGCTGTTATTTTGTCCCTGCGTTTTCTGGATTATATGCGCCATACTGGGAACCAAGTGCTAGAGGGTTAGTCATTGACACATCCATTTAAAACAGTGTTACTCATTGCGCGGCTCGCAAGCCTCATGTGGCTCTCCAAGCTTTAATTTGTAGCTCGCATGGCAGTAAATAATATGATGATATGATCAATATACATAGATTTCATAAAAAAAACATTTAAAACAAGCAGAGCAGGGCTATAACAGAACCCATAAAAAACACCAGTCTACACCAGTACAAGATGAAATATAGATATTTAAACTTGTTCTGCCCTTATGACATTGACTGCGGAGTTGTTTTGGCCATCTTCCATCTTTCCAGCTCTTAACACTGATTGTGCTCTTGGATAGTTAGATACATGATGGGCTAATGAAGAAGCAAATGACTTTAAATAAATAACTTTAAAAATAACTTTTAAAAAGAACCCCCTTTGTATTGCATTGCATATTGGATGTTCAGGGATGACAGATTGCTAAACAGACATCCTGGGTGTAACTTTTGATACGCTTATTGACTTTGTGCTGTAAGTGCTTCTCTCATGAAAAAAATAGTGAGGACCACTGATTTAAAAGATCATTTCCGGTTGCTGTAAGCCATGTAGAAACCCTAAAGACTGAGGAGAGTGAGCATCACATTAGTAAAAGGCATTCAAGTTTTACAAGAAGCAAAAAAAAAATCCTATTGTGAATTTTTATAATGATTTGTAATTATTATGTGAAGCCCATTTGCACATTTTTTGTGTTACTACATGTGAAATGTACAACACTGAACCTCTGTCTCTTGTTTACAACAGAATCATTTGTGGTCTAACACAATTCACCAATAGGAGTCATTTGGCATTCGCAGCACTTGAAGCTGTCTGTTTCCAGACACGGGAGGTATACTTTTATTGGCCTCTGCATGATTATACGTTCTTATTACATTGCTCTGTTGTCGAAGGAAACGTTTCTCTGTTCTACATAGCGTCTATGGTCTCTGCAAACTGATACATAATTTCAAATCCAATCTTAATTTCACGTTCATTTGTTTTATAGATAGATGTGTATTAAGCAGGATAATATATTATAATATATTATATAATATATAATATACTATATATAATATTATCCCTTAACTTATTTTTACACTCTTAAGGAGAGAGGTGCTTTCTAAATTTGAGTATGTCACAAAAAAAATTGTAGAATGCTGAAGGATGTTCAAATTTGTTTCAGATTCTGGACGCAATGAACCAGGACAGTGGTATTCATCTGTCCCAGCTCCAGGTTGATGGAGGAATGACATCTAATCGGTTACTGATGCAGCTGCAGGCTGACATACTGTGTATCCCAGTTGGTAAGATGCACCTTTTCATCTTGTAAGTTTTTATGTGAGGATGTACATAAACACTGGTGTAAATGTAATTTTACTGGTGTTTGCAGATGGGCAGATATGTGATTGCAATTTGTATTTATTTACAGTAAAGCCGTCTATGCCTGAGACCACAGCTCTGGGTGCTGCCATGGCAGCAGGAGCAGCTGAGGGGGTCAGTGTGTGGAGCCTGAACCCAGAAGATCTAACAGAGGTCACTTCAGAAAAATTTGAACCCCAAATTAACCCAGAGGGTAAAATAATCACCACACTCCACTGTGCACCACACTCCAATTTAAGACTAATGTAACTTGTATGTACAGCATATTTGTTCACTTACATTTGCAACATGTTTCAGTGTAATACTGACAAACTTTATGGATTCTTCCAGGCCATAACATTGTATTCATGACTAAGGGTGTAATCACACTTGTAGTTTCATTCTCTTGATTCTTTTGAGCTGGACCCGAACAGCAAATACATAAAAATCCATTTACACAGTCATTTTTAACAGAATAAGGACATGGTGACATGGGTCCTATGATGAGATGGCAAGGTATGCTTGAGCATTCTGTCCTTTTTAAGGTCGCATCTTGTGACTTCCTTTTTTGTTTAGTTTAGATGTCTTTTGTCCATGTTGCATTCATATATAAGTCACACTGTTTGTTTGGAAGCAGACTGAGAGCCACCTTTTTAGGGGTCTCAATCTGCTTGTTTGGTACTCACTAAGCTTTGGATGGCAGCGTTCACATTTATTCAAAGGAACTATACGAACATTACACACAGTTTGCATTTAAGGGGTTATCAGATGCCCATTTTCCACAAGTTAATATGACTCTTTAGGCTTATAATGAAAAGTCTATAATATACTTTTCTAATTCCTACTACCAAATTCCTCAATGGTAGTTTAAAACAACACCCTTTTTACCTTCAAAAACAGCTGTTCACAGTGAGCCGTTTCAGTGCATGTCCCTTTAAATACTAATGTGCTCTGCTCACCCCGCCTCTCTCTTCCATAGGGTGACGAGCAGTTTTCTGCTCTCATTTAGTTGTGGAACTTACTAACTAGCACATTATTAGGAAAGTTGATTTGCAAAGATTCATACAAAAAAAAAACACTTATTCTCACTTATTCTGTAGATGAAGGTGGTTCACAAATGATTTGCACGAAAATGGACATTTAGGTAGATCGGGAGGGTACATTCCCTTCAAAAACAAAAGTAATCCACTGTGTCTTCAGCGGCTCAGATGTCGGGAATAAATGACTGCTATGTTCATTATTACATCCAACAACAGAACACCTCAATCATTTTAGAGACCTTCTTGTCTACTCCTCCTCTGGCGTTGAAACAATGACCGACTGTTTGCAGTTCACTCAGGGTGGGTCTATGCTAAAACAGACGTGTCAGTCAACAATTGTAGGAGGGGCCTGGGCCTGTGTGATGTCACACAGACAAGAATCTGAGAATGGTTTGATCTGAAAAGTGCTAATGATTTATAGGAATTTATATAAATAAAAAATGGGTGGATTTTATTATAGGGTGGTTGTGTACCCACACTGCCAACACAGATTAATGTTTAAACAACATGTAACAGTGAACTTTGCATCTGACCCCTTTAAGCTAAAACTGCGAAGTGTGATGACATCCTAAATAAATCCCAAAAACTGGCCATTATTTAGCACTCTAGTTGCAGATGGAATGTGACAGGTTTTTTTCTCTGTGCAGAGAGTGAACTGCGATATGCTCGCTGGAAGAAAGCAGTTCAGAGGGCTATGAACTGGGAAACCACAGAGCCAGTCAACAATGGAAATGGTGTGTGGGGTTTTTTTTGTTTGTTTGTTTTTGGATTTGACTCAGTTGACCCAATCAATCAACTAATCAAAGAAATACCTCTTGTACCTACTATAAACGGCAAAACTTACAAAACAGCAAATAATTACATGTAATTATATGTTCTTGTTTTAAATTTAATTACATGCATGATTTGTTTTTGTTTTTTTTATCTAAAAAAAATTATCTTTTTTGCTCAAATGTGTTTGTTTCATTTTCCCCTCCAAAAAATAATTCAACCAGGCCTGCAACAGTAGTCAAAGATTGATGTAGGTTTGTAGTAATCAATAACCAAAGCTATTGACCCAGAATGTCCAAAGTCAGGGGAAAGGGATGTTTTGCAAGTGTTGCATTTTTTTTTTTAAACAGTGGTACAAAGTCCTTTTTCTGGATATCTATATAAGTTATTGATTATCTGGTTCAGGTAGAACATAACTGCAGTAAATTAAATGATCAGTAGTTTCTTAATTGTCCCACTTGTTTTCTCTTTCTTTCCACTGTCTTGCGTGACATGGACCTGTGTTCTGGACAACCATCAGAGGAGACTAGTATCTTCAGTAGTGTTCCCTTGGGCTTTTACATTCTGGGTAGCATGTTTATGTTAATTGGAGCAAAGTACATTGCAGGTCAGTGTGAGAGCAAGTGAATGAGAGATGGTGAAAGAGACCGATGCATGTTTTCGAATGTGTGTCCTGCTTAAAGTCCATCGGCCTGAGAGAGAGATGTGAACATGAGTGTTCTCACAGGGTAACCACCACACATTCGTTTTCTTCTAGTAGTTGTCTTGTAGTAGTGTGAATGAATGGTGTAGAATAGTATTTCATGTGTCTGTAAGGAGGAAATTATAGAACAGGACCTGCTCATGTGTGATGGGATATACTTAAAAATATAAAACCAAAAATCCACAGTTCCTAATTTCTGGTCAATTTGAGAGTGCTAATTTACTGATGGCTGTAAATATGTGGCTTGGTTTGGTGAATTTGGTGGGGAAAAAAAGGTACCTGTTCTAAGAATCTCCCTGTCTGTCTCAAGGTTTTGCTGTTACTTCTATTCAGTGTTGGTTTTCCCTTCTTCACAGTCTCCACTCTTTTCTTTTTATCCAGTGTCACGCTTACACATCTTAAACATTTGTGTGCATGCTGAAAACCTCTCTGCTCATCGGTTGAGCAAACATAGAACAGCAAAAACTAACATTTCTTTACTTTTTTCCTTACTACAGCAGGGCAGAAGTAGACTTGAAAATTTCTGCATTTCAGAAGATGGGAGATCCTTAGATGGTCCATGGCTTACCCCTTAAAACTCAAGATGTGCTGTAGTGGCCTTGACAAAAGACATTCCAACTGAGAGCCATGGTACCTCAAAATGATAAATTAAGACCTTTCTGGCCAAGCAGTAGGAAGTTTTATTGACCGCATCTGGTATGATGACATTATTTTTCACGTCCTCATTACTGTAGTTTTCACACACTATTCTCTAGAAGGAGCTCCATACTTTGGCGCTGAAGCTGCTGTGGCTTGGGGTTTCTGGCATTTTGCATGTACAATACATTCTAATTGAATTGTCAAAGCAACTCAGCTGTGGAAATCAGTCATTGTCAATTTTTATTTTTTTAATGGCACTAATGATCAGACATCAACAGATGTGTGTCTGTATGGTTGTGAAGTTTTAGTTTAAAGTTTAAAAAAGCAAGATGTACTATTAATACTACTTAGTTACTTCTCAGACCTATTCAGGAGAGTTTTAGTGCACTTTATATTATATGTATTATGCTGTTAACAGCAAGGGAACTGAACAATCTCATGTACATAATATTGTGATGTTTTTCCTTCTCTTTTACAATTTCATATGCCTGTTGGAAATGTTTGTCATTTTGTCGACAAAAATACTGTGCGTAGAAATTAAGTTAACCAGTCCAAAACACTGTGGCCCTCCTGATAGAAGTTGCACTACTGCATAGCTTCTGCCTCCTATAAAAGAGACCATTAAACAGGATGTCACTTGAGCAGTACTGAGTCAATGTATGAACAATTACTGACAAGGTCTGTGTAATTATATTTGAACAAACATACTGTTTTGTTATCAATTGTAGAGTACAATTGTATTGTTTTGTCTTATTTTTGGTCAAGTCACTGTAATTTAATCTTTAAAATTGTGTAAATTACTTTACTTTGCAGCTCAAGGAAGAAATAATGATGTTAAAATATAAAATTAATTTGATAAGTATTTCCTTTCAGTTCCAGCAACTGATTTCTGTTTAAATATCTAACTTAAACTTAAAAGGAAGTAGTTGGCACCTGATTTTCTATCATACTTGAGGTCTGTGTAATGAAATGTCACAAGTTCCATGACAATGAAGAATGAATATATATATATATAAATAATATTATTTTTTTTTCTTTATTTTTTTTTTGCTAATTTTAATAATACAATTGCCAATTTAGTGGTCTTCTTTGATGCATAAGTTTGCATTTTAAAAAGCCAAGTTTCATTAAAAAGCATTTGTATCATGCACTCTGAATGGTACTTTCTTGACTTGTCTTTGATTTGTGTACATGAATACTTGAAATGCAAAAACTTGTTTAAAAAATGTTTTACAAAACATGTAGCCAGTATTAAACTTCAGTAATTTGTTTTCTTCATTGTATGTGGTTTTGATTTTTGATTGTGCATTCAAAATTAAGATAAAAATGCATGCTTACACAAGTTAAGGGGTGTGAAGTAACGAATTACAAATACTCACATTACAGTAATTAAGTAGTTTTTATCAGTAATTGTACTTTTCTGAATAGTTTAAAAAGTGTGTACTTAAGTACATTTTAAGTGATGTATCTGTACTTTTACTCCGCTATTTTCCCTCCGTTTGTGGTTGTTACATGCTTAATTTAGTTTTATTTTTATCCATCAACGTGATTGGATAGAGAGAGAGTAATCGGTCTGGTGACTCTAGTCAAATTAGCTTGTGCATATAAAACTTTAAGAGCCAACTGCTTTTAACTGCTGGAAGGGGATTCTTCAAGTTCTCAAACCCTGGGTGGGTAGTGGGACTTAAAAAATGGGTCGCCAGGATGATTTAAGAAAGATGTATACATGTATGTAACAAAGTTAAAGGAGAAGGGAGAAGGATGAGGAAAGCTGCAAACGTAACGTTAATAACAAAATAAACATTAACAACAAAATAAAAGTAAGTGGCAGCGGTCTCAGGCCACACTCCAGTGGGTGTTTGTATTTTGCGTTTATCAGTTAGAATCAACTCACTGCTCAAAACGCCAGACTTTTTGTTCTGTCCTGAGTTCTGGAAGGGTGAGTTCAGTACCGCCAAGAGTACCGAAACCGAAAGTGAAATGCGCACACGCATTCAAAAGCAATTTTAATACCCCGCATTTAGAGAGTGATGCAATGCGCGCAAATTAGGCTATATATATAACATCTAGGCTTTATAACAGGTCTCTAGCTCTGTATCATTCTTGGAAAATTTGAATATTAAGAGAGTATAGCCTACTTTGATTATGGCTGCATTTGATATGACTAAGAAAGAACTGTGTTATTTATTTTTATACTGTTTTTATTTATATTGTGGCAGAGCACTAAGCAGAGAAGGATTTAGCACGACTACGCCACCCTGGATCTTGGCCAGGGACCTTTATTATTTAAATTTGTTTTGCTTTCTTTTAGGCAACACAGGTCAGCTCACAATAAAGTTAGCAGGAGACGTGGATATATCAAAGATACGTTTTATTACAATAAAAAGAAGGTTAGTGCAAGAATAGAAAAATGGAAAAAAAGCAAGTCACTGGGCACAATGATCAATTAACAAATTCCATTACACACTTCACAAACACGAGGATGGTGACCGGGGTTGTCTAAGACATCCACAAATACAAGTACAGGAACTGAGGCGTGACAGCAGGGCTTAAGGGCACTATAGGCCTCCACAGCAAACACCCCACACTTATACCTGTGACACACGCACACCGACACAGTCACTCCAGCCAACACTCGTGAAAGCACCAACACCAGAAATCTGCCACTGCCTTCTGCACTCAGCTCCTGTAACAAATCAAAAATCAGATTATACACTTAAAAATGACACCCTAAATCACATAAGTGACAATAACAAAAACTAGCCAATACTTGAATTCACCAAAAACAAACAAAACAAAATGATACAACAACAACAACAACAACAACAACAACAATAATAATAAATTATAATAAGGTTTTAAATGACAATAACAAGTTATTGCTATACTGCAAACACAAATTTAAACAAACTCACAACATTACAAAAGCTTTATAAAGAATCAAAAAGTAGATCAAGGTAAACCAACACACACACACAAAATAATCCCAAAAGATCTATAGAGCACGATTAAACTTCTCCCACGCCACACTCACAACGATGATCACGTTTCGCAAAGGCGATCAAACACACGAAAGGACAAGATTTATAAAGTCTCACACACACACACACACACACACACACACAGCAAATCGACTTTAACCAAAGCGAAGCAGCAGCATCTCCAGATAACAGTTCCCACGCAGCCCGAGCAACAGGGAAACTTTACGAACGAAAATTGTCAGTATCGACGCCTCAGATGTGTCTGCAATTAAAAATCACAATTTAGACAACACACTCAAGCCCTCCGTGACCGCCACTTTATGATAAAAATCCTAATACCCCCATCATAAACTTTAAAAACCACCTACCGTAGAGACAAGGTCCGACTCCCAAATCATTTAGAAAAGCAAATATACCAGGAACATGAGAGCTCGTTCAGTCTGTCTAAAACAGCAGGGCTCGACGGGAGGACAACCGCGTCCACAACAGCGGGCAGACACTTGGGCCAACTCAGTCTCGCCTGAACTTCTAACTAAAAGCACAACAAATACACAGCTACAACGCGAATGAACAACAATCTAAACAATGCAAGCGTCTTTCTTACCTGTAGAGGGGCAACCTCAGACCAATATCAGCCACGGGATTTCCTTCAGTATGCTTTTTCTATAGGAAATAGGCTAACATGAGCATTAAAGATGTTACAAAACCTAACAACTTCAATCAAACATACCTGAACGGTGAGTGAAAGTGACGTGGGGGGGTAAGGGGCGGAACCCATAACACCCGACTACTTCGCACACGCCTTTATATGTACCTCACTGCCGAATGATAGGACCACTGGGGAACAACGAACAAACCAATCAGCTAAGCGTATGAAGAACCGTATCACCACAATCTACCCCCCCTTCCCGCATCGTCGCCCCGACGATGACAAAAAGCCTACCATCAATTCCAAGGTCTAAACCATGCTGAAATGGTCCTAGATGCCCCTTCAGACCATGCCCCATCATTACTCACCACTCCTACAGACCGTGGGAGATGGTGGACATTAGAATGTTGACCAGCTGTAGCTCGCCTAGATCGCCGCGGTCCCACATTCCCGTTGGACAGACATTCTGGCAGTTGAACAACCTCTTCCTCGAAATGCTGATCTATATTAGCTGAGGCCCCCAGCCCACTGGTACTTACAGACCCTAGATGCCCTGGTTCGGATACCTCGATGTCAACAGCTGGGGGGTTCTCGGAAACTAAGACCCACAAGTCCCCCTGCTCTGAACCATCAGTCACCTGATCGCCAATAGGTAGTTCTAACTCAACTACTGGACTATGGGTGGATACATGGCCTGCAAAATCCTGCTGCGTTCGAATTTTCAACATCGAACGATGCACCTGCCTTACCTTATCCAACTTGTCAATAGGGGCAATGGAGTAAACCGAACCCCCTTTTGTAGGGGCTCTCACCACCTGGTACACCACTGGGCTCCACAGGTCCCGGATCTTTGACCGACCTCTCGCGCCAAACTCACGGAGATGAACCAGTTGACCCTCCCCCAGTGGTGCATCTCTCACATGGGCGTCATGCTGTACCTTCCGGCGTTCAGCAGCGACTCTCAGGTGCTCCCGTGCCCCTTCAAAAGCCACCTGCAGTCGGGTTTGATGTTCTATCACCCACTCATGTATGTTTCCTGCAGCTGTGTCTTCCACTCTGCCTAACAAAAAGTCAACCGGTAAGCGAGGCTCTTGTCCAAACATCAAATAGTGGGGTGACTCACCCGTTGATTGGTGGGGGGTTGTATTATAGCTGAACAAGACCTGTGGAAGACACAAAGCCCAGTCTCGCTTTCTAGAGGGGGGCAAAGTGCGCAAAAGGTTGTGCAAAGTCCTGTTAAACCTCTCACACTGACCATTCCCAGCTGGATGATAAGGTGTGGTTCGAGACTTTTCCACCTTATACAAGCTACAAAGCTGCTGTATAAGTAAAGATTCGAAGTTGCGGCCTTGGTCCGAGTGTATCCGACCAGGGACCCCAAACTTACAGAACCATTCCACCACAAGCACTTGAGCCACTGTCTCTGCCCGCTGATCTTGCGTTGGAACCGCCAGGGTGTACTTGGTAAAGACATCAGTCATCACAAGCACGTTCTCCAATCCTGAACTGGACGGCTCCAACATGGTGAAATCAATGGCCAAGATTTCGTTAGGCCTAGAGGCCAGCAAATGCCCCATAAAACTGGAAGAGACTGGTTGTACATCTTTTGCAGACTGGCAACGTTCGCACTCCCTACACCAACGGGCTACATCTCCAATAGCACCGCTGACGAACCAGCTCAGTTGTGCGTTCAACACCCTGGTGTCCGTGTTCTTCATGCAGCCACCGCAAAATATCCTTCCTTAAAACAGCAGGCAAAAGTACTTGAAAAATTTCCTCTCTCCCATCAGGACGGAAAATTCGACGGTGCAACACACCCTCACGTTCTACCAGGCGGTCCCACTGACGGAGCACAGTTAAGCTGCTCTTCGCCAACAATCGACGCTCCTCGAAGCTGGGAAAGCTCTTACGCCGCCAAAACAACAGGACCCTACCAATATCCGGGTCAGCTTCTTGTAAGCCCTTCAAATCTTCTGCAGAATGGCTTGGAAAGACCTGGAGTACGGCTTGGGTAACCTGATACACAGGCTCCCTTTCTACGGCCTGTTGTACAGATGCAGGAACCACAGTGGCTGGTAGAAGCTGTCCAACCTCAACACTATCCACTGGAGGCTGTCTGGAAAGGGCATCAGCGTTACCATTACTCTTACCTGGCCTATACCGAATCTCAAAGTCGAAACCTGCAAGCTGAGCAGCCCAGCGCTGTTCAGTGGCCCCCAGCTTCGCTGACCCCAAATGACTCAGAGGGTTATTGTCAGTAAAGACAATACATTTATGTCCCAACAAATACTCCCTGAATTTTTCTGTCATCGCCCACTTGAGTGCCAAAAATTCTAATTTCATTGAGCTATAATTTACCGGATTGCGCTCTGTGGGCCGCAGGCTACGACTGGCAAAAGCAATGGGACGAACCTTTCCCTCCTGTTCCTGCGAAAGGACTGCTCCCAGGCCCCGATGACTTGCATCCACTTCCAGGATGAAGGGCAACGAGAAATCCGCATAGGCAAGAATGGGCGAAGTTGTGAGCTTCTCCTTTAAGGTGTCAAAACTCTTTTGACACTGCCCGGACCAAGCACCAACAAAGCTTGGTCCTGCGGACTTTTTAGGCCTACCCCCAACAAACTCAGCAACCAGCTTATGTAGAGGGGCTGCCAACTTGGCAAACCCCTCCACAAAACGCCGATAATAACTGGCAAACCCTAAGAATGACCGGAGTTCTGTCACATTACCTGGTCGACCCCAATTCGCCACTACCTCTACTTTACTCGGATCTGTAGCAACCCCCTGGGAAGACACCACATGACCCAAATACTTAACCTGCTGTTTGAAGAACGCACACTTTTCAAGCTTTGCTTTAAGCCCCTCACGCTTCAGCCGACCCAAGACTACTTCCAACCGTTCCAGATGTTGAGTCACTGAGGAGGAAAACACCACAATGTCATCTAAATACAACAGCAACGACTGATGTCGCTGGTCCCCAAACAATCTCTCCATTAACCGCTGGAAAGTGCTGGGCGCATTACAAAGCCCAAACGGCATTCTGTTCCATTCAAACAACCCAAACGGAGTACAGAACGCAGTTTTGGGCCGATCCCCCTCAGTGACTGGAACTTGATTGTACCCGCTGGCCAAATCCAAAGTGGAAAACCAGCGGGCACCTGTCAACGCATCTAACGTTTCCTCTATACGAGGCAATGGAAATGCATCCTTTCTGGTTTTTGAATTTAGCTGACGGTAATCTACGCACATGCATAGGCTACCGTCTTTCTTTTTCACCAGGACAATAGGAGATGCGTAAGGGCTACAACTCTCTCGAATGACCTGAGCCTCCAACAGCAGGTTAATGTGTGTCTTCACTACGTCATACTCCGAAGGCGGCAAGCGCCTATACCGCTGCCGAACTGGAACATCGTCTGTAAGGGGAATGTCATGAGAAATCAGGTTAGTACATCCTAAATCGTTGTCGTGAGCCGAAAACACTGACTGATAGCTTCGTAACAAAGTCCTAACCATATGCTGCTCCTCTATTCCCAAAGCAGATAAGTCAACCGATTCAATCTGCTCCTGTAAAGAGGAGTCTACCACACACCCTTGGGAACTTACTGTAGCAACTACCTCTTTTACTTCAGTCACTCCTGGAGGTAAGCTCACAACATATACACCATGCAGGGTACCCAGCAATGTATTTGGATAGAGTACCGCATCTGTCATTCCCACATTCACAACTGGGATATAAGCTGTACCCCGGACTACTTGTACTAATGCAGGTGAGGCCAACAGGCCAGCCGGAAGTCCAAACTCAGGTGGCTCAAATAGCACTGTTCCCCCTGAACACTGTTCAGAGCAGGTAGCAGAGATTATCTTCATTGAGCCACCTGGAACACGGCACTGATGAGGCCCTCGCACCCTTGCCTTACCTACCTGTCCGACTACTAGCTGGGATTTAATTTCATGACAGTGCTGTAATGCTTGCATGACAAAGCCAGGAACCTCTACTACTGGTGGAAAATCAAACAAGGCCTGGCCATGTTGGCCAAAGAGTTCCCGGTAGCACCGGCCCAGCACGTTCATCCCCAGTACCCCAGGGACCTGAGTACACATGTCACCGGGAGGATCCTTGACCACCAGTATTCCACATTCTGGCACTATTTTACCACACAACTCCACATCCAACTCCATATACCCAATATATGGAATGGCAAGACCATTAGCAGCACGTAACTGGAGCCACTGGCACACTTTTAAACGTTCTTGGCCCCAGGGTTTAAAACTTTTCAAAAAGCAGCTCTCTGTTATGGTAGATACCATGGAGCCCGTATCAATTAAACAAACAACGGAAACTCCACCGATACTGGCCACCAACTGTGGGCAACCAGACATCAAACGAGACATTGAGCTACCACTAACTGGCACATTGGAGCCCCCAATTCCCCCATCCGAGCTGTGGCTCAACAGCCCGGCGGGTATCCGTTTCCCGACGGCTGACTTGATCGATGCTGCCCCTCTACTGGCAACAGCGCTGTAGAGGCGGGAGACGAAGGGCCAGGCAGTAGTGCTTTACATTCCCTGGCAAAATGGCCAGGTTGGTAGCACCGTCTACAAATCCCCGGGCCATAACGTGGAGAACGACTTTGTGAACGTACGCCCTGAAACTGAGCAAAACTTTGAGTAAGCTGATTTAACTGGTTTTGTTGCGCTTTTAGCATCTCCCTCAATTCACTCAACTCTGAAGGTGAGGACCCCCCCGTGCCCGAAAGCTGTCCCCCCTGAACACCATACTGGATCCCATATGACAAGGGAACTGACTGACTACGGGCCCGCACACCCCCAGGCATACCTTCCTGTTCCCACCTAATCGCCTCGCTACGGACGTCTAAGAGCGTGGCGGTTGGTTGCCGGCGAACTAATTGTTTAAGCTCACGCCGAAGCGCATTATCCGAAACATGTTCAACAAATTGATCACGTAATAATACTGGAGCATTTGGAACAGCCCCAGAAAACCGCTGTTTAACTCTCTCCATTAGGTTCATTAAAGCAAGGGAGAACTCCAATAGGCTTTCCCCTTCCAACTGCCTTCTGGAGAAAAACGCCTCCTGTAATGCTACGTGGGACTGAGAACATCCAAAAACCTCACGTAACGCAAGAAAAATCTTATCGGGATCCCCTCTCTCAACCTCAGAACGATACCTAATCTCCTCCCGTGCCTCCCCCTCTAGATGGTCAAATAAGAAGAACGCCTGGTCGGAGACCGACAGATGACGAGCTCGAATACAGGCCTGTGCCTCCTCAATCCACTCGCTGAGGCCAATCCCTGATTTACCATTAAACTTGGGACACTTCCGGTCCCTAGGTACAAACACAAATCTTTCAGTCTGGCTGGCACTTGCACCGACTGGATGAGGGGCAACAGGCTCTGCATCAGACGCATTAGAAGAGGCTGTGCTGGAACCAGGCAACACAAGTGCCCGCTCTTGGCGCAGCCTCTCGTTGTCTGCCTTCAGCTGTGCCACAAGTTCTTTAAGTTCTCTAAGTTCCTCCTCCATTTTTAATTTTTGACTTACCGCCCAAGGGAGCCACGGACAAGGGACCCGAATGAATTAAGGAAAGACGTGCTCCACAATCCAGACAGACGCTGCCGCTTCGCTTTAATCCTAAAGACACAAACACTTTGAAGAAAAAACAAAAAAACAAAATCACAACTGAAAACCAAATTCCAAATGAAAAACAAAATCTAAATAACCACGTCTCCGCCTAACTACCGTGAGACCCTGCCGACTACGCCAAAATGTGGCAGAGCACTAAGCAGAGAAGGATTTAGCACGACTACGCCACCCTGGATCTTGGCCAGGGACCTTTATTATTTAAATTTGTTTTGCTTTCTTTTAGGCAACACAGGTCAGCTCACAACAAAGTTAGCAGGAGACGTGGATATATCAAAGATACGTTTTATTACAATAAAAAGAAGGTTAGTGCAAGAATAGAAAAATGGAAAAAAAGCAAGTCACTGGGCACAATGATCAATTAACAAATTCCATTACACACTTCACAAACACGAGGATGGTGACCGGGGTTGTCTAAGACATCCACAAATACAAGTACAGGAACTGAGGCGTGACAGCAGGGCTTAAGGGCACTATAGGCCTCCACAGCAAACACCCCACACTTATACCTGTGACACACGCACACCGACACAGTCACTCCAGCCAACACTCGTGAAAGCACCAACACCAGAAATCTGCCACTGCCTTCTGCACTCAGCTCCTGTAACAAATCAAAAATCAGATTATACACTTAAAAATGACACCCTAAATCACATAAGTGACAATAACAAAAACTAGCCAATACTTGAATTCACCAAAAACAAACAAAACAAAATGATACAACAACAACAACAACAACAACAACAATAATAAATTATAATAAGGTTTTAAATGACAATAACAAGTTATTGCTATACTGCAAACACAAATTTAAACAAACTCACAACATTACAAAAGCTTTATAAAGAATCAAAAAGTAGATCAAGGTAAACCAACACACACACACAAAATAATCCCAAAAGATCTATAGAGCACGATTAAACTTCTCCCACGCCACACTCACAACGATGATCACGTTTCGCAAAGGCGATCAAACACACGAAAGGACAAGATTTATAAAGTCTCACACACACACACACACACACACACACACGGCAAATCGACTTTAACCAAAGCGAAGCAGCAGCATCTCCAGATAACAGTTCCCACGCAGCCCGAGCAACAGGGAAACTTTACGAACGAAAATTGTCAGTATCGACGCCTCAGATGTGTCTGCAATTAAAAATCACAATTTAGACAACACACTCAAGCCCTCCGTGACCGCCACTTTATGATAAAAATCCTAATACCCCCATCATAAACTTTAAAAACCACCTACCGTAGAGACAAGGTCCGACTCCCAAATCATTTAGAAAAGCAAATATACCAGGAACATGAGAGCTCGTTCAGTCTGTCTAAAACAGCAGGGCTCGACGGGAGGACAACCGCGTCCACAACAGCGGGCAGACACTTGGGCCAACTCAGTCTCGCCTGAACTTCTAACTAAAAGCACAACAAATACACAGCTACAACGCGAATGAACAACAATCTAAACAATGCAAGCGTCTTTCTTACCTGTAGAGGGGCAACCTCAGACCAATATCAGCCACGGGATTTCCTTCAGTATGCTTTTTCTATAGGAAATAGGCTAACATGAGCATTAAAGATGTTACAAAACCTAACAACTTCAATCAAACATACCTGAACGGTGAGTGAAAGTGACGTGGGGGGGTAAGGGGCGGAACCCATAACACCCGACTACTTCGCACACGCCTTTATATGTACCTCACTGCCGAATGATAGGACCACTGGGGAACAACGAACAAACCAATCAGCTAAGCGTATGAAGAACCGTATCACCACAATATGTTCAGTATAAATGTGTAAAAAATAGGGGATCATTCCATGAACAACATGTATATGTTAAAATTGTAACATAAATTGTCATGGTTAATGATTATCATTTATTTATCACAAAATGCTAAAACGTAGCTATGTTTTGGAGAGAAATTGTATAATGTATAAGTGTATAATGCTGAATTCTGGTATGAGTTTCTAACAGTGTTTGTGTTCTTGCATTGTTCTAAACAATAATGTTATGTGCAACAATAGCATGCTGTCTCAGTGGTCTTACACTTGATTTTAAATCTGTTTAAAACATCATTTAAATGGTGCAGATTGTAGATTGTAGGCTACTGAGAATAACTTTCATCTGTTCATCACTTTAATAGTTTTTCTGTGTTGTTTTGATCTATTTTAAAACTGCTGCATGATAGATATTCTTAATTTTTTCTGACAAACAACATAATGTGAATCAGAATGTACAACGTCTGCTAAATGTTTAAATTGCAGTGTATGGCATTAATTATAAGGGGGTAGAATCCACAGCTCAGTACTCACTACTCAATACTCATGAGTACTTTTAAATAGACTTCTCTTACTCAAGTAGTTTTTTGAATAAGTACTTTTTACTCTACTCACACTACATTTTTGGGAATGTAATGGTACTTTTACTTGAGTTTTTTTTTTTCAGTACTCTTTCCACCACTGCACAAGTTACATTGGGGTAGTAGATGTGAGTGGTGCTGTGATGTTCATTAGCACGTCTTCTTGCATTCCAGTTTTTTCCCCATGATTTAAAATAAATTTTCATCATAAAATTCACTATTTTTTACTTGTAGTACTCACTTGAAGTCTTAAAATGCTTCTGAGGAATAAAAGAAAGTGTTTAATCTGTCGGCATGCCAAATATGATACAAGCCTATTGTCCATGTTAAAATCAAGAAACAATTATGTTTCTTTTAAGATTAGATAGAATGAATATGAAGAGTTCGGTTCCAAAACGCTATAAATCCATTTTGATTAATTTGAGTAAAAATGTGTTTTTTTGTTTGTTTGTTTGTTTGTTTTTTTACCAAGAAAGTGGCAAGATGAAAATCACTGTTTTCTGTTTCAAACTTATTGCTTAAATCTGATTGTTGATTTTCAAAGATTTATTATAAAAACTGATTATTTCTTTCCCAAAAATGCAATAAATCCATCTGGGCTTTTACGCTTACATTTCTTTTTAGAAAAGCTATTTTAATAATAAAACTAACTCTCCCAGTAGGTGGCGGCAAGTCACTTATTTAATTACTTACTCATATCATTCATTTGATTTGTTTGAATGGCTGATTTATTGAGGAATAAAACAAGTGACTGTCTTTATGAATGGGTAGGCCTAATTGATTCATTGACTCTCACATTCATTCATAAATGAAACAAGCTGTGTTTGAATGGAGATGCCCAGAAACGGCTCAGTTGCGACTTGTTTCAAACTATTTTTGACAACGAAATAGAGCAAAATCAGGCAATAGAGTTACAGTCAGACAAAGTAAGTTACATAATAATAACACTGTTTACTGAACTGTTGTACTAAATCAATATCTAATTTACGAACTCCCTTAAAAATCATTGAAAACTGACACTCGTCTTAGTTCATCACTTAGTTCAGCTCTCTAACACTGTACAATCAATCTCTTATTTACACTCTCTCTAAACTTTGTTTATGAAAGGATTCGTGAGATATGTCTTTGATACATTACTCAAAAACACATAGAAACCTTTGAAGCTCCCCTCAGCACATTTTTGGTTTGTTTGTTGATCACAAAGTACAAAGCAGGAATATTTGGATGCGGGGTGTATTCAAAGCCATTACTGTTTATGTGTGGAATGGTGCACTGTGATTGGTTGAGCGGATTTATTGCATTCTGCAGAGAAGGGAGACTGGCATTTATCACGGTTTGTAAAGAAAGGTAGAAAACATGACAGAATAACACGGCGTATATTGCATTTTGCGTAAAGTTAAAAATTGACCTTTTAATACCAACAAGATACAATATATAATTCACACATCATGTAAATAATTAGATTAAAAATATTAATCGACTGACAGCCCTAATATATATATATATGTATATATATAGACTGCATTCAGAAAGTATTCAGACCCCCTTCACTTTTTTTCAATTTTATGTTGCAGCCAGAAGGAGAAACATCACGCAACACTCCACCGATCTGGGCTTTTTGGCGATGTGGCCAAACTCAATCCTCCTCAGTGAAGACACATGAAAACACACTTGGAATTTGCAAAACAGCCCTTAAAGGACCCTCAGACTCTACTTTCGGATGGTACTCTGCAGGGACTGGGAGACTGGTCAGGAATGAGGGAAAGCTGAATAAAGAGAAGTACAGAGATACCCTCAATGAAAACCTGTTCCACAGTGCTCAGGACCTCAGGCTGGGCCGAAGGTTCACCTTCCAACAGGACAATGACCCTAAGCACACAGCCAAGGGAGTGGCTATGGGACAACTCTGTTCTGGAGTGGCCCAGCCAGAGCCCTAACTTGAACCCTATAGAACATCTCTGGAGAGACCTAAAAAAAATGTCTATCCACTGACAGTCCCCGTCCAAACTGACCGAGCTTGAGAGGATTTGCAAAGAAGAATGGCAGAAAATCCCCCAATCAAGGTGTACAAAGCTTGTTGTCATGCCCAAAAGACTCAAGGCTGTAATTACGTATGGTGCTTCAACTAAGTACTGAGTAAAGGATCTGAATATGTAAATGTGATATTTCAGTTCTTTTTAATAAATTTACAGACATTTCTAAAATTCTGTTTTCACTTTGTCATTATGAGGTATGAAGTGTAGATTAATGAGAAAAAAAAAATATTTAAAGCTGCAGTCCGTAAGTTTTGCCTCTTTGTCGCCATCTCTGTATGAAAACCTGCAATTGCAGTTAAGTGCAGAATTATCTTCCATGCGTGGGTTGTGCTCTGGCATGGCTCCAGCGCGGATGAATCTAATGTTTTGGTAGCTGTCAGTCACTGCACCGTTGTGGATATTCACTGTATTTAAAAATCACAGATTAACACATTCAAATATGGGCCAAATAAGAATTTTCACCGGATATTGTCATCTAATAAGAGTAAGTAACAAGTCTAAAACTTTTGTTCTGACCAACTGAGGGAAAACGCTACAGGTGTTTAAATCTCTGTCTAATCTCTGATTGACATAAAATTTAAATTTCATATGAAGAAATTCTTTTAGCCGAAAAAGCAAATCATTCTTCCTTAGGACCGGTTCTCTTTAAGATACAAAACTTGTGTAATCCCTATGCAATCAAATGCATATTTAAAATTGGAGTAATCTAATTTCAGTGACTTATGTTTCATAAACAAACTTTTTGGATTACATTCCGCAATTAAAATGATAAGCTTAATTATTTCAGCCGCTGTGAGCCGCACCTGCAGCATGCTCACATGCGCTAAAGCTACTAGCCGGGACGCCTTCTTTATGTTTACAAACGTGACGTAATGACGCAGTTGCATGCTTGAATATCCTGCGAAAAGCTACCCGTACCACTCATTAAAAAAAAAACAGTATTATAAGCTAACCGTTGTGAATCGGGCTAAAGTAAGGCGATAGTTTTGAACACTGGCTGATTATGTACTTGCTCAAAAGTTGATTTTGTGTCATTTTTAACCAAAAAAGTTACGGACTGCAGCTTTAAACAACTGTAGTATCAGGCTGCAACATAAAATTAAAAAAAAAGTAAAGGGGGACTGAATACTTGTGTTTCGGTTGCGGCATTATTAGCAGTTCAAAATTTCTAATATGCTGTTTCTTTCAAATCGTTAATCCGACTGCCATCGCGAAACTATCATCAACATCCTGTAATATACTGATAATAAGAATTCACACCATTATGTTGCGCATGTCTGGAAACCATTTTTGCGCCTTTGCTGTTCCAGTAAGGACAGTATCATTTGCTCTTACAGTATCCACAGCAGTCGTAGTTTATTTTAAGTTATATACATACAATTCGTGTTGTAATTATGAGTGAATTCACCGTCTTCACTGAGGGAGAGTTCTATGAGGGGCATTTTGACTCGCGAGCGTATGTGAAGAATTTTTATTCCTGCCCTAGCGGACACGCTGACGAGAGGAATTTTCTTACTTTCATTTTGAGATGCCTTAGCAGAGTTTTCTCAGCGGGTAAGCAATCCATATCAATCGAATCGCTAGGTCTAGATGTTCTGTTGTTCCTAAATAACTTTGGCACTAATGTTTGTTTTAAAGGAGAACATAAAGGCAAGCTGCTGATCGATGTGGGCAGTGGACCATCTATCCACAGCGTCCTAAGTGCGTGTGACCATTATGACGAGATCGTGCTGTCTGATTTCGCAAGTTCCAACTGCCGAGAAATAGAAAAGTGGCTGAAAAATCAAGAAGGGAGTTTAGATTGGAAACCTCTGCTGCAATACGTATGTGAACTGGAGGGGAAAAGGTATATTTTTATATTGCTTTTGACATTGGTAGGGACCAACACCACCACCCAATCATTTTCGCATTTATGATTGAATTTCGACCGCAGTTACATGTAATTTAAAGTCTTTGTTTATATCTTATGGTAGCCAACATATCCATACTTCATAAACAGGTTTTCTAATGTTAGTATATTTAACAGACAGTAATTGCACAATTCTGATTTTGTTAACCAACAACTTTACAGCAGCGCTGGGTGTCTTATTAAATAAAATAAAATAAATGTATTTTATTAATCGAATCGGACCCAGGATTATTATGAAAGAAAATTCTTCTGTTGCTGTAAAGTTAGTAACGAACACAACTTTCATGCAGATATCCGAAACAGCACGCTCTTATCATATTATTTTAGATTTTTCAGCTGTTTGCTTTGTACATTCAGTTTAACTATCAAGCATCCTTTGGGACAAAAAAATGATAAATAAATAAATAAATAATCTGAGCCTTAATCTGAGCGGTACAAGACTTGGCTACTTGGGCTAGTTTAACTGCCACCTATTTGGAGAAGGAAAAACTCATTTGTCCTTTGTGGAGAAAACTGGGCACCATAGGAATGGGGAAATACTGTAATTCAGAGCATTTTTTTATGTCTAGTACAAATAAATAAATCCAACACAACGCATACATACACATAATTGAAGGGGTGAGCCTATACAACATCTCAATGTGGCATACAATCACACATACAAACTAAGCATTGAATGAGCCTACAACACAGCTATTTTTAAATTGTTAAATAAAAACTCACACAAAGTCAGTACAAGTGACTAGTTAGGTTTATTCTTTTTTCTCATCCAGTTTGTCTTTGTCTCACCCAACACACACATTTTTTTTTAATCTACAATTTAAATCTACAATTTTACAACTTGTGATAAAATATAAAACTTAAGAGGTTAAGTTAGTTATAATAATGGTTTATATATTTCAGCCTATATGCAGCCACAACAGCCATAGAGTGTGCACTGATTTTTGTTATTTTTATGCGATCATATGTCACCAAAGTCACCAAATTTTTTATTTATTTATTTTTTTTTAGTCTGAACTTACTGGAAATATATTTTTTACTGAAGTAAAAGAATATTAAATATAACATAAAAATAAAATAAAAAATATGGTACTTTTAGAGGTAAATAAAAAAAAAACACCACAAATCACCACAAATGCATAAATTGCTAGTTCTTATTTTAGCAGAGATAGTGATATGACATTTGGTAAATAAATAAATGAATAGAAATAAACGCACACCTGAGACCTTCATGCTCACATTTGTCCATGAAGGACCAATTAAAGGCTGCTGAAAAATACTTGAGGGTTAATAAAAAATAAAAATTAAAGTCTTAATTGGTAGGGACATAATACCAAATAACAGTAATAACCTAATAATAATATAATCATAATAATAATAATAGCACAAATAAACAGTTTAAAAGGGTAATTGCGCATTTTTTCATGTTTTCCCAAATTCTAAGTTTAACGTAGCATGTTGCAATTTTAACCTTTTTTTTTTTTTTTTTTTCAGTTTACAGTTTTCCCTCACAATTACATCTCACAATATGCACCTCTCTTTGTATCATTATATAAAGTTTAAATCTTATATTTACATAAAGTTTCTCTGCAATTACGGATTTATTTTTTCTTGGCGGAAATGGGCTTCCATACTATGTTGACCTTGTTGACTTTAAATACACTCTCACTCTCAAAATAGCATTGTATAACAAAGTAAAAAACAATTCCAGAACAGTGTCATTTCCATTATCAAACAATATAACATTTTAAACTTTGTTAAACTGCATACAGCTGAAAAAACACCCATTTGTAAATATGACATGGTCTACATTTTTATACACCAAGTTCCTAAAACACTTCTTTGTATTTTGTTCTAATTTATTTATCTTTTGAACTATGGCAGCCCGTCTGAATTGGAGGCTACACTGAAGCAACGAATCAAGAAAGTTTTGAACTGTGATGTCAGGTTGGAGAATCCATTCTGTCCGCACACACTGGAACCAGCTGACTGTGTCATTACATCTCTGTGTCTGGAAGCAGCGTGCAAAGACATCCAAATATACTGTCGTGCTTTACGTGGGCTGACCAAACTTCTGCGTCCTGGTGGCCTTTTGGTCATGATAGGTGTTCTGGGTGAGAGCTTCTACAAAGTGGATAACCAACTCTTTTCTTGTCTTAGACTGAGTCAGGATAATATTAAGGAAGCGCTCAGTGATTTAGGCCTCTCAATCCACGAGTTTACTATACTGCCTGCAGAAGACAGAGAGAACAACTCGGTGTCTGACTTTGAGGCCGTTTTTCATCTTGTAGCAAAAAAACCCTCTGAGTGACAGAGCAAGAGTGATTTATGTAATACAGCAAAACAGTTGTATTTAAAGCTAAAGCACACCAAAATAAATTCCTATGATTTTTCTGCTTATTAATAAATCCACTGTAGAAGATTTGGCATTTTAGATGAGTTTTGAATGTTTTGAATGTGTTTTATAATGTAAGGCTTTTAAAAAGATTTTGGTTAAATGTGATCTTTTTAAAATGTACTAATGAAGTAATACAATTTTTGAAGTAAAAAACATTACAAACATTGTGCAGTCTATTTGATGATTTTTGTTCTTTACACAAGAACAAAAGACAAGTTGCTTTGTCTGTCCACTTGGGGAATATTAAAGAATTTATCCAAATATTCCTCTCTATGAACCATTTTAATAACTGAAAGCCACAATAAAACAACTGACACCACAAAGGAAATAAACCAAGACCAAGCTTGTATTGTATTTTACAGTATGCCAGGTGATGGGCATCTTTTTTTGGTACCACAATCTCGCCTGCAGTGCAGGGGAAACAGAGTCTGAATGTAAGTTGAAGAACAAGGAATAGAAAAAAAATTCTAATTGGCTCTAAATGTTTATGTTCAAAATAATTCAACCCAAGTCAAATTTGATGCAGAATCTTTTCTTCTTTAAAGGGTTCATCGGATGCCCATTTTCGACAAGTTGATATGATTCTTTAGGGTCTTAATGAAAAATCTGTAACATACTTTGTTTAAAACTTCTCAATGGTAGTGTAAAAAAAAAACCCACAGTTTTTTTCCTTGTCAAAATCAGCTGTTTAGAGCAAGCCGTTTTGGTTTATGCTTCTTTAAATGCAAATGAATTAAGAAAGGTGATTTGCAAAGATTTGTAAAAAAATAAAAATAAAATAACCTTATACTCACTTTTGCTATAGGTGAAGCTGGATCACGAATGATTTGCGCAAACATAGACGGGTTTATTTAATTCGGTGATCTGCGCATTCCCTTCAAAAGTAAAAGTAACATTAATCCTCTGTGTCTTTAAAGGCTCAGACTTATGGAATCAGATTCCTCAGTCGGGAGTAAATGAGGACTGCTATGTTCCTTATTACATCCAACAACAAACTGCCTCAATCACTTAAAAGACAGTCTTGTTTACTCATGCACAATGGTGGTTCACAGCTCAGTCGGTGAGAATGGCTTGATATGAAAAAGGGGAAATGATTTAACTAGATTGACTAGATAGAAAAAAACACTAGGTGGATCTTTATCATTATAGGGTGGTTGTGTACACACACTGCCAACACACATTTCAGTTCAAACAACTTGTAAAAGTGCATGTTGCATCCGATGACCACCAATAAACGCTGCTTGGAGGTGCTTAAAAGCTTCTGTCACTTCTCTGCTGCAATTCTGGCCCATTCCTCGCCTGAAAAAGCATTCAGATCATTGATAGTCTTTGGTTTTCACTTTGCCACTGCTTTCCTCAAATTCAGTCAAATATTTTTTTAATGACAATTAAATCTGGAAACTGAACAGGCCACTCAAGAACATTCTATGACTGGTCCCTGAACCAAGCCTAAGTAGATTTGGATGTATACTTCAGAACGATTGTCCTGCAGGAAAGTCCATTGATCATTAGCTTCAATCATTGCATCAAAGGCATCACAATTCTTGCCAGAATGACCTAATTCAGAGAATCTATGGTGTCCTTCATACAGTCATGATTTCCATTTCCTGCTACAATAAAACAACCCCAAAACAGGACTGGTCCACCTCAGTGTTTGACTTTGGAGATGGCCTTTTTTGCACCAGACATACCGCTGATCCATGCGTCCAAAAAGTTCCAGTTTGGTCACATCACTCCGTAAAACATTCTTCCAGATCTCTCCACAGGCCTATCTAAATGAATTTTAGCATATTCAAGTCAGCGTTTTATGTTCTTCATTTAGCAAGATGCCCCAACATGAAAGCCATGCTTGTCTTGTGCTCACCTATACTATGTGTAACACGGGGAAATTACACTCAATAATCCCTGACTGGACCTAGGTTCGACTCTAGGAGGATTTAAATGAATCTTAGGCCAATGGTATAGAACCAGCTAACAGCCAGTGCATTTATTGCTTGCTGACATTCAGTAATTGAACAACAAAAATATTTTATAAAGTGGATTTCCTGTTGTAAAACACACACTTTATAGAATTTCAATAACAATTCAATATTCAGTCCGATTTGAACAACTGATTCAGAATACCGGAAAAAAACGGAAGTATAGTGTCCTGTACAGGAAGAATGAAAAGTTCAGTAGGGAAAAAAAAAGAAAAAAAAAAGAAAAAAAATCCTTGTGGATCCTTTGTAAGTTGATGTATAGATAAAAGTTTTAATTGTAAATTGTCAAGGCCTTTTGTTTAACTACTACCCGGGTAGTGAAAAATAACAGCTTAGCTGCAGTGAGAAGAAAATCCCCCGAAGCAATCAGATCCGAAGTAGAAGATAGCAGGATTAAGAGTCACCAGAGGGCGCTCTTCGCGAAGTCATCGATCAGGGTCTGGCTCGCCGTAGTTCACAAACAAACAGTTGATCTTATCACTCGACGGAATCAGGCAAACAAAAAAACCAATCAGAGTTCGCAGGAATAAATTCTCACAATCACATCAATTGGAACTCCACTTGGGTCTCAACGAACATACTACAACAATTCATAAGAACAAATTAACCATCCTTTATCAAAACGGTCTGTTTATGCAGTAATATATAGAGTTCAGTTGATTACCTCGTGCAAACCATTTACGAACAGTCTCATTCTATTATCTTTTACGTCTCAGCTAATCAGTTCGTACTGCGAACCCTAGTGGGAAAATACGATACAGCGTATCATTTTAACAGTACAAACAATGGGAAAATTCAAGGGGGTTACATCCTCCCCTCCTAAACCTGCATGCGTCTCTGCATGTAGTGTGCCTAAAGAATCATTGATCTATCAGGAGTGAGTATTCTAACTTCAGGAAATTCATCAGAATCAAGGGCTTGTGTGAAAGCTTTGTTTAACCCACTGAGTAGAGACTGCATAACTAAAACTAAGGGGTTTCCTAATGATTTGTAAGTTAGTCTGTCTGGTTGCTCCCTTGCTCTCGTGGAACGTCTGAGCTCTGTTTCTTGTTCTTCCTGCAAAGGGATATCTTCATTTATTTCGACATTCTCCTCTGTTAATATCTCATTTCCCTCTTTCCTCATTTCATCTCCTTTTCCTTCAACAAGTTCTGTGCTATGCGAAATCAACTCCTCGGTTGCCTCATCACTGTTTCCCTCAATGGCCTGCAGCTCCTTGACAGGTGAGTTTCCCACATTCTCTAGGGGGTTTTCTGGCTCCAGGGGGCTCTCATGTGAGTGTGCTCCTTCCTGTTCAGCTAAAGGCACTACTTCTTCTACGTTTCCCCCATCAGCTTGCACATACTCATATTCAACGTCAATATTTTCCTCACCTCCAAAAGGCTGAAATGGCTGTGCATTAGGATTCAGTGTGGCATTACCGAAATCTCCTTCCTCTCCTCTTGAGTAAGGTATGTCCTTGAAAATTGTTATGGTAGGATATGACCCGTCATGCATGAATTGGGGGAAGTAGAAATCCGGTTCTCCATTACCGTCATTCCCTAACTCATCAACATCCCCCTGAACATTTGGTGGTTCTCTCGGACTACTTGTATTTTTCTTTCTCTCCACCCTGTTTCCTTCTTCACTGGGATCAGCATGGGTCAAAAAACCACAAGGCAAGAGTAGATCCCGATGGAGAGTTCTTTCAGGTCCATCTGTAGTAAGAGGTTTTACAACATAAACTGGAGAATCAGTTATCTGCCTGACTACTTGGTAGATAGTCTTGCTCCATCGGTCAGCTATCTTGTGTTTACCTCTTAGACCAACATTCCTGACAAGAACACGGTCTCCATCTTGTAAAATGGACTCTCTCACCTTCAGATCATACCGTTGCTTATTTCGGAGAGCTGTCTTCTGACTGTATTCTACAGCAATCTTGTAGCTTTCTTGCAGACTCTCTTTAAGCTTTTTGACATACTCAGCATGACTAACTCTTTTCTCTCCTTCAAGCTTGATACCAAATGCTACATCTATTGGAAGGTTTGGCTGTCTTCCGAACATTAACTGGTAAGGAGAGAAACCGGTGGTGTCATTTTTCGTACAGTTATAAGCATGTACTAAATGCTGCACATGATCACGCCATTTGATCTTGTCATCTTCATGAAGGGTGCCAAGCATTTGAAGAAGAGTTCTATTAAACCGTTCCACGGGATTCCCACGTGGGTGGTATGGAGTGGTTCTACTCTTCTTTATACCCAGGAGTAGACAAAGGTCTTTGATCACTGCAGACTCAAAGTCTCGTCCCTGATCACTGTGCAGGCGTTCTGGTATCCCATAGTGAGTGAAGAAGTTATTCCAAAGAGCTTTAGCAACTGTGCTTGCTTTTTGATCAGCTGTTGGGATTGCTGCAGCATATTTTGTAAAGTGATCAGTGATGACTAAGATGTTATTGGTACCTCTGCCATCTGGTTCAAGGGAAAGGTAGTCCATGCAGACTAATTCTAAAGGTCGGCTGGTCTCGATGTTAACAAGGGGGAATGCTTTTTCCGCTTTCGCCTTCCTTCTAATACACCTCTCACAGGTACCGACCTTGGTCTCGACATCCAAAGACATCCTAGGCCAATAGAAACGTGTACGAACTAAATCCAGTGTTCGCTCCACTCCCATATGACCTACTGAGTCATGCAAAGCTTCCAAGACAATGTCTTTATACTTCTGAGGTAGGACTAGTTGATAAAGAGGCTCTCCCCTATTCATACGCTTCCTGTATAGGACTCCATCCCTGTGTACGAGTTGATCCATCAGACGAAGCATAACCTGGACTTCTCTTGGTTCTTGCTGTCGGATGCGGTATGAAACACGCTTTCCGATGTTCAAGAAGTGAATTACTCTGCTAATTACAGGATCATGTGCTTGTTCTGCAGCCCAGTCTTGCCGCGACATCCGGGGAAGGGCGCTGGACCCAGGAAGAAGCTCAGTTTGGGAGAATTCAACTGGAATGGCACTAGCATCAATGGCTAAACACTCCAGGAGAGGAGGTAAATCCGTATCTTCATACTTTGCCGTGGATCTGTACAGTTGATGCTTTTGACAAACTGCTTTCACTGCTTCCTGGGAAAAGGAGACTTTATTTTCCTCTTTTAGAAACCTGGAAATGAACTGACTGATGCGTTCATCTTCGACCTTGGAGCTGAAATCACTGTCTATCTGGTCATGGGGTCGTCTGGAAAGACCGTCAGCGTCTTGGTTTTTCTTCCCAGCTCTGTATTCAATGCTAAAGTTAAAAGTAGACAAGGCCGCGAGCCACCGGTGTCCTGCAGCATCCAGTTTTGCAGATGTTAATATATATGTGAGGGGGTTGTTATCGGTCATGATGGTGAACTCCGCCCCATACAGATAGTCATAAAATTTGTCGGTCACAGCCCACTTTAAGGCTAAGAATTCTAACTTGTGCGTAGCATAACGCTTCTCACAGTTTGACAATCCTCTGCTGGCAAAGGAGATCACCCTCATTTGACCATCTTGTTCCTGGTACAAGGCAGCTCCGAGACCGTGAAGACTAGCATCCGTGTGTAAGATATACGGCAATTTTGGATTTGCAAACCCCAACACCGGGGCTGTGGTCAACCTCTCAATTATCATCTGGAAAGCATCGTCACATTCAGAGGTCCACCTGCCACCAAACGGCTTCTTTAAATCAAAATTTGAGGCAGGCCGAACTCCTTTTGCACTTCTTCGTGATGGACAATATCCTGCAGTCAATGCATTCAACGGTTTGACAATTTTGGAATAATCTCTCACGAAGCGTCTATAATATCCAGTGAAGCCTAAAAATGACTTTAACTCACTGATATTTGTCGGTTTCGGCCAGGTGGTAAGTGCAGAGATTTTCTCAGGGTCTGTCTCAACACCCTTCTCTGAAACAACATGCCCAAGGTACTTGACAGATTTCATGAAAAAACGGCATTTGGTCGGAGATAGTTTTAGACCAAACTCTTTTAGCCGGTTTAAAACTTTCATCAGGCGTTGTTCATGTTCCTCCAGGCTTTCCAAAAAAACAATGAGATCATCGAGGAAGACAAGGACATCTTTGAGGTGTAACGTGCCCATGCACTTCTCCATAACCCGCTGGAATGTACTAGGCGCATTTGTAACCCCTTGGGGCATACGATTAAATTCCCAAAATCCAAAGGGTGTTACAAAGGCCGTCTTGGGTTTATCTTCCTCCTCAACCTCCACCTGATAGTAACCTGACTTTAAATCCATGACAGAAAACCACTTGGATCCTGTCAATGCAGAAAATGTCTCCTCAATATTTGGCAGTGCGTAGGCATCTTTGATTGTCTGATTATTTAGCTTTCTGTAGTCTACGCACAGTCGGATAGAACCATTCTTCTTTTTTACAATGACTATTGGCGAAGAAAAGGGGCTCTCTGACTCACGGATGATATTTGCATCTTTAAGCTCCTTAAGATGAAGCCTAACAGCTTCAAAATCTGATGGATGGATGGGCCTCACTCTTTGTTTAAAAGGAGTCGGATCTGAGAGTCGAATTCTGTGTTTGACAGACGTGGTATGGCCATAATCAAGCTCACTGGTTGCAAAGACTTCAGGAATGGAGTTGAGCTTTGCTGTGATTCTGTCTTTCCATTCTTCAGAAAGGGGTGACTCAGTAAAGTCAAAAGAGATCTTGTGCTTTAAATCTGCAGAACATACCGCATTGCAGCCAACCTTAGTTGTGGAAGACACAGTAGTTGGCCCTCTCTCCTTAGTAGAGGTACTTCTTAATGAAGACACCGTTGAGGGAGTATAGAGTTCAGCTAGACAACAATTAGCTGGGAGAGTTATCTCATGCAACGTTTCATTCTGGATGATAATGGGGACTTTGAATGAGGTTCGCCTGGGACTGGTCAGAACATAACTGCACAAAAGCAGACCACCAGGGAGACTGGAATGTGCGGATGGCTCTACTACAAGGGGGACATCAGCGACTGTAGATACATTTCTCGCATACCCATCCAGGACCATCTTCTTGTTTGCTGGAATAGTGATGCATTTCTTACCCTGCAGCTTAACTTGGCCCACTTTGCCATTGTTTTGCTCTAGGGTGTATCTGTGCAATAGAGCTTTTAAAAGAGGAGCATACTGGACTTTGTCTTTGGAAACAGCATAATTGCTGCCACTTGCCACATAAGACTGAAACAATATGTCTAATGTGTTGGTTCCGACCAAGACTGGAACTTCAGCATTGAATTTATAGTCAGGAATGACAAGGGCAAGTGTGAGAATGGTTTCAGCTTTTCCAGTAATGTTCTCTGGGAAATGTATGCTCACCTCAGTATATCCCAAATATGGCACAATCTGTCCTCCAGCTCCTTCAACTTCAATAAGATCATCAAGGGGAAGAATTGTAGAGGATGACAGATATGAATCATAGAAAGACTTTGAAACTGTAGTTACTTGTGATCCTGAATCGAGGAGAGAGTTACATAGTTGTCCCTCAACGATGATTTCAGCTGTGCATTTGGGACCAATTATGCCTGCGATAGCATCCCTGCCACAGGTAGGAACACTTGACTTAGCTTGACATCTTGTTTCCTTTTGTTCCACTTCATTGGGACATTCGTTGCTGTAGTGGGCCCCAGTATGTCCCATTACTGAAACCCTGTCCAGTTTAACGGCACCCCATTCTTCACCTTCCATTCATCTTGTTTCACTTTGAGCTCTTTGTACTTCTGGTCCACAAGCACTTTGTTAATGGAACCTTCACATGTCCTAGCTATGTGGCCATTCTCTCCACATCTGAAACAAAACCAAGGTTTTGGTGGGTTAGCCGTCACCTGTTGAGCTTGCATCTCCACTCTAGGTGTCACAATCCTTGGGGGTTCGATTAACTTTGACTCATGTTTCTTTTTTTTCTCAGATTTAGTGGACTGAAGCTGCATTTGGAGATCAGCCACCTGTTTTCTTAAAGCTTCTGTCTCCGAAATGTAGGTCTGCAACATACTTGAATCACAGCAAGAAGACAGGTCAACAACAGACTGCTTGTGAATAACAGCTTTGTGCTTTGAACTGCCCAGGTGTCGCTGCATTCTGTCCAGTTTAGCTGCCCGTCTATCCTCCTCAGTTCGTAGCAGTAACAAAAGCTCTGCGAAATCAGGTGGTGTCTTTGCTTTGGATTCTAGCTGAAGGGCAAGTATTAGCGACTGATCCCAGCAGCCACACTGAAATTGTTTCAGCAGATGACGATCTGCAGATGACTGCTTCACACCATCTCTCCTAACAGCAGTACTAAGCAGTGTTTGTAATCTTTGTAAGTAATTAGATGCTTTCTCACCAGGATCTTGGTTGGTGTTTAGGAAGCGGGCGAAGATTTCATCACCATCCTCCACTAATCCATATGCAGAGTCTAAAAGCTTCATATAGTCTCTAGGAGGAGCTGTGGATCCAAGTTGCTTAACCACATCAGACGCTGGTGGTAGGAGGCTTTCCAAGATTTTTCTTCGCTGGATATCTACCGGAAGAGAATCTTGCAACAAAAGATCAACGTGAAGACACCAGGTATCAAAGTCAGCTTCACCAGGGGGCTTAGGTATTTTCCCTGAGAATGAACGCAGCCATTTAGAGTGTGTTTGTGCAGTTAAAACATCATTTTTGATGACGTGCTCAACCACTATACGCCGTATATCAGGAGGGTTTAGGTCATCATTGGTGAGTTTGCTAGATATAGACTTCGACACTTTTTGCCTCACAGCTGGATCGGACTTGCTCTCTAAGCCATGAGCATGGGACTTTGATTTTGGCTTTTTAATGGGCTGTCTCTTTATGTACCTCTTTGGAATACGAGCACTGCTATCTGAAGAGACATCCCCAGGTTTAGCATTATCACTGTCATCACTTGACTCAATGGAAGAACTTGGGACTGAGGCATGGGACTGAGCAGGGGGTTGTGCTAGCACTCTGATGCTATCAGCATGCCATGTAACTGCTTGGTTTCGCACATTCTGAATTTCCAGGGGGAAATTAGGCTCAAGGAGAGTGATAGGAGTATGTGCATCGAACTCAACTATAATGATGGACTGGTCTGTCTGCTCAGTAGAGGGAGCTACTCTTACTACTCTCACTATGACACCGTATTTCTCAAAGGTTGCAATTATGTCATCCTCTGTGTCATTATCAGTAATGCCTAACACACATAACGAATGTCGGGCCTTGACATTGTAACACTTCTCAATATCAGACATACTCATTATGCTCAATCACAATCACAAAATCCTTCAAAAATATCTTTAAAAAAAAAAGTGACTGGGAATTTCAACACTGTCTCAATTTACTTGTGAACAGCTATATGAAAATAAAATCCTCCTGGCTGGCTCGCCACAAAAGACTCATGTAACACGGGGAAATTACACTCAATAATCCCTGACTGGACCTAGGTTCGACTCTAGGAGGATTTAAATGAATCTTAGGCCAATGGTATAGAACCAGCTAACAGCCAGTGCATTTATTGCTTGCTGACATTCAGTAATTGAACAACAAAAATATTTTATAAAGTGGATTTCCTGTTGTAAAACACACACTTTATAGAACTTCAATAACAATTCAATATTCAGTCCGATTTGAACAACTGATTCAGAATACCGGAAAAAAACGGAAGTATAGTGTCCTGTACAGGAAGAATGAAAAGTTCAGTAGGGAAAAAAAAGAAAAAAAAAAGAAAAAAAATCCTTGTGGATCCTTTGTAAGTTGATGTATAGATAAAAGTTTTAATCGTAAATTGTCAAGGCCTTTTGTTTAACTACTACCCGGGTAGTGAAAAATAACAGCTTAGCTGCAGTGAGAAGAAAATCCCCCGAAGCAATCAGATCCGAAGTAGAAGATAGCAGGATTAAGAGTCACCAGAGGGCGCTCTTCGCGAAGTCATCGATCAGGGTCTGGCTCGCCGTAGTTCACGAACAAACAGTTGATCTTATCACTCGACGGAATCAGGCAAACAAAAAAACCAATCAGAGTTCGCAGGAATAAATTCTCACAATCACATCAATTGGAACTCCACTTGGGTCTCAACGAACATACTACAACAATTCATAAGAACAAATTAACCATCCTTTATCAAAACGGTCTGTTTATGCAGTAATATATAGAGTTCAGTTGATTACCTCGTGCAAACCATTTACGAACAGTCTCATTCTATTATCTTTTACGTCTCAGCTAATCAGTTCGTACTGCGACCCCTAGTGGGAAAATACGATACTGCGTATCATTTTAACAGTACAAACAATGGGAAAATTCAAGGGGGTTACATATGCATTAAAATGTTTTTCCCCCTTTCATTTGGGTCATCTTGAAAGTCTTCGGCTGTACATTGCAGGTTTTTCCTGAGTTGTTATGACATTTTATGATATTGTGCTTTTTCTTCAATACCCTCAAAGGTTTTCTGGTACAACAGATTTTAAGCTAAGGAATCAAGCTGCCAGCTGTGTCTCTAGGAACTGTTAATGTCTTGGAAATCTTCATATAGCATTAGTATTCACTTAATAAAGTAATCAAATAATTTCTTTTCGAGCCCTGTTGGCTTTTTCATATTAGCTACTCAAACTTCAGCACATGCATGGTCTAACTGTATGTGTAACAGTTCAAGCTAATTCTGTTGTCTAATGGAGTTTCTAAAGGTTTAATTGTGTTTTAAGAAATTTCTGTGAAGAAAAAATATTGCATTATATATTGACATGATTATATATTTTATACGCAAGTGAACTGTTATAGATGGAAAAGTCCTGGATCATCAGAAAAGCTTCAGTCTTTAGGGGTTGGGGGGTGGTGGTACCTTGACCAACCAAGTTGATTTTAAATAAAACTGAATAGAATGAGTCAGTCTGCTTTATATTAGAATAAGTGTTCCAAATGGATGATTAAAACATGATTCAAATGCTTCTGTCATTAACTTCTTAAAATACTCCATAGCCTGCTTCTCCCCATTATCTATTACAGATGAAATGACTGCTGTCCATTTTAATTTAGTTTCAATTTTTTTGCATCTTCATTTATGCTGGTTTTGTGAATTCTATCACCTGACTTAAACACTACTTCTCTCATGAACAAATCAACATTTTAAGTACGCTTCAATATCTGTCTGTTCCT
Organism: Cirrhinus molitorella; assembly: GCA_033026305.1. Taxonomy (NCBI): domain Eukaryota; kingdom Metazoa; phylum Chordata; class Actinopteri; order Cypriniformes; family Cyprinidae; genus Cirrhinus; species Cirrhinus molitorella. The sequence goes on from CM065120.1 coordinate 22,156,381, forward strand.
CATACAATATGGTTGAGGAAAACTTGATTTTTTTTGAGCCAGAGTCCTCATTCATTAAAAAAAAAAAAATGAAACTGGTGGCCAAGTGATTGTTCAAAAGCTCACATTTCGTGTGAGGGTACATAATGACATTGACATTTTGTCATCCCTTTAAAGAGACTTGCGAATCATTCAAAAGTCCCTGAACATTCAGTATAAAATGCTACATAAAATTTAAAATATAGCATTAATACTTGGTGAAATACCCATGCATAAGATCATGAAAATTAACTTAATTCTTTCTCATAGTATGCTTCGGGGTCAGTGGTTTAATCTATCTATGCCTAGTGGCACAACTTACCCTACTCATCCCAACTTGTGCAGCCCTTATAGATGACTTTTGTAAAAAAGACCTACTAATAGAGACTTCACCGTCAGCAGCCCTCATGAATGTGGGGTGGTTGTGGAAAGGATTGATTTTTAAGCACTATACTGTTACACAGCAAATTCTAAGCATATATTATGGAAACAATACTGTGCATACAGTTCTATGCAAATATTATGGTCAGTCTGTCATGTAGCCTGACATTACAGCTGCAGCCAAATGGGACATAAATCATTTGGGAGACACTGTGCTCAATGACAGCATTATTAGGCATGTAAAGAAGCTGTGGTAGCCTATTTCTATTGGGAAATAATCCAAGGAAACAAACTCTGAACACTCTTTCTATATTTCAATCAACAGTTTCTCTGTAAGACAAAAAACATCTTTCTATAGAAGCTTATTTCCATCACAATTAAAACCAATGAAAAAACTAAAATAATAAAAACAGTAATTGCGAGATTTCAACACTCAGACTTTTTCTGTGCAATTATAACTAACATTGAACTAATTGTGAGATATTAAGTTGCAAAGATCTTATTTATTTTTTTACCCCTTGGCAGAAACAAGCTTCCACATTTTTCATCATACAAGAATAAAAAAGTATCAACGACATGTTTATCAACAGTTAAACCAATGTTCATATGTTATATATAAAAATCTAAACTGTGTCATGTCATTCCTAACAAGTTTGTAGTTGCTGTCTGTTCAAGTTTACAGTGACAAAATACATAAACCTGTACAAAAACTGCTTGCCCAAGCCCTGACCTGGCTCTGTTATGTTTCAGTTACAGTGTTCATGATTAGTTTTCCACCATTAAATACATTAAACATTTGTTATATTCTCCTCATCACCTCCGGAGTCCATTTCCTCCTCCTCCTCCTCTTCATCACTAAGGGATTCTGCTGCAATTCTTTTCATCCCTCTCTGTTTAGACAAAGCAGCGGCGTAACGAATGTTGTAAATGTTCCAGTCGCAACTAGGAAGAAAACAAAGTAACATTTAAACTCAATCCAGAAAGTAAAACTAACACTGGTTCCTTTATAGAATTCAGTCAAGCTTACAGTTTGGACAGATCATCACTGTGTCTTTGGATGCTCTTCAGCAGCTGCTGTATAGTAGGCAATATAGCTCCAGATCTGAATGAGACACATGATCAGTCTAACATTGCTCAACAACAACAGGTAAAACACTACAAAAATAGGACATGAAACATTTCTCCTCAGATTTTTGCATGGTGAAAAACAAGCAATAAAATGAAGTGTTTAACCCCCCCCCCCCCCCCCCAAAATATTGATCATCTTCAATTTTGCTAAACTGGCCATTTTAAATGCAAAAATTGACATTTTAAGGACATAAAATATAGTATAAGAATTCAATAACTTAAAACTAGTGTAAGCTCATTCTGAAAAGAGCTATGCTGCTGACCGGTTCTTGAGCTTTTGTCCATGTAAGATGAGCAGACACTGAGCCCAGCTGAGGTAGAACTGCAGGTGGTTGGACTTTTCCAATGTTGAGGCCACAAAATCCAGAAGCTTATCCACATACACGTCTGGCAGTGAGCTACATACAACTGTAACTAAAATATCAAACAATAATATGAAAAGAATGACAACAAAATGATGCATTTTGAATATGTATTTTGCAAGTTTAGGGGGGAACATACTTTGGTAATAAGGAACTGCCTCCAGAACCTCTCTTATGAGTGGCATTTCATTTAGCCGAAAAGACAGCAAAATGGCCGATGCCCATTCTTTTTTCTTCACCTGCTGCCGTATGCTTGCAGGTGTGACATCCATGTCTAGATCATAGGGATCAAACACCAGTGAGGCATCAAGAGAGTAGATCATCAACCCTTCAGTGGAAGCTGCAGCCCAACTGCGCCCTAAATGAAAAAATAGGCCAAAACATCAACATTCCGTTCCGTATTGAATTAAATATTAGAAAGTCTGCATAAACATGATTCTGAAAAGTTAATTATATGGAAATCTTTATCAGTGTGTTGTGCTATAAAGACAAAAACTCTACCAGTAGGTGAAAAGCGCAGAGAGCTAACACGGATCTCTGGTTTGAAGTGTCTGGAGCTCATATCACCTGACAGATGAGGAGAGACAGGCATGAGAGTTGCATACAAAAGCCAGTATACATTAAATTCATTCAATGCTTTTAAAAACAAAATACTCAGCTATACTGATTGGCAGGTTTATTAATTACTTAGATGTGGACTCACCTCTCTTGACTCCAGGAAGACTGAGCTCCACTCCGTCTCCATCACCTGCGCCTTCATCCACTAAAGAGAGACTACCAAACTCAGTCATCTTACGCCTGTCAAGGAATTCCTGAGAAAAGAACATGGCAGAATTACTCAAGTTCTGAAACGTACAGTACGTTTCTATATTTTAGCACCTTTTATATGTAACAAGATCATATTAAGTAAATGATCAGAATACGATATGCTGTTCTTTTAAAAAGTAAATTATTAGAATAGAATATGCTATTAAGAAATCATCTTACCAGTACCAAACTGGAAGTTTTGTGTTATAGATTTTTTTTCTGTCTATATCTGCAGTACAAACAAGTACAAGTTTGCAAAATATGAGTGTATATACCTCTATCGCGTCCAGAGAAAGGTTACACGAGATCTCAAATTTCTTCATCAGAACTTGTTCCTTGATGTTATAAATGCACACAAACTTTGACTGACCACCTGCAAGGATCGATTCACCATCTGCTGAGTAGCACAAGGAGGTGAAGGACCTACAAATCAGTTAGAGGAAATAAGTAATTAATGTTTTATACACAACTAGGTTCAACAGGGTAAATTAGGCTTACTGGGAGTAATGTAAATCCAGCCTGTTATCATAACAGAATAAACGATAGGGGTTTATGTGCATTATCCCACTTACTACACGGCTACTTGTCACATAAGTAAATAAGCAGGCCCAAAATTTCTACCACATAAATAAAAATGAGCACAAAAATGTTATCTGAGAAGAAAGCATTTTAAAATCTTACCAGTTTATTATCATAAATCCATTTCAGTGTACAAAATCATTCTGGCAACAAAGTTCATTTCAATATTTCTTTGAAATATACACCAACAATATTACCACAGGCCTAGTATTTATGTGTATACACACACACACACACACACATATATATATTATATATATACACACATATATATATATATATATATTCCATTTTAAAATACTTTAAAATAAAATGTATTCCTGTGATGCAAAGCTGAACTTTCAGCATCATTACTCCAATATTGAGTATCACATGATCTTTGAGAAATCATTCTAATATGCTGATTTATTATCAGTGTTCGAAATAGTTGAGCTGCTTAATATTTTTTAGAAACCTGTGATACTTTTTTCAGGATTATTTCATAAAACATTAAAAAGAACAGAATTTATTTAAAATGGAAAACTTTTTAACAAACACCTCGTTTAAAGTATATTTTTTCTTTCTTTCTCTCTTTGAATGAAATTAATACTTTTATTCAGCAAGGATGTGTTAAATTGATGAAAAGTCATAGTAAAGGCTTATATATTGTTAGAAAAGATTTCTATTTTAAATAAATGCTGTTCTTTTTAACTTTCTATTCACCAAAGAATCCTGAAAAAATAGTAAGCAGCACAACTGTTTCCAACATTGAAAATAATAGTAATAAATCAGCATATTAGAATGATTTCTGAAGGAGCATGTGACACTAAAGATTGGAGCAATGGCTGAAAATTCAGCTTTGCATCACATAAACAAATGATAGTTTAAAGTATATTAAAATAAAAAATATATATTTTGAATATTTCATAATATTACTTTCTTCTGTATTTTGAGACTTTTGAGGGGCAGTGGAGTATGTACACTGGAGATCAAAATTAGAGAACAATTTATAAACAATTGAACAATTCTGAAATAATGTCATCTTCACTGCTCAACAGTTGAAAGAGTTTTTGTCCTGTCTATACCATGCTACCAGAACACCTTTTCCACAAAATTACTAAGGCATTTCAACAAAAACCATTATTTTGCAGAAAACACACTGATCAAAATTAGAGAACACTTTCAGATACCTCCCAGTTATTGGTGTTAATCTGGCACCTGGTGCTAATTTCCTTGATTATCTGTCAACCAATATTTAACTGGCAGCCTAACTTTCAGTTTCACTGACTCTGCAAGATGGTGGGCTGTTCTAAAGTGACTGAAAGCCTCCGGCAGCAGGTTGTCCAGATGAAGGCCAAAGGGATGACCCTATCAGCCATAGCAAGACAAGTTGGTCATTCCAAATCTGTGATTTCAAGAATATTGAATCTTTACAACATCACAAACTCATTCAAGTCCCCCAAGAAGGCTGGTCGTCCACGGAAGACAAATACAAGAGAGGACAGGATACTGCGGAGGATCTCAATGGGCAATCGTTTCCACACTGCAGCTGGAATTGCTCACCAGTTCAGCGCTGAACAGGGTAAGGATCTGTCTCGTCATACAGTGTCTCGACGTTTAAGAGCATTTGGACTGAAAGCCCACTCTGCAGTGACCAAACCTCTCATTAGCAGAAAGAATCAAAAGGCTAGACTAAGCTTTGCTGAGGAGCATGTTGTGTGGACAGAGGAGAACTGGTCCAAAGTTCACTTCAGTGATGAAAGCAAGTTTAATTTATTTGGGTCCGATGGGAAACATTATGTTCGGCGACAAACTGGAGAAAGACTGAACCCAAAGTGTGTAAAGAAGTCAGTGAAAAGTGAAGGAGGAAGTGTCATGGTTTGGGGCATGTTTTCTGCAGCAGGAGTTGGGCCTCTTATACAGCTACATGGCAGAGTGAATGCAAAATTGCAAATGTTTATCAGAACCTTCTTCAACAACATATGGTTCCTTCCCTGCGTTCATCACCCAATCAGCCCGCAGTGTTCATGCAGGACAACGCTCCATGTCACACAGCAAAACGGTAAAGCAGTTCCTTGAAACTGAAAACTTTGAAATAATGACATGGCCTGCCCAGAGTCCTGATCTCAACCCAATAGAGAACCTCTGGAAAATCCTTGGCGACAAAGTTATGGCCAAGAAACCCACTACAGTCACCGAACTGTGGAGGAGACTGGAAGAAGAGTGGACCAAAATTACACCAGAGCAGTGTGAGAGACTAGTGCTGTCCTGTGGCCGCAGATGTGCTGAAGTCATTCAGAGCAGAGGCCTGTACACTTCCTACTAATTGCTGACTGTTGTAACCTTCAGAAAATTTTGTTGTAGTCTTTTTCCATGCTACAGTCATTGTTGTTCTCTAATTTTGATCAGTGTGTTTTCTGCAAAATAATGGTTTTTGTTGAAATGCCTTAGTTATTTTGTGGAAAAGGTGTTCTGGTAGCATGGTATAGACAGGACAAAAACTCCAACTGTTGAGCAGTGAAGATGACATTATTTCAGAATTGTTCAATTGTTTATAAATTGTTCTCTAATTTTGATCTCCAGTGTATGTATGTATGTGTAGTGTACACACTTACACACACACACACACACACACACACACACACACACACACACACACACACACACACACATATTTTATATTTGTATCTCTTCTCATTTGTAGGGACTTACTTTCCCTTGGCAGACTGTTTAGCAGTGATCTTTTCAGTTTCTTTACGGCCCATCTGCAGGTCATGACGCCCAGTGATAGAGCCAACCTGTCCTCCACTCTGAGGGTTCCAGAATGTGATCTCACCATTCAGAGAGGCAACTGCCAACTCCTGACCATCAGGACGATATGCTACAGCAAGTCCTGAATAAAAACAGGTGCAAGACATCTTTAAATAACACATCCTTTTCTTTCCAAACCACCTGCTCTATTTCTCTTTATGGTCACTTTGTGAACTTGCCATCAGAGGTGAGCCGCAAGGTCTCTTTGGTCTGCCAGCTGTCCTGCATGTCCCACAGACGGACTGTTTTGTCCCATGACACACTGGCAAGCACAGACCGGACTGGACTGAAGCATAGGTTGCTGACAGGACCCTCATGACCACTGAGCACCTGCACAAAGAGTGACAAAGAACTCAATTATATATCAACTGCAAGGCTCAGCAATGATGTTCGCACTGTAATGATTATTCTTGGCTGAAATTCTGGACCCACTGGGCCAAAAGCCAAACCTTAAGAAAATACTAAATCTAACTTTAAGTTTGTCAATAACTGTCATCTCTAGCATTCTGTTTATTGCCAAACTGATGACTGCATATAGAAAACACATGCACTTGTCACATGATCAGAAACGAGCAAACTAATTAGGTGTTATCTGACCTCTAGCAGTCGTCCAGTCTGCATGGACCATAGAAAGATCTCAAAAGAGTCCTGAGAACCTGCACACACCAACTCCCCACTACCATCCACTGCCAGAGAGGAGAACTGAGCCGGTCGTGGAGATGTCATGGTACGGAAGTTCCGGTACCTGAGAATGAGAACAGAGTAAGAATAAAGACAGAACAGCATTTAGCAGTGAAGAATGTGCATAAGAAACATTCTCTTCAAGCTATATTTCAACAAGCTTAAGTCTACAAGTAAAGGGAGCTTTTAACTGGAGAAAGTTAAACAGAATTTTTCTTTTAAAGTGGCCTACTTTCAACACTCAAGTTGTGAACATAGGATAATCATATTTATCTTATTTATAAACACATTTATATTAACACGTTTATAATATATTTATTTCATTCCATATGACAAGCACAAAAGAATATAAAAATAAGGGTTGAAGTAATCAACATTACAGAGGAAACCCAAGCGTGAAGTACTGTGCAACCATGAGTACATAGTTTAAAATAGATAACAGTTGATACCTGTGCAGGTCAAATGCTCTAACAGTTCCATCTAGTGAGGCACTGACCACCACAAAGCCACTGGAGGTGAAGACAACATTGGTGACACTGCTGGAGTGTTCAGTGAATGTCACAAAACAGAGTCCACTGTTGGTGTTCCACACTTTAACCTGGAAAGCAAGAGTTTAACTATATCGCTCTTATTTATTCCTTAGACATAAACCTAGTGGTAGAACACTTACCTTCCCATCATCTCCTCCAGTAACTAGATACTGACCATCAGGTGAATAAGCCAAAGAGTTCATGCTGTTGAAGTGTCCCTGCTGTTTGAACACATAGGACTCACTCTGCCATTCCCAGACCAGCAGCTGTCCCAGACCTTTAATACAGGACAGAAACAAAGCATCACAGTAAAGGACAGCATGCTGTTGTGCTCTGAGGAACAAACCTAGTTGAGAACAATACCTGAGCAGCCAAAGCCAATCCAATCACCAGTGGGATTCATAGCAATGGTAGAAATCCTCTGATCTGAAATACTAGACGAGAAATTACGCAACATTACAATTTAGTAATGCAATAAAGCCACAGCAATGTGTTTACACTTACAACTCTCAAGATCTTTCACTCTATATAAAACACATATAAAACCTACACACAATAACATACAGTCTGATTCACAAAAAAATAGCATTTTACTCTTAACCCTGTTGGAGATTTTTGACAAATACAAGATTCACTGGAAATATGTGACAAACCTGAGTGAGTGAATGAGGTCAAATCCTGGCAGCTCATGCAGGTGGAATGCTCCAGATGCAAAACCTGTCACAAGGATGTGTGTTTTCTTGTGGAAAGCTGCAGCTGTCAACTTGTTGAAATCACCCTCCTTGTTAAAATAGTGTCTGCAATAAAAGAGAGCTTTAAATTGTAATTACAGAGACATGAGAGTGTTTGCCATGTTTTATATCAAGAAAATTTATCTTGATTTAAACAAGTCTTAAAAATAGACCTACAGATTAAAAGATAAGGATATTTTCAGAGGGGAAAAAAACTCACTTGCTCTTCTGTGAATAGCGGACATTTTTGATGCCTTCCACTTGTTCGGGTGCATCTGCACTTCCTTTAATGACATCTCCTCTGGTCTCTCCATCCTCCCCTACAATATCCTCAACATCATCATCTTCATTTTTCCTTTTTTTCTCCTCCTCCATCTTCTTTCTCTCAGAGTATTTTGGGCCCATCACTAACTCCTCGAGCTCAGAATCACTTTCCCATACACACAAAGTGCCATCCTGGCTCACTGTGTACATCTGTGAAAACAAACGAAACAGCTTAAAGGTATATCATTACAGCAATGCAAAAAAAAAAAAAAAAAAACTTTACATTCACCCTCTGCTACACAAATGCAACTTTTTTTGTTGTTGTTTACAAACGTACATTTAAGCTGTCCTTCTCAAAGAAACAGCCCACTATGATGTCCTTATGACCACCAAGCGAGTAGTAGATGAGATTTGCCCATCTTTTTGCTCCAAAGATCCAGGTGGTCATGTCCTTACTACCCACAGCAAAGCACCTAGTTATCAGCAAAGGAGAGTGAGAGGTTAATCACTCACATAGTGGTAAAATATGGTTCAATAATTGTTTCAATTATTTCCATCTGCACTGTTTGCATCAAATTTCAAACACACTACTACAAAAATTCACAGAAAAGTTAGGGCTACAGCATCACCTGGGAAACCAGTATTTAAAAATTAAGCACTAAACCTGTGATTAATTTATGTTAATGCAGTTAATAATGTTCCATCAGAATGATGTCCAAACAGCAGATAAAGACATCACAATAATCCACAAGCAATCCACACGACTCCAGGCAATGAATTACCATCTTGTGAAGCGAAAAGTTCTTAAGATATTTTAACATCAAACCATTGTTTCCAATAAAAATTCCTCTGTTCATAATATTACTCTGTCCAGTGAAAAATATGTCTCATCTTAATCAGGAAAGAAATATGCACAGATCAAACATTGTTTACAATCTAAAACTGTTCTAAATAAATATGTAGGTGGATTTTGATATAAGAGGATAACAGGGGATGGACTTTTTTTCCACTGAAGGAAGCATTATTTTTTTATGATTGAATTGGCCATAAGCAACAGTTTAAAGTTAAAACATCAAATGATGGATGTGTTTTTTACAAACATGCAGCTTTTTGCTTGGCAAATTCGGGGGTTAACTGATGGACTGAAATGACATGAATACTTGTGGATTTTGTGATGTTTTTAATCAGCTGTTTGGACTCTTATTTTGATGGCACAAATTCACTGCAAAGGATCCACTAGTAAGCAAGTGATCTAATGCTAAATTACTCCAAATTCGTTCCCATGAAGAAATAAACTCATCTACATCTTGGACGGCGTGATGGTGAATACATTTTCAGCACATTTTTCAGCACATTTTTGGCTAAACTATTCCTTCAAGAGTCCAAGAAAGTACAAAATGCACATTAAAAAGTGAATGCTGTTTTTGGCAGCATTCATACATCAAATGATAGAGGGAAAAAAGCTATTACGCACTTGGAATCATCTGTCCAGTCAATACATGTTGTCTCATCAAATGGTCCATAATAACTCTTGTCTAATGCAAATGCATTAAACTCTCGATTTCTTCCAGGTGCATTATACATTAGAGCCACGTTTTCCTTTGTTATCACAAATTTCCTTTAAAAACAAAAACATGACAAGGGATAATGTAATAAATTTAATACATTTGCTCATGCATAAAATCATATTCTAAAGATGATACGTGCTGTGTGTAATAGCTGACCTTCCATTAGGGGAGAATGACACACTGTGAACAGGACTGTGAAAGTGATGATGATGAAGTACTGCCCGAGTGACCAAACTGACTAGTATGGCTGCTCCATCTGAAAAACATTAATCAAACAGTGTTAAATGCAAATCTCTCAGCAAAAAACAAACAAACAAACAAAAAACCTGTAAAACCATTTTCTCATTCATTATATTGTTTTTCCTTTACAGATTAAATTTCAATTAAAATATTAACATTAAAATCTAAATCTCCCTTCAGCGTTTACTTGAACAGCATTTCAAATCCACAAGTTGTGAATTGCAAAACCATGATATCCAGCATGTTCTAAAGAGAAAAGTCATCTTAATTTTTATATGCTATATACAATACAGATTGTCAAAATAACAAGCTTCACAGTGATAAACAGGGAAAAAAGCAGAATCAATTATGGGAAGTACAAAGTTAAGATGGCTAAGATAAATTTGAAACAGAAAAGGTTAAGAATCTGTAATATTACATTTTATTGGCATTTTGAATGAGCAAGAATTTGACTAAGTTTCAGCAGGCAAAACAACAACAACAACAACAAAAAAAAAAAACTATCACATAAAAAGATGTGATAATGGGCCAACTTTGAAATATTTTTATTGTCTGATGAAGAGTCATATGGTTTGAAATGTCACTATTGGTGAGAACTCATTATAAAAATGATCCTGCTTATTAACAATTATTATTTTTGGTTGTTGTTGTCATGATTAACATTTTACTTCCCAACCTTTAACTTCTGGTTAGATGAAATTATTTTCAAAATGGTCTCCAAGTGTTTATGACAGGAAAAAAATATCCAATGGAGAATGGTGGACTTTTTCATACCTTCATCTATAAGTATGGCAAGATTCCCATCAGGAGAGATTCCCAAACAGCTGATGTTCTTTGTGGTGGACACTGGTAAGGTTTCTGATTTGTTACTGAAGAAATACGAAACATAACATTTCCTTAGTTAAAAACAGTATAACATTTGCTAATGAGATTTTCAACTCACGAAAGTAGTTACCCTGGTAATTAAATCGGTGTTATTATGAAAAAGACTGATACTCACTTTTTAAGATCAAATACGGAGATGCGGTTGCCAACAGGACTAATGACAGAATTCCCATCTTTAGAGAAACAGAGGTTCCCATGGCGATAAAATGCCCCTAATAAGTTGGAAAACTAAAAGAAAATACGAACACGTTAAATAAAATATTCACAAACAAACTTTCTGCTTTATTTATTTGTTTGTTTATAAATAGTTCTTGTCACAATAACCAGCAGGCAAAGTCTCACACAAATATCTGATAAAAAAAAATAAACACAATTATTCACGAACAAAACATCAAAAGTAAAATAGTGTCTGTAGTACCTTGTACGCAAACTTCATGTTTTCTGAGATGTTATATTATGAAATATCCAATAACATCACAAATCCATCGTTCCACACGTGAAAAATTCTAAATACATGAACGCACATGGGTTCAAAAACACTTCCGGGTCAATACCAAACTAAAAGCACCCAGCATCGGCACATAAAAGTCTCCCAAAAGTTAATGCGAAAGACATATTATAAAAAAATATTGCGACGATAAGTAGGTACAAACGGTATAAAATGGAATAGAATGTTTACAGAATGTTTACATTTGCATATGGACTTTCTTTCACTTTAATACATCATTTGTAGATGCCAAGTAACCACTTATTAAAAAACGCGTATACACATATCTAATAACTCGATCCAACTTATATTGCTATCAAATAGCAACATTAGATAGATAGATAGATAGATAGATAGATAGATAGATAGATAGATAGATAGAGTTTGTGCATGAAATGAAAAGTTACAGTCTAACATGTCCACCAGATGGTGTCTTGGCACGATGCTGAAATCATTTCAACGCAAAACTCAAAAAAGAAATAAAGAAAAAATAAATGATAAATCAATTGACCTCCTTGCCATGAACCACATACTTATGTCTTTCAGTTTGTGAATGTCTCTGATTAAAACGAATAATTTGGATAAAAATAAATTCCTATTACCTGAACCCTGTTTCGTTCTCTAAGAGAACGCGAGAAGTGACGTCAGCGTTTGATTAGCATATCTCCCTCTATATATTTCATGCTTGCGCATTGGCGCGCCACAGTACTGCAACGTAATTCATCTTAAGACTTCAAACTCTAATCCGTCTACTAAGGTATGTGTTTTAGAGCTACGCATATGAAATAATACTATTGGTACGGTGTTAACGATTGGTAAAAATGGAAACCGTTATATCACAATTTTTATTGAACGTGAAATCTTTTCCAAATAATTCTGGAAAACAAAGCATATTTGTATTTGAAAACGCAGTGTGTTCAAACATCAACAGAATGTTACAAATAGTAAAAACGAATAGGCAAATGTTGCTTTAAAGTCGATACCTTCAGGCGATCAAGGCGGTTAACCTATTTTCCTTTGTTAAGCCTCTTTGTGCTGCAAATGCATTAATAAGGATGTGACTCATTATGTCATTTGGCACATTTGCTGCCTTGTATCAAAAGCACAGTTGGCTAATGTGTTATAACGTGTGATTGGTGAAGAGGGCGTTGAAAGAAACGGCAGCATTGTGTGCTGTGAGTGATAAAGCAGTCAGTACAGGGCGGTGGTTTTCCTGAATGCAATCACATTCTGCAAAAGGCAGTCTTGAATGCTTTGCCTGACCGTGCACAGGAAAGAAATGGAATCATGAGCAAAAGTATGTAGGATTTTTAGAAAAAAAAAAAAAAACTTAAAAAAAAAAAAAAAAACATAAATGCTGTCGCGTTTAATTATTCATATTATAACCTCAGCATGGGAACTGCTATTGTTATGTAAATATTCAATTTTTGCTGCCTCAGACGCCATTCAGAAAGGGTGCGGTTTTGTTCAGTGCTGTGTGGAAGTGTCAGGAACATCAGCGGGATGTGATGCAAATCTCCTCTAAATGAACAATAGATTTCTAGAGCTTTATTGCCTTGGGTATTTTAGAGGAGCAACCCTCGCTATGGCTTAAATGCTTTTGCAGACAAGAAAGAGGGGGAAAGAAATTACATTTGTATTCTCTTTTGTTCCTTGAGCAGACAACCAATCATGTCTGACAAACCAAACCTTGATGAGGTCACCAGCTTTGACAAAAGCAAGCTGAAGAAGACTGAGACTCAGGAGAAAAACCCACTGCCATCTAAAGAAAGTAAGTATAGCAGCACAAAACTGTACTTTTTTTCTGTCTGGTATTACATAACTACAGTGAGCTGTGATATCTGTTGCTTTAGGTTATAATTTGTAATTTTTTAAAGAATGCAGTTAAATGACATTTACACAAAATCAGAATGAATTTTATACTTTTTTCTTTGTCTGCAGCCATTGAACAGGAAAAGCAGGCGGCCTCGTGAAGACACAAGCTGGCATCATGCACTGTGCACACTCCCTTCCCTGCATTGCCTTCTTTTCATTCACTTCTTTTAGCAGTATAACTTTGTAACCAAAATGTCAAAAAAGAAAATATGAAACAGGAAAAAAAAAGAAAATCTAAAGCTGCATCACTGTCAGATGGGATGAGCCGACCCCTCTAGCAACACCTAGATGCATCCGGACCGCCTCCCTTGTCCAATCCAGCGATGAGAAGAACAGAACGCTTCTAATTCCAGGAGCATGTGGCATGGATTCATCTGGTGCCCACCGTGGGCTGTTTTGCATTGGTTTCGACTGTTGCCATAGGACAAGGGGGCGTGGCCTAGCGGATATCCCCAAATTCTCATCATCCGATTGAGGCGTGGCTTTTTGTCGACAAGTGACCAGCTCACAAAGTTATGGCATTGTATTTTTTATTTCAAATTTTAGGATAAACTGCACAATCTTTGGTTTTTATGTCGGTAATGATTAACACCTTCTTGTTAGTGCTGCTTCAGTGAAATGCTTTTTTTATTGGTAAGAAAGAGGAAGAGGAAAAAGCAAATTCAGTCTAGATGTGAAAACACTTCTAAGGACCGGGTGTTGTATTTTAATTGATTGTGCCCTTTTTATTGATGTGGTTTCGGGGTTGCTTTGTGTCGCACCCTGTCTTGGTTGTCTTGTTGTATGGCGGTTATTACCTTTCAAAATGTAAATTCAATGTGATCGCTTTCAGCTGTAGATCAATTTTTTTCTTGGGTTTTGTAAAAGGAATAAACCTCAGCAACCATGTTATATTGCCACAAACCATTTATCAATAATGGAAAATTGAAACTGTTGTAATAAAAAAAAATTTGTTATCAGGATTTTCTTGTGTTTAGTCTTAATTTGTTGTTATTTGCCCTTATGCAAGATCTGAAAAGTCAAATGAGAACGCTAATGTGTAAAATTTTCACCCTTTCACTGACCATGCAATTAGCTTGCAATCATGATCTAATGTGGGGGATTTCTGAAGCTGCCTCCTGTACCATGGATTAGTGTCACCTCTGAAACCTAATTACATTAGCATGGTGACACAGATTCCATATATCAATAGGTAAAAAGTACATGCAGTACAGTAGATATCAGTGAAACTGTGAATCAATGTTAGCTTTATTTGACACTAAAAAAATCACAATTGGCTTTTCTCATTAATATTTAGACTTGTTAATCCACACCATAACTAGTCTTAGATCAATACTCTCCTGTCTTCATGGACAACCTAAGTATGCATGTAATTAAAGAGGACAGTGGGCATAGTGTTTCCTCTCAATGTGAAATTAAAATAGCCACAACTTACTTAATAGAACAAGCAACTCATCTCTACAGTAGAACTGTGTTTGGCACTCCAACCACCAGGATTTTAGCATGTGTCCTTGTAAGTGGATTGGTGTTAAGTCATTTACACTTAATACTGTATTAATCACTTGGGAAAGGCACTGGTTGGCAGTGATAGACTAGAAGATTCTGTGTTTGTGTCCATTATATGTGAGTGACATCACAAGCAGATAAATTCATAAAGCTCTTCTGCATCCGTCAAGTCTTCGTCATTCTCTTTCTAATTCTTCCCCCACCTCTCACCATCTCTCTCTCTCTCTCTCTCTCTCTCAATCTATTGTATCCATTCCCTCTAAGATCTTAATCAAAAATGAAAACAGCTTTGGGCTACATATTAGATAATTCTAGCCAATCAGTTATATATCATGTCACATACAAGGATAAAAAAAGCATTTCTGTCCTAGTAAAAACAAGAAATGCCAAAGGCTGATGCTTAAATTAAGTGCAAATTCAGGCATGCCACAGAATCTGTCAATAGCTGTTTGAGCAGAGTATAATAAAGGCTAGTTCCTCAGGGCTTCTGTTATTCCATGTGAAAAACTGCATTACCCATGATTCTGCAAAGTAATCTGCACCAATCATAGAATCGAAACAAACAAATCACACCAAAAGAACACTTTAGCACCCATCCACTCCACAAAAGCACTGTGATATAACATCATAAAAATGACATAATATAGTCTGTCTACATCCAAAATAGCAAACTCTCTGAGTAGGTACTTAAATGAGTAATTACTTGCGACCGTTAAAAAGTATGTGAATAGTATAATTGTAATCTGGACATACTACATTTGTCATGTCATTGACATGTGACCTACCAGCATCAGTTGTGTTGCTTTACTGTCATTTACAAATTCTCTCCTGTGGCCTCACGGGATAACACATTCTTCATCCAATGAGGTAACACTTTGTTTTGATGGTCACTTTAAAACTAAATGTCAGCTAGCAGTCATTAGAGTATTAGTAGACTATCTTCTTAATATCTTCTAACGCTTTATTTTGATGGGTCCACAACATACAACATACTGACTATAAGAAACTTTGCAAGTATGTGTCAACTTATTCTACTAAACCTAACCTAACAGTCTACGCTGAGAGTTACTAGACATGTAGCTGCAAATTAATGAGAATTAGTTGACATGTATATAGTTGCAAAGTTACTTACAGTTAGTAGAATGTCTAAAATCACGGTGACCATGATATTGTTTCAATATAAGCAAATCAATAGTTTTATACTTATACATTTTCATTTAGATTATGTCACTGGCAATGTAGTTCTTTCCTTTACTAAAGTCATTAAGGTCACAGTCGGGCATCTTTGTCTTTTCATAATGTTGTGATTCTCCTCATAGCTGGTTGGTTCAGTTCATGGCTTAAAACTCATAATGAAGACTTTTTTTAATCTCCATAAGAAAAATGAATGGCAAAAACACTTCCGGAGTTAATGCTGCTGAAATGTGTTGCACTGCAAGCTATTAAGCTATTCATTTTTGGCATTTTGCATGGTCATAGTATCGCCTGGGTGGGAGTTTTAACTCCTATTCACTGGGAATTAATAATAAAAAATAATAATTCAGTCTAAGCAGAGACATGATGATGAATGAAAAAAATATGGATAAACCTGAAACGATAGAAGAAGGTTTGGAGATGAATTTCATTTACTAATAAGGTAGGAAATGTGCATACTTTTAAATTGACACCTGCCACAGCGTTTCCCTCGTTGAGTTTGTCCTAAATTCCCAAAATGAGGGTATAGGGGGTGGGTGTCTTAGCACTCAGCATACCCGGTAAAAAAAAGTCACTGCTCGCCACTGGTGTACAGTATAATGCTATGAATGTTATGACACCTTTCAAGAGAAGCATGATCGCTAACTTAAACTGCATGTGCATCCATATCATTAACTGAGACCTACAGTTCTTTTATGTGGAATGCAGTATCAAGCCTCCTCTCTACCAACTGTCTGACTTAATGTTACTGACATCTGTTGAGGCACCATCTCAAAGCTGCCCCACTGTGTGACCTCAGCAGAAAGCTGCAGCCTGACTGGCCCATTGATCGTTCCAGTGTGTCCCGACTCCCGACTGAAGCCAATGGGAGGCCATTTAGCTTTTCACAAGCCGTTGCACATACAATTGTGGTTCAGTGATCTTTTATGTCTCAGTGCTTGGCTCAAACAGACAAATGAAGTTGAGCCTTTGGGATGCTGGATGACTTAATGAAGAATGCACTGGAAAGGGACCTAAGGGGATCATTATAAACCTTAAGATTTCACATTGTTTTAAACAGCTGAATTTTAAATTGGCAAATTAACAGTTGCATGGCAGATAATCCTTATTAATTAGAATAAGCAAAAAAATATACATGGTTAAGTTAGCTTCATAATGCATCCTCAGCAGCCATTATGAGACTAGAAACATATCCAATCACTGCTGTGTTCCATCTGTTGATCACAGTTGTTTCCAATATTAGCTGATGTAAACCGAGGCCTGCACTGCTGTTTCCACAGTAACCAGACTTACGTGAGAAAGTATCAGTGTTGTAGTTACTTTCAAAGAATTAAAAACATTAGAGTGATCAGAGTCTATATGAAGAGTTCAGATGCAAAAGCCACTAAATCCATCTGACATCTTTCTTTAAAAAATGCATTTTTATCAGGCTCTGATGTATAGGTTTCTATGTAACTGATTGGGCTGAGGGTGGGATTTTAGCAAGTTTGAAGTAAGAGTATTTGATGGATGTATAATATGTTTCGAGAGCATTCACTCAGTATCATTATCTCATTTTTGACCGAGATGGCTTTTAGCTGGTTTTGCATCTGAACTCTTCATATAGAGTCTTTTCTTTGTAGGAATTCACAGTAATTGAATTATCTCAGATATGAAACATAACAGTCTCCCAGCCATATTCTTCTATTTAACTGTCTGACTCATGTGCTGGACTAGTATTGTGTAATATTGTGAAAGTCTTAACAATGGTTACATTTTCAGTATTGCAAAACTCTATTGTAAACAGCAAGACAACAATTCAGTTTGTGGTAGCTGGAGGGATGATTAAATATTCCATATTTGAGCAACATTTGTCCAATTGTTTTTTATTATCTGATCTAGAAACACAGCAAACTGCAATGTTCTTTTACACAAATCATACAATTAATAGTTAATATGACATTTACACTGCTATGTTTCATAACCTCACTCAATATCATTCCTGTGGTTTCTTTTGTTCTGCTTACTATAGCATCCCTTTTAAGCAAGAGATACAACCTAAAATACGTGCAATAACGACCACAACCACAGCCAAGAAGCTTTGCTCAATCATTGGCATCCAAAGTTAGTGCATTGGTGTTCTATGCATGTATATGCGTAACTGAGAAAAACATTCAAATTTTTTATTTTTTTTTTACAAACAGCATATCACAAATATTTCCTTACATTCACCCGTTTTCTGCATGAATATTATAGATCTTATTGTAAACAGTTTGTGCAGAAGTTTGATTTTCTATTCTGAATCTTACAGTAAAATGTCAGTCTTCTCTCTGATGACATATGCAGGACCTCTTCAATCATTTAGTGCTCATCAGCTCTGCCCCTGCAAACTCACACTCATTTGCAAACACTACTGAGAGCAACGCCCTCATCCTAACATCCAATCAACAACCCATGCATATAAGTCCTGCACTCTTTTCAATAATCCATTGTATTGAAATATGTCACTATATGAAACAAAAGATCTGATGCTGTTTTAGTTTCATTACAACATTAAATTTGCTAAATTAACATCCCCTCCCCGCTTCTCAAAATCACAGCGCACGCAACGGGCTGGACTATCACTAGTGAAGGGTCTGGGACAATGCGTGACCTTGTGGTGACACATCAACCAGTCATTGTTGTCATAATGACATCATTTTTCTCCAGGTTCATAGTGTGTGCTTTTAATACCATGTGCCAGCCAAGCAACTGACATTTCCCAAAATGGGAGAGGCACAGAAAGCTTTGAGTTATTATAGTGATGTGTGAAGATGCAAGAGCAATGCTGATACAGTCCATCACATACAGAGTGTTCCCTCCTTAAGTTCTGCCATCCAAACATAAATCAGTACAGCAGCTGTTAAATGGACACTAATGTATTGAACTGATGCACTGACTGTCAGGAGCACTAATCAATAATGTTGCTTTGACAGACTCAAAGCCAGTACTGTGGTGAGAGACTCACCCATTATGGAGTCGCAAAACTACAGGCCATAAGTGTATGTCTGCTTTTCTCTGTCCCACACCATTATAAGCTGCTTCATCATTGCATCCCCTCAAGATTAGCAGTAATAGCACTTGTTAGTTCTCAGAAGTCCATGAGTCAGCAGCTGTAATGACATTTACTAGAACAACTACAATTTCACTCTGTAGTGTAATGTGTGTTAGAGAGAGTGTATGTAGGATGTAGTTCATTGCTGACCACTGAGACAACTGTCTCCTTCCTCATAGTGACATGACAACACAAACATGCACTGTTCTCAATTTTTAAACGGTCACTTCCTTCTGCATTGAAAAAAAAAAGATAACATCTAAAGTTAAAGTAAATATTATTTAATATTGCTGAATCAAACTAAATGCATTAATTTCTATTAATTTAACAAAACTATTTTTCATGGGTGAAATCATGTTGAAAGTAACAATTGCAGGTTACCACATTTTGCAGTGTTTTTCCACATGATGTATTACAGAGAGTGTATATAATATTCAGTTTGACAGAGATTACAGATATGTTGTACCCTTTATATGTTTTTATTGTTTTATTTTATAGACTCCTTATTGTTATTGAACTGAACTGAAACAACACTGATCTGAATAATGACACTATTGTCTTCTGTATAGAGCTGCTTTACGGCTAAATTTGAATTTGTCTCATGTGATGAAGTGCTTTACTGATTATTGTTATTGTCCTGTTTAATACAAGCTGCTTTGACACAGTCTGACATGCTATAAAAATAAAGGTGATTTGACTTGTTATAAGGTATAGACGAGCCTTCACATTGCTTATTATTATGGACTTCTCTTATGGTTGTCTTGCAAAATATTGCTGAGTATACCAAAATATTCAAAGCACATTTGCAGGGATATCTTTAAAGTGCCAGCTACTATTTAATGCATGTTAATTACATAAAAAAAGTGTGTCTAGAAAGAGAGACTGCAGCTTAATTAACCACAGGCCTTTTAATAACGGCGCATGCCAGTCTCATGTCGAGAAGACTTTAATTAGCACAAGGCATTCTGAACCATCTAGAATCCATCCTATGTGTTGCTGACCCTAAATCAGCGGTAATTCTGTTAATGACTCAAGTTCTTAACTCCTTGTTTATTCCCCCTGCTTTTCAACCAGACAGAGAGAAATTATCTGATCTTAATTGGGGTTCTTGTATCTCTAGCCAGTAACTCCCCTAAGAAATTTGTTATTTGCTCCATATTTACTCATGTCAGAAACCATTTGTTTGTCTTGATGTCAACACCTGGAAGGTAGCAATTATAGTTTGCTACAGATCTCTCTGTACTCTGCATAAAATTCAGTCTGTCTAAATACTAATGCATGGTTATACATGATATCTTTCCTATAGCCTACAAAGAAAGTCCAATGATTTATAATTACATTTTGAATTCTGTAGATTAGGTTTCTAAAGAAAACTTATTTTAACTATAGATTATAAAATGCTTTTGATGGTGTTCAAGCACTGTAACTGAAATTTCTTCCTGTTTTAATTGTGCTGGTTCCCTCTGTATTGTTTAAAATACAAAAGGTTTCTGAACTGAGATAACTTATCACATGAACTGGGTTTTATAATTTTCATCAGTTTATTTTAATAAAACACTTTTAGACTTAAGTTTATAAATGCAGCACACAGATACAGGGGTGAGAGAGGCAAAACTGGAGAACACAAGGGTGACTTTATTGAACCATTAATTAAACCAGACTAAATGATAACAAGAGTTCTTATATTTGCAGGCTGATGATGCACACACACACACACACACACACACACACCATGTTTCAAAAGTAACGGTTTTTATATTGTACAAACTGTATTTTCTATCCACTTACCCTTATCCTACCCCTCACACAACACTTTCCGCATTTTAGATTTTCAACCAATTTAATTCTGTATTAATTGTTTTCCTCATGGGGATTAAAAATGTCCTCATTTGGTCCTCATAACATAAGGAATACCAGGTAGACACACAAACACACTGGGAAACAGACAAACAAGGAACAAGACAAAGAAGACAAAGAGAAGTACCAGGAGATGGAGTTTTACAAAGAAATATCTCTAGCTGAGGCCAGACAACGACTGTGCTACAAATCTGATTTCAGACTAGTCACTTGTCTTAATCATCACTGGTCATTATTCATTTTTTATATTAAGGTATCAAAACTTGCGGGAGAGGGAGGATCACAGGCACTTAGTAGCTTTAGTAATTGCCCTGAAGTGTCGATCAATATAAAACAAACCAAAAGCATGAATCAGTCTTTACTGACTGTTCTAATTTGTCAAGTACAGACATACATTTAATGCACAAACTAATGAATTCAGGCATAGATATGTGTCTAGGAGTGAAAGGTTGGCTTATATGTAAAGCTTATTTAAAGTCTGTTAATCTCATCACCTTGTATTTTTTTTTTTTTAAAGTCTGGCACCAAGACAGGAACTGTTCCAAAGCTCTCTTACTGCACTCATTACTTCATAATGAGGTGACCACCAACAGAGACTGCTACGGACTGCACGCTAAAATTAAAGGGGTACTTGTAGCTATCTAGATTGTATTTAAATGGAGTTTTGATTACTGTACAAGTAAGCTAGAAAGCACACAGAAAGTTGACAAACGTGTACAGACAGAGACACTCTAAACACAGATACGCACAACTGAATTTACACGTCTAGACATGCAAGGTATTTGAACACAGATGTTATTTTGTGTAAGGAAGGGGTGAATTCTCTAACTGACACACTAAATGACAGTCTTGACAACAGCCAAAGCATCAATATTCACAAAGCTGCACACACCACAGAAGCACAGCCTCTAGCATTGAACATATAGCATTAAATGCAACATATACAGTCATTGTTAAAAATATCAGTTACCTTACAATTCTGTAAAAAAAATCACCCCCTCCCTTGCAATTGTTACAGTTGCAAATGTTTTGGTAATCACATTTTATTTATTTATTTTTTTTGATTGCATTGGAACAACACACACACACACACACACACACACACACACACACACACAAAACAAAACAAACAAACAAACAAACAAACAAACAAAAACAGAAAACAGAAAAGTCAAATCTGATAAATCTGAACTCTGGACACATTGCTGGCCATTTCAGAACTCTCCAGCGCTTTGTTTGTAACCATTTCTGATTGCTTTTTGAAGTGTGTTTCGGGTCATTGTCCTGCTGGAAGACCCATGACTTCTGGTGGAGACGCAACTTTCTGACACTGACCACTACGTTGCGCCCCAAAATTCTTTGGTAATCATCAGAATTCATGATACCGTTCACATAGGCATGCAAGGTATTTGAACACAGATGTTATTTTGTGTAAGGAAGGGGTGAATTCTCTAACTGACACACTAAATGACAGTCTTGACAACAGCCAAAGCATCAATATTCACAAAGCTGCACACACCACAGAAGCACAGCCTCTAGCATTTGGCTCCATCTGAACTGGAACAAAGAAGAGTGAAAAAATATATATATGTTAGGCCTACAGCAATGCTTACTTGTCATGATTAGTTACTTAAATCCATTCAAATTATAACTTTACTGTCGTGCTTTTCTTTGAGTGGCCAAACTTATTATCTTGTGCACTGACAAACACCAAAAAATAAAGTTTTTTAAAAGGAGGTTTTTGCAGCAATGCCACAGAAGAACCATTTTTGATTTCCCCAAACACGTTCAATGATCAATTCTTAAAAGAACCTTTTTTATTATTTTATTTTTTTAACCATTTATTTATTTATTTATTTATTTTACATTTTAATAAACTAAAGAATATTTCCCACTATAAAGAACATTTTATGCAATGAAAAGATTCAGTGGGTGTTAAAGGTTTCTCATGCAAAGAAAAAAAAATGGTAACCTAAAATGGTAACATCTAAATTAACTGGATTTAAGTCAAGAAATTTGACTTAATATTGCTGTATTAATATAAATATATATTTATACTACCATAATATATATTTATACCACCAGAACTACTTTATATGGGTTAAATCATGTAGAAATATCCTAAAGTAACTACAGGTTACCACTAATTACAGGTTACCACTTTTTGCAGTGCGTCAATGCCAACAAAGAAACATTAGTTTTAGGAGTGTACAGTGTGTTATGATGTTAAAATTTTGCTGTACTGTTTTGTGCTCTTTTAATCTTTATTTAAATTCTGTTAGCTTGTCTTTTACAAACAGTCATAGAATGATCTACTTCCTCTATATTACAGAAACTCCCTTTGATCATCTGCAGTTGTGTTATTGTAGTGACTGACTGTGTGTGTGTTGGGCTTTATTATCTTCTCAACGGATGCTCTGTTAGAAGAGGTCAAGGAGGAACAGAGAGTTTAGATGGCTCTTATGCAGAATAGTGCCTTTGATAGTTTTTCTGTGTTTTCCTGCTGTGGTCTCTCATCTCGATCTCTTAGCTTCCTCAAGGCGGCTGGTTTGGATGCTGTTGCCATGGCAGCTAATAGCAGAATTACCAGTTTGACCTCAACTCTGAGGTCAAGTCCAGTATAAAAGAGCAAAAGACTAATTGTTTTATTCATTATTCAGTAAGTGGCATGTTATTAAGGACTTATTTTGGCAAAATCATGACTGATTACATAAAGCATGAATGTGACATCAGTTTGCCCTATTTCATCAACATCACAAGTGCCATCTTTTGAACAGAAGCCCATGCTGGTTCAGTCCACTGAAAATAGACTAAATAATCTAGTTTTCATCAAATATGAGGTTAGTCACATGCTCTACACACATCCATTGATCTCCAGGTGAACTGCAACAAGTGGTCATATAAACATTGATCAATATTTTCAGAAGTGCCATTCACTAAGATCTGGGTCAAATACATGACATCAAAAAACTATGCCTATGAAAAGAAATAAAAAAGTAACAAATAAATCTAATATGCTCACACTTAGATAAACAATGCCATAAAGATTCATTAAAAATTCTTTATCAGCAATTTTGGTTCATTCAAAATTTACTGATTAAGTTAATTTACTGATTATGAACATATAGCATTAAATGCAACATATACAGTCATTGTCAAAAATATCAGCACCCTTACAATTCTGTAAAAAAAATCAACCCTTCCCTTGCAATTGTTACAGTTGCAAATATTTTGGTACTCACATGTTTATTTATTTATTTTTTTGTTTGCATTTGAACAACACACACACACACACACACACACACACACAAAACAAACAAACAAACAAACAAACAAACAAAAACAAACAGAAAACAGAAAAGTCAAATCTGATAAATCTGAACTCTGGGCACATTGCTGGCCATTTCAGAACTCTCCAGCGCTTTGTTTGTAACCATTTCTGATTGCTTTTTGAAGTGTGTTTCGGGTCATTGTCCTGCTGGAAGACTTTCTGACACTGACCACTACGTTGCGCCCCAAAATTCTTTGGTAATCATCAGAATTCATGATACCGTTCACATAGTCAAGGCATCCAGTGCTTAAAAAGCAATTATTTCTTACAATTCTGACATGGTGCCAATAATTTTGTCCAGTCCATTTTTGAGTTCTGAGTGAAATTTTATTAAGTTTGACTTTTCTTCTCTCTTTTTTTTTTTTTGTTCCAGTGCAAACAAAAACAATAATGCTCATCTAGCATCTATCTATCTATCAACCTAAGTACATGTATTATATACACATGTATATCAACAAAAGTAATTTGTGTGTTTAATCATGTAGAAATTAGGGCTGGTAATTTAACGCGTTAATTAGATTAATTAATTACGGGGAAAATAACGTTTTAAAATTATTAATGCATTTAACGCACTTGGCCCTGCCCCAGACCAATGTGGGTCAGTTGATTGATGATAAATATAAGGCAGTGCAACAACTCACTGCATGATAGAGCCTAGAGAACGTAGTTAGAATGTCTCTAAAATTCAAAATCCCCCCCCACTTTTCAAAATCCTGTTTGCGTCCCCTCCACTTTCAAATTTGTTTGTTAAATTAATGTCTTGTATTGT
Organism: Cirrhinus molitorella; assembly: GCA_033026305.1. NCBI lineage: Eukaryota > Metazoa > Chordata > Actinopteri > Cypriniformes > Cyprinidae > Cirrhinus > Cirrhinus molitorella. Next base: position 22,181,437 of record CM065120.1, read on the forward strand.
AGAAAGCACGCTCAGCACCGCAGAGAATTTCATGCGATCCTTAAAATGAAACCGCATTCAAAAGCAATTTTAATACCCCGCGTTTAGAGAGCGACTCCCCAATGCACGCAAATTAGGCTACATAACATATCTAGGATGTTATTAGTATGCAGGCTATAATAGGATGTGTTGTCTATAGCTCTGTATCATGCTTTAAAAAAATCGGCCTCTATTTGCACTTGAGCCTACTGTCACGGATTGGCCAGGCTCTTCCACCACTCTCACACAGCGATCCCAATCACCTGAATACTAATCATGCACAGCTGCACCTAATTACTCTGCACACCATAAAAACACACACCTCTCACCAGTCATTGTCCGGGCTCGTTTCTATGAAGCGGACTCACCATTATTCCCTTTGTATACTTACCTGTTGTTACTTACCTGATCTCCGTTTGATTCCAGTCTGCTCAGTTTCCCACGTCTCCAGTCAGCGGTGTGTGTGCCGTCAGTTCGTCCGCTCAAGTCTGCATCTGGTGTGTGCATTTGGTCAGCTCTTCTCCTCCTGTCGATCCTGCAAAGGAATACGGATACGTCATCACCCCGGACAATCCTCAAGCAAACATTCTCTCTGAATTATCCATACTCACCTATCTCTGCACGTCATTGTTCTTCTATTTGCTCTGCTGTTGAAATAAATACCTATTACTCATCACTTACCTTGGTTGTCCGTCTGCTTCCGTAACAGAAGCCCGGACCATTACAGTACCAGCATGAGCAATCCCGATCCGTTCCAGGAGCTGGTGGATTCATTGCGGAAAGTTTTGCTACAATCTACCTCACCAAATCTACCATCTGCACCACTTCCCGATGCACCACCAGCACCGAGCACTTCTTCGGCCAACATTCCTTCCAGTCCCACGGCTCGACCGGCGCCCTACTCTGGCGGGGCGGAGGAGTGCAACGGATTCCTGTTACAATGTTCTCTCATATTCACCATGCAACCTGCTTTGTATCCTACAGATCAGTCGAAGATTGCCTTCATCATATCGCTCCTTACTGGATCGGCCCTCCGGTGGGCTGAGACCATCTGGCAGCAAGCCGGGCCGGTAACTCACTCTCTGCAGACATTTGTAAATCACTTTAAGGAGGTGTTTGGTTGTTCGGATGGAGGGGTATCCGCTGGAGAGCAACTATATCATCTCAAGCAAGGAACGATGTCCACACAGGACTATGCTCTTCGTTTCCGCACGTTAGCTGCTGCCAGTGGATGGAATGAGCGATCCCTCCTTACCACCTACCGGCTCGGTTTGGAACCCAAACTCCGTCTGCAGTTGGCAACCCTGGACGACAACATTGGTTTGGAAAAGTTTATACAGCAATCTCTTCGCTGTTCGGATAGGATGAAGGCTTATCAGTCGGATCCTGATCTATTCACTCAAGCACTCCTCCGCCCGTCTGAGCCAGTCACCCCTCCAGAACCCATGATCATCGAGTCTGGCAGGCTCACGGCTGATGAGCGACAGAGGAGGCTGACCCGGGGTCTTTGTATGTACTGTGGTGCAAGCGGACATGTCAGGCTGAACTGTCCGCTCCGTCCAGTGACCTCCTCGGTGAGTGTATTCAATTCGGACATTGAGAAGATGCCTCCTCTCACTACCAATGTTCAGTTAACTACCCACTCACTCTCTGTTTCAGCTACCGCCCTTATCGACTCCGGGTCAGCAGGGAATTTCATCTCGCATGCCCTCTGTCGCCAGCTCCATCTCCGCACCGAAGCCTCGTCGAACATCTACCACATTCAACCCATAACCTTTAACATCAAGTCACAGGCACGTATTCATCGTAAATGTGAATCCATTATGCTACAGATCGGGTTATTCCATAAAGAGGAGATTCAATTTCTGGTTCTGGAGGGGGCCAATATGGACATTATTTTAGGACGCCCGTGGCTGGTGAAGCATGATCCCATCCTCTCTTGGGGCACAGGAGAGATCAAGAAATGGGGTGATGGATGCACACCAGACTGTTTTCCCGATCTTCCGTTGCAGATTCGAAAGCCCCTACCTGTCTGCGTCACGTCAGTTGAAAGCCCCGTCGAGAAACGATCTGTCCAGATACCTGACATCTACACTTCTTTCAAGGACGTCTTTTGCCCCAAGAGAGCTTCCCAGCTACCTCCACATCGGCCATGGGACTGTGCCATAGACCTGTTACCGGATGCTCCATTGCCCAGAGGGAAAATCTACCCGTTGTCGCTTCCGGAGACTAAGGCCATGGAGGAGTACATTCAGGAGGCTCTGAGTCAGGGGTATATCCGTCCTTCCACTTCACCCGCAGCATCCAGCTTCTTCTTCGTGGCAAAGAAGGATGGAGGGCTGCGGCCGTGCATTGATTATCGGACTCTCAACCAAGGAACAGTGAAATTCCGTTATCCCCTTCCTCTCGTCCCTGCGGCCCTGGAACAACTTCGATCCGCCACCATCTTCACGAAGCTGGACCTCCGCAGCGCATACAATCTGGTGAGAATACGTGAGGGGGATGAATGGAAAACTGCTTTTGTGACCCCCTACTGGTCATTATGAATATCGGGTGATGCCCTATGGTCTGGTCAACGCCCCCTCCGTATTTCAGAACTTCATCCATGAAGTACTCCGGGAGTTCCTCCACCACTTCGTCATTGTTTACATTGATGACATATTGATTTACTCCCGGAGTGAAGCCGAACATCGCCACCACGTTGCGGAGGTCCTGCAAACCCTCCGGAAACATAAGCTCTTTCTCAAAGCTGAGAAATGCTCATTCCATCTTCCATCCGTTCAGTTCCTGGGTTACATCATTGATCATCATGGGGTTCGTATGGACGAGGGGAAGGTCACTTCCGTTGTCTCCTGGCCAGAACCCACAACTATCAAAGAGCTTCAAAGATTTCTCGGATTTGCAAATTTCTACAGACGTTTCATTCAGGATTACAGCAGCATCACAGCTCCACTCACCAACCTTCTCAAGAACAAGCCCAAAGATCTTTCCTGGTCTCCCGAAGCCGTCGCAGCCTTCCAGGCCCTGAAAGAGGCATTCACTCAAGCCCCACTCCTGACTCACCCTGATCCAGACATCCCTTTCGTGGTCGAAGTGGATGCCTCGACCACGGGAGTGGGCGCGGTACTCTCCCAATACCACGGCACTCCCAAGTTACTCCATCCATGCGCCTATTTCTCCCGGAAGCTCAGCCCGGCGGAGAGGAATTATGACATCAGGAATCGAGAACTTTTGGCCATCAAGCTCGCCCTGGAGGAGTGGCGACATTGGTTGGAGGGTGCAACACATCCTTTCCAGGTAATCACAGACCATAAAAATTTACAATATCTCAGAGATGCTAAACGACTCTGCCCTCGACAGGCCCGCTGGTCCCTATTCTTTTCCAGATTTCACTTCTCCATATCTTACCGGCCAGGATCCAAGAATATCCGAGCAGACGCACTATCCAGACTTCACGATCATCAAGAAACCATTGAAACACCAGCCAAGATTCTACCAGATCACATTACTGTCTGTCCCATTGAATGGTCTGCCCCTCCAGCCGTCGCCACTCCTGAACCCAGACCTCCGCCGGGCTGTCCACCTAATCGGCAGTTTATTCCAACAAATCAACGGGTAGATCTCATCCACTCCACGCACACCTCCCTGGGCACTGGGCATCCCGGGGCCAACAATACTCTCTCGCTGCTATCCCAACGCTTTTGGTGGCCGGACATGGCAAGGGATGTGAGAAGGTATGTACAAGGCTGTAGAGAGTGTGCTATATCAAAGAGTCCACGTCATCTACCTGCGGGTAAACTCCATCCCTTGCCTATCCCGAACCGTCCCTGGTCACACCTAGGAGTAGACTTCATGACGGATCTTCCCTCTTCGGATGGTAATACCTGCATTCTTGTAATCATAGATAGATTCTCTAAATTCTGTCGTCTGATTCCCTTGAAAGGTCTGCCTACGGCCCTGGAAACAGCTGAGAATCTCTTCAACCATGTCTTCCGATGTTTTGGCCTACCTGAAGATATAGTCTCGGATAGAGGGCCCCAATTTATCTCCAGACTATGGAAAGCCTTCTTCAAACTCCTAGGTGTGACCGTTAGCCTCTCCTCTGGCTATCATCCGCAGACCAACGGCCAGACGGAGAGGAAGATCCAGGAAGTGGGACGGTTCCTCAGGACCTTCTGTCACGGCCACCAAAACTCCTGGAACCAGTTTCTGGGCTGGGCGGAATACGCCCAGAATTCACTGCGGCAACCCACCACCAGACTTACGCCATTCCAGTGCGTCTTAGGATTCCAACCTCCACTCTTCCCTTGGGATGGGGAACCCTCGGATGTGCCTGCAGTGGATCATTGGTTTCGGGAGAGCGAGAGGGTCTGGGACGAGGCTCATCACCATCTCCAGAGGGCAGTTCGCAAAGCTAAAGATATGTCAGACCGGAGGAGGATCGCAGGTCCCGTCTACGCTCCTGGACAAAAGGTTTGGCTCTCCACCAGAGACATCCGCTTGCGACTGCCCTCCAGAAAACTTAGTCCCAGATTTGTTGGCCCCTTCACCATCCTTGAACAAGTCAACCCTGTCACCTATAAACTTCAGCTACCATCTCAGTACAGAATCCATCCCACATTTCACGTATCACTCCTGAAACCCTTTCACGACCCTCTGATTCCCTCCACAGAGCCTGGCCACGAAGAGGAACCCCCTCCACCACTGATGCTGGAGGAAGGCTCCATCTACGCCGTCAAGGAGATCTTGCGGTCCCGACGCCGTGGTGGTCAGCTGGAGTACCTCGTGGACTGGGAGGGATATGGACCAGAGGAGAGATCGTGGGTCTCCAGATCCGACATATTAGATCCGACACTCATGGAAGAATTCCACTCCAATCACCCAGAATTCCCGGCACCTCGTGGACGAGGTAGACCACCACGGCGTCGGAGGTTTAGGCCCTCAGGAGTGGGCCCTGGGGAGGGGGGTAATGTCACGGATTGGCCAGGCTCTTCCACCACTCTCACACAGCGATCCCAATCACCTGAATACTAATCATGCACAGCTGCACCTAATTACTCTGCACACCATAAAAACACACACCTCTCACCAGTCATTGTCCGGGCTCGTTTCTACGAAGCGGACTCACCATTATTCCCTTTGTATACTTACCTGTTGTTACTTACCTGATCTCCGTTTGATTCCAGTCTGCTCAGTTTCCCACGTCTCCAGTCAGCGGTGTGTGTGCCGTCAGTTCGTCCGCTCAAGTCTGCATCTGGTGTGTGCATTTGGTCAGCTCTTCTCCTCCTGTCGATCCTGCAAAGGAATACGGATACGTCATCACCCCGGACAATCCTCAAGCAAACATTCTCTCTGAATTATCCATACTCACCTATCTCTGCACGTCATTGTTCTTCTATTTGCTCTGCTGTTGAAATAAATACCTATTACTCATCACTTACCTTGGTTGTCCGTCTGCTTCCGTAACACCTACAAGTTCAAACTATTCAAAATGCACATGCAGACCATGCAGGCATGTATTTGGTCACAGAGAATTTTTAAAAAATGTGTAAAAATCTCAACCTCGTCTCGTTCTTGTGAACTCGTGTCTCATCTTGTCTGTTGAATTAAATGTCAGAGTTAATAATTTAATTAATAAGAATTAAATAATCAGACAACAACAGGCGAGGAGAAAGCCACTCCCTGCACTTGACAGAATAGCATTTGTAGCTTTTATAAGAATGTATGTAGTGAAAATTGTGCCCTACCATCACATTCACATTAATGCAACCAATAAATAAATTAGTACTAGAGCACAAAATTGTTTACAAGAGCACATAATTCTTCATTTGATCAAGTCCACTCTCAAAATGCACCAGATGTTTGCATTTAAATTTGAAATGAACAAAATTTTCTTATCGGGGGCATACCCCCGAAGTAGAGGAACCAATGTGCACCCACTACAGTCTCAGAAAATCCTGTGGGGAAACTGGGAATGTAGAGGCTGTCTCATTGTGTGTATATGCCAGTTGATCTTACCATTTGCATCCATATATGGCAAGTCGAATGAATTAATGGACCATTCATAAAGAACCATTTACTTCACTCCTGAATGAATCAGCCATTTGAACAAATCAAATGAATTTCCCACCACCTACTGGCAGTTTTATTTTAAATTTAAATTATCTTTACTATTACTTGAAATTATCTATGGGGAGTAATTTCCCAGCCAAATTTGATGTGCAATTAATTTGTGATTAGTTAGATTAATTAATCGACACCATGTAATTAATTAGATTAAAATAATAATTTCAAAACTATTTAGTATTACATTTAATTTATGTTATTTTTATTTAATTTAATTAATTAATTTTTTTTATTTACAGATTTCAGTTCACAACAGAAAAGCACACGTTTTTGTTAGCTGTATGGATAACATATAGTTTCAGTCCAGCTAAACTTGTTTGCCCTTTCAAAATGAAAGTAGATTCATTCCTTACTTCTCCTTCAGTCTCTGATTTTGTAGAACAAGATGAAACATGCCCACTGTTAAATTCAAACTGTTCCTATCTGCAGAGGTGAAACTTTCTTGTAAATAAGAGCCTCCAAGCACAGTGCTGGCCATAAGAAATTACCCTCCAAACAACTCCCTTTAGTAGACTTGGCTTTTATTCTTGCCTTTAAAGCAGGAAGTGTGCTTGGAGTGAATTGATTGCACTTCCTGTTTTGCTGAGCATTCTTTGGCAGCTGAACAGTCTACTGTTCTTATTTTTTTCCTTCCCTGCTAAGTTGTATATCAAAAGTGAGGCAGAGATGAAAGAGGTTTGTAAAACTGTTTCACCCATAAAATTGTGTGGGACTGTGAGGTTTTAATTAAGACATGTTTGAGGAGTTGGGCATATTTTCTGTATATTTTTTATATTTCGCACACATATATGGATAAAAACGGCTTTGCAGCTGGTTTATAAAAAGAATCTAACGACAAATCACCCACCGGTAGCAGCTGCTCACCCACTGAGAAAACTAAATTTCTGGCAAATATTTCTGGGGTGATGAGGACACAGCTCTGCCTTGTGTCCCCTTTTGTCTATTGTTAATTATCCACAAAGCAGAGCCCCTTAACCGCACGTGTGTCTTTTTGAATGGCTGATCCAAAAATCAAAAGAAGTACACACACCATTGCTTTGAGTCTTACTGGCTCTTTGCCCAGTTCTTAGCCTGTTCCTGCCTTCTGTCTCTCTACAATTGGCAAATGCCTGGCTCTGGCATCTAAAATCTGCTGTGTGCCCATTCTACTTGCTAGCTCAGTCTATTATGCTTTCATCAAGTAAAAGATGGCTGATATACAGATTTGTGCCTAAATACCAGGGCCTAACTGTCATCCTGAAAATGTACTCACCCTTAGGCCATCTAATATGTAAGTAAGTTTATTTCTTCATGGGAACAGATTTGAAGAAATAGTATACAGCAATTGTTACTTTAACTGCAAAAAAATAATTTAGAATTTCCATTACTTTTGTTTATAAACTCACAATGTAGCTGAGTAGATTTAGAACAGCAGTTTTATAAATAGATTAAAACAGAGACATGCACACAGGGGAATTAATTTTATTATTAAAACAATCTGAAATTACTTTTCTGATAGATTAAATGGACATTTGAAGACTGAGCGCAGAGTCTTTTTGCTCAAATAGAAACTCAAAACGGAAATACCAATGGATTATGAGAAAATGAAAGTAAGGGTAAGGGAGGGAGCTGGTGGACCCTCCAAAATCTCTACAGCAGTTCTTTCTTGACCTCAGCATGGGACAAATTTAAGGCCATTTTCTAGAGGCCAAAGCATCTACATGGCTTCGAAACAAATCTTTATAACATCCAGTTACTCATGTTGGAGATGTCAACTTGGTATTTGTTTGTATCCTTACATGACTCATACTTTATCTTGGTGAGCAAAGTATAAAAAATAATATTTATACTGCCTGTAATTCAGGTCATTGGAAATCAGGTCAAAAAGTAACACCCAAACAATGTTAAAGGAAGGGTTGACAATCCTGTGGTTGACAGTTGTTGAGAAGTTTTATGATTTTGTTTGTTTGTCTGCTCATGTTTGAATCTTTTATTTCTAGACTGCACTAAAATGATCTGCATAGAATGCTGGGTGTGGTATAAGGGCAAATTCCCATCACTCATGACTTATTGGATATAATTGTTAACCTCTTTCCTGGCCTTGTTTCTGTGAGAGTATTTGCAAACTTTTTTTTTTTAAAAGTACCTATTTGAAAAGTAGGAGAACAGGATAACAGCAAGTATAATGATGAAACTAAGTATAAACAACATCCAGAGTGGGTGAATAATTGAAACAATACAATGGGGTAAGTAGCACCACACACACCTTCTGATAGATGATACAATGAGTGTGAAAGCATGTGTGTTTTGCTGGCTTATTCGCCATATTTTTTCCGTAAAAAACGACGCGGCCCTTTGTAAATGTGTCTAGCTTCCAGTCTCATCCCCGTCCAGCTATTTTTAGGTTTACAAAACAACTGGTTTTGCTGCTTTATATTGCAAACTGATGTGTCTTACCATATTATATTAATGTATTATCTTAATTTATTATTATTATTGTAAACATAATAGTTTATAGTGCAAACAATTTTACAGTTTACTGCACTGTAATTCATCTTACTATTTCCCTAAGACCGCTTTTGAACCAGAAATATCACACATAAACCAGAAACCAGAAATTGCTTCCACATTGAAAAATAAGGTGGATATGGAGGAACTGATCAGGCTGATGGTGGACAGGTGGTAGTCACAGAGGATTATTGAAGATTTAGTGTGCTAGATGATGGCATGGTGAATGGAGTTTGTGATTGTGACACCAGTACAACTCAAATTTTATTTAGTGCATATTAAGTGTCCTGCTATGGGGTAAAATCATGATAAGGGATCTCACCCAGTTGAATTTTGAATTTTCCCCTCTGGGGATTGAATTTCTGACCTATGGATCTTTTGCCACACCTCACATCTTTAACTACATTTTATTTACAAGTTATTATTAAAACATTATATAAATAACATTAAAATATTAATTTAGACACATAACTTTAATGAGTTGAACTTTTCAACAACGTTTTTTGTTTGTTTGTTTGTTTTAACAATTGACATACTGAAAGCTGAGCCTCTGTCTCTGGAAATGACTCATCACATCTTCATGACATCACCATAATGTAATACTGAGTGAATATGGTATCAGAAAGCAAAGCATTATGTTACAGCCCTCTTTATAAAAGTGCTTGGTAAGTTCCACTGAGCAAACTGGCAAAAGGTACAACTACACACACACACACACACACACACACACACACACACACACACACACGTTGCTGGGTTTCCATGTTTTATAGTTACATTCCATAGATGTAATGGAAAACTGTGTTTTCTCCCACCCTACACCAACCCTACACCTAAACCTACCCCTTATAGTAAACTTTATGCATTTTTCATATTTCTAAAACAAATTAATTTTGTATAAGATTTAAGCTTGTTTCCAAATGGAACCAAAACTATACACACAGCAGAAATTATTGTGAATTTAATCATTTTTCTGGTGTTTTTTTGTTTATAATGATCATACTGACCTGCATTAAGTAACATTTTGGCTTATGTTTAAAGAAAATGTATTATATTTTAGTAGGCCATGCATCTGTAATGTTGTAGATATAGAAATACCAATTTAGATTAGACTGAAATCAGTTTGAATGCTGGTGTGAAAAGGCTACTGAAAATGTCATCAGACAGTGTTACATTCTAGGAGCAAGATATAACCATTCATATAAGCCTTTTTTATTGCAGCTGAAGTTAACTGAAGTTTTGTTTGTGACCATGTATAGAAAAGGTAATAGCAAAGATTTGGCATTAATAATTGTCTTAAAAATATTATACATCTTCATACATTCACTAACACACACAGGAAGTACTGCTGATAGGCTTTACTGCTTTCTCACTTCATCCTGATTTGATCTTGTCATCACACACAGTGAGAATGCAGAATTGTGTGTGTGTTGGCGTAAAAGTGCTGTGCTGAAACAGGCAGAGGCAGAGCCTCCAGGCCCATCATTCCTATTCTGCAGATCTTGACTAAGGTCGACATGATTTGGTTATGCAATAATCACAACAGATCCAAAAATCTTGCAGGCCAGCACACACACCAAATACTCAAGCTATTACAAAACATATCAAACCACTTTCTAACCTTTTTAGAGAGATAACAGAATGGGGGCAATTTTGCTTTTGAAAGAAAGAAAGAAAGAAAACTGTGATACCTGATACACCTCTCATCTTTTGGTTATGTCCAGTGTATTTTTACTGATTTTGCTGAATTTTACTGATGTGATTAAAAATACATACTCACAAAATAGGTGTGTTATTGTAATTAATTAACTAATTAATTAATTTCTTTAATACAAAACACTGCAGTGACAATTGTTAAAAGGAACTTAGGTGCATCTGAACCTATATAATTTGCCAAATAAAAAGTCAGTTGGCTTTTAATTTTATTTTTATCTAGAGCCCTGAACAGTAAGATGCTCTATAATAACAGCTCTGACATACTGCATATCAGATGTTGACCTACTGTATGTGGGATTCATGTACAACAGAGCTGGGTATTTGCTAATTTATCCCATTTTGACATGTAACAACTGACCCAATAAATGTATTCTGTCATTTATGAATGCAGTAATATGTCACCTTAAGATTTATGAACCTTTGCTCAAACTTATTTGTTCAGACAATGCACTCAAAAATTCCCCTAGAGTTCTGAGAAGAGCAAGGAAAAACAAGCCTGATGGAAAGATAGTTTTCTCATGTCCAGGCTTGAGAATCCAGTTTTATGCAGAAGCTTTGAAAGTATCATACATCTGTCATTAAAGAGCACTACAATTTTTACGGTCACAGGAAATACCAGATTTCACAATAATTGTCAAAACCAGTGTACTAATGGAAGTTTTTATTCTTTAAAAAAAAATCACCCTGAAGAACTATATAATATATATATAACTATAACTATAACTATAACTATAACTTATATAACTATATATATATAATGAAACATCAAGTACATTTTGAAAAACATTCATTTTAAGATTATGCAGTGTATATGACAAATTATTCTTGTAAATCTCCTATTGTCTTCAAATTATTGTAAATGTAAGACATTGTCTCCTTGCAAAAGTGCAGAATAACATAACACTATTTATGCATGCACTTTCTGTGCTTCTGTGGTTTAAGTGCCAGATATCTGCAATATATTATGTAACTATGTAACAAAATATTTTGGTGCAAAATGTTTACTTTACTTTATTTTACTTTACTTGCTTGAAAAATACTAAACACGTTGTAGGTTAGAACAGAGAGGAAACTGCAGTGAGTGTTAATGTTCCATTCAAACACTAACAAAAAAACCTTTTAAAGTCCTACACACTGACGCTCAGGAATTTACACCCACAAAATCTACACACAAATATGCTCAGACTTGTCCATTGTAATCTCCCACTTTGTTTTGACATGCAAAAAATGCCAGCAATGCTGAGAGCTGTATTGCCAATAGTAATGTACTGCAAAGACTGTCAGAAGGTCAGAACTGACGCCATAGACAAGCATTATAAAGTATTAGGTGTATTTAGTCTGGGTTATGAGTGGATTAAGATTAATGCCTGTATAGCAGGATAAAATCTGTAAGAAGAAACCAATGTAAAGTCTTTGCATTGCAAGATGAAGATTTGAGATTTTGCTGTCAGTTTTTTTAGTGATGCTGTCACTGAATGCACTGCAAGTCACTTGGAAACACAAACTGAAATACTGTTTTGACCATAAGCACATTAAATGACATATATATAAAAACATATATTGAAATATTCCTGATGCACTGTAATTATTTAATACATTTTACTTTTTGTATTTTGTTTCTGCTCCATTTATTTATTAATCCAAGAATGCAATGCAGAATAAAAATGTAGTGTATGCTTGTTATATGTGGTGAAACCACTCGTGAAAAGAATTTCAGTACTCCATGTATTGAGGTCAATAAAAATGATGCATGTTTTAAAACACTAAGAAACTCGTCTTGTTTTGACAGGCTCACACAACATCAACATGCCAAGTTCAAAGATCACACTGAGCTGAACACAGATACACCCGCTGTCCCAGAATAAACGCTGCTGACCTGACATGCTTTTACTGCAGCCTGTAAAAAGAGCTTTACGCTAGAGTACATGCCAAAGAAAAAGAGCAGATGATAATAAGACAAATGACAGATTGAAAGAGAGAGAAAAACTACCAGGTGCATGAGTTACTACACACCAAATCATCTTTATCTTCATACAAAAAATCCATCAACAACTATGTTGACAAACACACATGTTGTCCTGATCAACCAATGGCATCTTTACTTGGCTCTTACGTCTTTTAGTGAGGAAATGTTTTTGTTACTTGTGCTGGAATACATTTTTACAGGAACCACTTACATCCTCCCAAAATACTCAAAATTCCTTGATCACCATCGGTTTGGCTAAAAAGATGCTGCCTGACATACTACTGCATGCAGGCATGAAAGCTGATCCAACAGTCAAAGCTGTGGTTACATAATAGAGGCCCCCAGATATCATGCAAAAAAACGTTCAAACGTTCAAATCTAAAACACAGCAACAGCCAGAAGTGAGGCTAGAGCCAGTCCTGACTATAATTACAAACATTCCTCAAGTGAGTCCTACATATTAGAGACAGAGATTCCACTGACGTCAACTCTATTACCTTCTCTCTTGTTCTCACCCGGCAGCATGTGAGTGGAGTCTTAAAATCCTCAGTGCAAGCTATGTCACAAAACTAAATCTAGCATAGTGTTATGCATATTTATACAGATTATGATCCAGTAATCCTTTCATTACAACAAAATGCCAAGTGGATCTAGGTTGATATTTCCAAACAAATATAAAGCCATTTGGACTCAGACAATTCTGTGCCCATATGCTTGTCTTTTCAAATGGAAATAAGTTGTTCTGTTTCTAAAGCCTTATGGTTTTCCATCTCTTACCACTTTTCCCTGCTGCTGTTCAGAAAACAGTAACACTTTACAGTAGGGGTCAATTAATTAACATTGAGTATCATGAACTTAAGAAGATAAAAAGAGCAATTATTAATATAAGCTACTGATAAGTTATAAATACATCTTTTTCACAATTATTTTAGAAGTTAAAATTAAACTACACGAATACTTTAAAAGTATTATTCATTGTAACAAATTAAATCTTACTGTAAAGCATAACCACTGGTCACTCATTCACCAACAATAATGTAGGTTAAAGCAAAAGCCTAAAGATATCTGGCATCCCAGTTCTGCCTTAAAGGGATTGTTCACCCAAAAATCAAAAATTCTGTCATAAATTACTTACCCTCATGTCGTCACCCTGGAGCCATTATGGAAATGATCACAAAGAATTGTTGAATGAAGTCGTTATTTTTGTTTTCTTTGCGCACAAAAAGTAGCTCGGACCACTTTAACGTCCTTACTGCATTTCTGTGCCTTGACTGTGGCTGTCTATGGAGGATCAGAAAGCTCATGGATTTCATCAAAAATATCTTAATTTGTGTTCTGAAGATGAACAAAGGTTTTACGGGCTTGAAACAACATGAGAATATGTAATTAATGACAGAATTTTCATTTTTGGTTTACTATCCCTTTAAATAGTACTTGTATTTACAGTGTCACTTCCTAAAAATAAAAAAATAATAATAATAATTATCGTAAAACATGCTAAATTTAAATTAATAATTTTGGAAATGGGAAATTGCACTTCTGTCCCCCCTTCCCTTTTAAATGTGAACATGTAAATAGTATATATATATATATATATATATTTCATGTCTTCTAAAGTGTGTGAAATTAATTTTGACAATATATTTCATATAATAAAATTAAATATAGACAAATTATATAAATTTGTGTATAGTGACCTTATGATACTTAATGCATTAGTTTAACGTGAACAAATTAAACCCTCCCATTTCTGCCTTAATTTTGTCCTGTCCAAGTGTGTTTCTGTCCATCTATATTTGTAATTCTATAAGAGAGAGAGGTGTGAACAAGCAAGAAAACTGACTGAAGAGAACAGATGTCTATAAATGTCTTGGCAAAAATGCAAAGCTCCTTTTGGCGGCATCCTGGCAAACACAAAACTCAAAGTATGCAACAGATGGGCTATACACACAGAACACATTTAAGACATTCAGCTTCTCAGCGTTCTTTCAGCATTATTGTGCCTCTTCAACAATGCTGCTGGGGGCCCTGCGCTCCTTCAATTGTGAGACGTGAAAGTAGGAGAATTAAAAATGGAGGTTGTGGGAGGTCCGCTTTGAATGCTTATAACCTGCATGTTCACAGAAAGTGACCTTAGATCAGTAATGTCTTTTCCTCATTGCTAGATCAGTACTATATAAGGATGTGCGAAACCATGAAGTTTTTCTTGTGCTGAAATTCCCCTATTCAGTCTTATCAAACGTACTCACCCAGTCTGCTGATAACAGATCCCTATTGGTATTTCTCTACGTGACAGCTGGACACCAGACACAAGTGTGCATTTATGTATGTGTGTGTGTTTGCATTTTTTGCAGCTCAAGATACAGAATGCTATGTGTTTTGGTTGTGATTACAAAGGGACATTGTGGTCAAATCTAAGTCAACATTTTACAATGTCTCTCAAACTTAACCTTAGTGAATAGTAATAGTAATAGAACTCGGGAGAACAGGAGAAAGGCATTATGGTGTAACAATGCTAATAATAGCTTATACACAGAGCATTAATATCAGTATTATGTCATTTTAAAGAAAAAGTCCAAACTATCTTCCCCACTTGAGTCAGGTTTCAGCCTTGGTCTGCTTTTTATTAAAACTGTGACTTCAGTAACCAAAAACGTTGGTATCATTTAGTTACACTGGTTCTGGCAGAACAGAGACATATTATTGCCACAGCCTATGAATATTATTAAATTATATTATGTGGGCATACAAGCAGTATCAGTACTGTAACAGTCCAAGCTGAAGCAACAGAAGAGGAAGAAAGATACACTGTACTAAAAGAGTTCTTCTTCTACTGAGTCAAGTTCCCTTCAGTCACAAGGTTTGCTGAGAG
The DNA here is from genome assembly GCA_033026305.1 of Cirrhinus molitorella. Classification (NCBI taxonomy): domain Eukaryota; kingdom Metazoa; phylum Chordata; class Actinopteri; order Cypriniformes; family Cyprinidae; genus Cirrhinus; species Cirrhinus molitorella. The sequence continues at coordinate 22,196,622 of CM065120.1, forward strand.
TTGAGCACTTCTGCAATCATCTCTTAGAAAAGGGAAGTGCAAGATTATGTGTAGCTTTGGTTAAACTGTTTCAGCACTGATGTTAGTTTAAAGCTTCTTTACAATGAATAAGACGGCCAATGATAAGAGTGGCCTATTCCTATTCATTTATCTTAGTACTGATCCATAGTTGTCAAAGTTAATACAAGTCAAGTTATATATATATTAGATATATATATATATTAGATATTTAACAAGATATTTAACAAGTTGTTTGGACATTTGGAACATGTTTTATCCATGTTTCATATAACATGTTTGTGCACATTCATAAAAATATGACTACAAATCTAGGTTTAATTAATGAATCTAATTCTGTTATTTTGTTTTATATTCTTGAAAAAAAAACATTTGCTCCTTTTGAACCCTTTAATTTTAAATCTCTGCCTTTTTCCTTTGTACATTCAAACAGGCACAGTAGAGGTCATGGCTGGTAATCTCATGATTCAGCCTCAACTTTATAAAAACCGTCTGTGGAATTTGGCCACATATCCCCTTCTTCCTAATTCCTGCCATACTCCCAAATATGGCAAACATCTCGCTACATCAGCTGAAATATAAACCTGACTTCAGGAGTTTTCCATTGTTTATATGAAAATGTACAGTTACAGTAATTTTGCATGTTTGTGTAATGCAAGGTGTTTGCAGAAATTACATAATCTCTCCCTCTACAGATTTGTTTCTTTCTCCCTTTTTTGTTTCTCCCATCCCCCATCCCCATTAACTGAAACATTATGTAAGACATTTAGGCAGGTCAACCAACAGGGAATCTGTTACTATGAAGGTGGAAAAACTTACTTCCTCTACAAATCTGATAGACAGTTTATATATATTATGATTTTTTGTTTTTGAAAGAAGTCTCTTCTGCTTACCAAGGTTGCATTTATTTGATCACAAATACAGTAAAAAACAGCAATATTGTGAAACATCATTATATATATATATATATATATATATATATTATTCATGTGATGGTATGCTTTTCTTTAGCCTTCAGTGTCACATGGTCCATTAGAAATCATTCTGATATGCTGATTTGCTGCTCAATTAACATGTCTGATTATTCTGAAACACACACACACACACACACACACACACACACACACACACACACACACACACATACATACACACACATGTGCACACGTTGGTACACACACAGGTTTCCATTTTTTGTGAGGACATTCCATAAGCCTAATGGTTTTTATACTGTACAAACTGTATTTTCTACCCCCTTTCTCTAACCCTACCCCTCACACATGTTCTGCATTTTTAGATTTTCAAAATACTTAATTTTGTTTCCACATGGGAACCAAAAAAAAAAAAAATGTCCCCACAAGGTCAAAATTTACTTATATTACTATACTTGTGTACTTGTGGGGACATTTGGTCCTCATAATGTAGGGAATACCAGATGTGTGTGTACAGAGTTCTGGCATGAAACTCTAGAATGCAGTCCGATGTGTCTAACTCAATCTGACAACATGACATCATAATCAAATGGCACAGTTCTCTCCTGTATCAGTAGCCAATGAGCTCACTGCTCAACACAGTTTGCAGCATGCTTCAGAAACCCTCCACCTTCCCCAGCTCCACCTGTATAGATCTGCTACGAGGTGATTCATGTAAGCTATGGGGGTTATTCATATATGTTATATGTGCAGCAGCAGTATTTCTTACATGCTTATAGCAGCATGTTGTGGATATATTGGCAGTAGCAAGTCTCGGTACTTGCTCTGCCACAGCAGCAGCAGCGTAGCGAATCTATTCCGCCAAGACCAAATACATTAACATTCTCATGTACATTACCATGCCATTCCCTCAGAGAGTTGTCATGACAGAAGTATGCTTTAGTTAATTAGTAACAAATACTTTTTTTTTTTTTGCACAAATCAGTGATATAAAAACATCTGAATTAACTGTCACTCTCTCCTTCCCATTTAACTCTCTCTCACACATTCATGGCTGCTCTTTCTCTCTGTCTCTCTCTCCTTTTCTTCCTATTTCACTTTTTCACTCTCAGAGCAGAGTAACTAATTCTGACATGTCTAATAACTCACTGATCAGACTAGATAAAGATGCGGGAGGGAAAAAGGAGACATGCAAACTGTTGTGAAATCTTGAGGAGGACGCGAGACATCAGCACATTTTGAGAACAAAGTGTGTTACAGTCAGAACCACCAACACTTTATTGTTACAGATTAGTATTACATAGTACTGAAATTATTAAACATTTTGAACAAATAGAGAATCTTTAAAAATGAACTCAGACTAATATATATTTATTATAACTCTTATACAACCTTATACAAAGTTCCTTTTCTGAACTTTGCTATCAATAGACATTTTTACTACTGGGGTAATTAACCCAGTTCTGTAATTAATTGTTAGTGGAAGACTGTTTTGGGTGGACCACAATGTGTGAGTGTGTAGTATTGTTTAGTATATTGTTTTATATGCTCAAAACTAAATGTTGAGATGGAAATGTATCTACAAACGGCAAATCTACAGATTACAAAAGCTACTTAAAATGTGAAGATTCTAAGGAACACCCATGACAAGATGTAAACAAAATAAAGCGTTACTTTTACTACGCTAACAGCCTTATAAGAGAAATAATGGATAACATGCTAAATAATGACAACAACAGGAGGATTATCATGAAATATTCGCACCAAATTTCATGATTGCTCAATTCCGTATCAACCCAAACCTAAACAAGACTTTGTCTAGTCAAAACAAACAGCCCTTGGTGTGGGTTTAGACTGAATGTTCATGTGGAAGCAGATGTTTATATTTTCGGTAGATGTTTCGTTTTCTGCAGGATAAACAGTACAGATACAATAATTTGAGACCTTTAAGGGAGGAAATGACATTACTGCAGATTTTAAGCTAACAGTAGCCAACAGAAATAAGCATTGCCATTAACTGGGCCCAAAGCCTGAGCAATGTGTTGAGTAACTTTAAGCAATTTCTCTCTCTTTTTCTCTTTCACTCAAGGTCACACTCACACGCAGCAGGGCTTCAGCTTTCCCCTCCTCCTGTCTCACTCTGTATATGCCAGCGAGAGTCTATCCTCATCTCACTCTGTCTGCCTGTAGGACCAGAAGCCTGTCTCACTGCATCTGCCTGTGAAGGTTTAAACCTCATCATCATTTTCCTGGCCCTGTCTTGCTCCCACTTAAAGGGATAGATCACCCAAAAATAAAAATGATGTCATAATCTACTCACCTGCACCTCATTATTATTATTAACCACAACTCATATTAATTAGCAACATCTAATTAGGGTTAGAGTTTGGTTTAAGGTTAATTGCTTGTAATTATGCATTATCTCTTTAAAGTAACTGTTGACGTTACTGCTTTTTCCCATGTAATTTTGCTAACTGTAGCCCATTCTGTGTGTTTCCTTTTGTTGATAAATTTAGTTTTTCTGTTTTTAAAAGGAGAAGTTCAATTCCAGAACAAAAATGTACAGATAATTTACTTAACCCTTTGTCATTAAAGATGTTCATGTATTTCTTTCTTCAGTAATAAAGATTTTTTATTATTATTATTTTTTTTTTTTTGAGGAAAACATTTCAGGATTTCTCTCCTTATAGTGGACTTCCATGGTGCCCCCCCACCCGAGTTTGAATTTCCAAAATACAGTTTAAATGCCAGTTTCAAATGGCTCTAAATAATCCCAGCTGAGGAAGAAGGGTCTTATCTACCACTATTTTCTATTTAAAAAAAAGAACAATTTATATACTTTTTAAACTCAAATGCTTGTCTTGCCTAGCTCTGCGTCAACTCTGTGTTAAAACGTTTCTGTGCCTTGACCATGGTAGGACCTTGCTGTCTATGGAGGGTCAGAGAGCTCCCAGATTTCATCAAAAAAAATCTTAATTTGTGTTCCAAGGATGGACGAAAGTCTTACAGGTTTGAATCAACATGAGTGTAATTAATGACAGAACTTAAATTTTTTGGGTGAATAACCCTTTAAATTGGATTTCATTTAATTCATGAAAAATTGCATCATTGTTGAGATAAACAATTTTTCGAAAACATGACCTGGATTTTTGTTTACAATTTTGGCATTTGGAAAAGAGGTTGTGGATTGTCAGAGTTGACATTCCAATCCGTGAAACTGTGATTCTGTCAGTTAAAGTGTGTAGGCCTGTTCCTGGTTCTCACACTTATTACCATCATCATCAACAACAATGGATTTACCCTGGTCTTAATCTGGGACAAAATCTAGAGCTAACCACAGGATAAACTAGTTAGACTGTCTTATCTCACTTAATAAGGTTAAGGTCCACAGCATTTTTCCACCACATAGATGCGTAAGCACACTCTTACAATCATTTGGAAATCCAATAATCTTGGGATGAAGCCATTAAAAACACCTAATCTGTGCAAACCAAAACTACTAATTGAAGGTTTTATGGCATCATATTTAGAATGATGATGACAGGACAAAGTTGAATAAGTGTTATAGAATGGATGTGTTTACAATACAATGGAATTAACACACTGATAATGTAAGAATCCAAGTAGTGCAAGTAGCCAGCGCAAAATGTACTGTAACAGAATAAATACCAAACAGCAGTGTTCTTGCAGTTCTTATAATACTTATAGCTAATGTGTTCAAATATAATCGTGAAATGTATATAAAAGACCCAGAGCTGGACCCAGGAGGAAATGAAAGTAGTGTTAAAATAATCTACAGGAAATAAATGCTGTTCCACGCTGTGCACTGTTATCTGAAGTCTGCAGAATGTTACTCAAGGGGAAAGGCAATGCAGTTTCATACACTGACAAAAATGACAACATCTAAATGAACTGGTCTATCTAAATGCATTTATATATAACACCAAAAGTACTTTACATGGATTTAATGATTTAGAAATAGCTCTTTAAAGTATCAATTGCAGGTTACCACGTTTGATAGTGCAGCTGTATGACAATATGTCCTTCTGCAAGCGCAGGCATGTTGATACATGCTACTCTTTGTAGTGGAATGTACATCAGCTTTGTTGACGTCTGAGTAGAATTTAGCTTGTAGACATCTGGTCGTAGATCAGTGCCTGCAAAACAAACTCTGCCTGGAATACCACATGAGAGCAAGCAGGAAATGACAGTGTTTGTGTTATTCCTCATGGGTCTGAACAACAGAACTATGAATGAACAAAAACTAAGGTTGGATCCCCCTCTTGTGGTATGTAAACTAAATAACAATACAAAGCTCTGTAAATTTCCATTCAATTTTAAAGTTTAGAGTAAGCAAATAAATACCTACAACACCCCCATTTTGTCCTTTGTTAAGGGACCCCAGGAAAAAGAAAATCTCTCTATAGGAAGAACTGGAATGCATGGAAGCTGGTGGTTCAGACCCAAAAGTCTGAACAGATAGGAACATTGAGTGGGAAGTAACAAAGAAAACAAGTTTGAAAGACTTTTCAAAAATGTGAAAAGTGAAGTGTACTCTCAGGTTACTGTTGTGGGGGAGGGGGGGGGGGCTATGAAGCAATAGACTGTACTGTTCTATCATGTGAGCACCCATATGAGCCATTCCGGATATAACAAACCCCCCTGTGAGAGTTTTCATTATTTTTTATTTAAAAATAAATAAATAAATAGTGCACCTGTGACCGTTTGTGGAACAAAAAGCATACACGTCTGCATTTACATTAATTTATTGATATTTTTCTAAAAGGGTCAATTATCTTGTTTATCATTTGTTCCCCTTGCAAGCAAACAAACAAGAGGAAAAACGAGGAATAAGAAAATTGAATAGGCTAATAATAAAGACAACAACAACAACAACAACAAACGGACAGACTGATTGTGTTAGTTGAGAGACAAAAGTAAATTTTAATTAACAATAAGAGAAACAAATAGGCCTACATCAAACCCTGGACAGTTAACAGAAATGTAAACTATTTTTTTACTCACCTTTGTAACTTAATAAAAATGTACTAAATGCAACACTAAGTAATGTTATAGGTGTATATTATGATTTTTAATGAAACTAAAACGTAAACATGATGTTAACGTTAATAATAATGGAAGCACGCTTTTACAGTCTGAAAGGGGTCTGCAGAAAGTTTTTTTGTCTGCACTTTACAGATGTAAATAAGCAACTACGCCCTCTATAGGACGGATGTGCTATGTAACATGTAAAAGTGTCAGACATGGCGGAAGGATTGCTAGTTGTCTCTTTCAAAAAGGGTTGTGCTGTTATGAATGTTATAGCAAGAAGACGTCTTTTTTTTTGAAGGTAAAGGCATTGCGTTAGTCTGCAATTTATAAATAATTTATTTTGTTCAGATTTTGCAGCAGGCTTTTCTCTCTTTTCATGTCAGGCTACAAACGCCGCTGCAGCTAACAAACATATATACATTTATTATTTTGGGAAATGTTGGTTTAATGTAGAAGAGGTCATGAATACTAAAGAGATTATTCATTATGCTACACAAATAGAGAAGCTGCACAGTGATGGCAGCTATGATGATATTATATCATTATTAACAGATTTGAACAACACATGTGTCACGTTAGAGCAGATGCAGACTACAGACATTGTTAAGGTCCTTTATAAACTATTGAAGTTCTGTCCATCTGTGAGTGCTAGAACAATAGCAAAAGGTTTGCTGTCAAAATGGAAGAAGTCACACAAATCTGTGCTGAAATATAATAACAAAGACATGTGGAAGGACAAGGAAATAGAAACACATGACCTGCCTAATGCTGAGTTGTCTTTAAAAATCCCATCTGTAACCAATGAATCTCAGCACTTAACTTGCAACACAGAGCAACATGATATGACAAAGGATGAAAACTGTGATGCATTATCAAATAAACTGTCTTGTGAAAAGTCTTGTCCAGCAAAAGAAATGGCAGAATCTGTTCAGCTACAATGTGAGGAAAAGAGCTTCACTCTAGCTGCAGCATCACATAGTAGACCTGACACAGAGAAAGATTCTCAAACCTCAGTTCTTCAAAACACCAGTCAACCCAGCACTTCCTCTGATATGGCATTGAGATCCAAATGTGTCCATCTGATTCTCCAGGCTCTTAGTTTAAATCAGCAAACAGACTCTGCTTTTATCAACAAAAACAAAGCCCTTGCTGAGGACATTGAAGCACATGTTCATGCTCTTCATGGACGAAACCAGCTAAAGTACAAGTCCTGCATCAGGAGCAAGGTGGCCAACCTAAAGAACCCAAAGAACCCTCACCTGTACCAGGGGCTTATATCAGGACACCTGACTCCAGATGCATTCGCCCAGATGTCTGTGGAGGAAATGGCTGGGGAGGAACTTCGACAGCTCAGAGAAGGTTACACCACTTTGGGCATCAGTGAGCATCAGTTACCAGAGGCAGTGGAAGGGACACCCACCAATAAAGTTCGCTGCAGGCGATGTGAGGGTTTGGACTGCAGGGTGACACAGGTCTCACGAGGGACACTCTTCTTGCCATCCTGGGTACGGAGTGGCAGTGCTGATGATGATTCAGTGACTTTTATGACGTGTGCTAACTGTGGAGAGCAGTGGTATCATAGCAGCTGGGTTTGCCTTTGAGTGATTGTATATTTATTGATAACTGTAATAAAGATGAATAGCAATTTTGTTCAGTACTATTTTTGTGCACAGTTAAACCAAGCAAAGGTTTTTTTTTGCAGTTGAACCCTCTTAATGCATTTTTCAAAAGTATGAATACTTCAAAGATAGTTTTTAGTGCAGAAACCACACTTTGCAAATGCACCAGGACCATCAAAACACTTAAAAATGTTAGACCATTCAGATTTATTTTGATTCTGGTATCAACTGAAGCTTTACACATGATGTTATGCAGATTTCTTTTGATCTATGAGTTAGATTCTCAAAAATAATTTTGTTAAAAATATTTAGCCTCTTTTACACACTACATTTTATCTTACAAACACACTTTGAAAAATGAAGCGATGCATGAAAATGTTGTCTTTTTCATTTGAAACCAAAGGTTTTTGCAATTAACTATATCTTGTTCTAGAATAATTCTAGAGTAATATTTATTATGTCATCTTGTTAGAAAAATATGTAGGTTTCCTAATTGTATACATTTACTTTTTGAGTAAACTTTTTTTTTTTACATCAAGTTTAAAGCAATTTAATTAAATACATTTTTGTTTTGATCAAGTTGATGGTGGCAATTCAGATTATATGCTCTGACAAATGTCATATAATAATATATTTAAATGATGAAAAACAAATCTCATGAATATACAGTGCAATAATATATTTATCAAACACTTGTCACTTCCATTAACTTCATACATTGTTTTTTAAATAATTTCTCTTAACTACTCCATCTGTTAATAAAGTTTACTTAAACTGTGATTTGAACTATGATAATAACTGTATGGTCATTTCTAAATCCACTTCCTCTGTAATCTCTTTCAGAGATCATGAGTTTGATCTTTGCTACTCTGTTTGACTTTGATCACGGTAAATGAATGCATGAGAACCAGAAATGTTACTTTCAGATTCAGATCACCCAAAAAAGAGGAAGCACAAACCATGCAGCGTGAGCCAAATGTGATCTTGTGTCTAGGCTCAGAAAACATGTGACAGAAAGTGTGCCACATACAGAGAGCATGTGACCTGGTAATCTGCCCAAGATAGGGTCCAAAGGCTGATTTCTTTGGATGCCTCAGTCCAAAGAATGTATTCTGTACATTTAGATATTTCACTTAACAATGTTGATCATAAATACATTTGTAATGAAAAAGACAAGAAAATATATTTTATATAGGCCATGTTGTTGTTAGCCAGAATTAACCCTTGATATACAGATCTAACCTCATTTTGAACCTTATGTTAGATTTAGTGCTTTCATTCAAGTTATATGAAAAACTCAAACTGTTTAGCTACTGTCTTACTATGGTATGTGTAGATTTCTACATTCCATGTTTTAGATATTCCATGAGGCAAACATTATTGTAGCTAATCTTTAAGATTACATTATGTCCTCTTGCACAACTTCTAACCAACTCAAAGCTTTATGGTGTAGTGACGTGTTGATATAATATAGTTGTGTACACTAGATAATTTGTGCAACTAGCAAGGACAACATTTGGTTAGTGACCCGCCGTCAATCGGAGACGGTTAATAATTAATATCTTATGCCAACCAATATTAAGGGGAAAGGTACTTAAAAGAGAAAATATTTTACAATAATAATTTACAAGAACCTCCCAGTCATTGTTTTCCGTATCAGGTTGACCTCAGTTATTAAACTAACTTCATTCATTTCAGTGTTGTTTTATTAACTGGTTTCACCTTACATGTCTTTTAAATGAGTGCTGGGTCATATGAGCTTTCAGTAGCTTGTTTGGCCAGCCCAGGGCGCCATGTCTTGGAGACAATCCATACAGTGTAGATGCTGGTTGTATTTTACGGAATGGCGCTGCTAGCACAGCACTTCTTTACTCATTGCTGAATTCTCAACGGTAATGTATTATTCTTAAACTAACGGTCTGTTCCTCGCGCAACAAATGTTTTAAATGTACATAATACAATGTGTAGAAATTGCCAGGACATTTAAAGCAATGATGGCGCTGTTAAGAGCGGCTCAAATCTGCCGGTTTGATCATGCGATTGAATGGAATGCCGCTGTTGCGCCACTTTCTTTTTCTCCTATACACTGAAGTCACAACATTACATTACCTTTTACGATTTGCTTAGTGACGAGAAAACAGTTGCATTGTAACAATTCTCAAGGCTGTCACTGATTAACTTCGCTATCGAGAAAAATGGGCTTGACTTCAACCTACGTCGTATTCCAAGATGTTTTCTGCTGTAAAAGCATGTCTGGATGTTAAATGTTTGCTATAAAATAACAGCACCAGGCTTACATTTTATCTAGCTTTACATCGTAAATCTCTTATTTCCTACAGTTCTTCCACACGTTCAGACACGTTCGTTGTCAGTCTCATGTGATTCTGTAGTGGAAAAAAAAGTTATAGGGATGTAATAAGTGCAACTTAGATTACGTAGTGATTCCTTGCATTGTCACTTTTATTATTAATTTTCATATAGCTACTAAGTTATGAGGACAGGACAATCCGTGAAGATGTGTTTCACATGATCAGCGCTTCCGGGGCTCCAATGAATGGACTTCTGTCATAGGACATTACTAAACAGAAATATTACTATTTCTGTGTGGAACAATGTCTGGGGCCAAAGGGTTCATCAGAACTTTATTATAAAAATACTATTATCTTTGACCTGAGCCATGCTGATTTTAAGTCAGACTGGCGTTTAAAGGTATTTAGGCTAGTAGGTTACTCTGAAAATCAATATGAGGTATGTTTTCTAGAACCAGCCTGTGCACATAACAGATGGTTACCTCACCTCTTACAAAAATCCAAATGAATGCTTTTCTATGGTAGGCCTAAATTACAAAGCTTGCTAATTCAGATTTTCATTTCAGGTCTGTGGGTGAGGTAACCTACAAAAGTTCTTAATCATGACCACCAAATCGTCCTTGTTAAAAGTGATTCTGCTGGGGGATGGTGGTGTGGGAAAGTCCTCCCTCATGAACCGGTATGTCTCTAACAAGTTTGATTCACAACTATTCCACACGATCGGTGTAGAGTTCCTAAACAAAGAGCTGGAGGTGGATGGTCACACTGTCACTCTACAGATCTGGGACACAGCAGGCCAGGAGAGGTTCAGAAGTCTCCGAACGCCCTTTTACCGTGGCTCTGACTGCTGTCTGCTTACGTTTAGTGTGGATGATAATCAAAGTTTCTTGAACCTCAACAACTGGAAGAAAGAGTTTGCATACTACGCAGATGTCAGGGACCCAGAGAAATTTCCGTTTGTTGTTCTGGGAAACAAAATAGATGTGACGGAGCGTCAGGTGTCAATAGAAGAAGCTCAAAGGTGGTGTCAAGAGAACGGTGGATATCCATACTTTGAAACAAGCGCAAAGGATGCCACAAATGTCTCAGCTGCATTTGAGGAAGCAGTTAGACGTGTGCTGTCATCAGAAGATCGTACAGAACACCTGCTGCCCACAGACACTGTTGACCTGCGTAGGAAGCCACGGACAAACGGTTCATGCTGTTGATGCTGTGTTATGACAATAAACACAAATGAAACACTCCTTATGTGTTAGCGAAAAAATGCATACTCATTAGTTCAGCTGATAACAGAAAAACTTCTAATTTCATAATTTCTGCCACTGCAGAGTTACAACATCTCAAACACTTGTCTTGTTCTGAACAATGAACATAACTGAAGAGTCTCTCAGAATTATATGCCTTGTTTAAACTTAAAAAAAAAAATCTCTTTGGGTCACATTCCTATGCCATTGTTTCAAAGCACTGGATCAGATTCTTGTGTGCTTTAGGTTGCCTATATTATGAGTGTTGGTAAACCAAACAGGGATCATTGAGATCCTTTAGCACTCACACTAGTTCTAACACTGTTTACAGTTGAGAAATAAACATCAGCTGTTATACTCATGAACACTAGAACATATTCATATGTGTTTTGTCTCGTTTTCTGAGTGTACATGTTGTGTTACTTTAAGTGTCTTTAGCACAGGTTTGTTTGTTTTATTTAACAATCTCGCGTGACAAGACATTTTGGAATGTCTGAGTCATGAAGTGTGATTTTGTAGCATATTTGTAAATATATTTTGTATTAATGACCACTTTACTTTCAATGGGCTTTGGGTCTCTCATTGATACTCTAATTTATCAGAGCTAACAATTTATTTTTTGAATATGCCAGAATATAAAAGCAGAGTACTGAAATTATACCATTTTTATAACATTTAAGGGTAAATTTGATTTTGATTCTCGTAATAATCCTGCATGATAATCCAAGTTTGCTACCTTTGTGTGCATTGATAAATACTTCATTGAAATATTGCTGAATTAAAAGTATTTGATTATTGATAATCCTCTTCATTACTTTTTCTATTTATTGTTATACTAACCACAATTTTATTATGGTGCAATAAAAATATGAAAAGAAATGGTTGAAGTTTTGAAGATTTTTGTAGATTCTGTTGGTTCATGGGAACAGATTTAGAGAAATTTAGCGGAACATCACTTGCTTACCAGTGGATCCTCTGCAGTGAATCAAACAAACCTGATTAAGCTCATCAGCTCATTAGTAGAGACTCCAAACCCTACAATGGGTGTGTCAGACACAGGAAACGTTAAAATGTGCGGTATTGGGGGGCTTCATGAGTGTGGCTGACAACCAATGCTCTATCCCAAGGGGTGCCCAATCCTGTTCCTAAGATGCCTTCCTGCAAAGTCCAGCCCCAATTCTTACCAAACAACTGAACCAACTAATTAAGATCTTCAGGAGATGTGTTTGATCAGGGTTGGAACTGAACTCTACAGGTAGATAGATCTCCAGGAACATGACTGAGCACCCTTGCTCTATCCATAAAATTGCTTTCTTTACTGAAATATTCGCCTCGTCTAATGATGGATTTGTTTTTATGTTGTTGTTGTTGTTTTTTTTTACTTCACAAGATGTTAATTGATGGACTGGAATTGTATTATTTTTTAATTATGTTTTTATCAGCGGTGTAGAGTCACATTTTGACAGCACCTATTTCACTGCAGAGAATCATCTAGTGAGCAAGTGATCCAAAATTTCTGAAAATCTGTTCCCATGAAGAAACAAACTACTATTTTGGATGAACTGAGTTGAGAACTTTGTTTACAAATTAAAAATTCTGTCATGAATTAATTACCCTCATGTCGTTCCAAACCCGTAAGACCTTTGTTCATCTTCGGAAAACACAAATAGAGCAGCTCCACACGCATATAAAGTACTCTCTTGAATGTGAGGTGAAGACTGACACGAAAGAGAAGAAACAGTTCAATAAAGTTGTTTTTTTTTTTCTTTGCGCACAAAACATATTCTTTATAAAATTACATTTGAACCACTGATGTCATATGGACTATTTTAACAATGTCCTTACTACATTTCTAGGCCTTGAACATTTTTTTGTTGTTGTTGTTGTTGTTGTTCGAAGATGACAAATGTCTTAGGTGTCTGGAGGGTGAGTTGACAGAATTTTCATTTTTGGGTGAACTATCCCTTTATGGTCAATGTCTTTGAGCATGAAATAAAATGGGGGCACCATGTTCTCATTCCTACACCAGGTGGCGCAAACACAACAAAAATGAAAATTTAAAATGCACAAGTTGCAGAAGGATTTAAAACAGAAATGATGATGGTCACCTTGCAATGCAGTACAGTTATAAGTCGGTACGGCCAAGATATGAAGATGAATTTCTTGCACAGATGCTTTTTAAAATAATACTACACACAAAACAGTTCATATAGATCATAGAAAATATTTTACTAGAGAAGGTTACAAAAATCACTATACAGGATTCATAAAACATTTGACTTCAAATAAAATCGACTATGAAACATCTAAGACTACAATTTCCAATAACATACAGTGGTTTGCTTTTCGGGGAGAGGTGGGACACTGTCAATTGTAGTTCATTAGAACAATGGACTACACATCACTTGTAGTACTGCAAAACAAAATGAAATATCTCTCCATCATGCAATAATCAGGGAACAATAGAACATCCAGGCACACATTTTCTTTTTCAAAAACATGGTAAATAGATCAACATCTTACACATCCCTGTAAGCTCCCTTTAACAGAATTTAACATACAGCAAGAAACAGCATATAATTGGTATTAAACAATTGTATATTTGGACAATACTAACATGCTTGTATTTACAGAGACATTACAGAGAAGAATTATTTTAGTTAAAAGACAGATCAATAAAAAGAGAGTCATATTGTAAAAGTAGTAATATAAAGAGAGCGAGACCAGTTAGGAAAAAGATGCACTGCAAAAACAAGGCTGCATTATTTGACTGTAAATTCAAACCATTTTCAGAGTTTCACGTCCACATAGCAATAACTCACACAGAGGAGTCATAATCATCTCATGGTAAACATCAATCTTGCCATAAAATACCTAGATTTATCAATAAAACTGAAGGAAAGTATATAACCTGTATAGCTGATGAGGGCAGTTTGTGTTAGACATTATTATTAGTAAATCATGTAGCAATAGTTTTTTTTTTTCTTTCATTAAACATCTAAGTTGTTCTGCCTGTCAGATTTATATCAGTCAGATGCTGTTTTCAGAATATCATTTAAAATCAATGTACTTGATAATGATACTCAAGATGTCAACCTTTGAGAAAACGTCCTTTCAAGAGAAACATTTTTTTCTAGTGTATGTGTGTGTGGTGTGTGTGTGTGTGTGTGTGTGTGTGTGTTAATATACCTGCTTTCTATTACAAGATTAGTGCAATTTGTCAAGAACCGGTATTGTCCCCCACCCCCTCCAAAAACTAAAGTAAGAGAGTTGGAAAAAGAGGTGAATTCAGAAATCTAAGATAGCCATAGAGACCAGAGAAAGATTCTAAATAAACATACATTTTCAATACATAACCTGGCACCCATAATATAAAAAAAAACAAAAAAACAACAACATTCATTCACTTTCACACATTTATATATATTTATATATGTATAAAACACCAAAAAAAGGAAGTTCCTGCAAAATGTCTGTGAGGAGTTAGTGCAGACAGTCTATCATGTAAGCAGCGCTTCACCAAGACAATGCATCATAAAACCAAACATAACCCAGTTATAACCATGACTCTGCACTGTACATACACTTTCAACCAATTCAAAAATACTTGCAAAATGACAGTACGATACTAGAATACATACACTTTTATACCAGTGGTCATTTTAACCATGAAGTTGACAAGCAAAACACATCATATCACCATTAACGGCATGATTCCACTCATTATTTGTTACAGATGTTAAATAACTTGCCTGACATCATGATTATAACCAACTTACGACTGTTATGATGTATAGTCAGGAGTAGCGCAGTGCTTAGCAGTGTTAGTTTGCGTAGTGTTTCATCTGAGAGTGGCAGGTGTGTGTGTGTGTGTGTGTGTGTGTGTGTGTGTGTGTTTTGGTGTGGTCTAGAGCAGGTTAGATAGAGGTGTGGGAGAACAGAGTCAAACTGTTTATGAGTAGGAGTTTAGACCCTCCTTAGAGCGTGACTGCACATCCTGCAGTTCTTGATCATCTCTGGTTTTGATGTCCTGGTAGGCATGAGTCTGCTGACACAGTCCCTTGAGATAGGCCCAGTTTGCTGCCAGGATCATCAGGTAGTGAATCTGTGGACAGTAGAGAAGGGAAAGAGAAAAACAAAATAGACAGAGTGACAGAGGGAGAAAGACAAAGAAACAGGTGGAGGGAAGGATTAGTCATGAGTAGGTTAGTTAGCCAAAGCCAGCTATACGAGTTAAGACGGTATTAATTAGTTGCTCTAAGAATCACTTAAGTAACTAAATCTCAGTTCATTATTATAGCTGCACCACACAGAAATCAGTATTAGTTCACTGAATACACTGAAAAAAGAACTTTACACACACACACACACACACACACACACACAAACACACGCATATATATATATATATATATATATACACTAAATTGCCAAAAGTTTTGGGACACCCCCTTCTAATGAACAGGTTTGACTAAGTTTGTCATTTCCATGAGTACAAACCTTACTGTTTTAAGTAGTGCTGTCAAACGATTAATCGCGATTAATCGCATCCTAAATAAAAGTTTATGTTTACATACTATATATTTGTGTACTGTGTATATTTAATATGTATATATAAATACACACACATGCATGTATATATTAAGGAAAAATATTTTAGATTTATATCTAAAATATTTATATTTATTTACAATCTAAATTGTATACAGGTATAAATATATATACACATATAATATTTTGTTTTAATATATACATGTATGTGTGTGTATTTATATGTACATAATAAATGTACAAAGTAAACACACACATATAGTATGTAAACACAAACTTTTATTTTGGATGCGATTAATCGTGATTAATCGTTTGACAGCCCTAGTTTTAAGCATATAATGATATTCTAGTGGATTGTGTGCTTCTAATTTTTATAGTAACAGTTTGGACAGGACCCTTTTATATTCTAACATGATAATGCCTCTGTGTATATGGCAATGTTCAAAAAGAAATGATCAATTCAGTCAGTGTGGAAGAATTTGACTAGTCTGCAGAAAGAGAAGTCCTAATCCCAGTCGAACACCTCTGGTATTACTTTAAAAGCAGACCTTGAGCCAAAAACTCATCACCAAACACCAATTACTTGTACATATGGGTACAGCCATTTTAGACACTTCCTAAACTGTTGCAACAGTTTTGGAAGTGCCTTTTTCTGTTCCAAAAATAAGGGGGTGTCCAGTCTGCATTTAAAGCATACCAAAGGTGTTCAGCTAGGACTTTGCTTTCTGTAGACCAGTCAGTTTCTTCCACACTGACCAAATCGATCATTTCTTTTTGAAACTTGCCTTATACACAGAGGCATTGTCATCTTAGAATAGAAAACAGTCCTGTCCAAACTGTTGTTACACAATTAAAAGCACACTGTCTGCTAGAATATCATTATATGCTTAAATATTACAATTTGTACTCATGGAAATTACAAAAGTAGTCAAACCTGTTCATTAGAAGGGGATGTCCCAATACTTTTGGCAATAGAGTATGTGTGTGTGTGTGTGTGTGTGTGTGTGTGTGTATATATATATATATATATATATATATATATACAGCGTTTTCATTCAGTTTATCTTGATGTACTAAAATAGATAAAACTAAAACTGAAACCAAATTACTCAAATAAATTAATAAATTAATTAAAAACTACAATAGTATCTCAATGATAATAAAATAACCATGGTGTCAAAAAAAAAATACAGTTAAACAAAATTTCAAACTTGAAACAAACTGAACATAGGTTTAAACCAGAATGATTATGATTTCCAATTAGAACAATATAAAAATACACCTTAAATAAATGACAAGGTCGTTCTACTTCTCTAGGTGTATTCAGCAATACATGAAATCTGGTTATTTTATGAGTTAGCAGTTGGCAAAAAAAAAAAAAAAATGATGATGTAAGAACTACTGATATCCAAAGAATTAAAACAAACACTAAAACTATTAAATAAAGAGAAATGAACTCATCAACAATAATTGTTTATTTCTGAAAAAAGGAACTCTACTGCTTTGAGAATAATACAAAAAGCAAAAGGTATATGCTGTCTGAATTCAATATTTAACATAATATGAAACTAAGTAGTAGTCTGGTGAATCTAAAAACAAAGGCTCTGATAGACAATGGCATTTTTAGAGTCAATTCCATGACTGCAAAACATCTCTTAAGGAGTTAAAAAAAAGTACAGTCACACCCTTCACAGGTACATGTAGCACAGAGTAAAAGTTTATGAGCATAAACACAACATTCCTAATATCTTTCATAACAGCAATAACTATGCCCTTCTCATCTACTGTACTTCACTTGCCTTTTCTGTCTGACTGGATTCTGGACTACGGGTGCCTCAGGGTGGATATGTTTCAATAGTACCAAAATAGTACTATTTTCTAGTTTTAATCCTGTTGATTTGGTGTTAGACTAACATAGAATTACATTCTCACTACTGTAGTCATTTTCTCATTAACCGTGAATATGCTATGTTATTCTGGATTGGTTATAGGTGCTATACTTTAAATTATACTACAAATTCAAACCTAGCTAAAAATATATGTAAAACATTAAGTGAATATGATGTATTGTATGTATTGTTTTGTCAAGAGATCACACCTTGTCAAATTAGTACAGAAACACAAAAATACAAATTACTTTAAAATTAGACAATGTCACAATACCATTAATATGCACTACATTGTCTATACATTAAGGCCCATGCTATACACTAATAGTTCTCAATTTATGTATCTCCTTTGCCTTTTTCCTGATCTCTTTTACACACTCCGTTCCTACATTCTCCTCTCTATCTCTCTATTTCTCTCTCTGTCTCTGAGAGCAACTTTCACAGACTTTGCAGTTGCCCTTCTACAAAAAGCTCAAAACTTAGTGGTGTGACTGTGGTCGTAGCTCTTAAACTTCAACACTGCAAAGTTATACGTTGTGGCCATCACATAGATGAGCTGAATGGAAGAGAGACAAACCAGTGGGTGAGATCAAACATAGTTTTAGATGCAAAAAAGGTCTTTACAAAAGAAGTTGCACCACATCCCTCAAAAACAGAAAGTACTGTTGTTCAATCTGTGCCTATAAAGATTCCTAACTGATGACAGGATTTAAGAATATAGCACTATATTGTACCAATTTCTCCTTACAGAGCAAATTTTCTAAGCCATTCGACATTTTAACGTCAAAAAAAATTATTCTAAATATGAAATAGTTAAGAAAACAAGTATGAAATGAACAAGTGGACAAATGAACGTCATGAACTCTTACCAGTGCGATCACAGTGGCTCCAGCTCCAGCACAGGCAACGATATAAAGATGGTAGGACAGATAGAACTGTAATGAAAAGAGTTTAGGAAGTCCATTAAACATTAACTAAGACAGAGCAACAGACCAAATTAATATGTACATATTAAACTTTTCCGTATATTTCCCTATGTATATTTTTTAAGAGATAAACAAGTCTGTCATGATTGATAGTTAAAGTCAACATTCCTTAATAAGGTAGACAAAAGTCTGTCTAACCCTATAAAGTTTGCTGTATAATATTTGAGACACAAAGGGCTCTAAATAATCAACATAATCAAAATTTGCTGTAAAACCTGTTGCACATGTGCTTTCTGTCATCTGATTGATAATTAAAAAATGTACATTCACCTTCAGGTCATGGTTCACACTCAGGTTTTTTTTTTTTTTTTTTGCTGTTTTATAAACTAAACATAAGAATTACTTTATTACTTTACTTGTTAATAATATTTCAAAATAACCATTTTGAAGTGAAGTGAAGCAACTCAGGTTTACTTGATTATCCATACAAAATTTTAGAAAAATCGTGTTCAAATGTGGATCAGATATGATCATCAGGTTTTAAGGGATGTTTGATCATCATTGTAAAGAGGGTTTGCACCTACGTAACTATTTGGTCAGTTACCCGGATGCGCTGCCATTGTGGCGATACTCGGATGTAATCAGCAGCATGAACTGCACGGTTAATGTACTACTGAATACGCTGTTCTACTAATTTATGAAAAAATGTGTGGAAGCTGCTAAATCATATAAAGAAGGACTTTGTAAGCAGGAAAGGGCATTATATTTTGACAAACTAGAGTTAATACAGGGCTCAACGCTAAGCAGCGATAGTGTTTCCTTGGTTACTGCTGTACTGCTTCGTAATGCATTGTACAGATGCTAGATGAAAAGAAAACGACATGTAAACTTTTCTGAAAACAGACAGTTCCCCTTAAATACATATAAACTCCTACCCCCAATTCATTATTTAGGAGTTTCTTTCAATATTTTGTGCATCGTGATCTTCTCTTTATGTTCGTCTTTAGCATTTCTGGCTTCTGTTAATGACCTTTTACAGGCTAAATATAATAATAATGTAATATTTTCACACAAATGACTTTTTGGAACATGAATGCAGTGCAGTGAATGTACGAGATGCACCAGGTCATATGGCAGTCCGTACCGTTTAGCCCTGTAATAGGTGGTACATATCCATACAATCTGCTTCCTTTGTCGTGGACTGCAGACCCGACAATTTTTCCTTCTATTTCTTATCCCGACATATTGAATTTTCTACATTACGTTTCTTTGTTTTTTCGCAATGCCCATGCACGAGTTCCATCCAGTTCACAATGGCCGACTTTTGGATTGATAACATAACGTGAAAACACTATAGAACATTGATTAAAAAGAACTAGCATTTAAATATCATCTAAGACATTTTATTGAATTTAGCATACACAGTGACATCTGAGATATACAGGTCCTTCTCAAAAATTAGCATATTGTGATAAAGTTCATTATTTTCTGTAATGTACTGATAAACATTAGACTTTCATATATTTTAGATTCATTACACACAACTCGAAGTAGTTCAAGCCTTTTATTGTTTTAATATTGATGATTTTGGCATACAGCTCATGAAAACCCAAAATTCCTATCTCAAAAAATTAGCATATCATGAAAAGGTTCTCTAAACGAGCTATTAACCTAATCATCTGAATCAACTAATTAACTCTAAACACCTGCAAAAGATTCCTGAGGCTTTTAAAAACTCCCAGCCTGGTTCATTACTCAAAACCGCAATCATGGGTAAGACTGCCGACCTGACTGCTGTCCAGAAGGCCATCATTGACACCCTCAAGCAAGAGGTCTGTGGAAAGGAAAAAGTGTGGCAGAAAACGCTGCACAACGAGAAGAGGTGACCGGACCCTGAGGAAGATTGTGGAGAAGGACCGATTCCAGACCTTGGGGGACCTGCGGAAGCAGTGGACTGAGTCTGGAGTAGAAACATCCAGAGCCACCGTGTACAGGCGTGTGCAGGAAATGGGCTACAGGTGCCGCATTCCCCAGGTCAAGCCACTTTTGAACCAGAAACAGCGGCAGAAGCGCCTGACCTGGGCTACAGAGAAGCAGCACTGGACTGTTGCTCAGTGGTCCAAAGTACTTTTTTCGGATGAAAGCAAATTTTGCATGTCATTCGGAAGTCAAGGTGCCAGAGTCTGGAGGAAGACTGGGGAAAGGGAAATGCCAAAATGCCAGTGTCAAGTACCCACAGTCAGTGATGGTCTGGGGTGCCATGTCAGCTGCTGGTGTTGGTCCACTGTGTTTTATCAAGGGCAGGGTCAATGCAGCTAGCTATCAGGAGATTTTGGAGCACTTCATGCTTCCATCTGCTGAAAAGCTTTATGGAGATGAAGATTTCATTTTTCAGCACGACCTGGCACCTGCTCACAGTGCCAAAACCACTGGTAAATGGTTTACTGACCATGGTATTACTGTGCTCAATTGGCCTGCCAACTCTCCTGACCTGAACCCCATAGAGAATCTGTGGGATATTGTGAAGAGAAAGTTGAGAGACGCAAGACCCAACACTCTGGATGAGCTTAAGGCCGCTATCTAAGCATCCTGGGCCTCCATAACACCTCAGCAGTGCCACAGGCTGATTGCCTCCATGCCACGCCGCATTGAAGCAGTCATTTCTGCAAAAGGATTCCCGACCAAGTATTGAGTGCATAACTGAACATAATTATTTGAAGGTTGACTTTTTTTGTATTAAAAACACTTTTCTTTTATTGGTCGGATGAAATATGCTAATTTTTTGAGATAGGAATTTTGGGTTTTCATGAGCTGTATGCCAAAATTATCAATATTAAAACAATAAAAGGCTTGAACTACTTCGAGTTGTGTGTAATGAATCTAAAATATATGAAAGTCTAATGTTTATCAGTACATTACAGAAAATAATGAACTTTATCACAATATGCTAATTTTTTGAGAAGGACCTGTATATCAATTAATATAAGTAGTCTGCTATACTGTTATAAAGATCTCTTTGATTTACTTTACATATCAGAATTTCATCTCACCATATAAATAGAATGCGCTGCATATTTTTGTTTAGTTTGGGCCTCTAAATTAAGTTGTTGATGTTTTTTTTTCCATATTCTCAGTGTATCATATTATATGAACCATAAAAGCTCAACAAAAACACATATGCAAGTGTTTTCTTTTTAGATTTTCAATAAACTGTTCCATAAAAAAACTATTATTTTAGGCTTATAAATATATATCTTTACCTCACTAGTATTGCAGATGTCGCTTAGTGTGGAGCCACAGGCTTTACCAGGAGTAGCGTTCCATGGGATGATTCCTGAAAATTTACATTTCATTACTAAAAGGTTACAAGGACTACTAAAGCAATACACTTGAATAATTATAAATTGCTCCAGTAAATGCCAGATAAGGAAACATCTGATCTGTATTTGTAAATGGAAGTGTACACCAGTTAACACTGACAGATTTATCTCAACAGCTGCATTTCATTAGAATAACTCACTTCTTGCACTGTTAAGTGATTACTATATATATATATATATATATATATAGTAAACTAAATATAACCAAGTATTATCCACTTCTTCAGAGTTAAGGGTGGTCAAAGTTTTTACCATACTGCCGCACATCAACACAGATGTTGTCCACAGAGGTGAGATTGGCAATAGGGGACTTCATAGCTCCACATGTGGTCCACATGTTATAAAACAGGAAAACAGGCACCGCAGAGAAGCCAAAGATGCCCAGCCATCCCAAGCCCAGAATGTAGGTGAGGAACACAAACTTAAAAACAAAAAAAGAGGGAGAAGGTTGTGGCAGTTAGACTTTCATGCTCACATATCCATTCATTTTCCATATATCTAATATTATGATGACTAGAAAATCTCAATTTTTAAATCCTGCAGTGCATACAGTATGAATGTGACCCAGAATCATGACCTATTTACCGCCAGATCACCTTGAATGTGCTGCCACTTGATTGTCACAGTCACCCATGTGAACATACAGACGTTTTCCAGACTAACACATGACACATGGATACAGGGCCTTAAGGCTTTAAAGATGGATGCTACTGGACATCTGCAGTGATTAAAACAATTGGGGTATGTAGCACTGATCGTGCCAGATCTGTCCTCAAGGGCTGGAGTTGGCCTATGTATAGTGGGCGTATATGTTTGTGAATACGCCAAATCTAGCATTAATGTTTATGGATGGGAAGAAATGCATTTGTATGAGCGTACATGTTTTAGCAATTATGCATATCATCATTATGTGGCGATATATCTGCAAAATGCAAATAACAAGTTTCATTACAAAGCTTATTCTACGTATTGCTACAGATCAGAAAGTGAGTGGCCCTAAAGGGCTATTGTTCTTTTGCTTTTGAAAATAATGTACCATCTACACTAAACTCTGCCGTAATCATAACCAACAGTGTTGACAGTTTTAGCTTACTTCTACAGGTCTTTGAGCAGGATTCATACTAGAGCTCTACAAATAAAGTACATGTATCTTGGTGCAGAGGTGTAAAAACTACTCAAAAATGTTGAGTGAAAGCAGTTTGGCCAAAAACATACTTGAGTAAAGGAAAAAAGTATAACTTTAAATTGTACTCAGATATTAAAAAACACACATATATATATATATATATATACATAGAAAGGGATTAAAAGAAAACTCCATCCTTCCCACCCTCATGTCATCTCATATATATCAGGTAAACACAAACTAAGAGTTTTAAAAAAAAAAATCTCTCTTGTATGGGACCTCCAAAAATGACACTTCAAAAACTACACAAGTAAATATGACTCGTACAAACCCTGTTAATGAATCAGTGTCTTCTTAAGTAAAATGATTGCATTGTAAGAAAAATACAAATACTAATATTTTAAACTTGATCATTGTATTACACTTTGTGTGTTTTCTGCAGTGGCCCTGTCCCCTTGCATTATACAGACTAAAAATCTTTGCTTGTGTTCATCTGAAGAAAGAAAGTCATAAAAATCTGGGACGACATGAGGGTGAGTAAATGATGAGAGAAGTTTCATTTTTGGGTGAACTATCCCTTTGAAGGACAAGATGTGATGCAGAGGCTAGAAACATATTCCAGACAGAATACAAAAATGTATTGAATTCATGAGGAGAATCATAGAATTAAAACATACAACATTAATGTCTTGAAAGGCCCCTTTTTTGTGCTGTCTATTCAATGTCACTGTCTAAAAGGATAATTAATCTTTTAATTGTTTATTTTGGGCATTTATAGTATTTAAGTATTTAACTACTAACTAGATTGATTAATGAGAAAATCATGTAATTATTAAAATTAAAAATATTAACTGACAGTCCTAATTCCTACTTAATGTGCCATATAATAACATATTATTATAACTTATCCACTACCTAGTAAAAACATCATTAAACATAAATTCTAATTAATTTAACATACAATGTATATTTAAACACTTTTTCACCTCTTGGGGTGAAAAAAAATCCCACAAAAATATAAATTGTATTTCAGTTCTCAACACTGATTTTATCTTGACACTGAGCATTCAGCCAATATATTACACAGCGAATGGCTCTATCAAAACAGAAACAATAATAAATAAATTTTTTAGATAGAAAAGGCAACTTTGCTACCTCAATATGCTTCCTCAGATTTGATGGGGAACTTTTGAATTTACCTGATGAAAGTCATGACTGAAGTAGAAATGTGACTGAAGTATAAACGTTTGGGCTTCCATTTATCATATTTAATGTGCATAAGGTAAAAAAAAAAGGAATGTTCTTTTCAAGATTAAATAAATAAAGTTGTAAGAATTAAAAAGTTTCTTCAGAAATGTAATCAAGTAAAAGTTCAAGTAGCCAATTTAAACTGTACTACCCAAAATAATACTTAAGTAATCAAGTAAAATTACTTAAGCATTTTACACCCCTGACCAAGTGAGATTCTGAGCAAGTTTATTTAGTCAAAACATATGCCAAATATATGGGGCTGGTGTTAGTTTAAAAGTGTAAAAGTGTCTGAGGCCATAATAACATAGTATTGTGCAAGAAACTGTGTGAAAATAAGTCATTATTAATCAGTAACCTGCGTCTGTAACCATACTTTTTATGAAAAGGAATAAAAATTGTTGTTGTTTTACTGTCTCTAGCTGGAAACTTGAACTGAAATGCATGTGCAAGTTTTTGGAATGTTGTAGAAACATAGGAAGAGGTTTTTCCAATGAGCCTTGTGTGTTCATGCTTGAATGTGCACACTGGCCTCACCATGGCACTGATGCAGCGTCCACACACAGTGGTCTTGAACTCGCTGTGCATCTCTTTGACAGCACTGGTGGTGTAGAAGCCCTCAGCCAACAGGATGATGCCATATAGGAAGAAGAAACAGGCGATTCCATAGATGATGTACTGCAAAATCTGAACCCTGTATATAAAGAATACATTGATTTAGCTATAGTAAACATTTTAAAGTAAGATATCTAGGGTGAGGATAAATCCCTCAACACTGTCCAATATTTATATGGACAAACAGAGATAAATACAATTTTTGGCTCTTGTTCTTTTTTAATTCACATGTATGAAAAGATATCACTTTAGATCAAATGATACCAAAGTGCAGCCATAGTTTATTTAAGACCACATTTGCCAGAGTTCCTGCTTCGT
This sequence comes from Cirrhinus molitorella, assembly GCA_033026305.1. Taxonomy (NCBI): domain Eukaryota; kingdom Metazoa; phylum Chordata; class Actinopteri; order Cypriniformes; family Cyprinidae; genus Cirrhinus; species Cirrhinus molitorella. Next base: position 22,221,849 of record CM065120.1, read on the forward strand.
AAACAATTGTGGCAGTGATAAATTTGACTTTTATGTGGGGGATGCAGATGTACTCTTGGCAGATTTTATCAGTGGTAGTGTGTACAGGGCAACTGACAGTAAAGATGCACACAGGAAATGAAAGGCAACAGGTCATTTGTTCCCAGTAAAGCTCCAGATGACATGATGGAAGAGAAAGTACTGCCAGTTTTTTGCTGGCATTCTAGAGGTCATTACACACCACATAGTCACCCTTGAAATTGCCGTAGGCATGAATGCAAACAGGTAGAAAGTGATAAACTCAAAATGTGCTTTTTTCCTATTCATCTTTTTAAATATACCTCTAATAATCATCACACCTCAAGCAGCTCACAGTAATAAGCTAAATAAATGAACAACTATTATTGGGAAATTAGTGCATTTTAACGGCTGGTTATATAAACACACTTACACATCAGTGAGAGTAGCATGGTCAGAGGTGATGCGAGAAAAGTGGTTTTCCACCATGGTCACAGTGCCAGTGAGCGCCACATGCCCACAGCCGCAGAACAGAGCCACACCCGAAAAGCACAAGATGGTGGCCACCAAAGAGGCATAAGGGACACCACCCAGACACTTGATGCAACACTCAAAGCAGCCTGTAGGGGGAGAAAGAGAGATTTTGTGTTTTGTTGTAATTCACTATAGCAACTTCTACATTCTTGCATCGGTTACTTTGATTTTATGTTGTGCTAATTAATCACACATACATTTTAAATTGTATTTGAACACTGAACATACTTTGTCAGATGTATTTTTGTATGGAGCTCTAAGGCCACATGAACTACTTCAGACAGATAATGTTTTATTGCTTTATTGCCTTTGACGCCCCAAGAGGTGAGGTTCATGTATTTGGTGTCTTGACACCTCACTGTGACAGAATCATGTCAGATAAAATCAGCTGACCATCTATGACAAGCCATCTTCGCACTCACATCATATGACGTGGTGAAAGTGATGTACTGTAGGATGAAGAGTTTAATGACAGTCACTAACAAATACATTTCTCTTTTTGAATGTTCAATGATCAGGTTCACTGTTATCAATCATTATTTTACAAATATGTCTACATATGGTTTTTCATATGGTATTATATATAGTAACCATATATAATAATATTTTGTTTATTTGTTAAATATGTAACAACATACTCTACATTGCCAAAAGTATTGGGACTGACCACTTTAGTAATATCCATGAGTACAAATCTTAATGTTCAAGCATATAATGATATATTATAGGGAATTGTGTGCTTCTGATTTTATAGCAACAGTTTGAACAGGCTGCACACGTTACTGCTGGAGAAATACTTGGATATTTTTTTATATATATATACACACTGTTTTAATTTAATTTTTAATATAATTGTTTTTTATTATTGCGCAGTGATTACTATGATTCATCTCCAGTGTTATCTACTAGTATAATGCTATTCATTCACTGCGCTCAATCCCGGAAGATATGTCACATTTAAGATGGTAAAACCAGTTATTTCTGAATAACTCTGGGATGAAAAATATACATTTACAACAGCAAATAAAGTGAAAGCAATGCTAATTATGCGGTTTAATTTGTACAGTCTAGTTTTTTTCTAGTGTTTTATGAGATGTTTAAATAAGCTTGTCCGATTTTGCTGCTCTTTAATGTGATATGTATTATTGCATTTTTTTTTTTTATAAAAAGCTGGTCTGTCTCTGAAGTATTGTGCATACATATACGCAGCAGGGCTTCCATTTAAATAATTAAAGGTGGTTCGGATATCATGACAACATTTTTCCTTGTTTCGTCATACCCGATTAATGATTGGAAACTGTGGTTAATATATTTTGATGAAACATCTATGATGAAGTGTTCATTAATAAATCACAACCATCCCGTGCTATGGGCATTGCCATTCATACAGGCTATGGCGGATGTTATTTTACACAACTTTTCGACGCGTCCGGTTTTTGAACGTGCACCGTGAAAAAGGCCCATTAGTTGGTTCAGTTGTGTTTGATCAGGTTTGGAGCTGAAATCTACATGAGGGTAGATCTCCAGGAACTGGGTTGGGCACCCCTGATTTAGACAATTCCAAAAACTGTTGGAACCAGTGTTGAGGAAAGTTACTTTCAAAAGTAATGCATTACAATATTGAGTTACTCTCTAAAAAAGTATCTAATTACGTTAACATATTTAATTATTGCACATTTGCATCATATTGTGAGTTGCATTTCACTGTTTTTATTCATTTTGAAGAATACTGAATCAGTTTTTTTGTGAGTGAGATGTATTAATGCATGTTCACATTTATTTTAGAACAATCTTACCGATTTCTTTCAACATAGCGACGGGAGTACTTTCAATCAATAACTGGGGAAAAAAAGTAACTGGAGTTACTTATTTGGAAAAGTAACTCAGATATTTTATTGTAAATTAAAAAATAATGCGTTGCTTTACTAGTTTCTTGAAAAATGTCTGATTACTTAACTCACGTTACTTGTAATGCGTTACCCCCAACACTGTTTGCAACAGAGATGGAAATACAGTTTTAACATACATGAATTGTTTCCAACCTTGTTGACACAGTTTTGGAAGTGCCTTTTTCTGTTCTAAAGAACATAATACTTTTGTCCATATGGTGTATGTACAATTCATTGGTGTTTGGTGATGATTTTTGGCTCAAGGTCTGCATTTAAAGTCACACCAGGGATGTTCAGCTGGGATTAGGACTTTCTGCAGACCAGTCAAGTTCTTCCACACTGACTGAATCAATCATTTCTTTTTGAACCTTGCCTACACAGAGGTAGTGTCAAACTGTTCCTGTCCAAACTGTTATAAAATATAATATACTGTTATATAATATATGCTATAAAATTAGACATACAATTCCCTAAAATATTATTATATGCTCAAGCATTAAGATTTGTACTCATGGAAATTACTAATCAACTAGTCAACTAGTTAAACTAGTGAAACCTGTTCATTAGAAGGGGTGTCCCAATACTTTTGGCAATATAGTGTATAAACAATAATGTAATTTTTTTTTAAATACATGTCTGTTAGATTAAATTGATAAATCTTTCCTTCAGTTGCAAGCAGTTCTCAGTTTCCCTCACCAAAGAATGCATGATCATGGGAAGAACACATACGGTTGTAATCAAAATCTACAAAATGTATTGGACATATGCATAGTATATGTATTCTTCTTATCATGCATATTCTTGTATTACTGATTAAATTTACATTCTGTTCTATTCTGTTCACCCCCTTACACTCTTGAAAGACTTTAAAAGCAGTTACATTTGAAACAACACAGCTCATTTCATAACAGTGATCTACATCAAAGGAGAAGGGATGCGAAGAGATGGAGTTACAGAATACAAAAATCAATGGAACACGGTCAACCAGGGCCCACAACAATAACCTGCACAGGGCCACATACCCTAGCTATGGCCCTGACAATGTCCATTTTTTATATTTACTTATATAATATCAACGTGGATGGAGATATGTCACGGTACGATGACAAAGATAAGTTCAATGAGAAGTCTTTAATATATCCACCAAAAAGTAACGCCACAAACGAAGGGTAGGAACACACGTATGCATTGACGAGACCAGACGATAAAACACAAAACTCAAACAACTCTTAAAGGGAGACTAATGATACAAGGACAGGTGTGGGTGATTAACTAATAATGACATATAACAGGAAGGACCAAATAAGGGCACAAGAGGGAAAAACTAACAAAACCAGTCCAAGGGTTGTGAAAATATACATGTAGCCTACATGACATACATGTAAAAAATATATATTCATGTCCAAAAATGTATCACACATACAGAGATAGATATATATGTTAATCAGAGGTGTTTCCTTTGAAGAGGAAGGCAGTGTTTTTTCTGTAAAAATTTGTAGTATTAAAAACAATGCTAATATTACAAAATATAACATTAAAAACTGTGTAAATCAGTAGTTTTTTAAAAGAAATATTGTCCTACAGCAGCATCAGGTAAAGTAACAGCAAGATGTGATTGGTTTATGTGATAAATTCCATCTCTTGTGTTTGTGCGCATTTAGCGTTCGCGAATCTGTTTGAATAAACAATATAATGGAGTTAATGGGAAAACTAATTTTAAAAAGAAAGGACACTCACACACTTAGATATAACCACTTTATGTCAGACTTAAAATGGCATGATCTGTGAAACTGTTAAATTTATAGTAAATCATCTGTGACCAATATTTACCAAACTTTGATGACTGGTAATCTGAAAAATTCAAAAACAGTTCAAAGTTTACGATTAAAAAGAATAGTCGAACATAAAATATATTGTTTAAATTGTTACTGCATTTTGGAATAAATGTAAAATGCTTAAAAACACTAACTTGATGAGATTAATACTTGGTTTTAATAAATAGAAAACTGATTACATTGTTAATGTAAATATATAAAATTGTTATTTTTTTTCTTTTTCTTTAACCAAGAATATGTGAATGGGACATTACCATTTGACTTAAAGAAAAAGAAAAAAAAAACTTCCTAATTTCAGAACACCAATACACACCACTGATGTTGATATTTATAATTTCTAATAGGTTTTTTTATATGTGTTTACTTTATATGACAATATATTTCATACCTGAAAACGTAATATATTATGTACATATCTTAATTACATTTGCATATGGGTACTAGCAAGTGTATTTACAATGCCACTTTCTGACAAATGAAAAAAATGCCCTGTTAGAAAACGCAAAATTCAACATTTAGAAGTATAATTTTAGAAATACATGGAAAAATGTATTTGCCTTCTCACTTAAGCACTTTTAAAATGTAAATTCTAATTTTACTCTTTATTTATGCCTTCTTTTATGCCTTCTGAAGAGTGAGAAAAATTCAGTGTGCAGAAGTCACTGCTGATTCATTTTGTTCTCTGCCTGTTTATCTTCTTCAAGCAACGTTAAACAACACCAACTCCCCCACATGCATGAATAATGCATCATAGATGGACTGCAACTTATGATCTTAAGACATCTATGGTACAACGAAAAAGAGTGTTGAGTGTCTGCCTGAGGAACTACATTTTATTACCCATAAAACACCACTGTGCCAGTACCACGGTACAGTGATGGCATCAGATAATATCTAAATAATTTATTTATTTGTATAACACTTTGATATATCAGTGTTTACCAGACTGATGTACAGTACCATATTAGCATGTTAAAAATAATAAACAAAATTAAATTAAATAAACAAATAACATGGTAATATAATTTTCGTACTTGTTTTGCAAGTGTACTAAAGCATGTGTTTACAGCTCTTGGTTTGAAGCTTTTTGCACAATTTAAGAGCATAATGGGCCTCTTATGCAATCCAAACAAGATGAATGTTTGCATGAGTAAAGAGAACAAGTAAAAAAAAACAGAAAAAGCATTTTATACCTTGCTTTGCCTTACTGTTACTGCTTTCAAACTGTACATATATTAAAAGTTAATGGGGATTTTGACTGAATGGGGGTCTTTGGAAAGTCAGGCTAACAGAAGAGCACACCAGCAGGGTCGTTTCTGACATCAGTGGGCCCTCTGACCCTCCTGTCACACACTCACATTAGTGATGCTAATTCATTTTTACAGTGAACAGAACTTCTCTGAATATACAAAACCATCTGTTCCGCACTGTCACACTGTTACCTACTACAACAGCTGCTGCTCAGTTCATAATAGACCATTTAAAGAGGTAAAATGGTTTCTCAACATGAAGAGGATGATTATAGCCATTATTTGACAGCAATATGAAATTTCATTTAATGTGTGCTGTGACTGGTTAGATCAGGAGTGGTCGTAAAAAAACATATGGCTACTGCAGTTATGCTTGGGAATGAAACATGGCAGGTTAAGATAGGGAAAACTTTAGGCTGTTTGACTATCTTTCCAAGGTTTATCACTTGTGTCCTGTTTGTGTTCACATAACGTAAAATAAATAAATGTAATAATGTAATGTAAGTAAAAAACAGATACTAAAACTTTCTGTAAAGTAAAATACATTTAATTAAAAAAAGTATTGTAATTTCTGCTAATTTGACGTGATGTGACATCATGGCTATTATACTATTATAATATGCAATTAAAATATTAAATTACACAATTTTTGTTCTCTGAAAATGCATAATTTGTCCATCACTTTCTGTGTAATGGAATTACATTTCTACCCCTTAAAGGAACAGTTCAAAAATGAAAATTCTTTCAAAAGGAAGAAAATTATGATTTCATGCAAGTATAGCAATTACCTTTTCAAAATGAATAGACAACTAGAATAGAGACATAAAAATTCCTGACATTTTCAGGCATAAATGACACTGTGTCCTTAGACTGAGTTGTGTTACACATGCAAATTGAGTTGCATCAACCATAGATATGCACATGTGATATTCTTCATCCAACCACATTTATTATTATTCTCAAAGCTTATGCAAACTCATTTCCATTTAATTCAACCAGTCGTGTTAGTCGTAGGTCAGGCAAACCTGAAGAACAGAGACAATAGAGCGAGAGGAGTTACATGCTGCTTGTGACATAGAGTGCTTATATAATGCTTGTTAAAAATAGCTTCAAACACACACACACACACACACACACACACGCAGGAAAAAAGAAGAGCGTAAAATTGCACACTCTTGCGTGTGCCACTGGTGTTTCCATGGCAACCTTGTGCAATTGGTCTTCTTAGCACCTCATAATTGCAGCCGTGTGAATATCTTTGGGATATCTTACTGTTTTAGAAATCTTCTTCATAAAATAATGTGAGAAATGACTGATGAGCAAGATGCTGCTATTTGCTCTTGGGAATTTAAGACATTGTGAAGTGACACTTTTTCACATGACCCTGCCTAAATGAAGAGATGAGTGTGAATTCAATTCATTATGACTAAATTCAGAATTATTCCAATAAGGACGTTTCTTAAAAATCTTCTTAATCTTCTTAAAAAACTTTAAAACTTCAAATTTACCTCTCTGTTCCTCCAAAATAGTTTACATTTTCTTTTGCTTTTCTTTTTTTAAAAGATGAAATAATTTGTCTGAATTTCTGAATCACTGACCAGTCTCTTCAATGTAATGCCGTTCATAATAAATTATTGTTTTCAGTTTACAGTTACAGTACACCCTAAAGTATTATTTTTATTTAATTCACATAAAAGGTAAAACAATGTACTCAAATTACCCTCTAATCTTTTTTCACTATTTTAAGCCTTTCTCAAACATTGCTCACTTTATTCCTGAGTAAAGTATAATAACGCTTTAGTTAATTCTCACTATTAACTAGTTGCATATTAGCATGCATACTACTAACATTGGCTGTTTAGTACTTATAAAGCACATATTAATGCCTTTTTCTGCATGACCATATTTTAGAACCTATAACCCTACCCCATACCTAAAATGTAATTTATTCCTGTGATACAAAGCTAAATTTTCAGCATCATTGCTCCAGTCTTCAGTGTCACATGAGCCTTCAGAAATCATTCTAATATGCTGATTTTGTCACGAACCCGGGCTCTGTGGCTCCCTCTGAAGACCGTCAGCTGGAACCTTCCCCCGAGTTCTAAACTCCATTCGGACTCCATTTCCCAGGACCCCGTGCCTGGGCTGACTCCCGTTCGGCCATTTTGTGGCGTTCCTTCCTGGATATAAATAGCGGCCATTACCACGCGTCCCTCGCGAAGTTTTGTCTTGCCCATGGCCTGCAATCCTGAGCGTTTTTCCCGCGGACTGATTTCCTGTGTACCAACTCGGACTGTGACCCCGTTTACGAACCCTCTCTGTTTGCCCGGACCTTATCGTTTGTTACTGGATTATCCCCGCTTGCTGCCAGCCCCGGACTTTTGGACTGTTACTGTTTATTCTCTGGATTTGCCTACGTTGCTCTCGATTGTTGTTGATTACCCCGCCTGTCTGACTACGTGTGTACTAATAAACCGTTTGCTAATGGATCCCTCGACTCCTGACTCATCGCTACAGAAAACTTCGCCAAACGCGGATCCAGCAGCGGTTTTCCAGCTGAGCTCCGAACTCAGCGCTCAGGCATCTATGCTCGCAGCACACCAGCATGAGATCGCTCGGGCACAGCCCAGCCGATTTCCCCAACACCGCCCGCTAATCCGACCACTGCCATCGCCGCTGCCCCACGCCTGGCCTTACCAGAGAAGTACGACGGATCGCCTGCTAAATGTAAGGGGTTTTTACTGCAATGCTCTCTCTTTATAGAACAGCAGCCCGCTATGTATCCTAATGACAGTAGTAGAATCGCCTTTGTGTGTTCGCTGTTAACTGGGAGGGCACTCGAGTGGGCAACTGCAGTCTGGAATCCCGAGCGGCCATCGTTTTCCTCCTTTGCGGCCTTCCTGCATCGGTTCAAGACGGTGTTCCAGCATTCGGCGGATGGGCGCGACGCGGACGAACTTTTAATGAATCTCCGTCAAGGCAGAAACACGGCGGCTGACTTTGCTCTCTCCTTTCGCACCCTGGCCGCCCAAACCAACTGGAATGAGGGTCCCCTGAAGGTGCACTATCGTACAGGACTTAACATGGAACTACAAGCGGAGCTGGCTTGCCGAGATGAGGGACTGACACTGGATGAGTATATCGAACTCTCTATCAAATATGATAATATGCTGCGAGCCAGACGTCCTTCTCGCTTCACAACCGCCAGTCTTCGTCCACCACCTGCCGCTCCCTCAGCTCCCATTCCTGGCCAGTCCTCCACACCCGAGCCCATGCAGATTGGGTCCACCCGGCTCACCATGGAGGAGAGAGACCGTCGTTACCGAGAGAACCTCTGCCTCTACTGCGGCCTACCGGGTCACGTCCGCATCAATTGTCCCACCCGGCCGCCTCGACGACCTAACTCGGTGAGTCCTTCCACCTTACCACATTCTGATTTTACCCTGCCCATAGAACTGCTCATTGCTAATGAAGTTATACACACTATTGCTCTAATTGATTCGGGGGCAGCTGGGAATTTCATTGACGCCGAGTTTGCTAGAGCACATAATGTACCTCAGCTTCTGTGTTCCCCTACTGTTTCAGTGGCAGCCATAGACGGACGACCACTCGGCTCAGGCAATATACAGTACACCACGGCGGACCTCATTCTCCGCATAAACCACCACTCCGAGACCATCCGCCTGTTCCTCATTACTTCACCCCGCACTCCTGTGATCCTCGGTTACCCCTGGCTGGCGACACACAACCCGACTATCTCCTGGCCACTGCATAAGATCTCACGCTGGTCTCCGTTCTGCCGACTTCATTGCTGCGTCACCCCATCATCCGCACCGGGACCCTCATCCAACCCTCTACCCAACCAAACGCCACTGGAACTGCTGCCCGAGCCGAGGCCCAACTCCTGTAACGAACCACAGAAAAGACCACACACAGGTAGAAGGTCTCCCGAGGGAATACCAGGATCTTAGAGCAGCCTTCAGCAAATCCCTAGCCACCCATTTACCCCCTCATCGACCAGGGGACTGCGCCATCGATCTGATACCAGGCTCTACTCCACCCAGAGGGCGCATCTTCCCGCTTTCCCAGCCAGAGTCCGAGGCCATGAAACAGTACATTCAGGAGGAACTGGCTAAGGGCTTCATTCGACCTTCCACGTCACCAGCCTCAGCCGGCTTCTTTTTTGTTAAAAAGAAGGATGGCGGCCTCCGACCCTGCATCGATTATAGAGGCCTCAACGACATCACCGTCAAATACCGGTACCCGCTTCCCCTGGTCCCATCCGCCTTGGAACAACTGCGGACTGCCAAGATCTTTACTAAACTGGACCTTAGGAGCGATTACAACCTTATTCGCATCCGCGAGGGGGACGAGTGGAAGACAACCTTCTCGACCACCTCTGGCCACTACGAGTACCTCGTCATGCCCTTCGGCCTGTCCAACAGCCCATCCTGCTTTCAGGCCTTCGTGAACGAGATCTTCCGGGATATGCTGAATCGCTGGGTGATCATTTACATCGACGACATCCTCATCTACTCGAATTCTTACGAGGAGCACGTACAACATGTCAGGGCCGTTCTCCAGAGACTCTTATTAAACCATCTGTACGCCAAGATGGAGAAGTGTAAGTTTCACCTGACTAAGATCTCCTTCCTAGGATATGTCATCAGCCCTGAGGGGGTGGCCATGGATGACAAGAAGGTGGAGGCGGTCACCAACTGGCCCAGGCCCACAACTCTTCGCGAGCTCCAACGCTTCTTAGGCTTCTCCAACTTCTACCGTCGATTCATCCGGAGCTTTAGCTCCGTCGCATCTCCTCTAACCTCCCTAATTAAATCTGGAAATTATCGCTTGAACTGGACTCCCTCAGCCATCCAGGCTTTCCAGGATCTCAAGCAACGCTTTACTAGCGCCCCCATCCTGCACCACCCAGATCCTGAAAGAGAATTCCTCGTAGAGGTAGACGCTTCCAGCACCGGAGTGGGCGCCGTTCTCTCACAACGCCATGGTAATCCTCCTAAACTATTCCCTTGCGCCTTCTACTCCCACAAGCTTAACCCTGCCGAGCGCAACTACGACGTCGGTAACCGAGAGTTGCTCGCCATCAAACTGGCTCTCGAGGAATGGCGCCACTGGTTAGAGGGGGCTCGCACCCCTTTCACCGTACTTACGGACCACCGTAACCTGGAATACCTACGTTCAGCCAAGAGATTAAATCACCGCCAGGCTTGCTGGGCTCTCTTCTTTACCCGCTTTGATTTCAAGGTCACCTATCGACCGGGTTCACTAAATACCAAGGCCGACGCACTCTCACGCATGTCTGAGCAGGAACAGGAACCCATTCCCTCTGAGCCCATCCGATCTTATGACGGAGATAGCAGAGGCCCAGCTCCTGGAACCACCTCCACCAGGCTGTCCGCCAAACTTGACCTACGTGCCCAAGTCTCTACGCCCTCGAGTCCTCTCTTGGGTGCATGCCACTCCCAGCTCAGGCCATCCCGGCATTAATGCCACCCTGAACCTCCTCTCCAACCGGTTCTGGTGGCCTTCGATAACCACCGACACCATAGGATTCATACGCTCTTGCACCACATGTAATATCTCCAAGGTTCCCCATCAGCATCCCACAGGCCTCCTCCAACCACTTCCCCTACCACGACGACCCTGGTCACACCTCTCAGTGGACTTTGTCACAGAACTTCCCCCATCTCAGGGCTTCACCACCGTTCTCACAGTCGTCGACCGCTTCTCCAAGGCCTGTCGTCTCATACCCCTCGCCAAGCTACCCACCGCCATGGAAACCGCAGAAACTCTGTGCAACTCTGTCTTCCGCTTCTACGGCTTACCTGAAGATATCGTTTCGGACCGCGGACCTCAATTCACCTCTCGTGTGTGGTCTTCCTTCTTCCACCTGCTCGGCATCAACGTCAGCCTAACCTCTGGCTACCACCCGCAGGCCAATGGTCAGGTGGAGAGACTCAATCAGGAACTCGCTCGTTACCTGCGTTCCTACTGCCACGACCATCAGCAAGACTGGAGCCGATACCTCATGTGGGCTGAGTACGCCCAGAATTCTCTTAGAAAGCCCTCCACTAACCTAATGCCCTTCCAGTGTGTCCTAGGTTTTCAGCCACCTCTATTTCCCTGGTCAGGGGAGCCCTGCGACCTGCCCGCTGTGGACACCTGGATGCGGCTAAGTGAGGAAACCTGGGACTCAGCCCACGTTCATCTCCAACGAGCCGTTCGAAGAACCCAGACGCAAGCTGATCGGCTCCGTTCCAGACATCCCCCCTACGCGCCGGGACAATGGGTATGGCTCTCCACCAAGAACTTGTGCCTCAGACTGCCGTGCAGGAAACTCAACCCTAGGTACGTGGGTCCATTCAAAATTCTCAGACAAATTACCCCAGTTTCATTTCGATTACAATTACCCCCCCATTACAGAATCTCACCCACTTTTCATGTTTCCCTGTTAAAGCCCGCTGACGGCCCCAGAAGAGCGGAGGTCCTAGAGGAGCCCGGTACCACGGGTCCCCTCCCGATCATTGTGGATGGCGAGGAGGCCTACCAGGTTCGAGAAATCCTGGACTCTAGGCGCCGGGGCAGACTGTTGCAGTACCTGGTCGACTGGGAGGGGTACGGGCCAGAGGAACGAACCTGGGTGTCAGCCGACGACATCCTGGACCCCTCACTGACCGCTGATTTCCACCTGGCCCACCCAGATCGACCGGCCCCCAGAGGTCGGGGTAGGCCCCGGCGAACCAGGCCTCCTCGTGCCAGGAGTCGCTCCCAGGGGGGGGGCTCTGTCACGAACCCGGGCTCCGTGGCTCCCTCTGAAGACCGTCAGCGGGAACCTTCCCCCGAGTTCTAAACTCCATTCGGACTCCATTTCCCAGGACCCCGTGCCTGGGCTGACTCCGCCCGTTCGGCCATTTTGTGGCGTTCCTTCCTGGATATAAATAGCGGCCATTACCACGCGTCCCTCGCGAAGTTTTGTCTTGCCCATGGCCTGCAATCCTGAGCGTTTTTCCCGCGGACTGATTTCCTGTGTACCAACTCGGACTGTGACCCCGTTTACGAACCCTCTCTGTTTGCCCGGACCTTATCGTTTGTTACTGGATTATCCCCGCTTGCTGCCAGCCCCGGACTTTTGGACTGTTACTGTTTATTCTCTGGATTTGCCTACGTTGCTCTCGATTGTTGTTGATTACCCCGCCTGTCTGACTACGTGTGTACTAATAAACCGTTTGCTAATGGATCCCTCGACTCCTGACTCATTGCTACAGATTTATTATCGATGTTGAAAACAGTTAATATTTTTTTGGAACCTGTGCTACTTTTTTTCAGGATTCTTTAATCAATAAAAGGTTAAAAAGAGCAGCATTTATTTAAAATGGAAAGGTTTTCTAACAATATCCACTACTATTCAAAAGTTTGGGGTCAGTACATTTTTATTTATTTATTTTTTTTATAAAATCAATACTTTTATTCAACAAGGATGTGTTAAATTAATAAAAGGTGACAGCATAGATTTACATTGTTAGAAAAGATTTATATTTGGAATTTGTTATTTATCAAAGAATCCTGAAAAAAAGAATCATAGGTTCCAAAAAAATATTTGGCAGCACAACTGTTTTCAACATTGATAATTCTAATAATAAATCAGCTTATTAGAATGATTTATAAAGGATCATGTGACACTTAAGACTGGAGTAACAGCTGATGAAAGTTCAGCTTTGCATCACAGGAATAAAATATATTTTAAAGTATGAGCGTAAGAGACTTATTTAAAAAACATTACAGGTCTTACTGATCCCAAACTTTTAAGAGGAAGTGTAGATATACAGTACACACACACACACACACACACACACACACACACACACACACACACATACACACAAACAAACACACCCATAGTGTTTTGTACATTGTCATTAAATGTATAAATGTAAATGGTCTGTTTTGACAGTCAACTCAAAACAGGAAGCCCTGCAGAAATACATTGGTCCAAAAATCCAAAATGTGTTTGTCAGGGAGCTCTGAAAGTGGAGATGAAGCTCTGAGAGAAGCAGCTGTGCGACTGTGTTACATAATAAATCTATCCCATTAATGTTAATGAGCTAATGAGGTTAAACCAGAGGTGCTGAGATGCTGCCTGACACTGTAGATACAAGCCGGGTTACAGTAAAGCTTAGTTGGGGCTGACAGAAAATTGAGTACAACTAAAGAAATGAAATTTTAGTGCACATTTTGACTTCAAAATTCATTGGGATAAAAAGCATTCTCACTCAGAGTTTTCTTGTGCCTGCTGAGGACCTCCAATGGGCATTTGTGACAGGGCCTGAACCGTTCTCCATTTATCAACAGTGTTTAAGAGCTTTAATGGGCCATAGACAGTCAAAACAGGGCAGCTCTCTTTGCAGCCATAAAGGAAATCAATGAGCTATTCATTAGTGTTGAATTTAGAATGCAAAGATTACACGGGTCATCTCTCTCTGTCTCTACACTCAACTGTCTCTCTCAGCTATTTAACATCTGACAAAATACATTTTACAACTACATACAGAAGTCAGTTTGGTAAATACATATTTATATATACACTGTGTTTTACAAACATTGCAAAAGATCCACTCTAGCCGGATGTTCTGTAGAATGAGAAAAAATTAGTTTTTGTTACAGACAAACTAAAAAAATGTATAATTAATTTCTGAAATTATATTTATGGTTTTGGTTCAAACCTTACATTTTGATTATAAATGAATCAAAAATATTTATTTTCCCACGGACACAAGCATTTATAGAAAGTAAACAGATTATTTATTATAAAGACCTACCATACTTAATCAAAATATTTTCTTTTGTTGTTAATTTCACCATAAACAAAGCCAAATAATCCTAGTAAAAAATAAATATATTTATTTGCATTTAAAATATATTTATTTCATGATAAGTATACTAAAAATAGATTGACATTTCTATGTACTATCTGAAAATACACTCTAATTGTAGTTATTGCATGTTTTCATCAAGCAAAAACTTTCACAAAATGCAATTGGGGAATGATTAAATAAATAAATAAATAAATAAATATTCATCTATAAAAAAAAGTGCACTGGCTAGGTTTTTAATTCCATACACGACATGTTTGAAACTTGTTAAAAGCAATTTTCATAATGGTGTTGAGGACAAAAAAATACTTTAAATATGACCTACAAACACACACACACACACACACATCCATACAAAACTAACTGGACAAAACCTTTGAAAGAGGATGCCCACTTCATAACCCCATAACATGTCCATGCTCACTCAGCCCAACAACTATTCTCTGTAAATGATGAATGAGACAACTAATTTTATGATTCCATAGATGTATGATGTATGGGAATTGTTTGTACTATACTGTTAGAAGAAAATACATTTGCACTGCTTTTTCAAGGGACCTTCTTTGAACCTTTTATATTTGCATATCCAGTTATATCCAGTCTGAACTAGTTATGTTCCTAATTTTACTTTGTTTACTTTAGTGCATTGCCACATAACCAAAATGTGTTATTTCGTTTGCATGTTTTAACTTCCTGTAGTTACACGTCTAAGAAGTGTCTTTGCTTATAACTGGAAAAGGAGTTATTTTTCTCTCTTCAGTTTCTTCCTGTCTAACACCTTAACCAAGACAGGCTACATAAGAAAATGCACAAGCACAATAGACTTGATTTTGAGTGAACTGCCTTTCCTGATAAAATATTTTTATTTTATTCTAACATATATGTTGTCATATCAATAGAGTAAACAAGGTCGCTGTACAAGTTCTCACTTTAGACTATGGCACAAGAGACAACATCACATTCTGTGTACTGATATTTGTTTGTTTCTTTGCCCCTAAATGTGCAAGAAGTATTATAATGTGATTCTAAAGTAGACTTAAATATAGGCTACAGTATGTTTTGTGAAGGGGGCTTGATAAGTCAGTCTCTTCTCTCCTTACGTTCATGGGCTGTGAAATGGAATTCACCAACAGTCAGTTTTGATGTACTTTTGAAGTTGATGATTTGGCACATTTTGAGTCTAGAAAGATGATGCTGTGTAATTTTCATTGATTGATTGATGGATTTATACATTCTTGTTGGGCAAACCAAAGAACATGAGAGGTATAAATTAAAACATCTAGTATGTTTCTGCTAACAGGTGCTGCAGGGCAGAATTCCCAAACACAACTTTTGTCTACAGTGCAAATGTAACAATACACAATTTGCAAATAAAAGTTAAATATTGAAGTAATACTTCACATATTTGAATTCTACGCACCACACCGTTTACTGCGCCTATCTTAAGACTTTAAATCCATATATAGATCTAATTTGTGCTGTCATTTACGGAAAAATCTACAGTGGTACTTGTAACAGTATAAAAAGAACACAAAGTAACCACAGTTTTGCATAGTGCATATCTGCTTTGGTAGCGCAACTTGTAGGGAGTGCACTTACGCCGCAGTGACCCTAGTTTAAATGTAGTGCTTCCTACATTCAGTGTACATATGTCTCTTGTCAATATTTCTCTGATGTTTTCTACATAAGTGAGTTAGCTGGTATGTTAGGAGTGTTAGTAAAAGGCAAATTAACCTAAATTATGCAATTATTTGTAAAGATTAATTTATTGCATTAGAAGCACAAAATAATGATGCCATTAGCACAGTTACTTGAAATGCCATTGCAATGTGTTTTAAAGTCACTAAAAGTAAAGGACAGTATGACTTAAGTTTGTTATTAGTGTAACAATAACTGAATTGTGTTTGTAATTTCAGCAAAATACATTTGAGGTTTATGCTGAGTGAATTCTGCAATTCAAAACTTAAATACAAGAGTGGATAAAAAGTTCCACTTTAGCACAAACAAGTATATTTAATACAACTTTAAACTTCAGTTACTTCAATAGTTGAACTTCAGCACTGTTTCTGCATAACTTCAAAATTTGTTTAGCTTAGCTTAATACAAATTTAAGTATACTGATTGTGCCACAAATACATTTAGTTATACTAATGTACATACAAATAAATTGTGCTTAAAGGATTAGTTCACTTTCAGAACAAACATTTACAGATAATGTACTCACCCTCTTGTCATCCAAGATGTGCATGTTTTTTTTTTCTTCAGTCGTAATGAAATTTAGTGTTTTTGAGGAAAACATTTCAGGATTTCTCTCCATATAATGGACTTCTATGGTGCCCCCAAGTTTGAACTTCCAAAATACAGTTTAAATGCAGCTTCAAAGGGCTCTTAACAATCCCAGCCGAGGAAGAGGGGTCTTATCTAGCAGAACAATTGGTTCTTTAGAAAAAAAAATGGCAACTTATATACTTTTTAACCTCAAATGGGAGTTTTTCGACATACCCTAACTGTATTGACCCAGATTACACAGACAACGTATGCATATCACAGAAACGAGACAAGACTAGCATTTGAGCTGAAAAAATAATATAAATTGTCAATTTGTTTAGAAAATAACCGATCATTTTGCTAGATGTTTAGAGCCATTTGAAGATGCATTTAAACTGCATTTTGGAAGTTCAAACTTGGGGGCACCATAGAAGTCCATTATATGGAGAGAAATCCTGAAATGTTTTTCTCAAAAAACATAATTTCTTTATGACTGAAGAAAGAAAGACATGAACATTTTGGTTGACAAGGGGGTGAGTACATTATCTGTAAAAAAAAAAATTCTGAAAGTAAACTAATCATTTAAGTATAATATTTTTTCACTAGGGAAGCTATAATTTGAAAGTAAAATTTCTACATTAGAAATTTCTATTAGATAAAACTAATACAATACAACTTAGATACACTGTAAAAAACAATTTGTTGAGTCAACTTAAAATAATCTGTTACCTGGCTGCCTTAAAATTTTAAGTTCAGTCAACTTGAAAAAAGTTTAGTTAAACTGAAATGTTAAGTTTTACTAAGAGACAACTTATTTGATATTATTTATACTTGATATTTGAGTTGATTCAACTTATAATTTTAAGCCAGCTGAGTAACAAACACAGCTGTTAAGTTTAACAAACAAATTTTTAGCTTAGTCAGCTCGAATATCTAAGTTGTCACTTAGTACAACTTAACATTTCAACTTGAATAAACTTATTTCTGTTGACTGAACTTAAAATTTTAAGGCAGCAGGGTAACATTATTTTAAGTTGACTCAACAAATTTAGTTTTTTGTTTTTTACAGTGCAGACATTTCTACATGTTTTAACCCATACGAATTGATATACAAAGCCACAGGAAGTTTAGTATAAATTAATGTATTTAGGTTGATTCAGTGGTATTAAATAATATTTTTGACTTCTGCACATCAACGCTGTGGTATCAAGCCAAAATATATTTAGTCCTTTTTTTTCTACAGGGGTATTATTTGCTTTTAGACAAAGTGAACAAAACCGGTTTAAATCGATTTGACCAATAAAAAATCACACGGTCATTTCACTTTTTTCAGTGAAGCCACACAATATCAATCATATGTCTTCTATCTATCAAATATTGCTGTCAACAGTATAAAAATACAAGTTCAAAATCTTGTAAAACAGAGCCATCAGCCTCTTGAGACTAACAAGAAAACCAGTAAAGAGGCCGATTGATCTGAAGCTCTGACTCTTGGTTCAGGATCATCGATCAGGTCAGCTTTAATCTCTGCTTGACATCCAAACAAAATGACCTAAAAGTGAGCACCAATGTTCATTTAGCATTTGGCATTGCTGCATTTGGTAAATCGGGTCAGATTATGCGATGTCAGTAAATCAGTGCATTTCAATGGAGAGAGAGAAAGAGAGAGAAAGAGTTTTATGAGTTGAACAGACCTAGATGGGTAATGGTTTGGAATTGCTTTCGTCCACCCCCACCACCATGCAGCTGCTATGGCTCTGATTTTTATATGAATTTATACATGTAGCTAGAAGGCAGCAACAGCTGTTAAAAACTTAGAATGGCTCTACATGATAGGCTTTAAATGTAAAACTTGCCAAACCTTGATGTTTATATGATCCAATAGTAAATCAATAAATTATTACAAAATGGCTCAGCTCTTTTTGAGCACACAAATGCACCAAACCCATGAAATACTACATGAGGGAAAATAACTTGTTACAATTTTACACACTTCAGAAATTTCCAAGATGCAAATGTGATTTACAATAAAGGATGAAGCTGCAAAACATTGATTCAGAATAAAACAGAAGGCCATCTGCCCTGCAAAACATGTTTATGTTGGTGCAGACTTTTTAAAGGGCTTCTGAATGGTTGTTGCTCCTCTGTGAGATGTTTTGCAGTGATAAGGATTGCTTCCCTCACAACCTCCTTTCACAACAGTACAGTAGATCCTCTGCCAGAGAGTTTAGTAAGGTTTTTTCAAATGAAACAGAGTGAGAGAGACGAAGCGATGGAAGACTGGAAAGCAAGAATGAACAGATTTTTTTGGCCCGGGGGCTGGTGAAAAGTGGTTGCCATGGCAGCATTCTGCCCACGACCCAGTTGAGTGCACCCACATCTGACTGTCTCCGCAATGCCACAGTTTCTACATGCTTCCCACTCATACGCTAGCCCAAGGGAAAGTGTGTGTGTGTGTGTGTGTGTGTGTGTGTGTGAACCTGGCCTGAACTGTGATGACTCGAAGCACAGATATATTGGTTTTGCAAGCTTTGGTCTATTAATAAGCTTCACAATTTTTGGCATAGTTTATTCAAAAATCGTTTTTGTTCCAAACCTGATTTTCTTTCATCTTTAAAACATTTAACGTTTTAATTGTTTTTGATCATATAATGAAAATCTGCATGAAAATCTGTCTGATCATCTTTGTTTCATAGCTGAATTTTGCAACATTGACACTGTTATTGAACAGAATTGATGCACCATTGAATTGAACTGATCTGAAATAAGTGACATGACTGTGTTCTGTAGAGCTGCTTTATAGTTCAAGTTAACTCATTGATGATCTTTACACAGTTACTGAACTGAGTCATTACTGAGCTGAGTAGTGACAATATTGTGTTTTGTAGAGCTGTTTTAGAACAGAATTAGAATTTTGTCTCATTTGATGAAGTTTGCATGATTGATTCTGTTTGTTACCGCAAAGCTGCTTTTAAACAATGTGTACTATAAAGTGCTGTAGAAGTAAATGTGACTTTGCTAAAATAGCAACCCCACTGACTTTCATTGTACATTAAAAAAATGTAACATGTAAATGAATATAATTTAGTATCGTAGAGTCAACCTAAATACATTAATTACATTATAATCATTATGATCACAAGCTGTAATAATCAGTGTTTGATGATCACTTTAAATAGATGTTTCTGATTTAACTTGTACAATTTAGATTTGCTGCTATTAATGTGTGACACTGCTACATTAGGGTTAGGACAAATATACTTTATTTTACAAAAGTAAAGGAAGGTAAAATACTGTGGTAAAGTATGTGTATAATTCAATTGATTTCAGGCTCTAACTTAAGTTCTCTTTCTTTTGTAAAATGGCAAGACTGATGACTAATTCGGATGACATTCTCTGTACGACAGTTCTCATCAGGGTCACCTCCTCCCACTTTGTCTCCTTTTCTGCAAAATGTGGAATATGTAAAAAGGTTCTATTTGTATTCATTAACCTACAAAGTCACACAGTCAGAGCCATGTCCTAATAATGCTTTGAGCTGTTTTAATGAGTGCTTTCCTATAGATTTAACTGTACCTTAAACAGCACTGAAATCTTCCAGTTAAATGTTTTCTTAATATTTAAGCATTCATGGGTAAGCACTGACCTCCCAAGCATATTAATTAACAACGCACTGTGTGAAAAAAAAATTCGAACAAAAATTCAAACATCTTTATTTAAGGATTGGAGAATATTTAAAGGGTCATGTGCATATTTCCGCTATAGGCCATTCCTTTTTAGGAGTGGCATATTAATTTGTAGGCCAATTTTCGGTTAACTCTGAGAAGAATTCTCTCTCAAGCGAGAAAAACACTGACACAATGTCAGTTTTGGTCGAGACACAGCCGATCTGTTCAAGCTGTTGGAGCCCTGCCATCTCTCTGCCCTTATGGCTCATTATACATTTCTCTTTAATGTTTGCCATTGGCAAAATGTCCCATATTCGCCCTGTGCAAAGACTATATACTGCACGCCTGTATATTCACTCATGACACAAAAGAGCTTTAGATTGAATGATGCTCATTTATCTAACAAAGCACCAGAGAATGGATCTATCATTTGATAGCTTGAATAACACTAGGTTACAAATACTGGCAGCTCCTTTCATTCATCTGTTTCATTACAATCCTTCATAAAACCAGGTATTACATTTCAGGAGTAATTTTTTTTAAATCAAATATGATTCAAATATTGCTAAATACATTAATCCATACCACTTAAACTACTTTACATTGGTTAAACCATGTAGAAAAAAGTGTTCGAAAAATTTAGAGCAAAAAAAAAAGTTGTATTTACAACTGGGTATTTTAGATGATACCCATGTTGTGATGTTAGAAGGATGACCAAATGATTTTGCAAAGTAATTGTAACTTTCTGTGCTGTAATTCAGTAATATTAAGGTGCTTTGTTCTAAAGAGCATTTAAGACCAATTTACACTGAACAAACACATGTAGACAAGCAGCAACAGACATGTTCATTGAGTTTTGTAGGATCAGTGTGTAACCCTTGTCTGTTACCATTGGTTGAAATTTATTTTCACTGATTAAACATGTTAAACTGACATTTGCTGGGTTTTGGAACATCTGAAAAGAAACATACTATAAACTGGTGACTCTGCATTGCTCTGCGTCTGGTGGTGTGGTGCTAATTGGATTGTGGACAACAAATGTTGTCTTTACATGATGACAATTTTAGATTGACATACAAAATGGTCAGATATTTTCCTTACATTGCATCCTTAATGTGATCACTTGCTGTAATAATCATAACTGTTTAACTGCACTGTAAAAAGTGGTTACTTGTACCAACTGTTACTTCAAAGAGATATTTCTACCTGATTTAACCCATAAAATTTAGTTTTGCTGGTATTAATGTGTGACACTGCTATATAAAACTGAAGGAAGTTCAAATTCTTTGGAAAAGTATGTGTATAATTCAATTGATTTTACTCTCTAATTGAAGTTATCTGTCTTTTGTCATCTGAAAAGATTGGTGAAGTTGATGGTTATTTTTATTCTTTTATCACATTTGGTGGAGTGGATTATTTCTTTTCTTTTTTATTTGGATACTTTTTCATTTTCTGGGCTCAAGAACTAAAGACTTACACATAAGGACAATACATCTCCCGTATAGATTGTTTGATCTTTTTCTGATTTGATTGAGTTACCAATATATTTAGTATGTTAACCTGCTTATATCTGTCTTTGTTTTCTTTCGAGCCTTTACACAGCTTTCTTTCTTCATTCATGCATTGAGAGTTGTCCTAATTTTAAAGTAATCACTGTTTTACTAAAGTTGCAAACCAACCCAAGTCATGTGACTTTGAACGACAAAAAAAGTCTTAAGTAGCATGGGTATATTTGTAACAATAGACAAAAATACATTGTATGGGTCAAAATTCTCGATTTTTCTTTTATGCCAAAAATCATTAGGATATTAAGTAAAGATATGAATGTTCCATGAGGATATTTTGTACATTTCCTACCGTAAATATATAAAAACTTAATTTTGATTAGTAATATGCATTGCTAAGAACTTCATTTAGACAACTTCAAAGGCGATTTTCTCAATATTTTGATTTTTTCTGCACCCTCGGATTCCAGATTTTCAAATAGTTGTATCTCAAATATTGTTCTAGCCTATCAAACCATACATCAGTGGAAAGCTTATTCATTCAGATGATGTATTTTTTGACTGTCCCATTGACTGCCAAGTACATTACACTGTCAAGGCCCAGAAACATATGAAATACGTTGTCAAAATAGTCCATCTGCCATCAGTGGTTCAAGCACAATTTTACGAAGCTACGAGAATACTTTTTGTAAACTGGAAAACAAAAATGATGACTTTAGTCAACAATTCGTCTCCTCTATGTCACCGTAGTGCCATTTTGGAAAGTATCCACTAGACGTAAACAACGTACGCTGTTCTGTATCAGCCACAACACAAGGATGTGCTGTTTTCGTTTGAATAACAGCGTAAATACACGTAGAAAACGTATCCGTGTATTGTGGCTGATACAGAACAGCGTACGTTGTTTACGTCCAGTGGATGCTTTCCAAAATGGGGCCACGGTGACATAGAGGAGACGAATTGTTGACTAAAGTCGTTAGTTTTGTTTTCTTTGTGTACAAAAAGTATTCTCGTAGCTTCATAAAATTATGGTTGAACCACTGATGGCAGATGGACTATTTTGACAACGTATTTCATATGTTTCTGGGCCTTGACAGTGTAATGTACTTGACAGTCAATGGGAACAGTCAAAAAGCTACCGAATTTCATCCAAAATATCTTAAATTGTGTTCCGAAGGCGATCGAACGTTTTACAGGTTTGGAACGACATGGGGGTAAAGTGATAAATTTTCATTTTTGGGTAGAGTAAACCTTTAAGTATATCTGCAGTTGTACTTCAGGAAAATATTATTAGTTGTTCCAATTTAGCAGAAGTATACCAGTTTAGTACACTAAAAGTACAATTGCAAGGTATTTTTATTAAGTATATAATATATAAATGTATGTTGTATGTATGTAAAATGTATGTAAAATTGTATGTTGTAGCATATATAACATAAAATAAATGTATTTTGAATGCATTTTAGTATATTTCTTGTTCACTAGGGAAGTTAAGTTACAAATCTAATTATGTTGATTTAGAAATATGAAATATACTTTTTGTAAAGCTGCTTTGTACTATGCATAAATAATGCAATATTTAAAATGTGTAAAATAACAAGATAAACAAGAAGCGTTTTATCATTTTCAATTCACTCTTACCAACTTATTTTGTGGGATGCAGTTTAAATTAAGCTTTTTGTGGCTGATCAGAGATCAGTATGGCTATATCTTCTGATAGTTAAGCAGTGGTTTCTGTAAGCAGAAGCTTGTTGTTGATCATGTGTGGAGGAGGTGAGGTCTGACCGCTGTGAGAGCCTGCTGAGAGACAGACAGTGTTTAGTGTGAGTAAATGGCCGTAATTAAGTGGACAGATTTTAAAGCTGACCCTCCTCTCAGCACCAACACTGTGTTGATCGATGCTTGATGCCATGGGTTTTAGACCCAGTTCTGCATGTGTTTTGTGTGTATGTGTGGTAGCTGACTGTCCATTCACATCCATCAAGGATGCTTGAGAGGAAACCAAGAATAACATTTGCCTTGACCTCACCCCTGCCCTTCTAACATACTCAAATGCTCATTTATAAACATTCCCACAAAATCATACAACATAAAGTCAACACAAGTTTACACTACTCTGTCTTTTATGTCTGAAAAAAGTATGGTGTGTGCTGCTTAATTAAAAAGAGCTAATGCAATACAATTGTAAAACATTTAACTACATGCAATCAATTTAAAATAGTAAAATGTTGACTATATCCATTTGCTTTGGCACTTTGGCATATGGTTTGTAATTGTATGAATGTTATTTCAATCAATCAATCAATACATAAATACATAAATAAATGTCTCTTCCCACCTTCACCAGGCTGAAAGACTGAACAGGTGGAACTCATTAAAACACAGCAGGGATCATATCATGAGGAATCAAACTGTACTTGATCTTTTAAGATTAAATATAGCATTAAAAAACATACCCAAATTTTCATAACTCAAAACTTCCCCAGTCAAAAAAAATCATTAATAACTAAGCACAAATTATTAATTTTGAACTTACATACAGCATAACAGACCATGTTTACATACTGATGCCTATTGGGTGCCAAAGGAATAGTCACCCAAAAAAAAAAAATTCTGTTAATCAGTGAGTACACAGTTTCTGTGCTTTCCTTCCTATCTGTAATAATATAGAAAGCAATAATGACCACGTAATAAAAAAAGTTACTCACACTTGTGCGATGCAACATTACTGCCAGAGCCAATATAATCAGCACAGCATTGTCTTTTAGTTTTAATCTGTCTGAAAATCCTGCATCGAGTTGCGCCTTGTTTGTAAACGAACCCGTGGTAAAATGAAGTACAATGTCCTCTTATATGTCAAAAGATCAAGGGAATTTTGATTTCTCAGTTTATGACCACTATAAACTTTGTTTTCATATCTGAAAGTCTTCATAATATGCAGGACAATGAATCTTGTTTTTCACAGAACAAACATCTAACAAGTAACATCTAAATGAACCAGAAATATCTCACATAAACTCACAACTGCAGCTTACCACTTTTTGCAGTGGGTCATTGTGGCTTTAAATATTTCTCTATCTGGACAAAAGCTTAATACATAAATTATAAATAACCATCACTATGAATACACATGTTTTTTTCTTTCTGATACAGAGATGAGAAAAAAGGGATCAGAGAACAGCAGATTGCGCACCAGTGGGCCGAGTGGAGAGGATCCATATACAGGAGGATGAATGGCATCATGCAGGAACAAGACATGCTGTGCCAACCTGCCTGTTATTGTTGTTCATACCTATACACAACACAAATTTACACAGGCACAGGCCAATATTCATACACAGGTACATTAAAAAACACGCAAAAACATGAATGCACAAGCACGCTTATGGAAGCACTCGCCCACACTCTCTTACACATACAAAAAAAGTGGCTAAACAGCCATGTGAGTTTGTGGCGGCAGATGGAGGCTGTCAGCATGCCCTGAGTGAGCTGTTCCAAATGAAAGGCACATGAGGTTGTCTTTCCTCTCTGTGATTACTCTCACATGCTCACAGTACTTGGCAATCTTGAGGAAGGGCTAGGCTGAGCATATCAGCATTTGGGACTGAGAACCGTATTAGGAGCTGGTCACAAACTGTCCTGTTCATTCAACAGCACAGGGGCATCAAGCCCCTTTCTGTAGCTCTGAATAATGCTTGGAACAATCTCAGGACAATGGTTAAAGTAATATCAAAGATACAGACTTAAAATTCACTCCATGTTATTTGATAAATGGTTCAATCCAGGTGCAAGTTCACCTGTAAAATCTCAACCAGCTCCAAATGGTTCTAATTCACATTTTGACAGCATGTAGTACTACAAAACTAATCATCAGAGACAAAGGGCTGGATATGAAGCCTTTAAATAAAAAATTGCTCTGTCTGTGTGAGCTACCGTAAGTTCCTGGAATCCCACATGAAACAACATACCACACACAAGATTATATTATGATTATCACACTAGGACATGACAGGTAGAATTACAGTATTATTCTGTACACACTGAAAAAACACTGAAAAAACAATTGTTTAAAGTCAAATACTGTTTAATATATCAACCTGCTAATTCAAACAAAATACATGAATTTATACCACCGATAGTAGTTTATATTCATATATCATGTAGAATTATAGAATGTGGCTGTCACTCTTATCTAAAACAAAATGGTGGGTAAATGAAATCGTATGTAGTACTCTAAAATGTATTGTACTGTTGTGTTGGGGGGGGGGGGGGGGTTAATGGGAAGAGATTGAGGGAGAGATAGAGAAAGAGAGAGAGAAGAGAATGAAAGTGGGAAGTAGTATGGGAACAGAGATCAGGGAAACCGATACTGGGAAATGAAAAGCCTAGTGTATAGACAGGCAGCACAAACATACACAGTGTTGGGAAGGTTGCTTTGGAAATGTAAAAGGTTACAGATTACAAGTTACCCTATTTAAAATGTGAAGTAGTTTAATTATTTTAATTACTTTATTAATGTAACTGATTACATTTGATAACTTTCTACATTTCTAATGAACATTTTTAACTTATTATAACTTGTTGAATAACTTGTTATTCAAACAAAATAAACCATGCAGGGTTAACTTTACAATAGTATTCAACACTGATTACTGTCAGACATTTAAAATCCTCCATCACCTGAATTAAGATTATAAAAAAAAAATATATATTTTAAAGCACAGCTGCCACAAAATCAGACTGTAGCACCTCTTTTTACTTTGAGATCATTCTGGGGTTAAATACAGATTTAAAATCATATCAAAATATAGTTTAATATCTATACCGTTTGTGAATTCAAAAACACCTAAATGCATTATTTTTTTTTTTTTTTTACCAATAATCAAATCAGAAGCAGCTCTTTAAGTAACAGTTGCAGGTTACCACTTTTTACAGTGCAGAAGAGAAATATTAAAAACACTGACAATAAAAGTGTAAAGAAAAAATATCTGGGGTGTGTTTCCTTACAACGACATAACTCACTGATTAACCACCATAGTATAATGCATTGCTGTGGAAACTAAATAGCTAGTCACAACTGTTTCCCAAACACGGTCTATATTGTTGAACCACATTGGTTCAACAATATAGGGTGGTTGTTAATGATGTCACACGCATGTGGTGAACTAATAACTTCTGCTATTTAACCAATTTGCAATCTCTAAGATGCTGTAATGAACAGCATTATTTGATGTTTGATTCTTCAAAAACTGAGCTTATTGAGGATGCGCAAAAATAGATTAAAATGCATCTGTTTCTAGCAGGTCGGGAGCTGTAGTTCCAACCAACTAAGTTTGGAGTTGTTCATAATGACAGAATTTGTTGAGACCATTGGCTAATGATGCTTTTGACGCACCCCAGATCAGTATATGAACAAGCACTAACCATCAAAAACAGATATTCTTAAGTAAAATAGTGAAAATGCAATTTTTATTTTAATTTTTATTTACTTATCTTTTTAAAGGTATCTTTTGCTGCCAAAAGTAAGCTATTTAAGTAAGTAGTTATTGTACTTTATAAGTAATAAGTAAAGCTTAGCATTAAAAAAACTGTAGATACCTGTGTCCAGATTTCAGTAACTAACCTTTAATTACATACTATTTGGTTTACACATACTTTTTTATTTTTCAAATATTTTGAATGTGTATTCGTTCATTCATCTCTAATTACACTCATAAGTACAAATTACTCATTAGTAATGCCAAGTTCTGTCATGAAATGGTACAGATGGTGCAGGCTGATGGGTCGTTTATGCAAACTGATGATATTCACAGCGTTAAACTACTTGGCAAAAGCTGATTGGTATATGGTGCATACGCAGCCAATAATCTTGCTGCTTTACATTTAAATGGCTGGTTAGCATCCACCAGAGCATTTCACAGCGTGCTTTCAGAGTTCCTGTGAAACCCTCCACTTCACTAGCTCCTCCTGTATAGATTTGCTACGAGTTATTATATATACTTGTGCACCAGCAGTATGTCTTAAATACTCACAGCACCATATCTGAGTGAGTATTGGCAGTAGCAAGTTCCTGTACTTGCTTTGCAACAGCAGCAGAAGCAGCAATAAACCAACAGCAGCAGCATTTCTGCCAAGACCAAATACATTAACACTGTCTGTCATATCCATTACCATGCTAAAATCTTCAGAGAGCTGTCATGATAGAACTATATTTGTATCTATTAGTACCCCCCAGTGTATATGAAGGGTTTTATAAAATTACTTGAAAGCAATCTGTAGTGAATTATTTTGAGTAACTTCCCCCACACAGCTATATTGAACACTTAACACCAAATAAATGTGCCAAGAAACTGAGAAAATGCCATTATCTGAATGTTTGTGCAACAGTTTGTTCATCTTTAGCATGGAGAAGTTATCTAAGCTGTGCAAGTGTTTATGGTCCAGCCATGATTATCATTTGTAGTTTCTGAACATCCACAAGTGTACTTTAACGTCAACAGTGGCAAGATTGTTCTAAAGGCTAAAAGCAGACCACAAAAAGTGTTTTCCATTATTGTACAGTAGACAAAAAATGTGAACAGTTATTTCCTGTGAGCCAACTTAGTGCTACCCATCCTATATATTTCCTAAATGCAAAATCAGATGTTAAAGATACAATGCCTCTTACAGTGACGAGAGATCATTGCCATTTTCATTTTTATCTTTCCCACCTTTAGTACTACTACATGTCCCTCCCCTTTCAAATCTCAAGAATGATGTAATCCTTTTGATGTGGAAAGTGCAGGAGTTATGTAAAAAGAGAAGCGTGTGCATGCCGCCTCTTCTGCTCTCCTTTCTTTCTGTGCTTGTGAGAGAAAAAAAGAAAGAGCGACAAGGAAAGAGAGAAAGACTCTATGCTCTGTCAATTCTTCCATCATTGGCGTGGGAAGCACAGACAAGTACCCAAGTACGCTATCAATCAAGAGCAATTGTTGGCACATCAGAAAGATCAGAAAGTAAATCAAATGGTAATTAATAGTTTTGAAGGGCCATGAACAAGGTGTCCAAAATAAGGAATGATGAAAAAATGCTACATTAACAAAAGGCAAGCACATGAACCTGCAGCACTAAAAAGCACTTGTTTATCTGGTCCCTGGACAATTTTTGCAACCATCCAGTCTATTATGCATATTCTGAATTATCCAGCAATTATGAAATGTGTGTCTTATTTATCTTACAGAAATTTCTGAAAATGTAGGAACTGTTGCACAATGTAACTGTCATGCCAAGTATTTCAGTTTTTATTATTATTATTATTATTATTATTATTATTATTAAACAAACTCATTTTAAGGCATTAAAGGCAACATTAAAATTTCAACTGACTTAACTGTCATGCACATTTCTGAGTAGAAAAGGGGCTTGCTGAAAAGAAAACAAAAAAATGGAGCAGGACTGTGATTTTATCCATTGGTTTTTGATTAGTCTGTGATGAGAGGATGTTGCATACTAGAATGGAGGCAGATTTGAATGCAATTGGTTCAACTGCAGCACAACTTCTGCATATGCCATCAGGGAGGAGTTCATATATATGCGTGGATGAATTGTTTACAATAAAGCCAGTAACATGCATTTAGAAAATTAATCAATTCAAGTCCATTTTGATTTAATGTCAATTCTAAAATCAATCGCTCCATCCAGGTTTTCTGCACCTTATTACTGAACAAAGCATCAAAGCAGCTGTTTCAAAGTGTTGCCTTAAAGGTCAACTTCACAGCTGAGAAGATGAGCTTTTAATAAAATTGGCTGTCTAAACGAAAACATGAAAAACACCCATAATGCACTTTGGCACAGCCCCTCTGCTAATCTGACTATGGGCGAGAATACAAAAATGCAAAACATACTGCTCATTTACATACACTATTGACAGTGTAACAATAGAAAGTTAGTTGAAGATTGGCAAAGTTATCCTTCAAAGCTCAAACAAAGACCATAGAGAAAGCATCTGCAGCAAGCTGACCTGACAGAGACCAACAGTTCTTGCAAATATGTCAATTTTTCATAAAGACTACTTATCTTATCTTAGTTGTAACACCATAGGACAGTCTCTCTCTCTATAATGTATTAATCTAACCATGCTGGCGGCAAAATTGTTCAAAAATTAACATGGAGGACAGGATAAGAACACAGTGAGAAGAATAAAGCCATATGGAAGGATCTGCTTGAATGCCATGATAGCCAGGATTTTATGAGCAGTGAATATTACAAAGATGGTTTACATCTCCAGTGGTTCACGGCATAGTTATATGATGAAGCAAATGCACCAGTGGGTGGAGTAAAGGAGCATCCTCCTTGTTGCTTTGATGCTTGTGGAGAACTTGGACTTTATTGCACAATAGCACAGTTATTAAATCCATAACTCAGTCAACACAAAAATATTGTACAAATAGTCCAGAAGCATTAATAAAAAGTCAGTCGTGGGGAGGGTCAAGAGGGGAGTCCTCGAGCACTGCTTATGTCATGATGGGTTTTATTATTACAGAAAACCTTGTTCAGATAATCCTGAACCAGAATTATCTCTGAACTCATATCACAAATAACCCGTATTTACAGACACACACACGCGCGATTTATGTACAGTTGTCTGATATATGAGGGCATGTTTTCTTCAGATGCTGTAGGTTACACTACACTACAGTGCTCGTTTACATATTCAAAGCATGTATTTGGTTTCCGTATCTGATACTTTGCGAACGGAGTAAAAATAATTCAGTGTTTTTTGATTTTGTCAAAAATGTTTACAGCAAAGGAATTCATCAAATTTATATATCAAATTTATCTCAACCATATGAATTCTTCCATTGGTTTTAGCAGCGAACACTACAGCAATGTAAACAACACCTTCAATACAATGCGACACCTCCACCTCGTCACCATCAGCAATACTATCGACACAAAGACAAAACAACATTTAGAATATGCCTAATATGGTGATACCATATGAAATAGTATAGCATTTATTACTGATGCATCAGACAAAAGATATGTGTTTTTATTGCGGGAAGTAAATCACTAAGGTAACAGGAGCAGCCCTTATTCAAATCATCACTGGCAGCGATGGAAACGATTCTCCAAAGACGCAGAGGAGAAATCTGACATCACCAGCGCTCCAAAGGTAGCTTAAAAATGCGCATTCCCTAATCGAATAAACCACGTAAAAGAATTTTAATGTTAAGTGAGTGACACGAGGAGGATCACTATCACCTCAATCAATAAAATATTCGATTGATTCGCAAATGAACGGCGCGCAGAGCGAAGCTTTAGCAAATAGGTTAAGCCGCTCTCTAAACATTTAGCACCAGCAGAATAAATCCGAGTCGAAAATACAAAACAAAACGAATGCACAGTCACAAACCTTTGCTTTCTTCCCTTTCATCCTGATTCTCCTCAGCCGTCGTTTCTGGTTTCATCCCATCCATTTGGAAACGAGTATGTTGGATACACTTCCCTTTGCCTGGTCTCTCTCGCTCCAAAATAGGAGTATATTTTACAGTCCACCTCAAATATGTAAATGTTTTGTCAGAACGGATTTCGCGCAGATAATTGGTTTATAAACGATACGAGCTCAGCAGTATGAGGGTCTCGCGTAAAGGAAGACTATATAACCTACAAGCAGATACGCGGAGGAGAGAGAATCCGTGAGAGGCGAGGAAAAACAGCCACTCCACTGCCAGTCAGGTTGACATAAACAGATAGTCCCAGCTGTAAACAGTCACACATGCTCCCTCTCTCTGTCCCCCTCCCACCCCGAATTGATGGGAGGACAGAAAGAATAAACTGTACTTATTAGGACAGGGGTCACATAGATATGAATTAAAAGTGATTTTTGTTAAGACCAGTAAAAGCACAAAGACGCTTTAACTATTATTTTATTCTAAACATCCACATTTAAATGGTGTGTACCCCTTGGATCTTCTAATAATAAAATAATGGTCAAACACAAAAAATACCATCTGTCTGGAATCCTCTTAAACAGTATTAATTCTCATGCACATGACCTTCTGCTGCATTCAGCTAAACAAAAGACTTGCACGTACTGGTAAAGTGCAACTGTCCAGGAAAGAGAGCACACTAAATACCATCTCTATCATTACCATTTAAGGAGCCTTAAAACCCAGAGGGTATATAATGAGGTATTTCTACAGTCCCCCTGTTAAAAAGCAGACCCTCTTGAGGAGTGTCACATTAAATCCTGATCCTAAAATAGATGGCACCCTATAGTTTATATAGGGTTACTGAATGTACAGTATACTTGGACATGACTAATACTAATAGCATGGACATGACTAATAGCAGAGCTAAGTAATATACGCTTAGTGTGATTTCCAAATTTCCTAAAATGTATTTTACAATTTATATACTTTTTACCCTCAAACGCTCGTCCTGACAGTTAGCAAAAAACATGCAAAGAAGATCAAACGACCTTTACAAAAAAAAAAAAAAAAAACACAACACAACAGCGATGTAGGACGATTTTGAAGCTGGAGGAGAAAATAAGATGGGAGTTTTTCAACATACACTAACTGTCATGAACCGGAATACACAGACTTCACGCAGAGCAAGTCAAGATGAGTGTTTGAGGTTAAAAAGTATATAAATGGTACATTATTTTAAAGTAACAGATCGTTTCGCTAGATAAGACCCTTTCTCCTCGGCTGGGATCATTTAGAGCCCTTTGAAGCTGCATTTAAACTGCTAAAAATGTTTTCCTTAAAAAACATATTTTATTTATGACTGAAGAAAGAAAGACATGAACACCCTGGATGACAAGGGGGTGAGTATATTATCTGTAAATATTTGTTCTGGAAGTGAACTACTGCTTTAAGTGGTGCTATTTAAGTGAAAAACATTATTTAATATTGCTTAATCAACCTAAATTAATTATTTTACACAAGTAAAACTACTTTATATGGCTTATGTAGAAATATAAATTTAAAGTAATAATTGCAGGTTACCGCTTTATGCAGTGCAAAAAAATACAAAAGCAAAGTCTAAGAAAGGCGTAAAAAGATTACTGTCCACCTCATTAAAACGCCATCCCTCCTCAGGCATT
The DNA here is from genome assembly GCA_033026305.1 of Cirrhinus molitorella. NCBI lineage: Eukaryota > Metazoa > Chordata > Actinopteri > Cypriniformes > Cyprinidae > Cirrhinus > Cirrhinus molitorella. Next base: position 22,254,778 of record CM065120.1, read on the forward strand.
AAAACACAGCAAGTAAAGGAATGCAAGTAGTAGTGGATGTGCTGTAAACAACTTAAAACTTCTGGTGGTAATTTAGAGTTCTTACCTCCTTTAAAGTGTCACATTTTACAAGCAATTTAGGATGAAATATACAGCTTGTGTCAACAAATTTGAGCCTGTGAGTCAATCTTTTACTTCCTGGAAGGTTGCTGAACAGAAACAACCTCCTCTTGGTGGATGAGGAGAGATTAGAAGATCTTTATATACACCTCTCACTGAAATTATATATAGTAAAGAACAGATGAACAAATCAGAAGAATTTTTGTGTATTTTACATTTATTCGAAAAATACTTGCCCTAACATAATTTTTTTCCACAGACAGTTTTCAGTTTTCAGGGCCACCTCTGAAAAATCTCAGAGGTGCCTCTTTTCTTTGTTTTTGCTGCTCTTTGACATCACAAGTCACATTTAAGACTATTGGGGGGGTGGAGCCAAAAACCATTGGATCCAATGGGACACACTGGAACTCGTCATGAGGTGGAGCTCAGGGACCTTTTGCTCTGACATACTACAATAATCTCTAAATTTGTAGGTCAGCGTCACAGATTAAATGTTTGTCTGGTAGATGAGAAATGGTGTCTGGCACAGTTTATCTTCTCATCAAAAAAACAAAAACACATGCACACACAAAGCTATTATTTGTATCAGAGAACTGATTGTTATTCTTTATTTAAAAGGTGTAACCACCGCAACACACTTCGGCCTAACTGATCCCCAACCTATTTCATTAAGATCAAAAAAGATATTGGCCATGGTGTCAAAGTTGCAAGCAATAAAAAAAGGAGAGGTTAATTTTGTAGAATTTAGTTTTCATTTTGACATGAAAGAACGCAATTTGTTGCTCACTGTCAAAAAAGCCAAACTAAGTCAGTTGTGGTTTAGTTTTGGAAAAAAAAACATCCCTTTTCCAAAGGGGCAAATATTTTTTATAGGAATTGTAGTCCTGCCATTTTTTACTGCAAAGCCTTGGAACTTTTTGAACTCTCTTTCTCAGGTCAGAGGCTCTTGGTCAAGACAAGATGTTTGTTGTATCTATTTGTCTATAAAAGTGAAATTGTTTTCTGTACACCCTCAGCGCACAACAGCACACTCCCCCTCAAAATAACTACATAATCCCTCATGGTTGTGCAGTTTAATTACTCTGTTCGCTGTTTATTAACAGGAACAATAGTTACATTTAAGGTCTTTACAGAAGCTCAGAGTAAGAGCCATTTAGCTGACAATAGAGAAAATAATGGATGAACGCTGGCTGCAATTTATGTTGCAGAACTTCATAATGCCAACAAACTGTCATTGATTGGTTTGATGACCCAGTCCATTGTGATTGGTCTACTGCATGCAGTTGTCACGTCATAAACTCATCTTGGTCTAGTCCTACACCACCTACAGTATCTGCCACACTTTATAAGCCTGTTCTGTTTGTCATCTCATTGTTGGTTCTACTTGTCTCTTCCTGGATGTTATGTGTGTTCCTGTGTTTTGTTTCTGGATTACACTCTGTGGATTATACTAAAGACTTTACTTTTGTATTCCTTCTCGTTGTATGCTCCTTTAGTATACGTAACTGTGACAGAAGAACCGACCAAAACAAGTTAGCTGCTACCCTTTGTTTTGTTTATCGTTGTGTTTTTGTTTTGTTTTGGGTTTTTTTTGTTTGTTTTGTTTTGTGTGTTTCCCCCATATGGATCCGTCTTTCTTCATCCTCCTGCTGGAGCAGGGGGATCGCTCTCTTGAGGACCATACTAATGACTTCGCCTCTTTGTGTGAGTACATGCACTTCCTGGATAATAGCCTCTGCAAGTTTTACTACGCAGGACTAAACCAAACCACCAAAGCGCTGCTATCCGGGGAGGGTCCTCAAGAGAGCCTCCAGCGCTACATCGACTGGCGTCCTGTGGATCTCCCATGACCATTGAGACCGTTGCGAAAGGACACCAGCCCCACTCCCAACCTAGAGCCGGGCCTTCCATCACCCGACAGTGCGGAGCTAGAGCCCAAGCCCACCGTGGACGGAGAGTCAACCCGGCGAGACCATCGAGCCATCGCTAAGTGGAGCGACAGAGCCGAGGAACACCCTGGAGCCTGAGCCCTACATGTCCGACCAGGTGCGAGAGTCGGCAACAGTGACCGCGGCAGTGGATATCGACGTGGAGCGAGAGGGGGCTATGGATAGCCCCGTCCACTGCACCACTGCTGAGGGTGAGCTAATACTGAACTCTGGGGACTTGATAGACTTTTTTTATCATCATAGACTTCAGCCAAGAGTTCCCACCGACCCGCCCTATCTTGCCTAATCCATGTGTATCTGCCATGCCACCGCTGTCACCGGACAGCCCTCTTGCTCACCCTCAGTCCACCATCTGTGCAGGTCTGCCCATCACCATCGGTGTCATGGCTTGAGGAGCTCTCACCATCGCCTCCAGCCTTTGAGTCCCGGAGTGCCTCTGCCCTCCGACCCAGCGGCTTAGGGCTGCGTGATTTGGAGAAAAAATCTAGTTGCGATTTTTCTAATCAAAATTGCGATTTGCGATTTAAAATGCGATTTTACTGCTTCTTAAAAGTGCTACAGGTTTGATGTGGTTTGATTAAAGTTGCTCCATCACGTGGCAATACAACAAATTTATATCAAAACAAAACAAAGCATAATTACAGATGTGTTCGTGAGCCTCACGCCATAAACCTTCGTTTAGACATAAGGAAATCAAATTGTAGAATGCACACAGCACCGCCAAGCGCTTCCCGCGACAGTTAAGACGAAACCGAAAGTAAGACTCGCACGTGCATTGAAAAGCAATTTTAAGAGAGCGACTCCCCAATGCACGCAAATTAGGCATTTAGGTGCCAAGTCGTCTGCAGGACTTTGCTCTTCTGCAGACACACTTTGTTGGGAAGTTCCACTGTGCTTCCTCGTCCCTACGGCTCCGCCCTGGTCAGTCATCATCCCGCCATCACCTCTGGACTCCACTCCTCCGGATCATCGCTTCTCCACCTCTGGCTCCACCATTGCCCCCCCCCCCCCCCCCCCCTGTCAGCCCTTCTCTGTTCTGATGTTACTTCTACAGCGCAAGGACGCGTCTTCCAGGCGCAGGACAAAATGTCACGTCAATAGTCATGGACTCATCTTGGCCTAGTCAGTTTTGTATTTTGGTTCGTTCAGTTTCCTGTTTGTCCTTATTTGGTTTTGTACCTGTTTCCTCCCCGTTATGTCGTCATCAATTAGTTAACCACACCTATCTGCCACACTTTATAAGCCTGTTCTGTTTGTCGTCTCATTGTTTGTTCTATTTGTCTTTTCCTGGATGTTACGTGTTTTCCTGTGTTTTTGTTTCTGGATTACCCTCTGTGGATTATATTAAAGACTTTACCTTTGTATTCCTTCTCGTCGTATGCTCCTTAGTACACGAAGATTTAGATTGTAAATTAAAAGGAGTTGCATGTTCACTTTGTAAATGGTGGGTCGATTACAAATCAATGGGAAACAGATGGTAGTTTTTCGACATACCTTAACGGATTTACCTTCACAGTGCAGAGCACAGCATCTTCTCAACATGATGCCAAACACAGGAATTCAGAGTCGACTCTTTCTTTTGGACTATAACTTTATACACTGTGCACTTTCAGATTTAAAACTTTGCAGATTTTTTTTTCATTCACTTAGAGCTGTGTTGCATGAAAGGCAATTTTCAAGTATCCCTACTGTGGATTTTTTAATATAGGACATGACATGTGGCCAAGTATGGTGTCCCATACTCAGAATTTGTACTCTGCATTTAACTCTTCCAAATGCACACATCTGGAACAGTGGGCAGCCATTTTTGCTGTGGCATTGGGGATTCGGTGCCTTGTTCAAGGTTTTCACCTCAGTTGTGGTATTGGGTGGAAGACTGCGCTATTCAATCCCCCCACCTACAACCGCTACTGAGACTCAAAGCTGCGACCTTTAGGTTATAAGTCCGACTCTCTAACCATTTACATGGGGGCAGTCATGGTCTGAGTAAATATGGTCTGAGTAAATATTTATGTATTGAACAAAGCAATATTTTATTTTGGAGATTTGCACTTTTTAGCCATTATAAAATTTTATTACATATGGGGAAGATACCTTTTAAGTTTTGTCTGATAAGCAGCCCGTTGTGTAAAGGCCAAAGTCAAAATGAAACAAAAAATCTAAATAAATAGCAGACTATTCATATTAAAACCAGATTTGCACTGGAACAATGGCACAATTTCAATGCACCTTTCAGTTGGTCTGCCATTCAAGTATCAGAAGTACTAAAAAGCAAGAAGCCTAGTTCAAGACTAGCTTCACATCCATCTTTAATGTTGTTTCCAGATACTTCTCATGTGTTTCATGTGTGTTAGCAAAAAAAAAAAAAATCTTTTAATACATTAGTGACACTAAATGCATTTGTAGTGACTCAAGACATGTGACTCAAAGCTCAAATTTTGTTTAGTGTGCATTTGTTTAGTGTGTTTTCACTGCAGACTCCTCACTGACCCCATTTTGAATAGGTCCACTGGAATCTTATATCACATATTTATGTTTATTTAAAGGCCTGTTGATACTGATAAAATGCAATCCACAGAGTGCATCAGAAAGGTCTATTTATACCAAAATCCACAACATATTTATTGGGCTATATTAGGACAAAATTCACTCCCATATGATAGTTGGCGCTGTTTAACAAACACACCTTCAAAAGGTCGACTTATCAGCTCTCACTGATAAGAGAGAAAAATAAATACAGTGTCACCCATGTATCAATTTTCTTCAAATTCAGAAAAAAATAGACTGAACTCCACTAAAAAGCATTGGATTGCGAATATGTGAATAATTGCATTCAGTGTAAATAGGTCTTTAGAAACCCCTGCTCTAAGCCCATGTGAAGTAGGATTCCTAGATGCATAATAAAAACTTTAAGATTGTGTGTATAGTTGCCTTTAAAAATATAACCCCACTGAGGGTGAAAACATTAGTTAACTTCTCAAATTCTCAGAGAAGGGGATGTGAAAACTAGGTCAGAATTCAACTTATGTTGCTGAACTGATCACAGCTAAAACAAAACCAACACACTGAACACAAAAATAGTTTCATCTGCATTAAAGTCTGTTCACGTCAAGAACAATAGCTATAAAGATAACTATAACTATAACAGAATTTTCTCTGAATAATCTCAATTTTAAAGTTTGCGTCACTGATTCTGTTATTTTCCTGTTTAATACTGCAAAGCTGCTTTGATATGATCTTGTATAAAGTGTGATAAAAATAAATGTAACTTACAAATATAACTATAACTATTCTACCTCTTCACATATGTCAGAAAAATGGAAATCCAGACATATGGTTTGTCTAGTCTAGTTAAATTGAGACAGAACAACCCAGTGGACACATCTCTCCAGTAATGAGCCCATTACTGTTATTTTATGTGCCCTGACTAGAGAGTTAATGTGGAAATAGGGGTTACAGCACACTGAAAGGTTTCCTTTTGAAGTCCTGTAAACAAAAAAGCAATTAAAGTTGACAGGCAGGGCCTAGTCCTGTTCCACTTAGGAGGGAGGTCTTCAGTGAGACCAGAGTGATGCCTTAGAAGTCAAAGTTTAAAGATACTGCAAAATGAAACAAAGAAAAGGACTGACTTATGAATTGTGAGATAAAAAGTTTGAGTAGGAAGAAATACATGCAAGTTAAAGATGAAGTGTGTCATTTGTCATTCAAAGTTAAAACACTGTCTCCTATTCCAGCGTATTATGCAGGTAGGTTTCCTTCAAAACATGTGATTCTAAACTCTTTGACTGTTACATCATTGCTCTATGTGTTTAAGCAGCCCAACATAGCAACACTGGTTACATCAACCAGTGGGATTGAGAAGTAAATACTCTATTTACTATGAAATCAACAAAAAAATTTCAACAGAACAACAAAAGAAAGACACAAGGCTCATGTGCTCCCGTAATTTGTGTTTACAATATCTATCCCTAACTAACCCCAGATTTTTATGCAACCCACTTGGCTAATTTAAATAAGTCCTTTAAGTACTTTAGTCCTGTTGCACATTTACACAGAGTACTGCTGTTTAATGCCAACAGAACTCATGACAGTGTCTCTATAGCAACATGTTAGCACTGCTGAGAGACAAAAGTAGGAATGTTAGGAGACGTTTTAATCATTCAATACTGGTATGAATCAACACTCGGGTATTGCATACAGTATCTACATATTCCATATGCAGTATCTGGTTTAATGCCATTTATTTCTCATTAAACGATCATAACATCTTATCAAAAGACAGTCACACTTGTTTAAGTGAGTAGTTTTATATGTGTTAGATTGCAGCTCCATTTTAAAATGCTATAGTCAAGCAAAAGATCAGTTATCTGTATCAGCACAGTAAGTGCTGAATTATTGATTAGTATCAACCCTTAAAATCCATACATGTGCATCCCTAACACACAGACACAAATATGGAACTTGATTATTAATTATTAATAATAGTTCTGACAGATACTTATTTTTGTGGATACCTTGATACATTTTTCATCCTTCTCTGATAAATAAAAAGTTCTACAGATGTTTTGTAACATTAAAAAACTTAATGTGTTCTTGCTAAAAAAGTATACATTTCTTTATTATTATTATTATTATTATTTTAAGGATCATGTGACAGAACATTCTGCTTTGCATCAGAACATTACAATTTAGAATAACTTTCCATTTCTAATAATAATAATATTTCATAATTTTACTGTTTCCTTCATATTTAAAAAAAATTGCATCATTCCAAACTTTTTACTCGTAGTGTATAATTCAATTATATCACTAACATACACAGAAATGCATGCACAAAACAAATGCAAAAAGAAATAGAGTTTGTATCTGATGCCTTACTCTAATCCAAGTGGTTCAAAAAGGCTAAATAGGCTGACAGCTTGGGTGGGTTTTACTCCTCAGAAGCATCCATGATTATGTGCAACTTTACAGGCTCATGCCATCAGCTGTCAGTTGTGGCTATGTCTAAACCAAGTAGTGGGACACAGAGACAAAAAAGAACATGGTATATGAACTAGGGAACCATCTTCTGTTAAACCTGCATGTAGAAAATATTTTGATCTAGCTTTTTAAAAACTTAACAGGGGAATTTACTCAAAAATGAAAATTCTGTCACCAATTTCACCCCCATTTTGTTCCAAATCCAAAACAATGTCAAAAGAAGAATTTTTGAAGAATTTTGTTAACCAAACAGCTGATGGCTATTGACTTTTAATGAGCTCCTTTCACACATACCGTCTTTCCTGGTAAATTACTGGTAACTTACTAGGAGGAGATCATGTGTGAATATGATCTTTTCAAAAATACTGAGAAGTTGTAACATTACCAGTAAATTACTGGTAATGTGCTCTGTGTGAAAGCAGAATGAAGATTACCGCTATGAGCATGTAGAACACACTGAGAAATGTCTGCTTTGGTCCAAATTGGCCAATCATAGTGTTCTTATGGAGATTACGTACTCTGAGCTGTTTATTAGTTTTTATGTAAATATGTGCTAGATGGACATCTTTGACCATTGTCTCATCTTGCAGTTTTTTCAATGTGTCACACTCAAAACCCAACCTTCTTTTCCATTCATCAGCGCTGCACCTCTGCAGTTGGATACTATTATGCACGTCTTGTGCATTCTGTTTGAGCATCCCCTTATGCCTGTCACTCAGACTTCAAAAATGTTGTCAAAATGGACAGAGAGTGAAACTAAAGCACTTCTGCTCATGTGGGCGCAGTTTTTAAAGATTGCTTCCGATGACTGACATCACAGAATTTACTGGCATTTTGGTGCTGATTTGTGAATGGTCTCTTACCAGTAAAAAAAAAAAAACAGAACATTGTTGCCTGTGTGAACAGCATATTTGTGACTGGCAAGGTCATACTGGTAATTTTACTGCAATTTACTGGGATTGGTGTGTGAAAGGGGCTATAGTATTTTTGGTCAATCACTACCGTCAACTGTTTGGTTATCAACATTATTCAAATATCTTTTGTGCTCAACAAAAGAAAGAAACTCACACAGGTTTGGAACAACTTGGGGGGCGAGTACACACATTTAAATTTTTGGGTGGACTATCCCTTTAACTTAATTATATGATACTAATAGGACTACTTGTGTAAAACACAGCCAGATCATAAAACAGACAATGAATTAACAATGACTGTTGCTGAAAACATAATGAAAACTACATAGGGTGTAGCTCCAGGACTTTACCGCAAAGTTGGTATTAACCTTTGATGCTGACAAAACACTTCATACTGACAGTGCAGGTATGATAAATATAACCACAAAACTAAATAAAAAATTGTCAAAGGACTTTGATCTGATGTCCTTTAAACAGGCCAAACCTTCTGTTCTGAGAACTGCACAGTGAGAATGGAAGAGAGTATTTATTATCTCATCAAAAGCTCATTCAGACCTCAGCAGATCTTGTAATTCACTATCAGTTTTCAGTTCACCTAAAATAGGCCAAGAAATAAAGGTAAAATATCTTTCTGACCCCCTCTAAATGATCTGTTGTTAGGTTTAAATCCCTCTTTGCAAACCCATAATCCTTTTGGCCCAGATTCCCTAGGGCGGGGTCTTAGGATGACATCACAGCAGTGGGCAAGCTGTTCATTCCCTAAGTAAAAAATATCCGGAAGCAATGCGTAATTTTAATCAAAACTTCAGACAATAAAAACGTTTCTTTCGTATATTAATAGAAATGTTTAATGCACTGCATGCGCTTGCTAGAACTAAAACAGAATGTGACTTTTGTCTAGTATTGGGGGAAGATAAATGGAATATTCAGGCAAAGGGAACCAAGAGATTTAAATATTGGTCTGTATTGTTCTATTTAAAATATTAAATGTTGGTTTGGTTTGTTCTAACCAAGAGTAAGCGATTCTAATGAAAACATGAAAAGACTAAGGCTACGTTTAGACTGCCAAAAAATGTAGATTTTTTCATTAAATGTGACCCAAGTGTGTTTTTTGCATGACAGTGTGAACAGCACAAACCGCGTGGAATCTAATCTTTTACAATCAGATCTGAGCCACTTCAATAAGTGGTTCTAAATCCGATACAGGTTAGATGAATCGCAATGCGACCTCAGTCTGAACAGTCAGATCGGAATTCATGCGACTTTTAGGGAAAAAAGGATATGGACCCACAAGGACCTGTCTCACCGGATCACTTCACCGAATTAGTCCACTCACTCCGAGAATCACTCCTTCCCTCTGCCACTGTCACCTCACCACCAGCCAGTCCCGTGGCTCGGTCAGTGACCTACTCGGGTGAGGCGGCCTCCTGCAGCAGGTTTTTACTACAGTGCTCGCTGTATTTCAAACTTCATCCTCACCAGTTCTCCAATGACCGAGCGAAAGTCACCTTCATTATATTCCTGCTCGCTGGAAGAGCTCTTCAGTGGGTTGAAGCCCTGTGGAATTCTCTGTGGAGTCCTCTCATTCACTTGCTGGATAACTTCTGCAACCACTTCCGGGATGTGTTCAGTTAAGCAACAACCGAGATAGGGCAAGCAGATTCATCAATACATGACTAAACTCTGCCCTTCCGTACGTTTTCAGCGAGCAGTGGGTGGAACGAGACAGCTCTGTTTGCGGCTTTTTGGCTTTTTGACCCTTCTACCAATCTATGAGGACACATATTCGCTTGCCACAAGGAAATGCAACCTGCTGCAAACGCCTCACCCGAGCTCACTCTATCCGTTCAATACCTCCGTTAGAGCTGTAATCGGGCCTTAAAAGTTAAGCCAGACCTGGCCCGAGCCCATCAGAATTCGGCCCGAGCCCAACAAATACATATTGATTGACAGCTTTTTAAAAGCCCGAACCCGTTTACAGCCCGACATTATTAAAATGTGTACATGCACACAGCTTTTGTCAAGAATGAGTAATTTGTACATGTTTAACATAATTTATTCATGAATAACGTAGGCTATTGGCCACTTGGAAGTTAGGGGAAAAAAGAATTAATTCTCTGTAACATCTCAGCACTCTAAATATGCCTAGACATACACTTAGCTTATAAATAGACCAAAGCGCCAATAAAAATGAGTCTTTCTTAACAAATTAAATTCAGATAAATTCTAAATTAAGATGGGTATTTGGCAATAACCAAATTAAGATAAAGGCTCCGCGGGATTTGCTTTGCCACTTTTCTCCACAATCCAGCCTCAACGCGACGGTGACTAGCAGCAGAAATTTAATAAAAGAAAAATGCCAACATTAGCCTATAAACACTGTTTACATTATGCATTTAAGACTCAAATAATATTTCGTTCTCCATCCATGTGTGTTCTTCTCCAAGAAACTGTCCCCGGCAGAGCAAAACTATGACGTGGGAAACCAGGAGCTCCTCGCCATCAAGCTCGCCCTCGAGGAGTGGTGGCACTGGCTGCAGGGCTCCCAGCACCCCTTTCAAGTTATAACCAACTAAAAAACCTTCAATATCTCCGTCAAGCCAAACACCTCAACCCTTGTCAAGCCCGCTGGGCGCTCTTCTTCACCCGGTTTCAATTCACCATCACTTACCGCCCAGGAAGCAAAAACACCAAAGCCTATGCTCTATCAGCCTGAGGAACCGGAACCCATCCTACCTTCATCCGTTTTCATGGCACCCATCCACTGGGCACTCAACAGCCAAATCCAAGCTCCTACTCAAACCGTGCCAGCTCTGCCGGGAGGTCCAGAAGGGAAAACCTATGTCCCAGTCGCTCTATGTCATGCCCTTCTGGACTCTGTGCACACCTCTCCTGGATCTGGGCATCCAGGTGGCCACCGAACCCTCTCGCTCCTTCAACAGCGTTACTGGTGGCCCAGTATGGCCCGGGATGTCGCTTGCTACGTCAAATGTTCGGTCTGTGCCATCTCTTTCAACCCGTCGTGGAGTGGCTGATGCCACTATCCATTCCTTGCTGGCCCTGGTCCCATCTGGGGATCGACTTTGCCACCGACTTGCCTACCTCCAATGGGTAAACAACCATCTTTGTCATAGTAGACCGCTTCTCCAAGGCCTGCAAATGAATACCTTTGCGGGGACTATCTACTGCCTTAGAAGCGGCTGCCTTAGAGGCACCCCCTCCGCCACCTCCGCCTGAGACTTTCCCCAACAACATCTACAGAGTCAAAGAAATCATAGACTCCCAGTGACGAGGCGGGTGTCTCCAGTACCTCGTAGACTGGGAGGGGTACGGTCCCGAGGAGAAATTGTGGGCTGACAAGGACGAACCTTAGACCATCTCTCCTCTCCGACTTCCGTCTGGCCCATCCAGATTGTCCCACTCCCAGGGGGTGCGGCCGTCCTCGTCATCGGTCTCGAGGGGGGGAGGGGGTAATGTCACACAGTCACCTGCCTCTCCTACCCTACCAGCCTCCTTCACACACTCTCAGTCACCTGATTACTAATTACACTCACCTGGATCCACTTTTAAGACTGTTCCTATTTGATTCCGTTTATGAACTCGCCTCCTGTGTTGGAAGCCTTCCAAGTTCTTGTTGATAAATATCTGTGTTTTCTGCAAACCTCTCGTCTGCCTTACTCCAACTGTGACAAATAGTAATTATGGGATTTATTTAATGGTTGGTTTTGTAAGCAAAAGTTACCATATTCAAAAAGCATATTCAGTTGTTAAAGAATCTAATGTGAGTTCAACATTTTCCAAATGTAATCAGTAGTCATTTAAATGATGATGTTGAGAAGTATAGAGTATGGCTTTAAAGAAATAATTCACCAAAAAACAAAAGTTCTGTCATTAACTCACCCTCATGCTTTTCCAAAGGCGTAAGACCTTTGTTCATCTTCGAAACACAAATTAAAATATTTTTGATGAAATCCAAAAGCCTTCTTCTGACCCCTCATAGACAGCAATGCAACCGAAATGTTCCCAGGACACGACCGAGACATTGTTAAAATGTAATTAAAACTGAATTTAAATTTTTTGAGTGAACTATCCCTTAAAGTTCAATAATTATTTTGTCTGATTTCAGGCAGAATTACTAAAATCCTGATGTCATTTCTTATTGTGGTTGAAAAATAGTTATACTGGTACAATGCCTGGATGATGATTACTTCTGATTTGAGTGCTTCAACACATGAAGTTGGCATTTTTATTATAAGCATAGTGTATTGAATTAAAAGTATATCACACCAGTGTAAGCATAAGTATGCATGGTCAAGGGTGCGCATTTTTATAGCAAGTTTACTTTTTATTCCACTGTGCATTTTTTTATACATCAGTCCCCAAGAGCTCTTTTATGTAAGTTTAAACTACCTGAATCTACCGGATAAAGATTAGACCTGACAAAATTCTTGGCTTAGTGAAAAAGGGCATCTCCAGCAAATAAAGTCACTTATTCCCCTTGATAACTCTAAATGTCACTGAATAAGTGATTTGATTTTCTGTTCAAAATTAAGTTTATAATTGAAGACTGGTGTTATCTACAGTGACCTTTTCTGTTATGCTGCACAAAATGAGACTTTGCAGTAGCTAGAAGGCAAAGATCTGTGGTTATAGCAGAAGTAGTGCTTTGCATAATGGACACAGAGGTGTTTCAGACTGGATAAACAAGATTTCATTCATAGAGAATGCAGCCATAAGCTCTGCGGTGATGGCATAGGTTATGCGAGTAGGATTATGCACAGAGGGATGCTGTTGCTTAGAAACGAATGCTGCAAAGTAGCTAAATGAAATGTGACATTACGCTCAGTGACTACACTTTGTACAGCGCAAATGCTCTTTTCTCAATCACCAGGTATATTGGCATTCACACAAGCAGATGATGTTTAGTTTATTATAAGGGTGTGCTGAATTTTTGTTGTCTGCTGCTTTAAATGTGTGAGCTCTTTAAAGTGGATTCTGATTGGAGGTCAGTGTTTTTATGTGGATATGTGGTTTTTATAGTGATTCCAACACTATCGTTCCACTAGTTATTGTTATTGCTGTCCCTATTCTCATAGAATTATGATGTTTATTAAAACTTTATAGTTATAAATATAGTTATCTTCATTGGTGTGATGAATAACAGTCTGAATAATAACAAATCTGATGTTGTTTACAGACTAAAACTTTGGACAGCTGTAGTGCAAGAAAGGTTGTTTCTTTGTTTTATCCATTTATTGCAGCCTAAAAGCACAAACAAATTCCTCACTTAATTTAAACCATTTCACTTTTTGCTTAAAAAAGTAAGAATGTGATGGAAAAAGAGAAGAGAGTGAAAGCATTCACTCTAGACTTTAAAAACATGTTCGGTTTTGTATATGAACCTAGAATTATGATATAAAAGTAGAGACAGAGACAGCAGAGACAGAGTTATCGACCAATCACAGTGTCAGAATAAAGTGGAAGAAAAGGTTTAAACTTGCTATGAAAACACACTGACTTAGAGGAAACCTTGTTTTAACCAACACTTCCAATGGAATTTAATTAGTTAAGTCTGAATGAACTTCTAAAGAGTATCCCAGGCCAAAATCGAATTTGGTCAACATATAAATTGAAAAATCTGGCCCACAAGGGCCTTGTGAAAGAATTTGTGTCGATTAAAATTGTAACTGAATCTGTTCCTGAACTGTTCAACAAATTGTAGACAACAATCATAAGGAGTAGAAAAATCATGAGCAGATTCTATGAGACAATTTGCAAAATTCTTTTTGCAAATCTCCTCACTGAAGTTCAGTGACATAAACGTTCAATGATCTGCAATCGTAAAACAATCTGTCCACCATGGGAAAGCAGAGTATTGATCAAAACTACTTATTTAAATGCCATATAAGTGCCTCTATTAAGCAAATCATTGCCAATGTCACTTAATATATCATGTCTATTAACATCTGCAGTAGGTGTCAGAAGGACGCTTCCATAGACTTTTGCTGACTAGGACAAAACAAAAAAAAAAAACAGATTAGAGAGAGAGAAAGTGAGAATGGGAAACTTTAGGCTCTGACTCATACAATAAGCACTTTAGTCCTGGTCCTCTAAAGAATAACATTCTTCCATTAAGAAATACAAAACTAATATCACTCTCTTGAGGGGAATTTGTAGAGCAGCGATGTGCCACTTAAGCGGCAGTCTTGGTAGATTCAGACAGCTGGCAAAGAATTTGCTTTATAACTAACCATTCCAAGGACACAGCTGGGACAAATGAAAGAAGGAATTCTTTCCCATGAATTAGCTCTGTTTTGCATGCTGGATAAGTACAGGATAAACAAGCACACAGATTCATAGCAAAGCTCATTAATGGCACTCCAACTGACTGATGCATGCAGAAATACACAAAGCAGAATTTGAAAAGACTAAAATGAGGCAAACATTGTTTTTCTAATAATAATCTTTGTCTGCTTATTACTGTCTAGCTCAACTAAAACTCAAAAAACACTTAAATAATTATTCAAATATGGAGAAATATTAAATACTTGAAATTAACATAAACCTAAACGGTATACCTGTTTCTAATATATACAACTGGCTAGTATGTTGTCATTTAATGTAAAACCGTTTGTGGCTTTTAAACATTTTAAACGCGTTAAACAAAAGAAGAAAAACATAATTTTGGAAACCTCTGCTGCACGCAACAACAAAACAAACTGCATATTAACGCTATCAAATGTTACATATTACAAATCATTCGCTGCTAGAGCAATGGTTGCAGCTGCAAACTAAAACGCGCCTCAAAACTAGAAGAAAAGAATTAAACGTTAGAAACTATATGGAGCATACGCGCTTTTGAGGACGCACTGACCACCATGCACTCACCCATGTTGCGTTCTCTGTTTTCGGGGGGCGTTAGTGTAAGTTCGGCGGGTGTTTGAAGTAGAAAGAGTTTCGCTCAACTGAACAACTGTGTCGCTCCAGTTTGGGACCATCGCTGCGATGACGTCACTGTTTGGGGTCCCCGGACGGGGCCACTCTTTCATCCATTAGCGCAATGATGGTAGCTATGTATTGCTAGTACCAAGTGGTCATTAGAAACATATCAGCGACAAACCAATGACGATAAAACAGTTCCATGCTCGCTCATGGTAATGAAAACTAATGGGAAAATGATGCATTCTGTTTATACATTAGAAAAGAAAATGAACGTTATATAGGTTACACACCAAACAAGCACAATTTTTTTCTAGCATTTAATGTTGTGAACTTTGATACTGAACTTGTGGAGAGCCCAGATAGTACAACAGAATATAAATTGCCGGATGCTCAGAGAAAACCACCATGGCAACCACAAGGCAGGCTGGGAACTCTATTCAGTTTTGGCCATTTGGCATTATGCCAGCATGGCCTCACTAAGTGGGCAAACAGAGAAGCTCCAAATTTCTCAGATCCTGATGCCTGTGGAGAAAATGTCGGCAATGTTGCAACACTTCATTTGGGGGTCTCATATTTTAATAGCTAATCTGGAGTGTCACAGTTTGCCTTTGGCTATTTAAGAAAAAGACAATAAGAGACTGTTTCTAGGAGACAGACTGCACCTTAGTTGTTAACTAATGATTAGAACTACATAAAGTTCATTTAATGCAAGTTAATCTTGACATAAATGAGCTCAACCTCTGTGTATTTTAATTAAAGGAATAGTTCACCCAAAAATGACATTTAACAGAAAATGTACTCCTCCTTAAGCCATTCAAGATGTAGGTGAGTTTGTTTCTTTGCGGGAACAGATTTGGAGAAATTTAGCACTTGCTCACCAATGGATCCTCTACAGTGAATAAGTACCCAAACAGTTCATAAAAATAATCCTTCAGTCCATCAATTAAATAAACAATCCTGTATCCATAGTAATGCAGTGAATTTTCATTTCCAGTGAATTTTCAACTACTCCTTTAATTCATTTTGGAAGTTTTCAACATGCAGTAACACACTGATGTAATAAGTGATGTTTGTAGTTTGTAGACTCACCTTTCAAAATCAATTCAAAAGCAGTCAAAGAAGACACCACTAAAACAGTGATCTTTCTTAATGCATCTCTAGAGATGGATGTTAAAAACAAGAATAAATGGGCAAAGATCTATTTTTTACTGGAAAACTAAAGCATAATAAGCACTAAAAACAGCACACTGCCACACACATTTCAATGCAATACATTTATTAATCAATCAAAGCACATTAATTAAACAATGAATTCTTTGCATTAAAAGAGGGAATTTCAATGTAAAAACATCACAGAATAAGCCGGCAAACACTGTCTCATGTGCTCATGTAAGATGCAAAAAGAAGAGACAGACAAAACACATTAACCAAAGACTGTGGGGGAGGCAATGACCTAGTTAGGGAGAAATGACTACATGAAAAGCATGAAAGCAGCCCTTCCATCATTTACATGATTTCAGAAACTTTGAAAAGACAGAACAGTGTCTGTGAATCCCAGTACATACAGACAAATGTACAGAGATCACAAACGAAAATGAACATAAGTGGGGAATTACACAACTCAAAATTTCAGAGTAGTTTTTACTGATCACACTGAACTGAATATTTATTAAAAGTACTCTCTAAATGCAGAAAATCTGTTTATAAGGACCTAACATGTGTTGGTGCTGTAAATGAGACAGGTCCTCACGGATGCTAATTTAATGCATCACTTCCGTACTGTCAGAACAGCAGTTCAGAAAACAGTTTCTTTATCTTGTGATGTTGTGCAAGGCATACAAATGATGGAGTCTGATCATCCTACAGGTTTAGTGGTATAACAGGCCAGTACTTTGGCTGTTTTTTGTCACAGTTGCGGTCGAAGGTGAGCTGCATGGCTGCTTCCATCCCTTGAATCTTTGCTGCATCTTTACCATACAGCTTCTTCATCTCTGCAGTCCTCCTTTCTCCCGGACGCTCTGAAGGAGGCAGGCTGCTGCGCCAGGAAACTCTGTGCAAGTCTTGGTCAGCTGGAACATACGAGTCGTGCTGCTCTGCCTCCATCTGCTGTTGTTTCTCTACATAGCAGAGAAATAAGTAAAGTCATGACTTGGAACATCCCTTAAGGCTTTAAGTCAAAAGATCAAAATAAGTGTCTTTTTAAATAACCTTTTTAAAGATAAAAACACAAGATCAAGCTTGGTATTTTGGTGCGTGGCCACCGTAATGAGAAAAACATTACATTTTCTACATTATAAACAGTTGCATATTTTTCATGTCTACTATACCAGTGGATTACCAGTTTTCGCTTAAGGATGTAACATAATTTGATGTAGTTTAATTTGTATGTTTATTTTGCACCTTCTGTTAATTATTATCCGGAATAAAGCCATGTCACACATGTTGGAAGCGGTCCATCTCAATTGGTCCAAAAATGTTAAAGTTGGTTGCTTTGACAATTCATTAATTTGTTCTTTCAATTATGTGGCCTCATTCTCCCTTTCTTCTTTTCTACCTTTTGTTCTGTCTCTCTGGCCATTCCTCCAGCTCTCATCCGCATTCATTCATTTATTCATTTATAGGTGATTACCTCTACAATACATAATAAATAATATTCATTAGGTCTCCATTTAAAGTTTGCCTTCAAAACCAGTGATTTTTTTCACCTCCCAGCATAAACTATTGTGCTTTTTTCATTATGAATATAACATGCACTTCCTCACCACTAAGAAATAATTAAGAGAAGTCTCAAACCTGAAATGTTCTGCACATGCACTTAAGTACCTAAAGTAAATTTTGGACTGATATTCAAACACCACCATTAGAAACTGACAGTAAACATGGAACTTTACAAAATGTTTATAAATTTACATATACTTTGAAATGTGCTCTAGAGCAGGGGTTCTCGGTTTACCAGTGGTAATGGAAACCTCAGTCTCCAGAGCAAGTTCTCAACTCTCACCCTGCATCCCAATGTTCATGTTATCCATTCTAAAAAGTATGTGAGATTAGAACAAGTGCATAGTATGTGTAAAAGAGCATGCCAAAAGTGTGGATCCGTGCACACTCTAATGGCTAATATTGCCCACAATTCATTGCGCTTTGGCAAAGGATTCAGTTCAGAACCACAAACACAAATAAACAGCGCTAAAAAAAAAAACTTCAAACATGGTGGATGTGTGTGACTGACAGTTAAGTAGAGAGCTTTAGATAAAGGGGGTTGAGTAATAATCAACATTTAACCTGGTAAAAAAACAATTTGAATTTGAACTTTCATTAACATCCATTTGGCCATTAATCTTTAAATGCATTATTATGCAAAAAATGAGGGCAGACTTCTCTACATAAATACCCATGGTTGGCAGATCAACGTGCTACTGTCTTTTCTTTCCAATGCGAATAGGAAGTTAAATTAAATTAAATTATTTACAGGCCAGTTTACAGTCACAGGGTCCTGCAGAGTTCAGCTCCAACTCTGATCAAACATACCTGAACAAGCTAATCAAACTAGAAAGTTACAGGTAGACAGAATTTGTTGTTAACATTGGTAAAACCATATTTTGTTGCGAAAGATGAAACAAAAGTGGATGCTGTTGGTTAACCAAACAAAATAAAAATAAGAAAATAACTTAAAAGGTTTTACAAAACAAAAACACAAAAAAAAGTAAAACTGAAAATGGCAAGTGCGCATGGAACCATCATAAATTAAGAATAGAATAATACTTAATATTAAAAATCTTTACATTAACTGACTTTCTCTTAATGCAGTATGTTAATGATGACCGTCTGAGGTCTCCCAATGGGTTGCATTATGCACAATTTATAATTATTTGATTAATTAATCTGGCTTGTTTGATTAGGGTTGGAGCTTAACTTTGCAACAAGTTATTTTAATTGAGTATTATCATACAGTTAAAAATCACTGTTCTACAATGTTCTACACTGTTCTACAATGTTGTCAACCAAGTTTAAAGGGACAGTTTACCCAAAAATTAAAAAATACTGTAATTAATTACCCTTATGTTGTCTAATGCTATAAGACCTTTGCTTATCTTCGGAACACAAATTAAGATATTTTGATGAAACAGCTGACACGTTAAAGGCCCAGAAGGGATATCGTTAAAATAGACCACGTGATATCAGTGGCTCAACAGTAATTGTATGAAGCTACGAGAATACTGTGCAATTGTATTCAACAATTTCTTCTGTTCTGTGTTAGTCTTCGTAGAATTCAGAAAGAGATATCATCAAAAATATCTTCATTTGTGCTCCCGAAGATGAACGAAGGTCTTATGTTTTTGGGACAATATGAGAGTGAGTTAATAATGACAGAATTTTTATTTTTGGTGCACAATCCCTTTAAATATGAGATCACATACCATCAAGGGAGTTTTCAACAATGAATGAGTAATCCCAAAATGATTGCAGTAAATTATTAGAGTGCACCTCTCCTTTAAGCAGGCTTAGTGTGTAAAACAGATGGCCAGTGTGAAGAGACTGCATGACTGCAGTGGGGACATTCTGGGATAATGAGCTTGGCACAGCACCGCTGCTCCTTTCAAGCTCTCATCCAACATTTCCCCACATAAAAGAATTATCTAAGCAAATCAAATTGGAGAAGAGACGATTTTGGGTTGTCTGTGTCTTCCTGATACTTATCGTTCCTGATTCTCACTTTATAACTGTTTGGTTTTTGTTCTTCTATTGTATAACATCTACTTTTATGTATGTTTTTTTTTCTGCTGTCCTCTGTTGAGACAACCTATTAACTTGTTGTTTCCATTTTCCTTTGTAAAGCAACCTTGAGGTCCTGAAACGTGGCACATACAACTTTATTGAATAATGATGATGATAATACTAATAATAATAATAATAATAATAATAATAATAATAATAATAATAATAATAGTGATTATTATTATGATAATACTAATAATAAAGTAGCTCAAAAGAGATGACTTATACAACCACCATGTTCCAGAATTAAACAAACCTAAAATAAACTAAGTTAGCAATAAAATGGTTTCAGCAACAGAAAAACTAACTCTAAAAAAAACTAACAGAAAAAGTATCTCTATCTTATACAGATAAGGTCAAAAGTTTACAAACACCTTGAAGGATCTGCAAAATGTTAATTATTTTACCAAAATAAGAGGGATCATACAAAATGCATGTTATTTTTTATTTAGTACTGGCCTGAATAAGATACTTCACAATAAAGAAGTTTAAATATAGTCCACAAGAGAAAATAGTAGCTGAATTTATAAAAATGACCCCGTTCAAAATCGTGCAAGATTTTTTTTCGAAGATCAGGGTAAATTTAACTAATTTTGTCTTCAGGGAAACATGCAAGTATCTTCTGTAGCTTCTGAAGGGCAGTACTAAGTGAATAAATATGATATTTAGGCAAAATAAGAAAAATGTATACGTCTTCATTCTGTTTAAAAGTTTACACCCCTGACCATCAGTGAGCATTTGAACCTTCTGTAATAGTTGCATGAGAGTCCCTAAGTTGTCCTCAGTGTAAAAGGATGGCTCCCAAAATCATATATTGCTGGAAAGGGTTCAAATACACAAAAAGACTGAAAACCCTAAGAATTTGTGGGACATAAAGGATTTTTTCTGAAGAACAGTGGGCAGTTTAACTGTCCAGGACAAGAATCAAGCGTATGTAAACTTTTAAACTGGGTAATTTTTTTTTTTTAAATTGAACAATTTTCTCTTGTGGACTATATGTAAATGTCTTATGTGAAATATCTTATTCAGGTCAGTACTAAATAAAAAAATAATATGCATTTTATTTAGGAAAATAATTACCATTTTGCAGATTCTGCAAGGTGTATGCAAACTTCTGACCTCAACTGTAATGATAACAATAATGTAAACCACGTGGTGGTCCTAATATGGAGTGAACTTCAAAAAAGTGCAAATTCTTACAGCTGAAAGTTTAGCTTTTATAAAAGTTTCCACATATGTTGTTAAACACTTACTGAGTTCCTGTCTGTGTTGCTCTGTCTGGGCAAAGTATTGTCGCAGCTCTTCTGAGATGTCCATGTTACTGACGTCACACTCAATCTGGCTCTCATCTGAACTTTCCTCCGCCATGTCACTGTCTGAATCAGTGGCCTCACTCTCGCTTTCTTCTTCTCTACCTGTCATTCTGTCTCTGTGACTGTCCTTCCAGCTCTCATCTGCATGCCAATCTGAGTATCGCTGGATGGCAGGGGGATACATGGCATACAGTGCCTGGAAGTAGCCAACCTCCAAAGCTTTTCTGTATGCCTGCTTATGCCTCTGGTGCCAGCTCATGGCCTGCTGGTAGTGCCGCCAATATCGGGCATAAACCGGTTGAGCATACCACACCTCTCCATCACCTTGACTGGCCTGAAACACAACAAACATTTCTGATGTTGACTAATCAGTAAAAAGTGCTTGAAATTATCACTCAGTGTTAGAATGCAGTATCAATCATATTGTATAATATTGTTGAACAATCACACAGAACTGTAAGACTTACCATTATGAAGAGGAGACTAGCTAATGAAATCTATTTCTGCATCTGTTAGAAAGAAAGTCAATAGATTTATTTCACCATATCACCAGTAAACATGTATGTACAGTGGTAGACAATGGAGGCGAATAATTTTTCCATAAACGAAGTTATGTAGTAACTTCGGGAGTGCTCTTTAAACAGCACAAGCGTACTATCAAGACTTCAATAATATAACGTACTAAACATTAAACTTAAACTAGCATTGTTTAGTTGCACTTCTCACCACTCACGCCTCCCTCTGCCACGAGAGACAGTAGAATCAAGAGTTGTTTTAAGGAGGAGACGGCAAGCTTTCGTTCAACGACTCGACCACGTGATTATTGTAGACCAATCATTTAATGGCTCTGGCGTTATCGGAAGAGTTTCACGACAGCCGGACTGCCGGAGCTATTTAGATTGTACAGCTATGTAACTCATTTCTTGTCTTTATGTAATTTTGTTTATTCCCCATATACAGTGTATTTGTTTATTTTAGTTTTTGTTAACAGCTGTTTATACATAGTTTTGTTGTTCATCTATTTAGTGTTTACTAAAAACCTTCGACAGGTACAAACATATTAAAGATTAGCGGCAAGGACCTCACTCTTCCACTCAAAATCACATTATTAAGCGTGCTGAGACATCTCCTCATAGACTTCCACTAAAACAAAATAACATCTAGTCTCATGTTAAGCATTGCTGAGCAAGACTGAAAGCTCCGCGTGTGCGGAGGTGGTTCTAGTAACATCTAACCACACGTTGAGTAGGTGTAGAAAGAAAAATTATATTAATAATTTGACGACTGTGGCAGATGGAAGCCCTCTAAATAATATTGAACAATAATAGTATCTCACCTGCGACATCTACAGATGGAAGCGTGCGCGCGCTCGTGATGACGTAGAACGCAGATTCGCAATTTCTCATTCGCATTGGACCGTTCAAGATGGCGGAGTATCTTGCGTCAATTTTTGGTACAGAAAAAGACAAGTAAGCTATATAATTTTTTTTGGAACTGTGCAATATTAATTGATATGTAGGCTAACACACCTGTTTGTCTGCTGAGCTTTTACATGCAAACACAAAACAATGTTTTTGTATGAGATGTAAAGCTTCCGCATTGCTCATGCTGCAGGTTACAGCAGTGAAATCAGACACAACACCGCCAATATGAAACATTTTTAAATGTATATCTAATGCATTGACAACATCAATAAATAAAAGTATTGATTCCTATAGGTTTTCAGTAGTTGGGATTAAAATACTGTGGCTTTGTCCGTTTAGAAAGTTACAGTCTGACACTTTGATCTTATGTCACACTAATGTCAGTACTTGTACCTGTCATGGAACAGTTTGTGTCTTGTTCGTTCTTTCTAGGGTCAATTGCTCCTTTTATTTCAAAATTGGAGCTTGTCGTCATGGAGATCGGTGTTCTAGATTACACAATAAACCAACTTTCAGTCAGGTATGTTTACATCTCAAACTGTACACCTGTTTGTTTTTATTTACAACCTTATTAAAATTGGTTTATTGATGTTTAAAGTCAAACCGACTTTGTATGTTTGCAATGTAGATTTTATTTATTTTAAAGGGAGAGAGAGATAGATGTATAGATATATATAGATATAGATAGATATAATATAGAGATATCTTACATTTACAGACTGCTGCCACACACATTCATGACATTTAGTGTACAGAGTCCTTTGTAGTTCATTCATAGTTTCAGTAGTGTTTATGACTATTTTTGTGGTAAAGCACCTGAGATCTGGGGCCTGTGCCATGAAGCCAATCTAACTGGCTTCAAATTAAATGTCACCACATAGCAAAAGACGTTTAAAGACAAAATTGTCTGCCTTTTAGTGATGATTAATTATTGAAATTATTTTATATGATTTATATAATTTCCATGTAATTATTATACCCATAATCCATTACACATTTTTAGTTTAATATATATATATATATATATATAGCCAATATGTTAATTATTTATATACATATTTTAATTTCTCCCTTTGCAGACAATCTTGATACAAAACATCTACCGTAACCCCCAAAACAGTGCACAGACAGCCAACGCCTCTCGGTGTAAGTCCCGCTTTTCCATTATGCTAGCTTGTGGGGTAAGCAAGGAATTCCACTTCATTTCAATTTCAGTTAATTGAGAAAACTCAAAGCTGATTGGTAGGCATCCTCAGCACTAATAATCATAAAACATGAAAACTTGCTGTTGCCAAAGAACAGTAAAAATGTGATGGATTTGCTTTTACGTAAAAAAAGACCCATAATATGAGATTTCCAAGCAATTAATTGATGCCCCTTTTCCATCGATATGATTCCTGGAACCAGGGCCTCATTTATAAAGATGTGCATTAAATGGTCCTAAATGTGAACATACAGCATTTTCTGAAATATTCCTATGAACAATATATACAATGTCCATCGTTAATTATAAATTCCACTTGATCTTAAAATGTTGTGTAGTTAGGTAAAGCTTTTTAAACAACATGAGGTTTGGCTAGCTATTCCATTGATGCTTGCAGTAAGGAGCAGTTACTGTGCATGCAATAAATTAGTTGAAAATTGTCTAATAGGAAAAGCATTCAGCATTGATCTGCATAGGCCACATGTGCTGTACTTGCATTGTGTTCATCTACTGAGATGCAAGGAAATTAGAGAACTTGCAAAGAAATGCTAAAATAAGAAAAAGAAAAGAAAAGAAATGCTAAAGCATAAAAAACTGGCAACATATTGATGGAAAAGGAGTATAAGAGGTGCTGGAGTTGTGTGGATTCCTGTCTAGAAAAGATAATTTGTTGTTTAATTTAAAGGTAAGTATGAGTGCAGACAGTGCCACTCACCTTTATTTCTGTCCAGTAAAGGACTCAGCACTTTGACAAAAGCAGACATCTTTTTTTTTGTTTTGGACATGATAACATCTCTTTAAAATATTTAATGATCTGCCTACACGTATTTATAGCCCTTGATTAAAGAATGTATGTTAACTAAGCTGTGCATATTTACATTATTGTTTACAGAAGATACTTATCTGCTTCATCAAAGCCCTGAGACCTTTACATACTGGTTTTCTTGTCATCTTGGATGGATCTCTGACCGCTCCTGCTGACCCCACTCTTCCCAATTCACTTGTTTTCATGAATTGCCTAATTTGTAATGTTGATATCTAATGTGGTCTGTAGACCTGGATGCTAAACAGTATTAGAGTTTCTTTTACAAAGATGCACATTTTGTATTTCAGACCATTGTCCTCATGAACATATACCGTAACACTCAAAACTGCCCAGTCTGCTGATGGTTTACACTGTAAGTTGCCCCCCACTTGCTTGCAGGAGTCTGCGGCACAGATCGTTTCTTTACGACTGGCACATATCAGAAGCATCCATAAAAATCATAAGAACTCTTCACACTTTTCACAAAAACTGCAGTGATTTAACCATGGTCAGATGATTAGAGGTAAAATGAAGGTTTTTTTAGTTCAGGTTTTAGAATTTGCAGACACCTTTTTTATCCCCAAGTATGCATCACTTCTAAAAATATTTGTTAGGGAATTTTATAAATAATATATAATAATGAGACATGTAATGAGAAAAACTTCAGATTCAAATTATCAGGGGAACAGACTTTGACCCATAGCATGATTAGTTACAAACTGATAAATACAAAGGCTTTTTGTGTGTCTGCCAGATTGGCCTGAATTTGTTTCCTGTCTGAATTCTCAGTTTAAAATTCTCAGTTCAAATATATACAGTATCTCACAGAAGTGAGTACACCCCTCAGATTTTTGTAAATATTTTATCCTTTCATGTGGCAACACTGAGGAAATCACACTTTGCTACAATGTAAAGTAATGAGTGTACAGCTTGTATAACAGTGTAAATTTGCTGTCCTGTCAAAATAACTGAACACACATCCATTAATGTCTAAACCGCTGGCCACAAAAGTTAGTAAAAATGTCCAAATTGGGCCTAAAATCTCAATATTTTGTGGGGCCACCATTGTTTTCCAGCACTGCCTTAACCCTCTTGGGCATGGAGTTCACCAAAGCTTCACAGGTCATCATCACGGAGCTGCTGGATGTTAGAGACCTTGCGCTCCTCCACCTTGCATTTGAGGATGCTCCACAGATGCTCAATAGGGTTTAGGTCTGAAAACATGCTTGGCCAGTCCATCTCCTTTACCCTCAGCTTCTTTAGCAAGGCAGTGGTCATCTTGGAGGTGTTTTTGGGGTTGTTACCATATTGGAATACTGCTTTGCGGCCCAGTCTCCAAAAGGGAGGGGATTATACTCTGCAGCAGCACTCGTGCAGCCCCAGACCATGACACTCCCACCACCATACTTGACTGTAGGCAAGACACACTTGTCTTTGTAATACTCACCTGGTTGCTGACACCATCTGAACCAAATAAGTTTATCTTGGTCTCATCAGACGACAGGACATGGTTCCAGTAGTCCATGTCCTTAGTCTGCTTGTCTTCAGCAAACTGTTTGCAGGCTTTCTTGTGCATCATCTTTAGAAAAGGCTTCCATCTGGGACGACATGCAGACCAATTTGATGCCATGTACGGCATATGGTCTGACCACTGACAGGCTGACCCCCACCCCTTCAACCTCTGCAGCAATGCTGGCAGCACTTATACGTCTATTTTCCAAACACAACCTCTGGATATGATGCTGAGCATGTGCACTCAACTTCTTTGGTTGACCATGGCGAGGCCTGTTCTAAGTGGAACCTATCCTGTTAAACCGCTGTATGGTCTTGGCCACCGTGCTGCAGCTCAGTTTCAGGGTCTTCTTATAGCCTATGCCACCTTTAATGTAGAGCAACAATTCTTTATTATTATTTTTTTTTTTTCAGATTCTTAGAGAGTTCTTTACCATGAGGTGCCATGTTGAACTTAGACATTAGTTTAGACATTAATGGCTGTATGTGTTATACAAGCTGTACACTCACTTCACTACTTTACATTGTAGCAAAGTGTCATGTCATCAGTGTTGTCACATGAAAAGATATAATAAAATATTTACAAAAATGTGAGGGATGTACAGAGATAATCTATATCTAATATCTAATTATCCTGTTGTTTGTGTTTTTAACACTGTCCAGTAGTTTAATGGTGGGCCAGTTAATCTAAAACTTTATTTGTTATTTGCATGCTATGGGGGCTATATTTTAAAATATTTCACTCTAATAAACCTTTCTGTGTTCTAATTATATTTAAAAAATTGTTGCTAGGTGCTGTTAGTGATGTGGAAATGCAGGAACATTATGACGAGTTTTTTGAAGTAAGTCTTCATTCAAGATTTTTAGTTGTGGAGGCCTGAATAGCATGTAGTCATTTTACAGTAGCTTTTCCTCATTTTGTTTATTTTTTTTTTCCACATAACACATTTCTTTAGTGTCTCACAATTCTTATTTTGTGTTTACATTGCATAATGCTTAATGAAAATCAGTAGTTAAATTAAAGCAATGATTTACCCAAAATGTTAAAAAAAAAAAATAATACAAATAATTTACTCCCCTCATGTTGTTCCAAACCTGTGTGACTGACTTTTCTTCTTTTCTTCTTTTCTTGGAACACACAAAGAAGATATGTTTGACAAATGTTGGGGTCTAAACAGCATTGGACCACATTGGCTTTCACTGTATGGAAAAAAAAAAGTCTTGTGGGTCTGAAACGACATGAGGGTCAGTAAACGTACATTTTTAGGTTGCTTTATTTTTCTACAATTTGCAGTGCTGATTGTTTATGTTTTTAACAGGAAGTCTTTACAGAAATGGAGGAGAAGTATGGAGAGGTCGAGGAGATGAATGTGTGTGATAACCTTGGTGATCATTTAGTCGGAAATGTTTATGTGAAGGTAGTGTCGAATTTGAGTATGTTCATTAATGTTTTGTCACATTTGCTTGGTTGAACAGACAGGTTTATGAAATATTTATTTCAGTATTTCAAACAATGTAACTATAACAGCCTGCATTAAAATTATGTTTGGAAATGTGCAGTTTTGTGGAAAGTTCATTTTAAAAGTAATGCATTACTTTTACTGTTACTTTTCATTGAAAGTAATGCATTGCATTTGCATTTTTTTTTTATCTTGGCTGGTTTTGCTTGTTTGTTTGTTTTTTAATATAATTTTTTTTTTTTTTTTTTTTGGTACATGTAATAACAAGGCATTTCACACCAGAAGTTAAATAAATAGCCTCAGGCTGAAGGAAAGGTAAATTCATGTCTGTACAGTTGAGAGTGCAACTCCAACCATTCTGGATTGCATAAAGAATAGGACAGAAGAAAGTTAAACACTCTTTAAAAAAAAAAAAAAAAAAAGAAGAAGAAGAAAAAAGCAACATGTTATGTTTATCATAAGGTCATTTTGCTTATTAGTATGGTTCAATTGGATCAAAAAACGGTCAGCAGCAAAGACATTGGTTAATAAAATACATAAATTACATTTCATTGCAGGTTTGCATCATATTCAGAGTTTGCATTTTACTGTTTTTATTCATTTTGAGGGATACTGAATGTGTTTTTGTGGGTTTTTGTGAAATGAGTTCACATTTAGTCTAAAACTACAAATAACCATCATGTTTACATAACTTCTTTATCATCAGGTTAATTCCAGTATGAGAACAGTTAATAGATAGCCCAACAATATAAGCATAAAACACACCAGCTTCAAGTAACCCATGTTATGTTTTTCAAAAATTAGCTCATATATTTTCTTCTAAATTGAAGAGTAATGCATTACTTCACTAGTTACTTGAAAAAAGGAATCTGATTAATTCATTTGTAATTAATGTTATTTATAATGTGTTTCCCTTAAATGTGTAACCATTTACTTTATTGCTTGAACAGTTTCGGAGGGAAGAGGATGCTGAGAAGGCTGTATTGGACTTAAATAATCGCTGGTTTAATGGCCAACCTATACATGCAGAGCTCTCACCAGTTACAGACTTCAGAGAAGCCTGCTGTAGGCAATATGAAATGGGGTCAGTGTCTCACTTTTCTTCCTTTATTATGTTATTTTACTGAGAAAGACATTTTAATATAATATGTTACTTTTTAAGGAAGATATTAATGACTGATTGAAATCTGCTTTATTATTATTATTATACTTTATATTATAGTGATATAATATAATATAATATAATATAATGCCGCTTGAAATGGAGCGGTTCCAGTAAACAGTAAAAAGTTGTGATGCCATTTTTTTTTTTTTTTTCATTTTTTCATTTTTACATTTTATCATCTTGTCTCCACAGGGAGTGCACTAGAGGCGGTTTCTGTAATTTCATGCACTTGAAACCCATTTCTCGAGAACTGAGGAGAGAGCTTTATGGACGTCGTAGAAAAAGGTACTGAAAACCTTATTTGTCAAAGGCCTATGGCCTTTCATTAGTTCTGGCCTTTTTGTTGTTGTAACGAACATGATCTTTCCATTAGACATCGTTCTCGGTCAAGATCTCGTGAAAGACGTTCTCGCTCTCGTGACCGCAGTCGTGGAGGTCGTCAACGTGAGAGGAGAAGATCAAGAGATCGTGAACGTTCTGGAAGATTTTGAGCCATGACACAGTTTTGCTTCCTATGTTTTGTTGCTTAGTGTCTTCAACCAATGACAAGCATTTGTGTGAGACATAAGATTCCATCATGTTACTTGCTTGAAACCCTTTAGTTTGTCACTTTATGTTTATTTACTTTTTTAAGTGTATAATTAAAAGATTTTTGTTTCTTAATAAAAGTGCATTTTTATAAATTGTCTGTGCCACAGGTTTATGTCTGGGATTATTGAAATCTTAGTCATGATGAATCAGTACTGCAGGCTTTCAGTGTGTTGTGAATGTTGTAGGGGTGTGTCACACTGCATTTCTGTTCATTGGTTATGTATTGCTCATAAAACACAGTGGTATCAGTTTGGATGCAGATAAATTTTTATAGCACCTCAAAAAGACCAAGAATTATGTTTGTCATCGTAGTATGGGTAGCAATACTGTTACAAGAAGAAATCTTGCAGCGGTACAGTTAAAATAGTACTTAGAAACACAAGTGTACTGGAAAAACGTTTTATCATTTATTATTATTTATCTCCAAAATCATAAAATCTGTTTCCACTAAGTAGATATTAACTATCCATGGTGACACTGGCTAATAAGCATGATATTTGAATGAATTTTCATTGTGAGAGAAATTTGCTTTAAAATGTAAGATATATTACATTACAGCTATTTTTAAATTGTAGGCCAAATGTTTCACACAGATGTTTACAAAAAAAAAAAAAAAAAAAGCTGGACATTTACCAAATTCTGATAGGAGGGCGAACGACAGACGCCCTCGTTCCAGCCAATCACATTGCGTGCCAACACATGGCCATTTCCCAAATTAGTGATGAACCCCGTTCATATAAATGACGTGACACAGGTACTTGTGTATGCACAGCTGTTAAAGTGGACGGTCGGCACTTATCAGAAAGGTAAATGCGTTTTATAATTGTTGTATATCTGTAATGGACTTTACATTATGCGATTATTAATATATTTGAGACAGAAATACATATATAGTATATATATATATACATACACACACATTATAAATGGAATAAATTATATACAAATATTTTGCTGCTTTGCATATGTTAAAATGTTAATTTGCAAAATGTCTTTTTTGTATTAGTATGTAATCATCAAAATCCTTTCATGCACCTAGCACAACAGAGAATGACATTTATTTATAAGTGTGAAAGTTTATTTAAAACTAAAATCGATGGAAATAACTGCATGAACTTAAAATGAATTCTCTAAAAGAGACAGTTTTATGAATGACTGGCATAATCACATTAACTAAAGTCTAAAGCAACACGAAGTTTGTGATTTGCAGGTACATGGACGGTTGCCTCGTGATCGTACTGATTATTTAAAGTTTATTTCATTGGCATTCATATGACATACAAAGAATAAGTCCTACGGGTGTTTTGCGGAAAAAGAGATATGCGGGCAACGTTGCCTGTTTGGGGTAAAAATAAGTAAAAAATTTTAGTTAACAGTTTTTCTTAAAGCACATGGATCCACTTTAAACTTCCCCATACTTCTGGTAGCCTGACTCTTGCGTCCTAGCTGGGTTGCCAGGTGTGTGTAACAAAGGCTGCACACTGTGCACAGTGTCCCATATTTGGATTTTCCAGTCACGTAAAAATTTTAATCATAACCGCATTGTCATATTTCTATTAAACATAGTATACATTTATCCGTTTGAAGATGGTTTGACTCCCCGAAGAAAGAAAACAGTTAAATCTAATTTGTGTACTGTCAAAAGCGGGGAGGACTGCAGATTTGGCAACCCTGGTCCTAAAGAGCCACCACTCATGCAGTAGAATTTTGTATTATACTTTTGTAATATTTATGACAATCTATCCATCTATCTATCTATTTATCTGGTACCATTTGCTTGCAGGTAATATTGCAGGATATTTATTTCAATGAAAATGCAAGAAGTGGCTAAAGTGTTCAAATACTCAAGGACTGAAAATTACTTCAATTTTGTCTTTTGTGGGAATAAGTCAGTCTCAATCATGTTATTTCTAGATACACAAAGACCATATGAACTTGCACTGTATTGTGGTCATTTCACATTAAAGCAGTCAAGCAGGCTTGTTATGTTAGTGAGGCTTATAGTTTTAACAGCTGGTGTGTTTTATGCTTAGATTGTTGGGTTATCTATTAACTGTTCTCATACTGGAATTAACCTGATGGTGAAGATTGGTGTATTCAAGAGGTCAGATTTGGCATTTGTACCACCTAAAGCCTGGAATTATCATGGCTTGCCATGTAAATGTGGTGTAGTTGAAGTGAGAAAAGACTATACTGCATACTTGTAAACAAGCTATTTTTTAGCACTTTGGTTTCCTGAATTAATTGTTGTTGTTGTTGTTGTTGTTGTTGTTGTTGTTGTTACTACTTGTTTTTGGTCAAAAGTCGTCTTAAAAAGGAAGTTGCTAAGAAGTGTCTAAATGGAACTACAATTAAACATATTTTTACAGCCTCATTGTGTTAATAGTCAAATCTATTTTAACTCAAACATTCAGGGAAAATGTTTTTGAATAAGGCCTGAAAAAGCTGATGAAGCTTAATGGCGATAAAATTGAAGTCTTGTGACTGATGTAAGCTTTTAGCTTACATTTAGCTTTTTACTTGTAAATAGGTTTCAAAATAGTTGTTCATTTGTGAAGATTATCTTAAAGAGCGAAATATTTATGAATCATAAAGTTTTGTTGGTCACAGTGATTATTTTCTGAAATAATCTAAAAGCCAATAGAAATGTTAACTTTTGAGTTGCCCTACAACAATATATTTTCACTGCAGCAATGTTTTGTTTTCTTGTTAATTCTTTGGATTTTACACTCACTATCATTGTGGGCTTTGATGTTTTAGTCATAGTTGCTTCTGAAATGAGTATAAAGACATCAGCCTGGAAGTATTCCAGTTTCATAGTCTATGGACATTTGACTAAATACTATAACCCTATTATATTATTTGACTAAATTCTATAATAGGATAATAATAAACGGACAAAACTGTATCAAAAGCTGTCTTCACGAGAATACTCGAAATCAGTCGGTTATAATCTCAGGTAAAGATACGACAGTTGAGCAAAAAATTGGATGTGCATAGATTTATAATTATGTTGGATTTATGCTTTATGGCTTAAAGTAATTGCAGTGTAATTTACTGAATGCTATTTATTAGAAAACAGAATAGCATGGATGGAAAAACAAACCATTCATAATTGTATTATTTTTTTTAAATGTATTTATTTTTAATACTAGAGGGCCAGCTCTAGAATGTATAGAACACATGTGATCTGGCTCTTTTGTCTCAAGCCAACATCGAAAGTCGAAGCCTTCAATCTACAATCTAAAATGTACTGAGAACAAATTCTCATACTTTACAGAGAACTACAGAGGAATCATGCCTTCAGTTCCCTCCAACAAAGAGAACGACAGTCCCACCTGCCCTTTTGCTGGCAAGAAGATCACTGGCAAGAATATTGTTGAGAAGTTGGTTTCGGAGGATGTAGACAAACCCCTGCAGGTGAACAGAGAATCTGGGGCCGCTGACCCAAAATGGATTCGTCCTGACCTGCCAAGCAGATGTACCTGGAAAACAGGAATGTCTCTTGAAAGTTCCCCTCACAAACACTTCCCCAGGTGATAATGCTTAATGATCACACACTTTGCATTTCTGACCTAAAATCACAAGATATTTTAAAACAAGTAACAGGAAAATGACGTGTTTAGAAAGCTGAGCCTACCAGAAAGCCTTTTTGTGTCCCTGTCAGCAATATTTCCTTAGTTGGAAACACTTCAGCAAGATAAACATATTACACAATCATTGATTAGCTGTAATGGACTTTGCTGTTTTCAATCAGTATGAAAAAATAATGATAATTAATTTAATAAAAAAGTACCTTTCAAGGAGTATTTCCTTCGTTTTAGAATGTTCACAGTTAAGCAGATGCATTTTTGTGTGTATTCTTAAGGGCACATGACTTTCATTATTATTATTATTATTATTATTATTTTTCATTTCGTTTTTTTAAAGTATATATATTTCATTCTTTTTTTAAGTTGACCATTATTTAAAAAAAAAAAATGTTTTACAATTCTTACAATTCTTTTGAAGATATATTTGGAATATTGCAGTGTTAATTGTAAATTATTTGTATGTACAGATCATTATTTTAAAAAAGTAATCTTAAAAAAAAAAAAACCCTACACTTGGAACGACATCTGTTCTCTGAGAACACATTTACTGTTATCCAAACGTTAACTGATCCAATCAGTTCCTTTATGTTAACTTTACATTATTTTTAAAATTAACTATATAAATAAGAGTTCAGATGCAAGACCAGCTAAAAGCCATCTTGGTCAAAAATGAGACCCTGAGTAAATACTCTCGACACACATTATACGTCCATCAAATACTTTTATACTTTTTCAAACTCGCTAAAATCCCACCCTCAGCCCAATAAGAAGTACCAGTACTTACATAGAAACCTGTGCATCGGAGCCTGATAAAAATGCATTTTTTAAAGAAAGATGTCAGATGGATTTAGAGGCTTTTGCATCTGAACTCTTCAATTGTAACTGTAAAGTAGCTTTCTGTCCCCCCAATATTGTATTATGACTGTTAATTTTTTCTTCCTTTATCCATTGCAGGACAAAAGCTGGGAAGATTCTGCCCAACATCCTGGACAGAATTGGAGACACACCTCTGGTCCGCATAAACAAGATCTCTAAGACTTTTGGAATAAAGTGTGAACTTTGTAAGTGGTTTATTCATATTTCTACTTTTGAACAGTTCTAAATCAATCACAATAAAAGTCAATATAATATATATAATATCACTAGCTTCTCTCTATACAATTAACAAAAAAAGAAAAAAAAATGAACGCCTCTAACACTATCTTGCTTTTTCTTTTTTATTCTATTTTTTTTTATTATTATATAATAAAAAAACCTTTGCTACATACTGCTAAATGAGACTTGTCATAGCACTTGCATGTTATTGCTCTTTTGTTGATTTTGATTGCTTCCCTTGTCCTCTTTTGTAAGTCACTTTAAATAAAAGCATCTGCTAATTGTCTAAATGTAAATGTAAATATATATATATATATATATATATATATATATATATATATATATATATATATATAATTTTAATAATTATAATAATTGAAATGAGTGAAAGGCATTTATATAAATAAGTTACATTATAGTCATTTAGTTTTGTTTGTATGTGTGTCTGCAGTGGCCAAGTGCGAGTTTTTTAATGCTGGTGGTAGTGTGAAGGACCGCATCAGTCTGCGTATGGTGGAGGACGCAGAAAGGGAAGGCATCCTCAAACCTGGAGACACCATTATAGAGCCCACTTCTGGAAATACAGGTAATCACACTAGATTTTTTCAAAAAATACATTCTGTTGAGACTTTATCTTACCTGTTTTCTACGTTTTTATGTCATTGTTCATTGTTATAGGGCTGGGTATCGTCCAAAATTTTTTTTTATATCGATCAGTTCCTGAACTATACTTTTTTCTATACCAATTTTATGAAATCTGTTATAAGTAGATTACATTACACAACTCATCTCCTGAGCCACTGCAAAAAGGAACAAAAAAGCACAAAGGAACAAAACGTAACCAACAATAAATCAGTGCAAATAGTTTTAATAAAGTTCAAATAGTTTTCAGTGCAAAACAGTTTCAAGTCATTATGTGAGGCTCACTGCTGCGTACTTAAGATATATAAATCACTCAACAGTTCTTTTTCTAAGCAGTTTTTCCACCAGTGTGTTTTTTTTTGCGCATACCCTAGACACAGATTCATTATTTCTATTCATTTTCCACTGATTTATGTGATCTGATGAGCACTATAGATATTTTTTGATACCTGATGGTACTGAGCCAATACGGTCGGTGCCTAAAAAAGACCAAACTCGATACCCAGCCCTATACAGTATGTGTGTTCTTCTCTAAAAGTGCATTGTAGTGGACATTTCTACACCGGAGAAAAGTAAATATCAAGTGGGTAAAATAATTAGGCCTGACAGTTTAATTTATGCACACAGGTATTGGTCTTGCATTGGCTGCGGCAGTGAAGGGTTATCGCTGCATAATTGTTATGCCTGAGAAAATGAGCATGGAAAAGGTAAGATTCATTCAATGAGATTAAATGGGATTTGTTAGTCCATTAAAACAGGTAAACAAGAGTCTCTTGACAGGTTGATGTGCTGAGAGCTTTGGGTGCTGAGATAGTCCGAACTCCCACCAGTGCACGCTTTGACTCCCCAGAGTCCCATGTGGGTGTGGCATGGCGCTTGAAGAATGAGATTCCAAACTCACACATCCTGGACCAGTACCGCAATCCCAGCAACCCCCTGGCTCATTATGACACTACTGCTGAGGAGATTCTGGAGCAGTGTGATGGTAGTTATCGTCTTGTTTCTCTCTCACTTTCTCTATCTGACTTTGTTCTCTTATCATATTCTGCTTTTGATCATCAAAGCATAGCTTCCTCTCACTCCATCTTTACGGCTTTTTGTTGTCAGTAACATTAAAGGAATAGCTGACCCAAAAATGAAAACTTGCTGAAAATGTACTCACCCTCAGGCCATCCAAGATAAGAGTTTTTCTTCATGGGACAGATTTGGAGAAATTTAGAGTTACATCACTTGCTCACCAATGAATCCTCTGCAGTTAATGGGTTACATCTTATAAAAAACATTACAATAATCCACACAGCTCCATACATTAATCCACACAAAAGTCTATAAATTAAGGTTTTGTCAAGTGGAAAGCCTGAAAACTCGAAACAGTGCTTGATTTGTGTTGTATCAAGATCAAGTGATGTAATGCTAAATTTGTCCAAATCTGTTCCCATGAACAAACAAACTCATCTAGGATGGCCTGAGGGTGCATACATTTTCATTTTCAAAATAGCAAATTTTCATTTTTGGGTGAACTATTCCTTTAACTTTCAACTCAACTTGCTACAGGTAAATTGGATATGCTGGTGACGGGAGCCGGCACAGGCGGCACCATTACCGGCGTTGCTCGCAAACTGAAGGAGAAATGCCCAAATATTAAGGTAGACACTGGTTGTCCCTGAGACCTGATGCATAGCAATTTTGCCTGTTTTGTAACAAAAAACAGAGTACCACTTAATTTTAAAATGCCAATAAAGATAATAACTAGAAGATTAAACCACATAATGTTGAATTGAGGTAAAATCATCTAAATTGAAGTTGTATAAGTCACTCAGGCATTAAGTAACCAGGCAACACTGAATGTGAGTCGTGACTGTGTGAGTCTGTGTTTTGGAAGATTATTGGAGTGGACCCAGAGGGCTCGATCCTTGCTGAGCCTGATGAGCTGAACCGGACAGATAAAACCCAGTATGAGGTGGAAGGCATCGGATATGACTTTATACCAACCGTCCTGGATAGATCTGTGAGTGACATAAGTGTGTAGGTTTGAATATACAGTTGTAGTTAAAAATTTACATACACCTTGCAAAATCTGCAAACAGTGAATTATTTTTTCAAAATATAAGGCATTATTTTGTATTTAGTACTGACATGAATAAAATATTTCATATAAAAGAAGTTTACATATAGTCCACAAGAGAAAATAATTACATTTATAAAAAATAACCCCTGATTCTTAATACCGTGTTGTTACCTGAATGATCCACAGCTGTGTTTTTCTTTTTCTTTTTTTTTAGTGATTTGTTTTTTGTTCATGAATACCTTGTTTGTCCTGAACAGTTAAACTGCCCGCTGTTCTTCAGAAAAATCCTTCAGGTCCCACAAATTCTTTGGTTTTTCAGCAAAAGTTTACACCCCTGGCTTTTAATGAATTGGTTTTCCTTCTGGAGCATCAGTGAGCATTTGTACCTTTTGTAATAGTTGAGTATGAGTTTCTCAGT
Source organism: Cirrhinus molitorella (assembly GCA_033026305.1). Classification (NCBI taxonomy): domain Eukaryota; kingdom Metazoa; phylum Chordata; class Actinopteri; order Cypriniformes; family Cyprinidae; genus Cirrhinus; species Cirrhinus molitorella. Next base: position 22,291,728 of record CM065120.1, read on the forward strand.
TGTCCTTAGTGTAAAAAGATTAATCTTAAAATCATACAGTCATTGTTGAAAATGTTTGAAATAATCAAGAGATGCTGGAAAACCAAAGAATTTGTGGGACCTGAAGGATTTTTCTGAGGAACAGCGGCCAGTTAACTGTTCAGGTCAATAAACGAATATCTATAAACCAAAATAAAAAACATACAGCTGTGGATCAAATAAGTAACAACACACAGTATTAAAAATCAAGTGTATGTAAACTTTTAAACAGGGTCATTTTTATAAATTCAACTATTATTTTCTCTTGTTGATAATACGTAAAAGAATTAAATATATTATTCAGGTCAGTTCTAAATAAACAATAATATGAATTTTGTATGATCCCTCTTATTTTGGTGAAATAATTAACATTTTGCAGACTGTCTGTAAATCTTATGTCCTTTATGATTTGTATATGATACATTTGAACATTACGTAATCATGTAAACTTAAGTTGCTTCAGTCCAGTAAGTGTTCTTTAAAATATTAATAACAATATAAAAAGATTTTTTTTTCTTAAAAAAATAAACACATGAACCATGATCTGAAGGTGGACATTTGTACAATTATACTAAAAAAAGCTTATTTTTTTGCCTTTTACTTGCTAAAAATGTATAATCCAGCATTTAGATGACATAAGGCATGTAGTAGATTGTGTGCAAGAGGTTTTTCAGCAAAGATTTGATCATTTTGATCATTTAGAGGATTTTTTTTATCAAATATGATAAAGTAAGCTAAAGAAAGTTGACATACTTGTATATAGACACATAGATTTATAGATACTATTAAGGGTCTTTGGGGTTTGGGTTTTTTTTTTTTATGTTTATGTATTTGCATGTAAAAGGTCAAATATTATATTCTCCTTTCATGTTCATCTGGATAATTTGACACCTGAAAGGAAGAGTCCTGCATATAATCCACTCACTGGTATTGCTATTCTGTTCTTTACCAGTAGATGGCAGTAGAAGTATAGATTTCGCTTGCAGTGTTCTACTGTTAGGAGACAGCAGGCAGTTCATGTACAAATCAAACACATCTGTATTTATTTCAGGTGGTTGACAAATGGTACAAATCCAACGATGAGGAATCATTTGCCATGGGCCGAATGCTTATGAGAGATGAAGGGCTGTTATGTGGTAAGCACATTATCCTTTCTTAACATGCACATTAACAAATACTTTTTACAGCATCTTAAATTGTATCTTAATGTCTAAGAAAATAAATATCATGATTCTAGTAGACTTGGGTAAGTTTATAATGCATTAGTTATGTTCTCTTTTGTCAGGTGGGAGCTCAGGCACTGCCATGGCAGCTGCAGTGAAGTTTGCCAAAGAGCTGAAGGAGGGGCAGCGCTGTGTTGTGATTCTGCCAGACTCCGTTCGTAACTACATGTAAGGAGTAATCAGAGAAATGCACAAGATTTGGCTGCAAGCTTATTTAGCTTCAGTTTTTAGGGAACACAAAATGATTAAATATATTTCCTTAATCTACTAAGTTACTTTAGTTGAAAAAGCATCTGCCAAAAGCATTAATATAACATATATTCTCACCCTTGATTGGCTGTTTCTAAAAAGACAACTAGTTTCAATTTCACAATAGCTTGGCTCAGTCTACAGCAATGGATGTTAATCATCATTTTGTGTTTTACTAAATGTTTTTAAAGGTCCAAGTTCTTGAGTGATAAGTGGATGTTCCAGAAGGGCTTTCTGAGGGTGGAAGACATCATGGTAAATAAACCCTGGTGAGCAGATGATCATTTTGGCACTTAAGATTTAGTGTGTATATGTAAAACTGGGGCTATTCATCACACTTTTTTATTTGGTAATTTGTTTGGCATTTATTAGGGTACATTTTATTTTTAGAAGTAAATTTCTATATAGGCATATAACAAAATAATAACAGGAGATGTTGTCACGCTATACACAAAAAAATAAAAGGTTTGTTATTGGCACTGATGGTTCCATGGAGAACCTTTTTATTATTTTGCATGGTTCTCTGAGTTCCGCTTATAATCTTATCAACATTTTTACATTAAAAACATAATTTAGAAGTAATAGGCTGTTTTCTGTCCTTTTTTGACCACCCTCATTGTAATGCTCTGTTTGAATAGGCATGGCGGATTATAGACTAATAAACGCCCACTGCAATGATTGGCTAACAGTTGTGTATGTCCTTCCCAGATGGATGCATAAATACTCAGTACATATTGAAGACATACTCTTGTCTTCAGAGCTATCTTTATTGTTTGATTTCCAGTGTTGGGGGTAATGAATTACGACTGATTGAAAGCTCTCTTGTCCCCATGTTGAGAGAAATTGGCAGTAAGATGTTACTTTAGTTCTAGAATAAATGTGAACATGCATTAATTCATCTCACTTACAAAAAAGCAGATTCAGTATTCCTCAAAATGACTAAAAACTGTGAAATGCAACTCAGAATATGACGCAAACCTGCAATAATATGTAAAAAAATACAAATATCTTTTATGTATCTTTTATGTATCCATTTTATTAACCAGTGTCTTTGTTGCTGATGTTTGATCAAATGCAACCATACTAGTAAGCAAAAATCATCCAAGATAAACTAACATTTGTTTTTTGTTTTTTTATTGCTAAAGAGTGTTGACCTTTCTTCTTCTGCGGTCTACTGTACAGATGTGACTTTACTTTTCCTTAAGCCTGAGAACTTTGTTGTGAGAGGGCTTTTACATTTGCCAAAAATATAACTTTTTACATTAAAAACAAACAAGCAAGCCCTGCCCAGATTTAAAAAGTAACGCAAAAGTAATGTATCTAAGAACTTCATTTCCACACTTATAATAAAGTTAATTTCTGGCAATATTAGACACTATTTGAACTGAGCTGGACGATGACATCACTGAATCAATGATGAACTGACTAACTGAAAATGTAAGTGTTTTATATTGTTCTCTTGCGTTATCGACACACAATTTTGCTGTTTAATACTGTAAAGCAAAATACTTTGATACAGTCTATATTGTATAAAGCACTATACAAAACTTTCAAAATAGTTATTTTATGGCATCACTGTGAAACCCCACTTTTTACATTTTTACAAGTGTATGAGGTAAGTTGTGTCAATACAGACTGTCACTTTATAAGCTATCAACTAAAATTGAAACAGTACAACAGTTATTAAAACAATTAATGTAACAGCACAACATTTAAGATGTATTCTACCAAAATATTAAAACATTTTAATACTACTTATCCTGATCTGCGATTTAAGAAAATACTATGCAGTTATGAAAAATTGTCCTGTGAACAATTTATGTTTTGTTTGTCTTCGGAGGATTTATTTTTATTTTTTGATGATGTTGTAATGTAGTTGGGAGAACAAATCTAATCTATTCTGAAAATCTAATTTAAAAGTGTTTAAAACAAGTCTATAGAAAACACTCTATAGGTCAGTTTAAATAGGAAAATTCATTTGTACATTTTATATGAACTTTTCACACATACTGTGAATCTTTTTGGTGTGAAAAAAAATAGCCCCATTTTCCATATATTAAATATATACTCCATGTGTGAACTTCAGTACAATGGTTTTGTGTTCATTCTTCATTTCTCTTCATCCTTTATTCAATTTCTTCCAGGTGGTGGAATCTGAAATTACAAAGTCTAAACCTTTCTGCTCCGCTAACTGTGCTGCCCACAGTCACATGCCAAAAAACCATTAAAATTTTAAAAGAAAAAGGCTTTGACCAGGCACCTGTCGTAGATGAAGCCGGGTGAGCAAAACCTGCAACAAAGAGCATTTTAATCGAGATCAAAATAGTGTCAGTCTCACTGTAATTGTCATCAGTTCTTACTGTATTTAAGCTTTATAGTCATTGTATTTGACGATGATTAAAAGTGAAGAGTAGAATGCAGTTGTTTTTGGCTTGCTCTCTGCAGGTTGATTCTGGGAATGGTGACCCTGGGAAACATGCTTGCTTCTGTGCTTGCAGGAAAGGTCAAGCCGTCTGACTCTGTCAGCAAAGTGCTCTACAAACAGTTCAAGCAGGTGAGCCTAGCGCAGGTCTTTCATAAAGGATAGTTTGATCACTATATCTGACTTCACTTCCTTCATTTTGCCTGTTTTAGATTCGTCTAACTGACAATTTGGGAAAGCTGTCACGGATCTTGGAAACTGATCATTTTGCCCTGGTGGTCCATGAACAGATTCAGTGTGAGTGTTTATTCTCATGGTCTGACTGTTGAATTCTATTGAATCCATTGACTGGATAATGTACTCTCAATTTAAGTGCTGTGTTTGATATGTAAACTCAAATTACAGAAAAGTATAGGAAAAAACCTTTGACATTACATCAGTATTCTTTGGGGTAATATATATTTTATATGTTTTAATTATCTCTGAAGTCCACCTATGATCTAGTATGGAGTCTATAATTCAGTTTATAAATTCAGAGTTAATGTGAAAAGTGTGGTGATGGCAGTGAAGGTGACAATGATATAATGATGATGATGATGATAACTCCTCTGGAGGATAAATTCAGAGAAATAAATGTGACAGTTAAATGAGTATCTAACCTTTTATGTTCTGTTTTGAAGACTTTTATGTGAGGCATATAGTCAGGTGTTACTAATTAAAATTAAAGCAATACCCTATAGTTCTCAATATTAATCACTTGACATCTGATGTCATGACTTCTGACTAATTTTGAAAAACAGTTCATCAGAATTTTGAACAACCGATTATAAATAATTAAGACAAAGAACAAGAGATTTTGTTTCATTGTGACTTTTAATTATATTCTAATGCTGAGTGAGTCTTGACTTGTTAAGGTATGTTTCCTTACATGTATGTATGTATGTTTGTGTGTGTGTGTGTGTGTGTGTGTGTGTGTGTGTGTGTGTGTGTGTATATATATATATATATATATATATGTGTATGTATGTGTATATATATATATATATATATATATATATATATATATATACACACACACAAAGAGGTGACCAAAATGAGTAGAACACTATCATTTTCACTAGCTAAAATGGTTTTAAGTCTCTTCATGTCATTCCAGACAGACTAGATCAATGGTTCTCAACCACGTTCCTGGAGCCCCCCCAACACTGCACAATTTGCATCTCTCCTTTGTCTGACACACCCATTTCAGGTCTTGGAGTCTCTACTAATGAGATGATTATCTGAATCAGGTGTGTTTGATTAAGGAGACATGGAAAACATGCAGTGTTGGGGGGGCTCCAGGAACGTGGTTGAGAACCACTGCACTAGATGATGAGATCAGATCTCTGTGTGGACCACTGGCTTATTTTCAGACTCCTTGTGAAAACAAAATTGGCTAAATAAATGTTTGGAAATGTGAACTGATATTTCCTACTGACACACTAAGATAGAAATAACTGACCTAAAACTATTTTTAGCTGGTGAAAATACTAGTTTTCTAATAATTCTGGCCACAACTCTATATATTTATATATACAGTATGTATGTATTTATTTATTCTTTTTGTTTTGAGTATTGTGGTGCAGCCAGAGTCTTTTATTTATATATATATATATATATGTGTGTGTGTGTGTGTGTGTGTGTGTGTGTGTATATATATATATATATATATTATATATATATATATGAGGTCATATCCTCCTTATCCTGTACATCCTTAGCACTGAGAGGATGATGAGATGTTTGCCTAAATTGCTGCTCTGTTTTTTTTTTCTCAGATTTGACAGATGGATCTTCCATTCAAAAGCAAATGGTGTTTGGAGTGGTGACAGCCATCGATCTCCTCAACTTTGTGACGGCTCGAGAGAAAAGAGAGAGATCTATGTCCGAATCAGCAGATGAATAGTGAAGGCATTAGAGCACTTCCTGCTTCAGTTTGAATGTGATGCACTACAAAGAATCATAACTTAGTAAACTTAATAACATGGTTATTACACCTAAATTTGGGGAGTAGTGTTGGGTGGCATTTCTTAAAATTATATTTCTTAATTATCTGTTTTCATTGCAAATAATTATGTAAATGTTTACAAATGTTAACACATTTACAAAGATGTTTAAAGGCATCAGAATATGGTCTAAATTACATTTTTACCAATAATTAACTTTACTGGATATAAATAGTTGTTACTGGCCATGAATGTGTAGTTTTCATTGTGTTATTCCAAAACTGTTTGTTTTAGTCAATGTGACAATTATGATGCTTTGTTTTCTTGCATATTTTTGACAAACAGTGCTGACTTGAAGTCTGTGTTTCAAAGTATTCTGTGCTAAAGCTGCATCTTGTCACAAAAAGTGATTTTACTTACTATTACTTACCATTTTCATTTTGGTTGCTTAATGTGAGAAATATTTGGCATATTTCTCACAAGCTATAAATCAGCAGTGTCCAATCCTTCTTTCGGAGAGCAACTTTCCTGCAGAGTTTAGCTCCAGTACAACTGCCTGGAAGCTTTTAGTGTTCTTTCTTAAAGACCTTGATTAGCTGGTTCAGGTGTGTTTAATTGGGGCTAGAACTAAAATTTGCTTAAAAGTGGCCTTCCTGATGTAGGTCATGTTGTAAACGTTTATAATTTTCATTTGAATCACTTTTATTAGTGAGAACCAGGTTGATCGACATGACCGGTTGCAGTATCAACCCCAGTGAAGGCAAGTGGCACGAAGTGTTAAACCAAATTGTTCAGGGTGGATCTTGGTGTAGTTGATAGCATGATTGTTGTATGTTGTTTCTAGATTCATTTCATTACTCTAGCCTTCTAACTGCATTATATTAAAAAGTTGGTACATTGGTATATTACAAAGAAAAACTAAATACCACTTAAAAAATATTAAAATTAAATGTTTTAATTAAGTTTGACAGTGTCTTGTATGTAAAACATGTTAACATGTTGTTTTCAGAACGTATTCCTCCTTTTCATAATTCAATTTGTTGCTGTAAATCAACAAACTATGGAAGCAAGGACATAAACAGCATCCTGAACAGTGATTTTTTTTTGACAATACTGAAATCCAAGATCTGGATGGTCTTTGCATCTTCTCTCCAGACTTTAAACTATCCTTTCTTACCTTACACTCTTGCAATAGTTAGAAGTCTACTGAGAAAAAGCTTCCAACAAAAGCTGCTGACTGAGCTGAAACCTGGCCAAAGATTAAACCACCCATCCGGTGGCCTGGTCACCCATCCTCACTCCACTGGCTCGGCTGGGGCCTGTTTGCCAAGGCTGTTGAGTCTGTGGTATGGAAAAACGGCCTTGCTGGTGGTTTACAGTTAAGCCTCACCAGCGTGCCAGGTGAAGCCCCCAGGATTACTCTAATGCTGCAGCACGGACTAGAGGGGAAGTCATTATGTCTGCCATCGGAATTATGGCTTCAGAGCTACACTGGTCAGACTGATAGTACATGAGTTAAATACTCCACGCATCTCACTAAGCCATTTTACTGTACATGTGTGTCAGTGCACTTTCTGGGAAAAAAAAAAGAGTTCGCAATCTTCAAAACATATATGGGCCATTCTAAAGATTTGGTGTAAACTGCTGTCCCACAACCAAAAAACACATTTTAAAAGCATTTAAATATTAAAATCTTAGATGTTTACTAAGATTCTTTTATTATCTGTTGAAACCCACAAAAATGGTGCGTTCACGCCATATCAGAATTCCCGTAATAATAAGATTCTAACTTGTAAAAAGTGTTCACGTCCTTGTAGAACTTGTAATTACAACTTGTGAACTGGGAGTCTTCTGAGAGCTACAACTTGTACCACATGACCACTGTACCACCAACGTAGGCTCTAGGTGTGTTCAACAAGCCCTGCGTTCCATTCGGAAGGTTCATCCCTATGCCCTAATCCCTTCAAAGGGTTTACCCTCAGGAGTGAGAGCTTTGAAGGGTTGAAGGGTGTAGGGGACCAAACAACTGTTCCTTGAAGTGCCCTTCTGCGTCATCATCCCATGGCCACACGGAGGCACCATCATCATGCAAAGAATCTGCGCAAAGGATCGTGGGGGCCCAAAGTGTTCATCAGTTGTACCCTTCAAAATTCTTCATTCTGAAGGGCTCTTTGAAGTGGCTAGTTTTGAGCACTTCAGTTTGGAATGACACTTCAGTATGGTGGCCATGACTGTTTTCAATCAGAAATGCCCTTCGGAGGAAGAGAGATCCTGTTTGGAACGCACCATGAGTTAGCCGACTGGTCTCGAATCGCTGTTGCGGTACTTTGATGCTGCTTGGGACAGTAACGTGCCGTTGGCGCCGTCTTAGTTCGGACAAAATTTCTAACCGGCATGCACTGCGTTAAGTCGAACAAACCTACTGTTCAGGCATTGATAGTGTTGCCATAGAATAGCATAAGTCCGAGGACGTGAACAGCTCTGAGTAGAATGTCACATGTTGTCATCTCGAAATTACGGTAATTACGATATGGCGTGAACGCAGCATATTATAAAAAAATTAATAAGCTAAATATATATAAAATCACAATTTTTTGGGGTACTTTCAGTTGGGAGGTGGCTGTCCCAAACCTTAACTCCTAACTTATGAAAATGATATTGAAAAATGTTTTGCATTATATTCTGTTGCTTTTGCAAATAATCTTTTTGATTATTTTTAAAAAGTGAAGTTGAACATTTATTTATTTATTTATATATATATATATATATATATATATATATATATATATATATATATAGTTTTTCATTTTTTTTGTAAACTATGAAAAAAAGAAAGAAAATTGTGCCCCGCATTTTCATGTCACTACCAAAAAAAAAACAGTGTATGTTTTAGTCCATTGGCTGAGGCAGATTTTAACTACACCCTTACATTTATGATCAGGACATTTATGTATCACTCTCTCTCATAGCTACAAAGTGTGGGTTGGTAGGCCTCATCATTTTGAGGTAAATGTGTTTAAAAGTCTGTGTGTGACTTTAAAGAATGTCACTACCAAACATAATTAAACTCACTTTTTGGGGAGTTATTCCATAACATTTAGCTTTCATATGTGTTCAACTGTGCTAGCTAACCATGTGCTGATTAGCGTCTCTGAGCTAGGTTCAAAAGTATCTCAAATTGTCACAACCAAACATTTGGTGAAGTTTTGGTAGCGTCTTTGTTTTTTAGGGTGTTTTTCCATAAAATTGTCACTACCGTACCGTAATTGTTTTGGTGTAGTGACAAAAGGGAACATGTAATCTTTGATGTGGGGCAAATAAATTTTTTTTAGTAGAGTTATGCAATTTTTTTGTATTTTAGTATGTTTTGGTAGTGTTTTAGTATGTAAGCTAAAATTCTGTAATGTGATGTGGTCGCTACCAAAACATTATTGTCACTACAAAAAATGTGCAGTCATGACTGAAACAATGGATGTTTTGTCAAAATAAAGTATACTGAATTATTAAAAATGTTATGATAGTGTTTGGTTCAATGTATATTCAAACTAATGAATCCTTAAGTTATCAGTATAATCAAGTTAATCAGAATGACTTTGAACCTGTAAGGGCTCAACTGATTGTCTTTCTTCCACATAACAAAAGAAGAGATTTTAGAATTTAAATAATGTTTTAGCGGCTTTTGTCTATACAATGAAAGTCGAAGGGGTCTAAACTTCAAAAGGTTTGCTAGGTTTTTTTGAAATCTTGCGAAATAGTAAATTGTATATTACCGAATGGGAGCGCATGGGAATTTCTCTCATACACTACATTTCCTTAGAATAATCCCTCTCTTTATTCAACCTATGATTTGTATTCTGTAGTAACAATGGTGTCAAAAATGAAATTTTAGGGTCAGCTTCTTTAGAATTTTACAGACTAACTTTTAAAATGAACGTTTTTAGTAAAGCTTCAATTTTAAGGAGGAAATGTGCCTAGACTTATAAAGTAGTCAGGACTAAGAAAAATCTGGTGAAACAAGTGGCCATAACAGACCATTAGTAATGCAGCCACTCCACTTCATCTGTATGGTCTGGTTTGTTTTGGCAGTCACATATTTTCCGGTGATAACTGACCAGCAAGGGGAATACCGGGAGCTATTCAGGGCTAGACTGTCATTCTCAGGTCAGTGTGCACCCCACTGATTCTGCTGACAGCACTGTTCCCACCATGAGATAATGCCATTCCAGAGAGATCCACTTGTAAGCCTTTCTTTCTGCAGCACAGGTATATAACCAGGAGCTTGCCTTCACTGGGAACAGCACACATAATTGGGGATCTTTGTCTACTGTGCCAGCCTCTATCAGCCTCATCACACCTACCTTCAGTCCACTTCTTCTCCCTGGAAAATTTCCTCAATATCAGGTGCAAATAGTCACAATCAGGCTGAACCTTGCCAGTCCACGTTTAGCTAATCCAAGCTGAGAGTTACCAAGCCTGACATTATGGAAATTGCCATCCAACATCCTTGGTTTAGACGCACCCTGGGTTACCCCACCCGCCTCTTCGACCAGCTCTTTGGAGAAGGCCTGTTCGACTATGACCTCTTCCCCTTGGCTGCCTCAACCATCAGCCCTTACTATCGACACTCACTTTTCCGCAACTTCCTGGACTCCTCCAACTCAGGCGTCTCTGAGGTAATGAAGTGCTTCACTGTTAACTGAAAAGATTTAGAATTGTAAAATGCCACTGTTGATGCTGAATACAGGGGGTTACTTATCACTAAATCAATGCATATACAGTATTAATATCACCTCAAAGCTAGATATATTGTGGAGGTGAAACATTTAAAGCAGCAAGGTTTCCAAAAAATAGATTTAAAGAGTTTTCGTTACAGACACCAGGAATTAAACTGAAAATAAGACCAAAAAAAAAAAAGAGCAAATTGAAAAATAATGCATAACTGTGACATTGATAGTGTCAGTGGAGAAAAATACCAGTACCTTTTCTGGTAAGTTTATAGAAAAGAATTGAGGAAACAAGGTACATACTATTCATGTTGAGGCATGGTAAATAATGATGAGATTTTCTTTCATATCACCTGCAGATAAATGCATCCATCATTGCAATGCAGAACAGTGCGACTCCAAATAAAAAAAACAAAAAACAAAAAAAAAAACTGTGAAACATGTCATTTATGATTCATCTCTACCTAGATGCTGAATGCAGCTGAATGAACTTATTTTTCATGAATTTGTGGCAATAGTTTCTTTCTTTTTTCAGAATTAATCTAAAATGCTGATGTAATTTTAGCTGCAAACAACACATTAATGTAATTTCATTGTGCTTGACCATTTCTGCAGGTGAGGTCTGACAGAGACAAATTCACAGTGTACCTGGATGTGAAACACTTCTCTCCTGATGAGCTCAGTGTCAAGGTGACAGACGACTATGTGGAGATCCAGGGCAAGCATGGAGAAAGACAGGTGAGGTCACGGCTCATTTTTAAATGAAAACAAATGTGTTCAATAAGAATGTGTGCAATAAGAAAATTAAGGTCATTACACATGATTTACATTACATTACGATTTACATTACAGTCCGAAATTTTCATCCGAAATTGTCGCACGTTAAAAAAATAAATACGTCCTCATATTGTGTCAATCACGTTTACACATTGCCTCCAAAACTTTCGTCTGTCATTTAAAAATTCAGATTAGGTTCGATTTTCTGCGTTTTCGCATCCGTAGCAAGCATTTTGATAGGAACCGATGAATATGGAAAAAAAAAAACGCACACAAAAATTTCAGACTCAGTGTGCAATAATTTTTACAATGAAATGTAATTAACCATCCAAATGTCTCATCAGTTGCTGTGCTGATTTTTTTTTAATAATGAAAGGAAGTTGGATCTGAATGTTACTGGAAGAAAGTAGTATTTTTATATGTGAAAGAAATGTATGTATGCGTGAAAAATCTTTTGGAGATAATTTAATCGTTCATCAGCTATTCTCTTTTCCTCCCAGTTGTGTTTTTCTCTTCAATTCCTTTTCTATTTTTATCCTATTCTCCCATCCCCACAGTCACTATTTCAGTACTATGGATTTATTCACATGTTTCAGTAGCCTTAAGGGAGGTACAGATGAGGAAACAGTGAGCAGATCTCTCATAATGTTTGTGTCAGATTGACGTCACTTTTGCGTCATAGCCTGCCACCCCATTTGGAGCCCTAAACGCCAGTAAATGCCTTGTGAGTAATATTTCTAGGGGTTTTCTGGTAGAGTGTTTTAAAATGTCTTGACCCTAAAGCTGTTGTTCTGTCTGACCTAATCAACAGCATACACAAGAGCCTGCTGACTATGTTTGGGCTGTGCTTGATGAACTGTACTGATATGTACACTAGAGTGTATGTAATCAGGTTCAAGCTAACCTAAATCAAATCTAAAAGTCAAATGTACAATTTCGTATTTGTGAGAAAATATTCAGCCATAAGATTCAGACTGATTTAGTAAGGAATTCTCAATGACTGAAAAAGGCTTTCTTTAGAGGTAAACAGTTTGCTCAAAAACATGCAAACAGGTACCCAACTCTTGATGGATTACTTACTTAAACTCATTATTTTATTATTCTTTTCATTCCTGCATTCATTTAATCTATTTTTAGCCCTTTAAAATAGTACTTGAAAGTGGAGCTTTAATAAAATGAGGTTCCTACTTTGGTTCTTCTTCTTACAATAGTAAGATCATTAAAAGTAAATCTAAGCTAAATCTAAAGGTCAGTAGGCCTATACAGACTCAGACTGATCAGAATTTTTACAGATTTAGTAAAAAAAACCTAATAAATGAGAAACGTTTTCTTCATTAACATTAACTAAGTACAAATAATACCTTTAATGCATTTATTAATCTTGGTTAAAGGGATAGTTCACCCAAAAGTGACAATTCTGTCATTAATTCATGTAATTTCAAAACCTGTATGTTCATCCTCTTAACACAAATAAAGATCTTTTTGATAAAATCTGAGAGCTCTCTGACCCACAATGGTGAGACAGAGAAAAATAATTGTTGAATTATTTCTGTCTATGGAGAGCTCTCGGATTTCATAAAAAATATCTAAATTTTTGTTCCAAAGACAAACAGGTCTTACGGGTTTGGAACGACATGAGGGTGAGTAATTAATGACAGAATTTTCATATTTAACTACACTTTAATGTTTACTAGTATGTTATTCAAATCAAAAGTTGTATATGTTATTACTATTTAATGGTCTTGAACCAACAATGAACAGTATTATTTTTATTAAATAATATTAAAGATTAATACTGTAACAAATGTATTTCTCATTGGTAGTTAATGCATTAAAAACTGGTATCTACACCTTGATCAATTATATTAATTACCGTATTGACCAGAATGTAAGCTGTCCCTGGTTATAAGACTGCCCCCCCTTTTTCAAGATGTATCTTTTGGAAAAAGGCTTTTTGAAAACCAAATATTGTGTTTGATTAAGAAATTTTGTTTTGAAGGCATGGTAAATACTGGTAAAATGCACCAATAATCACATAAAAAAATATACACTTTTTGATATACCATAAAAATATTTAAATTATATAACAATTAGGCTATCCATCTCATAGTAGCCTACCCTACCAACGAAGTGAAAGCTTACTGTAGTCTTCAAATCTGGGTACTGTCTTACGTTTTAAAATCACTTACAGAGGACGTTTGGTTCCATCTGGCTAACATGACAGTCAAGACTCATCCTGTTGTAAGCTTTCTTTCGTTTTCAACCGCGTTGTGCTAACATAACTGATAAACATTACATTATGTATTTCTTGGCACATTCGATTTACGTCTAGACCTTGAAAATAAGACAAATGCATTTTTTCAGATGTATATAAAGCCTTTAAAAAGCTGTTAATCTTACAGTAATAAAATTCCTATTCTATCCTTCCTATTTTTACACATTTATTTCTCATCATATCTTCAGGTCATCTACAAGCTACTGAGTGTTTGCTCAGGTCACAGTAGTAATATCTCTAGTAGTAATGCACCCTTTTATATTTGGCTCCTCAGGATGATCACGGCTACATCACCCGTGAGTTCCGCCGCCGCTACCGTCTGCCTTCTAATGTGGACCAGTCTGCTATCATCTGCACACTGTCTGCTGATGGCCTGCTTACTCTTTGTGGACCCAAGACTGGTGGCATAGAGGCTGGCCGTGGAGATCGTACCATCCCTGTTACCAGGGAGGACAAGAGCAACTCAGGCTCCTCCTCCTAGACGAGTCACTCTCCACAGTGAGGTGGTGGTATGGAGGTGTGAGTGGGGCTCACAGGGGGCTTTGATTTGAGATGGCATCTAAAGGTGGATTTAAGCAAATCCTCTATTTGTTTATCATTAAACAAGCCCTTCCTCCCACTTTCACTTCAAAGGGTGTCAGTGTATATCTGACCTAATACCTTCTTTCATTACTCTACACTAGCTAATAATCTCCATAATCCACTATGATTGTTTTAATTTTTCATGACACACAGGAAATGGATCAGGATGATTGGCTGGGGGCCTTCTTTCTTAATCAAGCCTCTGCGCTCCTCTCTAGTCAGATGCTAAATCGCAAACAGCCATTGCTCTTGCTTTTTGACCATCCTGGTGATATAGGCTATTATAAGAGTTGTCATTTAATCCTTTTCTGTACAGGATCAGTTGGAGAACTAAATGCTCCAAGAAAGGTTGGAGAGTTCTGTTTGATTTCTGATCCGAGAGAGATTCTATCGCCAGTCAGACCTCGGCCTCCTCCCTTGCCTGTGTCTTCTAGACCTCTCTTGTCATTGACTTTTTCCTGTCTTGTAGGTTTTAGCCCTGTTCCACTGATTACTGACTCCTCAGGGGTCTACTAAAAAGTGATTAAAAAATAAATAAAGTTGTATCATTAACCATTAAGAAAATCTTGTTTGTTGTATTTTTGTTACATAATACAAGTCACAACATACATAATAGTACACTGGGGAAAAATGGTAATCTACAAATCTTCAACATCTAAATTTACTGGTTTAATATCAAATACTGCTAATACTGCTGCATCAGCCGAATACATCAATTTATAATTAAATTGCAGTTTACCACTTTTTGCAGTGTATAATTAACATAATTTCACATAAAAGACGTTTACACGAAGTCAACTAGAGAAACTAATAGTTGAATTTATAAAAATGACAAAGTTTACATACACTTGATTCTTAATACTCTGTTGCTACCTGAATGATCCACCGCTGTTTTTTGTTTGTTTGTTTAGTGATAGTTGTTAATGAGTCCCATGTTTGTCCTGAACAGTTAAACTGCCTGCTGTTCTTCAGAAAAATTCTTCAGGTTTCACAAATTCTTTGGTTTTTCAGTATTTTGTGTTATTTGACCCCTTTCCAACAATGACTGTAAGCTTTTGAGATCTATCTTTTCACACTGATGACAACTGAGGGACTCATATGCAACTATTACAGAAGGTTCAAATGTTCACTGATGCTTCACAAGGAAACACAATGCATTAATTTGATTTGAAGATCAGGGTAAATTTATTTTGACATTTGGGAAATTTGTAAGTATCTTCTGTAGCTTCTCAAGGGCATAACTAAATAAAAAGAAATACGATATTCAGGCAAAATACGACATATGTACACATCTTCTGTTCAAAATTTAGACCCCTGGCTCTTAATGCATCTTGTTTCCTTTTGAAGCATCAGTGTCATTTAATGACTATTGGTGTTTTCATACAAATAATAAAAACAAGACTTAATATAATTACTTTTAAAAAGAAGAAAATGGAAAAAAAAATCATATCAAAATATGATTTAAAAATATACAAATTTAAATGAATGTGATGAATGTAAATATGAAGACACTGCAGAAAGATGGGTAGCACTGTACTTTACAGTCTTGTTCTACATGTATAAACATCTCGGTCGCTCTCGGGAGCCCAAACATGTCTGATATCTTGAGAAAAGGCCAATGAAACTGGGTGTGTATCCAGGCATAATAGGCATCTGCCTCCTCATTCTGTTCTGAGGAGTCAAGAAGCATCTCAAGCTCACTCAGAGGAGGACACAATGTCTCCGTTCCCTCCATCGGGGAACGAGGGTTACCATACGTAACCGAGACTTTGGTGTTGTGTCGAATGTACGACACTAGGGGTCCCAAGGGAAACCGCCAACAACTCACGGACTGCGTCACAAGTGTATGGAAATGCAAATATTAATAAGTTCATGTGTTAGATAAATGCACTTCACCTCTTTGTGACCTTCCAATGACCAATAATCTTCAGCCTGCCTTTCTTCACCTTCGGCTGGGAGTCTTGGAAGAAGTTGGGACAGTGTTAGTGTGTTTTATGGAAATCACACCCTACCCGACGGGGAGGTAGCGTGTAAATAACACCTAAGGACTCACTGAGGGAGTGCTACAAAGGGTAGATTCTGAGGTGGGCTCCACACAAGGGGAGACTGCCAAGCTCAAAACCTAGAGACAGGGCCTGTCTAGAGGAAAATACAGCATCTGTAGGGAATAGGGCTTGCGTTCAGGACTCTGGAAGACACTGGTTCCATTCGAAGATTATAGAATCTCGCAAATGTTTTAGGTGTCTGTTAGAGAGTCCCCATTAGCTAGAGCTGCCAAGGCAGTGACTCCCCTGGTTGAATGGGCTCTCACTCCCAGTGGGCAGGGTAAGCCTCTGACTTGGTAGGCCATACAGATCGCATTCCACAATCCAGTGGGAGATCCTTTGCTTGGAGAAAAGCATTCCCTTTCTGCTGTCCACCAAAACAGACAAAGAGCTGGTGAGAATGTCTGAAATATTGAGTGTGTTCCACACAGATGCGCAGAATGGCATAGCATCATCCAGACAATCCCCTGAGTTCTGAGAAGCCAATGAGAGAGATTGGTTAGGTTGAGCCAATTCTTTAGACTCTGCGCTAGCGGTCTCAGTGTGACCACACCCGAGTAAATTTGTCAAATGGGTATTGACCAGAGGCTCGCCTGAACTCGGGATTGTCTGGATGATGCATTTGAGGAACATGTGTGTCTGGATACATTCTGGTTTGATACAGCGGCTGGCCATCTCGCAGAGGGGGAGCTCACGGGAGCTCAACCGAGAACATAGGGAACGAGCAACCTGTTGGGTTTTACCCGGCAAGCTCATTTCCCCCGCTCTCCTTCAACACACATCACTGCAGCCTCATACCCGCAAGTAGGAGGACCGGAATGGGAAGGAGTTGAAGTGAGCTGCGGCTTCTTCGTAAAGAATGCGACTCGCAAGCAGTGTGGGCTCAAGGGTATGTCCTCGCAAGCAGGACATCCACCCTCAGCAAAAGCTGCATCAGAGTGGTCACGCCCCAAACACTGAAGACAGCGATCATGCCGATCATTAGGGGAAAGGTAGAAACCGCAACCAGAAGGACACAGATGGAAAGGCATAATGAAACACACAATGCAATCGTGTCAGTTCTTTCAGATAAGTTTGCTCTTTTAGAGGTAAATCTTCTCTTGAGATTGCAGGTGAAGCTCCCAGGAGACTCTCATTGCAGCAAACTGAGTCAGAGAAGGGAGAGACCACTGCCCATGCCATAGATCCAACAACGACGAGGTAAGTGGGGCTGCTTCTCATAGGGAGGCACTGCATTCGGCTCTGAAGAATAGAACAAGTGAGCAGATGATGGCCTATTTATACCTGGATGTCCGGGCCGTGGCCAACTATGCAAAATCTGCACACCCAATTTCATTGCCTTTTTCTCAAGATATCAGAGGTGTTTGGGCTGCCGAGAGTGACCCCTAGTGTCGTACATTCGACACAACATCGAAGTGAATGACAGAAAGGGAACTGTGTACTTATAGTGATTACAATAACTGAGTAATAACTATTAACCCGCTACTTCCTTAGGCATGCATACTATAAAATAAAGTACAACCTAAAGATGCCTAAATAAATTCCATTGTTTATCTAAACAACAACAATCATGCCAAAAAATACCAAGCAAAATGATGTCTCTATAAAACTACTCACTTCCATACAAACATCTAGCTAAAACAGATTTAGAGACTTTATTTATCAGTCAGTTTCAGTCACTCTTAAATTCTCAAGCACTCCATTGTGGCAAATACTAAACTATGTATTATGAACAATGGATCAAATCATTGTCACTTAACTGAGGGTAATACAGTGCCAATGTGAAGCCCAGTCTGAGGCAGAGACTGAGATTATGGACTGATTTGCAGTCGAGTTTCAAGAAGCTGTGCAGCTGATGCTACATTGGATGAAGAACAGGAGAGAGAACATAGCGAGTCCTGAAGAGCTGACTGTGGTGGAAGCTGAAAGTTCAGGGAGCAGGTTGAGTGACTGATGGTTTTTTTCTGTTGTTGAGGTGGACTGGAAAAGCTCTGTGATTCTAGACCTGCACCATCCTTCACATGATCAGAGGAATGAGCAGATAGCACTGAGAGCAACTGCTGCTGCCTTTGATGGCATGAGGAGGGAAACAACCTAAAACAAACAAACAAACAAACAAACAAAAACGTTATAGGTATAGGTACCTGATTTTACAGCTGTTTGAGATTACAAATAACTCTAATGCCTCTAATACACTTTAAAAGAATAAACTTAAATGCAAACTGAATATATTATAACACAATATGTTATTCACAATTCTATGAAAATGTGTTATAGTTTAAATTTACTAAAATTTCTTCATTCACAAGGGCTAATCATTATTTACTAATTTATTTTTACCTTTTATTTTTTAAAACATTTCCCAGAACGTCATTGTGGTGCTCCACTGGGAAGCATGGAGAGTTTGTCAAAATCATCGATGTACTACTGCTTTGTGTACTGTTATCTAGGACACATGTGCATAGCACAGGTCCCTTACGTTCATTCCAACTCGACTGGCCCTTAATATGGACATTCTTTCTCAAATGTGTTGGGAAAGCCTTCACAGCTGAAAAAGAGGAAAAGTTGTTTAATGAACTAGAACTGTTGCAGTGGTATAATTTGCCCTGTGTGCTGTTTTCCTGACCTTGAATTATTGAGGTATCTGACGATCTCCTTCCCTCCTGAAAGTTAGGTAGAGGCAAATAACTCTGGTGCCCAAGAGCGGATGAATGAGTGACAGAATGTCCCAGTGAGTACGGATGTAATCCCTGAGTCATGTGGCCACTAGTGTCAGTGCAAATTTCTAATGGGGTGCAGAGGGTGGTGAAAGAAGAACTAGTAGAAGCATAAGGAAGGGACCTTTGACAGCAGTCTGAGGTGGAATCATCTACACGATCTATGACAATACCTGAAACAAGAAAAAGAATATTAAGAAAATAGTTGACCCAAAAACTACAATTTGCTGAAATATACTAACCCTTGGGCCATCCAAGATGAGATCAGTTTCTTCATGGGAACAGATGGAGAAATTTAGCATTATAACACTTGCTCACCAGTGGATCCTCTGAAGTAAATGAGAGTCAAACAGCTCATAAAAAACCACAATATTCCGCAAAGAGTCTAGTCCATCAATTACATAGTCCACAATTCCATAAGAACACTTCTTCCAGTGAAAAAGTCCATCCCTTGTTGCCCTTTCACATTAAAATCCACCAACATGTTTGTTTAGAACTATTTTGGTCTCTTTTGGCTTGTAAACATTCTTGATCTGTGCATAGTTTCCTCCTGATTCAGACAAGACGAATTTTTCACTAAAAGCAGTATTACGGATAGAGGATAGAGGATTGTATTTTAGGCGATGGTTTAAAGCTGAAATGTCTTGATAAATTTGTTTTTTACAAACACGCAGCTTCTTATTCACAAGTAGTTAATTGATGGACTAAAGTTGTGTGGATTATTTGTGGATGCACCCATTCCACCCCCTGGTGATGCAATGCTAAATTCCTTCAAATTTGTTCCAATGACAAAACAAACTCATCTACATCTTGGATGGCTTGAGAGTGAGTACATTTTTAGCACATTTTTGGGTCAATTATTCCTTTATTAAAACAGAGTTAGACACATTCTGCATCACTTCTTAATTTCAATTTAGATGGATTAAATAATTATTATTAATAATATAATTAACAGAAACATTACAAATAGAAGCAATAAATTAGCCTTCATACAGCCTTCTAAACGAAGCCTGATATATGATATTATGCGCACTTAATATGTTGATTTGCTTCTTTAGGATGAATTGCTTGTTGTATGCCCCAGTTGTAAATCGCTTTGGATAAATGCGTCTGAATAAATGTAAATGTAAATGTACAGTCATTGCCAAAAATATCGGCATCTTTGCAATTCTGTCACAAAATTCTCAGGTTACGAATATAACCATGGTTCCCTGAGAAGGGAACGAGGCACTGGGTCTTCTAGGGGCAGTCTCCTTTGTGATCCATGTCTGAAGCATACATACAAAAACTACAACAGTATTGGCCGGCGACAGCCTATGATGCGCCAGCAGAGAGGTTCTACCGAACATATGAAGAACACACAAACCCAACCATATATACTGCAACACAAGCCTGGGTGGCTGACAAGCAGATACCAATTCTTACTCACTTGGCTACTGGCATGGAGATACCACTACCGCACAGTAGCGATAAAAGCTTTGACTTAGAAAAGAGCATGATCAACTGAGCTTAGCGCAAGTGCCATAAAGCCCCTCAAGGCAGAACATAGATGGCCAGTGTCAGAAAGCTGCATCTCCACCAGAGATCATGGGTCTTCTAGCAGGACAATGACCCCAAACACTTCAAAAAGCACTCAGAAATGGTTACAAACAAAGCGCTTGAGAGTTCTGAAATGGCCAGAAATGAGTCCAGATCTGAATCCCATAGAACATCTGTGGAGAGATCTCAAAACAGCAGTTGAGACAAGGCATTTTGCAAAAGAAGAGCGGTCCAAAATTCCAGCAGAGAGGTGTAAGAAACTCATTCATGGTTACAGGAAGCGATTGATTTAAGATATTTTTTCCAAAGGGCGTGCTACCAAATATATTAAGGCTGCCAATAATTTTTCTGAGAGAAGGGTTGCATTCTCTGACAGAATTGCAAAGGTGCCGATATTTTTGACCATGACTGTATATGGCAAAAGTTATGTTGATAATACCTTTTAATTAATGGAAAGTAAAGGCTACTCTAGATCAGAGATCTACACCACCTGAGGACCACTATGCAGGTGGTGTGGTGCTATAAAAATTAGATACAAGGGTTTTTGTAACCTTGGATTTTAACTTCAAAGTTTCTGGCTCTTCATAGTCGAGTGACTCATCTCATCCTCATATCTAGCGCATTACTCTCCATGAGTAGTTTAGTGATGACGGTTGAGATTGTATTGCGTGGCAACTGCAGTTTACAAAAGGCAGGCAGCAGTCCAATCAAGCAATTACAACCATCACAATCTGGCTTGATGTAACAGTTCAATTTATATAAATATACAGTAAAAGGACTAAAACTGCTAAATAAAGTGGCTAGCACTGTGCAATGCATGAACAATGTAGACTTATTATCATGATTATGTCTTTAATTCTTTAAACCTTTCACATTGATTTTGACAATGAGTACATGGTATGTTTTATACAATAGTTGCGTATGTGTGATGATCACGCAGAAATAGCTCTTTTAAATAACATTTACAGGTTACCACTTCTTTGTAGTCTTACTTTAATTAAGTTATCCTCTGTTATTTGTGGGTGTAAGAAATGGTGGTGGGGTGAGCACTTTGACAACTGTTTTAATTAGGGTTGTGATTGTATTGCTTGTATTATTAACATATACTACTGTTAAAAAGTTTGAGGTTAGTCAATTGTTTTGTTTAAAGGAATTAATATACTCTGAAAACAATAGTAACCTAAAAATGGTAACATCTAAATGAACTGGTTTTTATTGAAGTTAAAAAATATGAATAATTACTGAACCTAAATACATTCATTAATACCACCAAAATTATTTTTATGGTTTTGTATGGGTTAAATCAGGTAGAAATTGCTCTTTAAGTTAACAATTGCAGGGTACCACTGCAGTGTTCTAAACAAGTACATATTGTGATGATGGAGATCTTTGGGTGTCTGCAACACTTTTGTGTATGGACTAATCATAATGAATGTAATTTCTTTAGATTCCTTCAAACTTACTTGGCAAATTCTGGGATGCAGAGGCATCTGGGGGAGTGTGTCTCTGTGATTTTTTGGACTCCACAGAACTGACCGGGGCTTGATCCTCTTTTTCCTCCTTTTTTACATGTCCCACCTGTGACTCTTGATATACTGTAGTCTCCAGCTGGCAGGCAGCAGATGTGGAGCATGTGTATTCTAGTGTGCTAAGATCATCTTCCAGAGGCAGTGCAGTGCCCTGAGGAGTGTGACTTGGCTCTTTCAGCCACTCACTTCCTAGTTTGTTTTGCTGCAGTGCTTGATGCTTCATCACTCTTTCTAACAGCAGGCAGTAGATAGCAGAAAAGTGGTTGAAGCTACTGTTCTGAAGAGACTGAAAAAAAAGGCATGTTTATAAGACAAGAGAAGAGGCAAACAATTTTAAAATGCATGAAAACACACTTGGTTAGCATGAAAAAAATAGTAAAAAAGTCCAAAATATTGTTTAATGTCAGGTTACCACTTTGCAGTATACTATATGCAGAAAAGAGTTCCAAACTGAACCAGAAATGTTTTGTAACCGTTTAATAAGGTGTTAAGCAGAATTTTAATTCTATAATGGAATATTTCTCAGATCATTCTCTGCATTTGTAAATAAGTCTGCGTTAACGTTTAGACATTTAGTCAATTCAGTCATAATTTCAGTCTAAACCTGTGTGACTTTCCACTGTAAAACATGAAAAAGATATTTAGAAAAATGTCTTTTTGTATATATAATGGAAGTCAGTGGTCATGTATACAGTTATCAGCAAACCACCTTCTCTTTTGCTCCACAGAAGAACAAAAAGTCATACAAGTTTTAAACAACTTTGGGGTGAGTAAATGATGACAAACTTTTCATTTCAGAATGAACTATCCCTTTTTCTTTTTCTAAACAGACCATGACCTTTGGGCTCCTCACCTCTATGGTTTTCTTCCTGTCAATGCCCACTGTCTGCATAATATTCAGAACTGCTTCATTGTAAGTTTCCTGTTGGAGATGAGACTCAGGGCAAGAAGAGGAAGAAGGGGACTGACATATAGCAGAGGGATCAGCCTGCATCCAGCGATGCTGCTTGATTTGTGCCACACTGAATCTCTTGGCAGGGTCAACAGCCAACATTCTCCGTATAAGGCTTTCACAGTCTGCGGAATGAGGTAAATGGCGAAGGTGAAATAAGACAAGATTTCATCCCACCACATCATGAGGTAAGTGTCAGTTCAAGGATAGTTTACCCAAAAATGAACATTCTGCCATCATTTACTCACCTTATGTTGTTCCAAACCTGTATGAGTTTCTTTCTTTTGATGAACACACACAAAATATGTTGAAGAATGTGGGTAACCAGACAGTAGCTGGTAGCCTTTAACTTCCAAAGTGTGAAAAAATATCAATGGAAATCAGCAATTTTTGCTACATTCTTCACCAAAAAAACTCATAAAGGTTTGGAACAGTAAATGACACAGAATTTTCATTTTTGGGTGAACTATATCTTTGTCAAGTCAAGTCACCTTTATCTGTATAGCACTTTATACAGTACAGATTGTTACAAAGCAGCTTTACAGGGATAAACAAAAAAAATTAGAGATAAACAAAAAAGTGTCATTGTTCAGATGAGGTCAGTTCAGTGCTGATTCAGTTCAGTTTAATGACTCTGTAAAGATCATCAACTATCAAATGAGTTCAAATCAGCTGTAAAGCAGCCCTGTAGAAAACAGTGCTTTCATCATCCAGCTCAGTTCGCTTTTCATTCAATCGTGTCTGCACAGTCAATTCAATAATATTGCTGAATATTAAGTGTCCCCAACTAAGCATGACAATGGTGACAGTGGCAAGGACAGTGTTTTTAATAGAATAAAAACAATAAAATGAATACACAGTTAGGACAGGCATCGAAATGTGAATTGTATGAGACTAAATATAAACCTAAATACATTCATTTAAACCAACAAAGCTTAATTTACAGGTTACATCAAGTAAAAATAGCTTTGAATCTGCACTTTAAAGAGATATTTGTACCTGATTTAAACCACAAAAAATAGCTTGGTATAAATTAATGTGTTTAGTTTGATTCAGCAATTCACCACTTAATTTTGATGTTACCATTTTTTCAGTCCACAGTTTCAGGGCTGCTCTCTATATAGGAGGAACATACCTTGTGACATAAAGAATGGCACTCTGAAGCGTCCATCAGTGACTCTTCGTCTTAAGGCAGGGAGAGTGGTGCCATCAAAAGGTAGTGTGCCACAAACCAATATATACAGCAACACTCCCAGACTCTAAGAGGCACCAGGAAGACATTCACATTTCAGACATTTCCTTAATGTCAGAAAGGAAATTCAACAGATATTAGACTAATTGTGAAGTACCAGAAGATATATTCAAGCTGAAGATCTTACCCAGACATCCAAGGATGGTCCTTCATATTCCTTGCCCTCAAAGACCTCTGGAGCAGCATAGGGAGGACTCCCACACCAGGTAGACAAAGATTTACCAGGAATATAGAAGTTCCCAAAACCAAAGTCTGCGGAAAAACAGAGATGCTGTTTATTAGCTTTTAGGTGTTTTTAACAATCTGCACTTTTAGCATAAATAAGGTTTCTAACAGCACTTTTCACACTCTCACTAGTGTAATTTGTCTAATAACAATACCATTTTGTCATATTTTATAAAACTAATGATTATAATAATTTACTCTACTAAAATAATAATTTAAATTAAAAAAGTGATGTAATAAAAACAGAAGTACATGACCTTTCTTACCTGCTAGTTTTATATTCATGTTAATGTCTAGGAGTAAATTTTCTGCTTTCAGGTCTCTGTGTACAATGTGATGCTTGTGACAATATTCTACAGCATCAAGGATTTGCCAGAACTTACAACGAGCTTCTGCTTCACTTAGATGACCAACTGAGGTAAGATAATCTTTGAAAGAGACATATAATAGCAGTATTAGTTACTAACATGTGGCAATGGTGGAAAAAGTATACAAAATACACATGTGTATATTATTTTAGGCGTACCAAACATCTCTCCATTCTTGGCAAACTCTGTCACAATATACAGCATGTCTTTGGTCTCCATAACCTACAATTTCCACAAAGCAAACACATGAATTCTTCAGACTGCTCTTTTCTGTACTCTCCATTAAAAAGGTACAATTTGTATATCAAACTGCATATGATTTTTTGTCTAATTTCAGTTTCTGCTCCATTTTCTTTAGGCTTTATAGGACATTTATAAGACTTTTCAGGACTCGTTTTTTTCTGTTCTATTTTCTTACACTATGTGGTGCATCTAAAAAGGATTTGGAACACCGATAATAAATTATTATTGAGAAGCAGTTGTATTGTGACCTTTCCATTGTAAGGTCATTATTTTCCCCCTTCCACATACTCCTGAGAGACCAGTGTAGGAAGGAAGCAGCAACCATGGGAAAGTCATGGTGTGTTAAAATCATGTAAACTCATTGTAAAATGGCTTACTGCTGGCTTAAACTTAAGTGAAGTGAAAGGTCCAAGGTTATACAGATAAGTTTAGTGGGGGAATTTGTGAAAATATATGTGAACCTTGACCACAAAGCCAGTCTTAAGGAGCATGGGCATATTTGTAGCAATAGCCAAAAACACACTGTATGGGTCAAATTAATCAATTTTTCTTTTATGCCAAAAATCATTAGGATATTAAGTAAAGATCATGTTCCATGGTAAAACTTTTAGAAATGCCCTACTATCAATATACCAAAACTTAATTTTTGATTAGTAAAATGCATTGCTAAGAACTTCATTTGAAAAACTTTAAAGGCGATTTTCTCACTATTTATATTTTTTTGCACCTCAGATTCCTGATTTTCAAATAGATCTAGGTATCTAGGCCAAATATTGTCCTATCCTAACAAACTTAATTATTCAGCTTATTTATTTTAGATGTTGTATATATCTCAATTATTTTAAAAAACTGACCCTTATGACTGGTTTTGTGGTCCATACACACCTGGTAGAGCTTTATTATGTGTGGGTGCTTCAAAAGCTTCATGATCTGAACCTCTCGTTTAATCTTCTTTAGGTCAGATTCACCAAGTCGAGTTTTATCAATGATTTTTATGGCAACCTAAAAGCACAACCAGAGAATAGGTTTATTTAATAAAGGATGAAGTCAAATCAAATTAATTAAATATGTGTGATAAAAAGATTTGAAATAAATAAAAAGGTAATTTAACATGAAATTAATGAGAAATAATTATCCTTACATTTGCCCTATATTTGTGTTCATTATTGCAAATGTACATTGCACTTTATAAGTAATAACATAAATCATAACATACCTCTGTTTTTGTGACTTTATGTCTAGCTAGTTTGACCACAGCAAAGTTTCCTTTGCCTAATGTCTTGATGATCTCGTAGAAACCCACTTGCAGTGGTCTGCCGGACTGGCTCGCTGCTTTTTCCTCCGACAAAATCACCATTGTGACAAAGAAGGACTGAAACAGCGAACAAGATCAGATAATCCGTTATCACTGACACTTCAGTTAATATTTTCTAAGTGTAGAATGCACGAAATAAACGTGCGTCATTCACACAAGGGTACACTGAAACAAAATGGTAAACTAAAAACGGTATCAACTAAATTAACTTGTTTTAAATAACAATGTTTTAATAGCTAAATAAACTTAGATACATTCATTTACACCAACTAATTTATATGGATTAAATCATGTAGAAAAATCTCTTTAAAGTAACAAATGCAGGTTACAAGTTAACAGGTAACGTTCTATGAAGTTTTGTTAACATTCTGGCAAGATTCTCTCAAAACCTTCCGTCATAAAATCTTTACTAAAACGATAAGCACAAAACTGTTATGTATACATAGTTCATGGAATTTTTATTTTAAAACGTTTTAGCTTTTACTCTAACGTTTTTACTTGTTTCAGAACGTTCTAATAACATTCAGATGTAATGTTCCCACAATGTTTTTTAATAAATTATTAAATGAAAGTTTTCTTAACATTAGTATAATCAAATTGAATTAAAAAATATATAGATGGATGGACATTTTGAATGTTTTGGGAACATTCAATTACGTTTTGGACATCTTAGTACATATTTTTGTTAGCTGGTTACTTTTTTGTTGTATATAGTGTAGTATAGTGTATTATAGAGTAGGCTACTACCAAACCTAAACGACAAAATGGCTTTTAAAATGTTCATTTCATTTGTAGAAAAAAAAAAAACAATTATAATTAATCATAACGACCATTGCCCCTTGTTTCATTTTCATAGCTAGAAAGCAAAACGTTCTAGTTGTATCATATTAATTACCTTTTGGGGCGCCGAGCTTAATCCATTCTTATTAAGTTCTCTTCATATGCTGAAAATGATCAACATTCCTTTAAATTATGCCAGTAAGCCTGTTCATAAAGTCAATAACCCACTCATTTCTTGTTCCTTTCAGAAGCAGTCAGTCGTCTCGCGCTGGGCTGTCAACATCTCTCCAACAACCGCTCCACGTTTCGTAGCATAGCTATTCCCCTCAGAGTTCGGTCAGCGAAGCCGACGAGACCAGCTCCGCCTCCTGCCAACATACCATAACAAAATTATTCTTACTTTATTAACGTCACTTTTGCGTCAGAGAGCCGCTGAAACGAAATTTCATGTTGCCCAGCAACTTAACAGAGCACTCGCGTACACTGGATCACAAGTTCCCAGACATTTAGTTACTATCTGATGGGTGTTAAGATTAACCCAATAACTTGTGATTAACAGGATAACATTAGTGCCCTTCCTAGGGGAGCGTTTACAAAGAACTTCTTCAGCAGACTATAGCACTGCAGAGCGCTATATAGGCATCATGACGCAGATGTAGGCGGCAGCAGATCTAAATTAAATCTGATTTTCTCAGTAAAGTAGGGCAGATTAGGAAGAAGGCAAATTATTCTTTCCAAGCACGTGCTGAATCATTTAATCTTTTATTCAGTTTTAGTGCATTTAGTTCATCTTTATGGCTTACTGACCTTGGGTTTTACTAGGTGAACTGTTGCTTATGAATGGATGTGACATAGCCTACAACTAATACAACTCACAGGGGCAAAGACAACTTGGATGCAAGCAGAAACGTACTGTGTGTCCCCCAGTGAACCAGTCATGTTGTGCTTGAGGATCATTACTAAATTTGGACACCAGTTTAAGAACTCCATCTTTCCCCTTTCCTTTACTCGTGTTTCTGGTTGTTTTCCTCTTTCCTTAAGTGATTCTGCAGGTGTTCATCTCTATTGACACTGAGTGTCTGAATTTGCTCACTTGTTTTCATTAACTCGTCAAGTGGACTATAAACTAATGATACACAGATAGCGCTTGCAGTGTTCAAAGTTCATTTAATGGATACACAGTTCATATACTTTTTTAATGCATATTCATGTGTCATTGAATAAAAACCTTCAGCACTGAAATTTTTTTCTGTGACCTTCTGTGAAAAAACAGAGCTACAGAAATCAAGCTGAGATGTGAATATTTAATATCTATCTTTTATATGTACTTATATAACATCAAAATGCATTGACGGGTTTTGGGATGGATATATATGTACATGGCATAACATTATGACCACTTACAGGTGAAGTGAATAACATTATCTCAACACGGCACCTGTTAGTGGGTGAGATATGTTTAGCAGGAAGTGGACAAAATGTTGACAAAAGCTGATGTGTTAGATGCAGGAAAAATGGGCAAGCGTAAGGATTTGAGCAAGCTTCACAAGGGCCAAATTGTGATGGCTGGACTACTGTGTCAGAGCATCTCCAAAACTGCAGCTCTTGTGGAGTGGTTCTGATCTGCAGTGGTCAGTATCTATCAAAAGTGGTCCAAGGCAGGAACAGTGGTGAACCGGTGACAGGGTCACGGGCAGCCAAGGCTCATTGATGCATGTACGTGTGGTCTGACCCAACAGATGTAGCTCAAATTGCTCACAAAGTTAATGCTGGTTCTGTTGGAAAGTTGTCAGAATACACAGTGCATTGCAGTTTGTTGCATATGGGGCCGCGTAGCCACATACAAATCAGGGTGCCATGCTGACCCATGCCCATGCATGTGGATGTTACTTTGACCCGCTACCAAAGCATTGTTGTAGACCGTATACACTCTTTCATGGAAACAGTATTCCCTGGTGTGGCCTCTTTCAGCAGGATAAGGCACTCTACCACAAAGCAAAAATGGTTTAGGAATGGTTTGAGGAGCACAACGACTTTGAGGTGCCTCCAGATTCGCAAGATCTCAATCCAATCAAGCATCTGTGGGATGTGCTGAACAAACAAGTCCGATCCATGGAGGCCCTACCTCGCAACTTACAGGACTTAAAGGATCTGCTGCTAACATCTTGGTGTCAGATACCACAGCACACCTTCAGGGGTCTAGAGGAGTCCATGCCTCGATGGGTCAGGGCTGTTTTGGTAGCAAAAGGGGGACCAACACAATATTAGGAAAGTGGTCATAATGTTATGCCTGATTGGTGTATGCCCAAAAATGTATTACACATTACATATGTTTGATGCAACAACATGTATTGTCTGTAATTAATAATCAACACAGATGCATTAACACCTGTTTAATTTCCACTGACCGTTTTTTTATATGTTGAACGAACCTGGAATTAAATATTTAAAGAAAGAGTTATGACTTTGAAAATAAATGCAGAAAAGATACGTCAGTGAAACAGGCTTTCTCATAAAGCTTTCACTGACAAGGGCTTTTATGTATTTTATCTCATGCTTTAGTCATAGTCTCATCTATCCCACCAAAGCATAGTCTAATGATAACCCTACAAACAAATATCTTCAGGAAAAGACTGCTAATGGACTTCCACTTTACTTAAATTGACTGCAGATTGCCTGCAGACAATACTGAAAACAAGTGGATGTCTTTTTAGCCTTTAAACATATCCTACCTTTCTTTAGCGTTTCTTGAATTACATGATTTCATATGTGAATATAAATAATAATCGAGACATCCTGTAAACAAAACCTCTGTATGTAAGTTGCAAAATTTGAACTGACATTTGGACTCTCTTCTTCGGCAGTCTTCCCCATGTTTCAGTCTAATTAACTCTGACAACAGCTTTCATCTCATCCAATGACCTCTTTTTCTCTTTCCATTGACATCTCTTTCACAAAAACTGCCAGTCAGCTTTAATTATTTGTACCAAAAATTATATACACAACAGGATTATGCTGGCCTTTAAATTGTTGCACTTCTCTAATTGGCATCAATGACAAACACTTTTAGAGAACAGAACATTATTTCTTGTGTGACAAATCATCACAGTAAAAAAATAAAATAAAAATTGTAACACCTTTAAATGTTTAACCTGAAACAGCTCAATAAGTAATATATAAACAAATGAACAGTGTTAAAGAAATGGAGAAAGACCACAAAGCAATCAATGAAAATTAGAACAATCAAACATTTTAAGAACATTCTATTTGTGAAACGAAACATCAACCTAAGGAGCATTAAACTTTAGATACACTAGACACCACCAGGTCTAACATTATTGCTGCTGATTCACAAAGGGCCATACTTTAGTTGCTTTTGTGACATTTGACCCATATATGCTGATTACTGTGTTGTGTCCTAACAATGATCCTAAGTAAGGCTTCTTGAAAAGGGTTGATTTATCATTCTAGTGTTTAAGTTTAGAATTCCATGTAGGCTGGACTACAGAGACCGCTGATGTTGTGGGTGTGCTAGAAAGTGCAGCACACATATCGATTTGATGCTAATTTCATTCAGAGCATAAAGTGATATAAAGGGCACACTGAGTATGAAAGCATGTATTACAGCTTTTCTGGCATTTTATACAAGACATGCACATCTATCTATAGCGGTCTTCTGTACTTACGTCACAAATAAAGCTTAGAAAGTTCTGTAGAAATCAATTCTTAACACTTCCAGAGCCTAACACAGCAAAAGATGACTAAACTAAAAAACTGTGGAATGAAAACTATTTCTTCATGTACAAATAAGATTAATGCTTGTTTTAGCATGACATACAACTGGAAATCTCTTTAGGAACATTTTGAACATGGCCAAGTTTTTAGAATAGTATGCAGTTTGCTGGATCTAGATTACATCTAGCCCTATTTTTTCAGTAAGTATGAAAGCCTGGGCTTCACTGCACTCACTGCTTCTCTGAGTCTTTAGTCTGGGTATTGGTAAAGCTAGCTAGATCTTCCAGGGTCTCCTGGGCTGTTTGCTTGAGAGCAGGGTGGCCGCTTGAAGCTAGATGGTGGATACGACTGAGTGGGAAAGAGGTCAGAAAATCAGTTGTCATGTGTGACATGACCTCTCTTTCCAGCAGTAAGGACTGAAGGAGTCTCAATGACTGCAGACACACTTCTGGGTCAGGGTCTGTGGGAGAGGGAGAGATTGTTTCTATGTATGTCACAGGGTTAGAGAGCCCAATGTAATCCTCTGTGAACAGCACTGAGAATGACTGAGATTGAATGAACTCTACATCTCTACAATGAACACCTAAATGTACACATACACACCTTCCAGAAGGGTGCACAGAAGAGGTAGAAGTCCAGGATTCTCACTTATGAGCTTCAGTCCATTCACACTGATAGTGATGTTATACAGAGCCATTAGCATCAATCTGCACACATTTAAGTAAATAGTCACATACTTCAGAAAGAACCATAGGTCAACTACACTACCAGTCAAAGGTTTTGGACACTAAGATATTTAATGTTTTTTTTTTAAGAAGTCTCTTAACTTGCATTTATTTGATCCAAAGCAGAGCAAAAACAAAGTACAGTAAAATTTGGAATATGTTTTACTGTTTAAAATAGCTGTTTTCTATTTGAATATATTTTAAAACGTAATTTATTCCTGCAATTTCAAGGTCACATTTTTAGCATCATTACTCCAGTGACATGATCGTTCAGAAATCATTCTGATATGCTGATCTGCTGCTCAAAAAAACATTTATTATTATTATTATTATTATTATGTTATTAGCTGAGTAGAATTTTTTCAGGTTTCTTCGATAGAAGAAGAATAGAAATTTCAGAAGAACAGCATTTATTTATTTTATCTGAAACTGAAATCTTTTGTAACCTTATAAATGTCTTTATCATTACTTTTGATAAAGTATCCTTTATCAATCAATTTAAAGTATCCTTGCTATTAAAAGTATTAATTTCTATTAATACTTTTACCATAAAAAAAAATAAAATACTGACTCCAAGCTTTTTATTTAATTTAAATTCTGATCTTTGAATCTTTCTATTCAAAGAATCTTAAAATAAAATGCTTAACTGATTTAAATAATAACAATTTTAATAATAATAATAATAATATATATAAATATATAGATTGGAGTAATGATGTTGAAAATTTAGCTTTGATCACAGGAATAAATTACATATATTCAAATAGAAAGCAGTTATTTTAAATAGTAAAATTATTTCACAATATTACTGCTTTTGCTGTATTTTGGATCAAATAAATGCAGGCTTGGTGAGCAGAAGAGACTTCTTCAAAAAAACATTTTAAAACTTACTGTCTATAAACTTTTGACTGGTAGTGTATATCTTTTATTTCTATATGCAACTTTATTAAAACAACATATTTACAAAGTTAGAGATTTCATATGTATTTTTAAAACATAAAAGTTGTAACATACACTTTGAGTTTTGGAAACACCCCTGGTTTCATTAGATACAGCAGCTGCAACAAAGTATTCAACAGGATGTGGGCAGAAGTTGATAAGAAGTCCCGTCCACAAGACACAGCAGCTATATCTAAAACCAATGAACACATGAAATGTCAATTTCATACATTCTTGAGATAGTAATATACAGTATAAATAAGTTATGACTTGAACTAGTAGTAAAAACAAACTCAGTGCCCTCACTGGTAACAACGCCAGCCACAGCCAGAACTAAATGATGCTCTTTTGAGTTGTAACTCTGTTGTGGCTTTGCCTCATCATTTAGAAACTTGATGAAAGTCTCCAAGGTTTGACCTGCAATGCTCAGGAAGGGCTCCAGTTTACCCTGTGGGCGCATAAGTGTATGTAAAGTAGTTTTACCCGGTTGAGGTAAAGCAAACTGATTGATTTTCAAAACAGCCTGGATCACTTAATATAACTAGAAGTCAGACCTTAACAGTGTCCACTCCCAAAATGGTACAAACTCACATCAGCCACTATGTCTCTGACTGCTTCCTCCCTTTGGGATGCACTCCAGAGCAGGGTGCAAGTTGCAGTGCCCAGATCAGTACAAAATGCTTTCTGTTGCTGCAGCTCCTCTCTGCACTCCCATAACTGCTGCTTTAAAACCAGCTTCTCCTACAAGTATATATGAGGAGATACTTACATACACACATATCTATTTGGGGCAGAGATTTCTTTCACTCTCTCATAAAAACACACTAGTGGTTCTCAACCTTTCTTACCCTAACACACCCTAAATATTTTTGGAAAAATATTTAAAGGTCCACAGGATACTGAATAAATAAATACATTTTCATCTTTGGGTGATCTATACCTTTAATATGATTAAATAAAATAAATATAAATAATTAAAATGATTTTATTTGATATTTCATTAATGCAGTGTTCTTCAGGCTTTAAACTTTTTATTACCAATGAATTTAAATGACTCTTCTAGTTATGACTTTTTTACTCACAAATAGTCAAAACAATTAGACCATGACATAATTAGAATAATTTAGAATCATCATAAAAAAAAAAACTCACACATTTTCTAAGTCTACAAATCACACTTTTTTGGCTAAGCTGCCCTGTGACCTCCTTGGAAGTGTGGTGAGGCCTTCTTGTGTGTCCCAGCCCTCTGGTTGAGAACCACTGCACGAATACATAGCCATGCAGTATATTAATGCAAAACTATTTATGCGAATGCTTTTCTAGAATCTTTTCAGCGTGGGTTATTCAGTCTCTTATTTTCTCCTCTCTATTTTAGTACCTGTCTCTTTCTCTGACACTCACTCAGAGCAACATCTAGTCTGGAACGGATTTGCAGACAATCTTCCCTCTGTTGCTGCTGCTCACGTTCACTGCGCTCTTTAACTAGACAACATTTAAGAATCTTTTATTAAAATAACAGTCAGAGTTAACATTTAGTATTGTTATAAATGCTGTAAATCAAGGTTGTGCACCATTCAGAACTGAATTAAGTCTTTTAAATTCAAGTTTCTGAATTTACACTAATTAGAATTGATGTAGGAAATATAATGCTTAATTTAAAAATCTCAATTTAATTGTAAGGTAGCAGAAATGAATGAAATTAATATAGCTGTATTTTTTACTACATTAAAAAGCCTTGTTTATATTTTATAAGTGACACAGTACTGTGCAAAAGTCTTACACCACTAGTATTTTCACCAACAATTTTTTTTTATTGAGTAAGTCAGTTATTTCTATCTTTTGCTGTAGTGTGTCAGCAGGAAATATCAGTTTACATTTCCAAACATTCATTTTGCCCTTAATTGTAATAATCCAGTGAGATTTTTGTTTGCACAAGAAGTCTGACAACAGTCACTGCTTCATACAGAGATCTGATCTCATCATCATTCAGTCTGTCTAGAATGGAAACAAAACTAAAACTAAAGCGGACTAAATCAAGAAGAACTGTGGCAATGTCTCCAAGATGCTTCAAGAAACCTACCTGCATAGCTACCTGAAAAACGATGCGCAAGTGTACCTAGGGTAAAAGCTGCTTTAAACGCAAAGGATGGTCACACCAAATGTTGATTTAATTTAGTTAAAATCTATTTATGACATCCTCATTTTACAGCATTTTTACACAAGTACCTAAAATTTTTAACAGCACTGTAGCTTTGTAGTTAGCTCTCTTGAAGCATCTTGGAGACGTTGCCACAATTTTTCTAGATTTAGGCATGAAGAAGCTGAAAAAAATTGAGACAGTTTCTTCATGTCATTCCAGATAGATTGGATGATGATGATGATGATGATGAGATCAGATCTCTGTGTGGAGCATTGGCTGTTGTCAGACTCCTCGAGAAAACGAAAATCTCATTACTACAATTAATGGCAAAATTAATTTCCCACTGACACACTACAGCAAAAGATAACTGACTTTAAACCATTTTTAGCTTGTGAGAATACCAGTGGGCCAAGATTTTTGCACAGAATGTATAAGTGGAAGATGCATTATCCTTTTTCCCCAGGATGCATTCATCTGGGTTGGTTTCATTTGAATAGCAATTCTGTAAATTTATCTTCCTGTTATTCAAATGCAACTTCCTGTGAGGTGTGGCCAATTTAATTAAAATTCCAGCTCATGAATTGAAGCCTTAATTCTGAATTTTGCTCAACCCTGCTGTTGGAACAACAATGTCCATGACATAAGGTACTACACATATGTCTACAGCATGTACAAAGCTCATATTGTTTCCATATTAGTCCAAATTCATGTGTACCATAACTGACCACAGTTACTGAAAAAGTTTTTGCTTACATGCGTCCAGAGAACGTCCTTTATGGATAGTATCAATAAAGTCACTATTGATTACTTTTGGCATTAGCTCTCGTAGTGTCCTGACTTCTGCCTCTAGTTTCTCCAAGTCTTGCTTTCTGACTCGAACAAAGCAGTCTGATCCTACATCCTTTAAACACATAGGACGTTTTTGTTTACTGTTAGAGACGGACAAACCTTACAGTGTAAGTAGTATGCCTATTTGCAGAGTACCAAGCTTCTCCTGAAATATAAACGTGTGTTAGCAGCAATTGAACAGTGACATCTTGTGGTAATAATGGCGCTTGCGTTTGTCTTGATCATACTTTATAAAGGGATTTTGGTCTTAGAAAGCGATTAAAATGTTTTCATGACGACAAAATCAATTTGAAAATGGTCTTTATATTTACAGAAGTACATACCATATCAAACAAATAACTAATTAGCTGATTAGCTTGCTAAACTTTTGCACAAACTCTTACATCAACGTCATCTTCTCAACAACAAACTTGAACTCCGCAAAATAGTAAAGTTACCTCTCCTGCAGATGACTCAGACGAAACATTAGTTGTATCGGTTGTTTTCATTTCGAAAAGTGCTAATTTGATAACGTTGTACGAAAGGCCTCTGACCTATTACAATGTTTAAACGATGATGTGTTTAGCGCCCTCCACTGTTCTGCGCCCAACAAGTCATCTACTTATCACCCATCCCCCAAATCGGCAGTAAAAACAATAGTAAAATCTCCTTAATAGACCACACACAACATCTGTTCATATACACAATTCGTTCTGAAATAAATACAAGGAATTCCATACTGGGCGAAAGTATAGATAGATAGATAGATAGATATATATATTCATTCATTCATTCATAAAATACTTTAATCTTTAAAATACGTTCATTCATGTGAGATTTCATGGATTGGCTTGATAGTAGTCCTAAACACGCCTGTTAAAAATCCATGGCGGGTTTTTCGTACGTCATTACATTGCCTGGGCTGAACCTGCTCCCCAGCCGCAGAAGTACTCCAATCCGGGATTTCCAAATAGCCACTCAAGTTACACTTTGAGAGAGCTAGGGCTCACTCGCAGTTGTTCAGTCTGCCTCCTTTGTGTGTGTGTTAGGTGTTATCTGAGCACACACCGCCAAATAATTAGTGTTTTTCGCGACGCAGCAGAGCTGTTGGATCATGTCTGTAGGACTGGAGCCCGGTTTCTCCAACGACGAGGTGCTGAACATACGTTACCCGCTTCATCGTGCGTGCAGGGATGGAGACGTTGGCGCGCTGTGCTCGCTGCTTCAGCGCTCCACCAACCAGGCGGACCTGGTTGCCGAAGACTCGTTTTACGGCTGGACCCCCATTCATTGGGCAGCACACTTTGGGAAGGTAATAGAAGTGCATTGTTTGCATAGATTTATGTTTTATCTTTCTCTTCCGGAGAAGGAGGCGTGTATCTGCGCTGGTTTAGTGAATAACGAGCGTGTAACATCATTAGTTAACCGTGCTGTCATCAAAAACTGAACTTAAGTTACAGCTTGTGCACATACAAAGAAACTTCAAATATCCCATCAATATGAAATGGGTTGCCATATCGCCTGGACAATAAGGCCATCGGCAGAAAACGGGTCATATCATTCGCAGCGGCTGCGTGCAAACTCGCATGCAGGGAAAGAGCAGAGATTAATCACTTAATACATTTTTGAACTAAAAGCATTATGATTTTTGTCTGAGATTAGGCAGACTACAGCGTCAGTGGCACACATGTCGTCTGTTTTATCCACTCTTGATTGTAACATGCATGTAGTAACGGATAAACCTCGCAAGTTCAGTTGGATATAAATTAAGTCGAATAGAGACGCTACTGATTACTGCTTTGTTTCTGGATCACATTACTTGGAAAAATCAACTTGTATGGACCTCAGCCAGCGAAGCAGCAACATTAGGCGCCAGCACGCACAGGCGCGAGCCCACCGATTCATTCATTGGCTGGGTGAAGACCAATAAAACACCACGCGCCAAAACCGCGTATTTAAAATCCAAAACTGCATCTCGTTAAGTTTTGGTGTTATTGTATTGCCGTGTATAAACCAAAGTCAGGGTATGTGATCACGGACCACAAAACCAGTCATAAGGGTAAATTTTTCTTTAAACTGAGATTTATATCAGTCTGAAAGCTGAAAGTAAGCTGAAAATAAGCTTTCCATTTAATGTTTGATTTGTTAGGATAGGACAGTATTTTTTCTTTTTTAGTATAAAAATCATTTTGACCCATACAATTGGCTGTTGGCTATTGCTATGAATATACCCGTGCTAAAACCCTGATACCCTGGTTTTGTGGTCCAGGGTCACATATTAAATGTTTGACAGAAATTAAAACAAGACTTTGAGGGACTGAAGCTGAAGCACAGCATGTCCAATTGATTGTACAATGTGTAAATGATTGTTCAGCTGACGAAAATCTGTCTAGGAAAAAAGTAGAAAAAATGGTTTTGTTTGTCAGAAATCTGACAGCCTGTCGTTTTTTTCTTTTTAAGTTCTGTACATTTGATAGTCATATTGTTGAAATTGTGTAATGTTATTTAACATAAAATGATTGACTTGTTTTGTTGAAGTTAGAAAGTTTGTGCTTCTGTGCCTATTCATGATGAAAATGGAATTTTTGTCTTATGTTAACAATTGATGTTTTTTTCCAACACACCTCGTTATGTCTCAATGCCGGCATTCATTATGTAAAAAAATGGAAAAGCTTCAGCGACGTAACTATTTTTAGCATTATTCCTAATGGAAGTTTCCAGAGAAACACTCTAAGCAAAGAACTGGTTGTGTGAAATGTGGCTTGTTTTCCACACTTGAACACATTTGTCATTGATTCAAATTACTCTGCTTTGATACATTTCTATGTTTCACTAGCACGTTTTAATTGTCTTGACCATTCTACATTCACTACACTTCATTCCAGTCACTTTTTGACTCTTACACATTTTAAAAGCTGGTAAAAAATGCTATCTTATGTACACACAACGAGCACATCCTGTGTTTCTGCTCTTATCATCTGCTGATTGTGCACATTTACAGGGATGTTTTGGCCATGAAGCAATTTCAAACGGCCAAGCAAAGGTGGTAGGACTTGAAAGTGTTTTAGGGATTTGGTCTATTTTTCCAGAGTCTGTTTAATGTCAGGAAAGGAGAACAGATCCAGAGAACAGGGCAATGAGTTGCCCCATAGTGTTCCATATTGAAAATGCAACACAGCTGCTGGTCTCTGACAGCAGAGCATAGAACACAAGCCTCAAATAGCAAGTCAGATATTGGCAGTCTGTCTCAAACCATTTGATTTCACCACTTTAAAGTCTGCTGCTATAAACCACAGCTTGAGCTGAAGTACTCCCTCTTTATTACTTCAGTTATTCTGGAATTATTGATGGTTTAGTGTTTTGAGCATGATTTCACATTCATGTAGAGGAAAAGACAAGACACTGGTGCAAAGACATGTCACTAGATTACTAGATACATGTCGCTGATTATGTTTTTCTTTTCATCACAAAACAGCTGGAGTGTGTTATGAGGTTGGTGCAGGTGGGATGTGAAGTGAATGCACTGACCACACGGTTTGCCCAAACCCCAGCTCACATTGCTGCATTTGGAGGACATCCAGAATGCCTGCTGTGGCTCTTACACACAGGGGCTGAAATAAACAGACAGGTGGGTACAGTAATTGATAATGTTTAGGATTTGTCCTATATAAATGGCTTTATTAACCCTCTAAAGCCTGACATGAAATAATAGACATTTGTACAAGCTTACTAACAGGTCTTCTACTTGCTAAAAAAGAATAAAGTATCAACCAGATGACAAAGCATGTAGTAGATTGTGTGCAACAGGTTTTTCAGCAAAGTTTAGAGGTCTTTGTGGATATCAGCTTTGTGATGCTGAATTTGTGCAAGGGCTTTAGCAAGAGCAGATTCCCTCAATAATGAACTGAAATATTCAGCATTAAAAGGCTTTTTTATTTCACCAAGGGTTATGTTATTGTCCTCTTGAGTCAGTTAATTGATCTCTGAGCCCTTTGATACAATTTATCTTTCAGGAAGTGACTCAGTTGTCTTATTATTTGGCCTAACTTATCATCCATGCTTGCACTTCCGTCAATTCTCTATTCTCTCTCCGATGTCCTGGTGCACAAATCTCTGCCAAACTGATCCTATTGCCAGGGATGATCCTGTCTGTGGTGGACAGATCTTTGAATGGTGACGTCTGTCCTCAAGCGTTGAGCACTGTAGTCTGTGATTTAGCCCAAAGGGCAATGGAGGATATTTACTCCTAACAGATGAAGACAAGCAGACAAGTGAAGTGACAGAATGGAAAGACACTGAAATTTTGCTCACAAGCAAGTCCATTCTGTATTATTGTTTTGGTTTGAAAGGAAGTGAATGAGCAATATCTCTGCTGTATTCCTGCTTCTGCAGTAATTGTGTGGTTTGACCTACTTTTTATGGTATTATCAGGGTTATTTAACAAATTATCCTCTGTGCTTCAGTGTACACCCTTTAGGGGGAGCTGTTGTGTTGAGGTGAAAAGTTCAATGTCTTTATGACTCACTTGAAGAGTGTTTGTTTAGATTCCCTCCTTCTGATTCATACCAAACAGCACACATGCTGATGGTTGTACCTACATTTTTGACAAAGAATTGATGACTAGAATATTGTCAGGCTGTGTTGCATTTTTAGTGTGAAGAACTGTTCAAGTGATGTTGAGAGAGCCTATTAAAATGTGTTTTCCATATCGTTTTAAGGATTATGTGGGTGAAGCACCAATTCACAAAGCAGCACGGGCCGGAAACATGGAGTGCATTAATGTCTTGTTGATCCAGGGAGCCAAACCGGAGTAAGTCACTGTCTTACTGTTTTTTGTTTTGTTTTATTAATTTATTTTTAAATGAATTATTATTTGGCTTTATGTAGTTTTTTTTTTTTATTATTATTATGTGACATT
Organism: Cirrhinus molitorella; assembly: GCA_033026305.1. NCBI lineage: Eukaryota > Metazoa > Chordata > Actinopteri > Cypriniformes > Cyprinidae > Cirrhinus > Cirrhinus molitorella. Next base: position 22,332,233 of record CM065120.1, read on the forward strand.
ACAGTGTGAAAGAGAATCTCCACAAATAAAAAGCTCTGTCAAAGTCTTTATTTTGATTTTGAACATCTTGCGAATCCAGATATAGAATAGAACTAGAAAGACTTAGTTACATAGTTACATTCAGATCTGTTATGGCTCAAAAATGCTGTAAGTCCTTGGAAAGTTTTACTTTTTGCCACAGTCAGAAGAATGTAAATGCAATTATTAATGCAATAATTATTTTGCATACAGCTGGTAATTCTGTCACCCCTGTAGTACAGGGACTGTACTAATAATTTTAACACTTGCAGAATACATTCTGTAACAGGCATTTTCCAATTAAAATGAAAGGAAACAAATCCAATTCCAAAACATGTTTCAGATCTAATAATAACTGCAAATTGTAGTGTATAACTATTTAAATTTAATTCATTCAGTTAAAGTGATACTCCACTCAAAAATTTACAATTGTCATAATTTGTTTATCCTCATGTTGTTCCGAAGTTCCAGACTTTTGTTTATCATTTTTGTCCATCCATTGAAAGTTTTAGTTGTGTAGTGTAGATTGTGATGCATAAAAATAGATGCAATCTTGTGAACTGAAAAGTTTAATTTAGGCTTCATTTCTAAACAGATAGAGATACAATAAATGCAGACTTTATGTATGTTTTTATTCACATATAAACATTGTTTAAAGCAAATACACAGTGTGCACATCAAGTATTGTAAACAGAAGCTCATATACACATGCTGGATTCATGAGAACAAACTCTCTTGGTTCTCGTGGAAGCTCACACGTGCTTCTGACACTTAAGAACTAGAGTTATTGGTTATTGTGCATCAGAAAAGTACAGTTGCACTTCTGTTTATCCTATTTGATGTTTATGTATTTTCTTTGATTAATGGTTAAATGTGAAGAAAAGCCTAAATGCAATCTGCCAATCATAAAAAAGCAATGTCTCCTCAGAAGATTCATACAAATTCTTTTTAATGCGTCAAAGTTGTTTGATTTATGTTCCAAAGTAAACAAAGTCAAACATGTTTGGAGCAACATGAGGGTGAGTAATGAGGGTGAAAATTTTTATTTTAGGGTGAACTATCACTTTAAATGTCCTGGTCTGTTTTGGATGCAGGTACAGTCAGCAGTAGGCTAGCAGAGCTCTTTTAGTGGAGTTTTTCTTCATCTAATGAACATGTCTATCTAAACCTGTTGTCATCATTTGTGAAGTTTGTGTTTAGTGGTTCCATTTGAGGTTAAGATGAAATTCAAACAAAACAAATGCACATTTCCTCATTCCCCCAGCCTCCATCCAGCAAAGTCTCAGAGGTTTCTTACTAATCTTCGTACAGAACGTGGAAAAAAAGCATCCCAGGACCTTATGTTAAGGACCTTTGGTTAACATTAATGACACAGACAGCAAGCATGGGTTAGGCACAGATAAATGATATACATTTTGATTTCTTTATCAACTTAAGACAGCAGTTTTCAATGTATTTGTCTTCTTAAGGGCGAGAAGACACAAAAGATACATTTGGTGTTCACACAGTCAGAGTTCTGTCATCCTGTGCTTAAATGGTTTAAAATTGCTTGACTGTTTCAATTGACAAGGTTTTAAAAAACAAGTGCAAATGATAAACTTTCGTGATGATGCAGCAGAGGCCCAGCGTCTTTTATGCTGGCCCAGGGCCATTGGGCAGCCCTTATTGTTAAACCCTGCATTCATTTAATTAATTTTTTTTTCTTACTTTTTTCAAATGAAATCACTTTTTTTTTTTTTTTTTTTTTTTTTTGAGTAGCTGATATGTTGACATTAGGGCTGCACCATTAATCGAATTTCTAATCATGATTACGGATGCCACGATTACAATAAAACATACATTATTTTACATGCTCAAGAGGCTTGTTTAGATATGCACAATATTGTTATCGTGGGCACATCAAAATGGCAGAAATAATTATTTATAATAAATGATTCGGAATGCTATATGCTGCCTCAAAGGTGTGATGTAAATGAGCACTGATAAGAAGCACATGGCAGAGCGCGTGAGAGAAGCTCTGGATGAAAGCGCACTTCCATTCTCTGACAGCAGATAGCGTAAACCTAATATAAACATAATACCGGAAACCCCATAAACAAAACGGCTTTCTGTTTCTGAAAAGTGTTTAAATTATTTAAATAAGTGCTTTTTTTTATTTTTATATAAAATTATAGCATGCAGTTGCTTTAAACAATGGTATAAAGCTATTTTATAAATTGTGATAATCGTAATTAATAATCGCAATTACAATTTCAAGGGAATAATCGACAATTATGATTTTTGTCATAATCGTGCAGCCCTAGTTGACATGCAAGATGCATATCCTCCTGTTTTCTGTGCTGGATTACTAGAGACCTTTTAAAATTTCAGTTACGTTTTGCTATAAATCAAGTAAGTGAATGGGACATTTCTTTAAGTTTTCCAGTAAATACAGGTCTTTGCAATTAAAACAAGTTTTTTTTTTAGAGAATGCTGGTACTCGTGAGGAATGAAAGATGGGTGGATGGTTGAGTAATTGTGCATTTGTTTTAAGTAGTTTTGTAAGTAACCTTAAAAGCATGTTGCCTTGTGTTTGTGTGTGTTTAATGGCATATATTGTTAATTAGATTGTCTTGAAGAAATGCCTTCTGGATCATTCCATGTCAACTCAACCAGAGGTTCCAGTCTTAAAAAATGTTTTTTTTTCCTTGCTGAAAGAAATGCATAAATGAAGAAGAAAGCCAAAGTATTAAATACATTTACTATTTTGTAGAGAGGGGTTATAATGACTCTTTTAATCTGATGTTTGATCATTAAAGGCGGGTAAAAATGACTATAAAGATGGTACAGTGATTGGTAGGTCTTTTAGTAAAATCTGTTTTTTTTTTTTTTTGTATTTAAAGAACAAACAGTAATGAAAGTAGAAATAAATTCCCTCTATAATAACATTTGCATAGAAAATACCTCTGAGTGTCAAAAATTTTATTTTTCGGAAGCTTATGTGCCTGTAACTCAAAACATATTAAAGAAATCTTAATATGATTTAAGATGTATGGTTCAGTTTCAGAGGTAATTATATCTCAATATGGTTCAATGTCCAAATTGTTGAATTTTACCAATTTTCAGTAGTCAAAAATCAAATGTGATTTTTCTTTATCCAGTCATGAATTTTGACATGGCAAATAATAACCATAAGAATCTATAATGTGAATGACCATTATTATGAATAACCAGGATTAATTTTTTAACTCCGGGTAAAGTAAAATATAAGCAGTGTGAAACACATGATAAACCAGGATTTACAAAAATCCCACGACCCATTTAAAACATTACCCAGTGTTGGAATAACCATTTCAAGTATTTCAAAGTTACTAACAGTCAGTTTTCAAATGTACTATCAGTGATTCTGCCAAATATAACCTTTAGCAGTGGATACTACTTGATCTATGATTATACTTCACATGTTATAACAATAGAAAATTCTAATACTCAAACAATCCAGATAAGGGAATTCTTAGTTGGTTGATGTGAATACAGTGTGAGGGGAGTGCAACCACATCTCCCTAGGAGACATGAATCTTGTTTAAATGTAGTTGCAATACTGCATATTTTAACACTTGGTAGCTTAAGAAGCTTTTAGAACCAAAATTTAAAATGATATTAAAATATCTTTAATACTTAAGTTACAGGCCTGCAAACTGGGGGAAAAGTGTTTTTAAAGTGCCTTACCCATTTTGGACTGTCATGATTAGCATTTAATGCAACAAAGATTTTGAAAAATTTGTCATGTCAAATTTGTTATTTTGACCCCCCTCTCCAAAACATTGGATTGCTGAGTAAATATTTTGGCTTTCGTCACTAATTATGTTTGTAGTCTTCATAAAAAATTACCAAAATAAAAAAATTGGAGCTGGGGAGCTGTCTGAAAATTAGTTGATTTGACATGAAATGACCATTTTGTTTCCAAATAAGTTTAAAACTGAAAGTTAATAGAGTTTTTGTACCATCAACTGAGCTAAATGAGTCATAAGAATTTTTTTTATCTGGTAATGCTACACCAAAACTGTTATACTGTTCATAGCCACATCAGTTAGTATAAACCAGCACATGCCACAGTCAAGATCACCAGCTTGCAGTAACAATCTGGAAAACATTAGTAATGAACAGGCAACTATCTCTATTAGTATGAAATGTTTTGTAGCAAATTGTTTATAAGTAAACTTTCTGCCTTAGTTGTGTCCCATCTGACTTTAATATATAGGCCAGGGCTTTTTTAATTTTATGTAGTAATAAACAGGCAAATATCTCTGTTGTTAGATTTAATTAGTGATATGATTATTCTCTTTTCCCGAATTTAGTTGGATCAGGGTTAGATATATCTGGCAAGTTGGAAAGTTTTCTCATCATAAACGCAAACCACATAATAAAAAAAATTGGCAAAATTGAAGCACTGCTTTAATTTTAGTTTTTAGTTTTAAGTACATGCAATCACTGAAATTAACATGTCATGAACTGGCTTGTAAAGAGTTACAGATTATTCATCTTAAATCTTTTCTTAGTAACATCTGCATGTTACTCGCAATCGCAAACTAGGCTGCATTCGAGTATTCAAGGCATTTTGAGGACACAACATCGCCAAGTAAGTAACTTTAACGGATGTTGCAGTATCCACTGTTGTTGTCCGCCAGTAAAAATGTAGATTTATCAGTCATTATCCGTGTATGAACTAGAGCAAACAGATGATATTACCTTGCAAAGTTAGCCATCAGTCTCCTTGCTTACGGTGAGCATACCAGCTTTCTGGTTCAAACATATAACGTTATGGCTATTTAAACCACTATTTCCACTAGCCATTGTATCACGTTTACTACAGTTTAGTTAAAGTAGTGGGTCAGGAGGAGCTGGCTTGCAGGTTCATAGTGAGTGGAGGTGGGGCTAATTTGCGTATTCATAGATCCGCGTATAGTAAATGAGGCAAGGGGAGTAGAATTACATTCAAGCTATTTTAAGGCATAAGAAAATTATTTTCACAAGAAAAAAAAGTTTTAAATATATAATTTTGATGATCAAAGATGTGTGTTAAGGGATAAAATTTTTGACTACAGGGGGACTTTAAATTAAAATGTCAATTTGTAGTCACGTTTGCTAATCTACCAAACATGGTTAACAAAATTTAGATGTAAATGATTTCTTTGTTTGATTAAATGGATAGAGTCTCAGTAGAAAAACTAAATGAAACGCATATTAATGGGAATTAATTGTTAGACCGGGATGTCCTGAACCAGTCTTAAGGATCCATTTTTAATTGATCTGTATTTGTTATCCTAAGCCAGATCCTTATTTTATGTCAGCTGTTATGCGGTAAGTGGCACCTGCCAGTAAGCTTGCCAACTGCCATTAAAGAGAAAAGACGCAAATGTGTTTGCTTAATGTGTAAGAACCAGTAAAGACTGTTCTAGCACCTCGCACCTTTATGAGGTTTTGTGTTTCACATATTTTATGAACACTTTTGTAATCACTCATTTAACTTGTTTACTTTTATTTAACGTTTACTCTCAGACTATCTGAAACTTGACTAAAAGACTGGCATTCTGACACCACAAACTTCATTTTTTTTCTAACCTTATCTCCATTTATTTTTTCCCCTGTTTGTTCTGCTCATTGTATATATATATAATGCAAGAAATTTTATATCAGTAATCCCATATTAATAATTTCGGTTCACACAGTCCATTATAACATAATATCTACCATTGTAACATGAAATATACAAGTATTGGATCGAGACCATTTGCAGATACTCAATATTCAGTGACTCAGTGATCGGTTTGGGGACACAAAAAAACCTGATCGGGACATCCCTATTGTTAGAACTTTTTTTTTTTTCTCCATAGTCTATCCATACCCTCAATAAGTAGCGTTATAGCAGTGCTTCATTTTGTAAAAATGTTTTAACATAGTTTCTTACTACAGAGGCAAAGTCAATGACATTTTTCACCAAACAAAAATGTTTTCGAGCTGTTATATCAAAATGTGTTCTTCTTGCTAGGGCTGTCAATGTATTTTAAAGAGATCATAAACACCATTAAACTGTAGCAAAGAATAACTGCATTTTAAATACTAAAATAGTTTCATTCTGTTCTGCTTGATTTTATAAAGATCAATTGGAATAGTCTAAATACTTTTTATGAATGCCATTGCAGGTTTTAATACTAAAACACAGCATTAGTATGAAATGTTTTTTAGCAAATTTTTTATAAGTAAACTTTCTGCCTTAGTTGTGTCCCATCTGACTTTAATATATAGGCCATGGCTTTTTTTTTTATTTTATGTGCCCATCTTTTTAATCAGCTCTTAACCATTAGAAAATGCAAGAGCTATTAGGAAGTGCAACTTATTTTTAGTCAGATTATGCACAAAATCTGTCTTAAAGAAAGCTGGCCAGGGAATAGCTCCCCAGTGCACAGGATACTTAAAAGCAAGGATGTTTCAACACTTTATATAGATAAGATTCATGAATGTCTGCTTGTTTTTATGCATCTTAGATGTGTACTTGATCATTTGTTTGAAATCATCTGTGACCTTTCTAATTAAAGTAGCATGTTTACAAAAAAAGTATATTGAAGATCCATTGTGAACCATTACAGAGAAGGAAAATCCCTACACATCTCAATGTTTTGCAGCGGTTGAATTTGAACATGACTTGATTTTCTCAAGTAAAGCCCAGAAAAGGGGGGGAAGCATTCCAAAAACTGCTGCCACACGTTCTTCAGCGAACACCCTTACATTGAGTGTTCACACTATCGCTTCCTTCAGTATCTACACACTGGCAATCTGTCGAGGTATTTCTTGTGGTGATTGGTTTTGATTCTAGGAAAACAGTCATGATAGCATTTAGACCTGCATGCTTTGCTTAGACAGCACTGTCTTGTTACTTATCCTGCAAGATTTGTTTAATTGTTCTCAACTAACAAGAATAAGGAGAGGCTCAATAATAAATGGTAATCCTACAATAATAAACATGAGTAAGAGTACACCTGCAGAAGTAGTAAGCTGTATTAGAATTACAAAGAAAATAATGTATTAAAACGTTAAATGCTTCCTAACAGGACCTCTTCATTTTCAATGCCAGACAATTAATTGTAGCAATGTGTCTTTCATGCTATAATTCCATCTTTATTAAGAACTTTATTCTGATGTGCTGAGGGTTTAATAATCATATTTAGCATATAGCGTATGTTTGCAATTAAATGTTTTTAACTAGTTCCAGTAAAATTTCACAAATCTCATCTTTTTTTAATAGTATGGCCAAAAATTAATTTGCTAACTAATAAAGTGTTTAATTGTATTTTATTGAACTATTTAAATGTTAAATTCAGTCGTAGAAACAAATGTTGCCATCTTATGGCGTAACAACGTAACCTGCACTGAAGTATAAGGCTGCATTGGGATTGGGATCCTGTGGGTCCCAATATGAATTTTGCGGTAGGGGAACGATTTTACCTTTGCTACGGGCAGGAGTGGGCAATCTAAAAACAATCTAGCGCAGATCACTGCTGTCCCGCAATTTGGTGCATAACAAAAATGGATTACAAAGACACTAGGCTTGCTGCTGTAGTTGGTGTTACACAGTGTTTGAAAGTATACGGATTACATTACTTTCCCACCGCAGCTGCCACTGTCATTTTGCTTTTCCCTAGAAATAATTTAGTTCAGTTGGAAAACATCAAATCTTTAACTCGCAGAGGAAAACCAACCCACAGCAACATTTTAAAAGTAGCCCAATTCCGTGGAGTGGGGACACAAATTGATAAAGCAGGCAGTAGTAGTCAGAAATTTAACGGGAGCAGGATTATGAAAACAGTTCCGTGCAGGGCTCTACCCTGAAGTCACTATCACTAACACACAGAAATACCAAATATTATTATGAAATACTATTATTTATGTGAAATATTATTTATTGATCAATGATATTTAATAAACCGTAACGTATGGTATATGAACGCTGAATGGTCGTTGACAATTTTTCTTTATCTTAATCTTTATATAAATAAATTACATATATTAAGTTCAACAAACTTTCTTGCCCACTCTTAAAACTACATTCTGTGAGACTGTAGTGTTTGTAAAATTTATAGTGGGTTTGCTCCTCTGCCATGATGTTGCAAAAATGGTGCAAGCATGATACAAATGGTGAAACTGTTCCCATGCTGATAATGTAGAATCTCACATGGCTGGAAAGATCTCTCAGCCAATCAGATTTAAGGACCAGAAGTAAATGTAATTGTAAATGTAAATTGTAAAGTAAATAATCCAAAACAATGTCATGTTCTCTTGAGTATTCAATAGGGCTGCCCCCCAATGGTCGACTAGCTGTTAGTCGACGAAAAGAGGCTTGGTAGACCAAAACTTATTTGTAGCTTAGTCACAGAAAAAAAAAAATCCACAGGAAGTGGTGGACTTCCTGTGACGGATGCGCCGGTGCAGTCATTTGCTCTTAAAATACTTTAGCATTTTTTATCATAAAAATAAAAGTAATGCATCTTTCAAATCTGTAAAGACCACATCATGAAAGCAAACAGGATGCACTTTCTGGCATCTCGGTCGCTGTGAACTTGAACGTGAAACTTCGAAACTCCTTGTATACTTGCCTCACAGACATGAAAAATATATCTATAGAGAGTAAAATGTCAAATGTAACTTTTAAATGATCCAATTCAAATAGAAAACCAATTCAAATGTAATCCGTATAAGATCCATGTATACAGGCACATCCACTACTGCGGAGATGAGTCCGTGTCGCTGAATTCATCTCTTAAGCTGAAAACAAACAAATCACTAGTTTAACAATAATCATTAAAACATTGATTTAGTCTCCTTAATGTTTTTCACTCACACTTTTATAATTATATCTGCCAGTGCGCTGTGACAAGCTTTTTGGTGCGCTTGAGTGCTTATTAGATATACATATAAAGGCTCATTATTATGATTTATATGGTTTATTAATAAAGTGCGACTAATAGTCGATGAATGCTTAAAATGAACAACAACTAGTCTACAACAAAAATCTTTAGTCAAGGGCAGCCTAGTATTCAATTTATTAAGTAAACTTTGCTTTAAAAAAAGTGAACAATGAAGATCAGACATGAATGGTTATCAGAGCACAAATATCAGCCTGTAAGCATTTGAAAGACGCTTTGTGTCAGCCTAGTATACCAAATTAAGAGCTAGTTCACCCAAAAATGAAAATTCTGTCATTAATTACTCAACCTTGTGTTGTTCCAAATCTGTAACGCCTTCATTCATCTTCAGAACACGAATTAAAATAATAGCTTTCTGACCCTGCATAGACCGTAACACAGCTACCATGTTCATGGCCCAGAAAATGTAGTAAGGACCTCGTTAAAATAGTCCATGTGACATCAGTGGTTCAACCGTATTTTTATGAAGCTAGGAGAGTACTTTCTGTGTTCAAAGAAAACAAAAATAGCGACTTTATCCAACAATTTCTTCTCTTCAATTTCAGTCTTTTACATGTGTTCACCAGAGTACCACGTATACGTGTGGTGTTGCTGACACAGGAGCCAGCGTTCTGACATTCTTTGTGCACAAAAAGTATTCTTGAAGCTTCATAAAATTGCAGCTGAACCACTTATGTCACATGGACTATTTTAACAATGTTCTTACTGCCTTTCTGGGCCTTGAACATGTTGCTGTCTATGCAGGGTCAGAATGCTCTCGGATTTCATTAAAAATATCTTAATTTGTGTTCTGAAGAAGAATAAAGGTGTTACGGGTTTTGAACGACATGAGCATGAGTAATTAATGACACAATTTTCATTTTTGGGTGACCTATCACTTTAAGGCAGTACTCCTGCGAAAACGCTGGTATTGTTTTTTTTTTTTTTTTAATAATATGTTAGTACTGAAGTACCAGTACTTTTTACAACTTTACTTGGTGCATAGAAATGGTTATTCGTAACTCTTTAACTACAGTGCAATGAGTTTCTTGCTTTAGGAATTGTCTGGCATTGTCTGATGTTTTCATTGAATGTTTCTAGAAAATTAAAATATTCAGTCAAAATACTTGGAAGCATTTAATATTTTATCAGATTGAAAAGGGGTGTTTAGGTAAGAATGAGTGAATGCAAGCCAATCAAATAATTTTTTTTTTTGAAAGCTTAACTTGTCTTTCTTTATATTTTGAAGCATTGTCATGTATATTGTATACTTCTCACTTTTCAGTTGTTTTTTTTTTTTTTTTTTTTTTTTTTTTTATGTAAAACCATTTTTTAAAATACAAAGGGAGAGATGGATGTGTAAAACTGAATTCCTAAATGAACCAGCTGCTGACCCAAATGTTATTCATCCTCACTATATTGTGCAGACATGGCAAAAAAAATAAAAAATAAATAAATAAATGGTCAGAAGTTTTGGGGATGGTTTTCAAAATGTTAATTAAAATGTTCAGGACCAAAAAGTGTTCTGTACGATCATAATTCTTCATAAGTATTCTTCATAAGATCATAAGTATTAGTTCACATCTAGAACAAAAATTTACAGATGATTTACTCACCACCTTGTCATCCAAGATGTTCATGTCTGACTGTCTTTCTTCCCTCAGTCGTTTTTAATATTTTTTTTTGAGAGAAACATTTCAGGAATTTTCCATATAGTGGAATTCTATAGTGCCTGCGAGTTTGAACTTTCAAAACGCAGTTTAAATGCAGCTTCAAAAGATCCAGCCAAAGAAGAAGGGTTTTATGTAGTGAAACGATCAGTTATTTTCTACCAAAAAAAAAAAAAAAAAAGTATGATTTGTACATAATTTTTATCCACAAATGCTTGTCTTGTCTAGCTCTGCGATGAACGTGTACTTTGTGCACTCCGGTTCAATACACTTAGGGTATGTCGAAAAACTTCCATCTCATTTTCTCCAATCTCAAAATTGTCCTGCATCGCTGCAGAAGTACCGACCCAGTGTTTAAAAAGTGAGCATGCAAAGGAGGTCAAACAGTGTAAAAATGTGAAAAAAAGTTGGAGAAGAAAATGAGATGGGAGTTTTTTTGACATACCCTAACTATCTTGAATTGGAGTGCGCAAAAGTGTTTAAATTGTAAATTTGTTTTAAAAAAAATAGTTTCACTAGATAAGACCCTTCTTTCATTTAGAGCCCTTTGAAGCTGCTTTAAAAATGCATTTTGGAAGTTCAAACTCACAGGCACCATATAGTCCACTATATGAAGAAATTTCTGAAATGATTCCTCAAAAAACATAATTTCTTTATGACTGAAAAAGCAAAGACATGAACATCTTGGATGACAAGGGGGTGAGAAAATTCTGTAAATTTTTGTTCTGGAAGTGAACTAATCCTTTAATGAGGCACTATTCATAGAATCTTTGAATCTGTATCTTTGAATATCAGTGTCGGTCAGACAGGGCATAATCTTATGTCCATCTGACAAACATTCGACAATATGTAGAATGTAATATGACTAATAATCTGGTCCAAACATCTTTTATTCATTTAGCATGTTGGTTCATGTCTGAATTCTCATTTAAGTGCACACACTGCATTTGGAGATAAATATGCTCTGAACTTTTTCCCTATTAAACGATGTCAAAAAGCACACTAACATGACCCATTAAAAAAAAAAAAAAAAAAAAAAAAAAAAAAAAATTCATGTTGGACACATAGTGTGTCATTGTTTTTTGCTCACAAACATCTGTAAGAAAAAGTTTCAGAACAATATTATTTCCTGCTGCAGTATGTGAATAACCTTTTTGGGCCTTTCCTAAAACTAGCTTATAGAATAAAAGGGAAAGTCTTTGAAATATAAAAAGATAATTAACATTAGTATAACAGTGTTAATTGGATAATTCCAGACCCAACTAATCTATTTTTTTTTTTACCCACTATGCAGCTTGAGGAATGCAAATGGTTTGACTGCAGCAGATCTGGCTCATGCTCAAGGCTTCCATGATTGCGCTCAGCTCCTCTCTAATGCACACAACCAGCTAAATCAGATAAATGGATTTGCCCATAATGGGACAGACCATACGCACATCCAGGGCCGCAGTCTGAATGGGATAGCGAATAGAAAAAGACTTCTTGATTGCACCGAGCCAAACCACATGAAAAAAGCAAGAACTGAGAGTAAGTCCATTTTGTAATGCATTTAATTACTTGTGTTTGTGCATAAAATCAACACTGAATCACACTGAAAAAAAATTCTGATTATATTGCATGTTTTCCATTCAGCCATGAATTTTTCAGTGAAGACAACCAATGGAATTGGAGAGGAGCTTGAGAGTATGAATGTGGAATCAACTGCTGAAAACCAATCAGGTGGGACTGGACCTTCTCCACCAATGTCTATTGACCTTGAACATCATGAGGACAGTGTTTCTTTGAGGAACCCCTCTCCCACCCAAAAAATGTTGGAGCCCACATCTATTCCTGGCCCCTGGCTATGGACAAACTCTTATGCTTATTTATGAGGCCCATCAACAAGTTATCAATGCAAATTATTTGGCTAGTATATTTTAATGGATTTTGGCAGGCTGCTGAAATATCTGCAATCTAATAGTATTTGGGATGAGATATCAGAGTATGCACACACAAATAACAGACTTTTCTAGTACTTGCAAAGATACCAGCTAAAAGTTGCTAGTTTTCTTGGCTTTATTTCTATATACTTTTGACGCATAACCTGCATATGGTAACTCTGAATCAGTTTTGTAAAAATAGCTTACTGTTATCTTAATATTGTACAGTATGCTTGTATGTAATAGTAAGATTTTCTGAATCTTCCAGCAGTATATTTCAAAATGAAAGCGTTAACTGATTTTAGGATATTTCATAAAGATATGTCCTATTTACAAATTAATGAATGCAATGGTTAATATTTGTGCTTCCATCCTTTTTATATAAACTGTTTTAAAGATATTGAAAGATTTCAAATGTAATCTTCGAGGGTTTTTTTTTTAAACACTGAAGCATCTTTTAGGTGGAGGTTATGGTTTCTCTGAATTGTAATAAAATCAGTTTCTTACTGCTGACTTTTGCAGTGAGGTGTTCAAGCTCTCTCTCTTGTGACCATTTGGAAGAGTACAGTCTGTGTTGACTTGTAATTATAGGTAGTTAAAAAGACATACTGTGCACTTGTATGAAGTATGAGCAAAAAAACTGAAAACTGAAATGCAGTTTATCAATCTACAAGACTGTTTTGGATACAGATGTTTTATTTCTCTGGTCTGGCCCAAGTTCATGTGTAATCAAGACAATTTGCTCATCACTTTCTGACGCATGTCTTGTTTTGAATGACAGATGAAGCCATAGCCACAGGTTTGAGGAATGGTCATGGGCAACAGAACAGTTTCACTGTCAACAGCTTCGCCACAAATGGGCAGCGCCATCAGTCCCCATTCAATGGGGTTGAGACCATTCCAGCTGAGCCGAGAATGGACATGTGTGGCTCACTGCACCTCAATGGCAGCCCAAGCAGCTGTGTATCTCACCGGCCTGCATGGGGTGCGTTCCTGCCTGATTCCGGTGAACATCTGCGCTATGGACACTACCATGGCTTTGGAGATACGGCAGAGGACCTGGAAGATGCTAGCAGCTGTCAGGAGCACAGCACAATCGTGAAGGCAGAGCAGCACTATGACCAAGAAGTTCTCAGTGCCGTGCAGCTGTTTCACGGATCATAAAGTAAAAATGATTTCCGTCCATTTGATTACAAGTGGTCACATTGGTGGCAGCACTATCCGCCTTAAACTGAGAGGTTGTCTTGCACCTTAACGCAGGCTGTTTTGTTTTTGATAAAGTGGACAATCTTTCTACCAAAGGGGAGAAATTATATTGCATTTTGTATCTAAGCTAATGACTTTATTTTATTATACGTATGTGTTTGAACTCAGCCTAGCTGTCTGGGTGCATTTATTTTTCCCCTTTAATGCAATGTTAGAATGTTAAGTTGTACAAGGAGTTGATTTTTATGTGGATTAATTGTGAGTTTGTAGCTTTGTGCCAATGAATACTAGCTTTTTGAACAAGGAGACTTTTGTATATGATTTTGTTGTATTCTTGTGACAGTTGTTTTCCTGAGAAGCAAAGCTGACATGCCGACTGTAAAACAGTGGATTTTTTTTTTTTTAAAGATGTATTACATTCCTTTATCTTTGTATCCTGTGTTCTAATTAAAAAAAATCAGAAACAAAAGAAGCTCCTTTCATTGCAATCTGAAGAGTTCTATAGAATATATAGCCAATTATTAAGTAAAGATGGACAAATGTCTGTTCAGTTTAAAAGTAAAAGCATAAGTTTCTCACGTTTTCTTACATCTACTAAAGTGCACTTTGGCTTTGACCCTTCACTGACATACATTTTTCTTTTTGTAGAAAGTGTTTTTTGTGTGTGTGTTCTGATTCAGTTTTCATTTATGCAAAAGCCAATTCGTTTTTTAAACGTATGAAAGGACACAGTTTATCAAAGTAAATTGGAACCTGCTTACTCAAGTTGTGCAGAATATCTGCATCTATTTTAAAAGTTACTTTACAGCATGCCATGTCTAAAATAAAGACAGGTCGTGGTGCACAACAAAAGATGAAATTTGATTAGCAAACTGTTCCCATGGGAAGCTGATACGCCCACCTCGGTTTCCTGTCTCACGTGTTTGGACACACGGGTGTCACCTGTCTTCTGCGTCGACCTTTACTGCGAGGCCTACAACGTCATTAGCGCTCCGCCTGTAACACATGGATCTTCGATTGTATACCTCGAAAAGGGGGTGGGGCCAACATTTTTAACCCATGTAACTGTTCTAATAAACTAAATACAACAGCATACATAAATTAAATTAAATCACAAATACTAGATTTGTAGATCATTTAAATGGTACGAGTTATTTTTGAAAGGCAATCTACTTTATTAACGAAGTTCCATATATGGTTAATAATTTTCCACCCCCACACATACGACAGTGGTATCGTCTGTATTCCGTGTTGAAATCCTCCAAGCTGAGCCGAAAAGCAAATTGAAGTCGAAGACCTTTTGAGAGAAGGATAAAGGCACTTATTTTTGGAAATTTTACAACAGAAATTTATATCGGATACTTGTACAGCTTTAGCAATGTCTACTCCAGCACGAAGGCGACTCATGAGGGATTTCAAAAGGTGAAGTATGAAAAAACAAATAAGAGGAGCTGTTGTTTACTGAGCCCGGATGTAACTTACCTTTTAAAGACCGGAGAATGAGAAGAAACATTTCGAAGGGAAATGTTTATTATGATTGCAGAAAATGTAAAAAGTTATTTGTCGTGTCCAGCAGTTTTCGTTTAAGTAAAACTGTAGATCTGTTTAATATCGTATTTAAAAATAAAGTTATTTGTTTTGAGTTTATTTGGACCTAAGCTTCCTAAATTTAATCTGGTGCTTTTGTTTGTTTTAATTACAAACACAACAGACTTCAAGAGGATCCTCCAGCTGGTGTTAGCGGTGCTCCCTCAGAAAACAATATCATGGTATGGAATGCAGTGATATTTGGGTAAGTGTTTCTTGTGAACAGGTTTGTGCTGTGGACTAAACCACGTATCTTTCCAGTTTCACGTTTCTTTATTCTGAAATTCGAGCATTGTCAACACTTCAGGTGGCTCAAAAGCCGTCGTTTGGCGCTTGTCTTGACTAGTCTATCTGTGTGTTTTCAAGCACTGACACTAAACGCAAAGGATGACGTGGTGGCATTATTGTGGTTATCCAAATGTGACCACTTTTCATTCTTTTTTTTTTTTTCACAGGCCAGAAGGAACTCCCTTTGAAGATGGTATATATAAACAATACTTCCATAAGTAGTCCATGAGTTATAGTAATTCAAGACATGTGTTTTGTAATCATGCTTCAAGCCTGTTTTTGTAATAGGTACATTCAAATTGACTGTAGAATTCACAGAAGAATACCCGAACAAACCACCCACAGTCAGATTCATATCAAAAATGTTTCATCCTAATGGTAAGTTTTAGTTTTTTGTTTGTCATCATTTGTCATTCAGAATCATTAATATGCCAGTTAAAAGGGTGAACTAGCTCTTAAAAGAATAGTCCACTTCCATATTTTTCTTTTACAGATAATATACTCACCCTGTTGTCATCCAAGATGTTTGTCTTTCTTTCTTCAGCTGTAAAGAAATCATTTTTTGAGGAAAACATTTTAGGAATTATCTGCCCGAAAGTTTGAGCTTTCAAAAAAGCTTCAAACGGCTCTAAACAATCCCAGCTGAGGAATAAGGATAATATATTTATAGTCTAGTTGTCTAGTTCTGCCATGTGCATGCATACTCTGTGTAATCTGGGTCAGTACAGTTAGGGTATGTCGAAAAACTCCCATCTCATTTTCTCCAACTTCAAAATCATCCTACATCGCTGCAGAAGTACCGACCCAGTGTTAACAAAGTGAATGCACAAAGGTGGTCAAATGTAGGATGATTTTGAAGTTGGCACCATAGAAGTCCACTATATGGAGAAATATTTTCCTCAAAAAACTTTTTTTTTTTTTCGATGACAAGGGGGTGAGTACATTATCTGTAAGTTTTTTTTTTTGGAAGTAAACTACTCCTTTAGTTCACCCCAAAATGAAAACTTACTGAAAACGTACTTATTCTCAGGCCATCCAAGATGTAGATGAGTTTGTTTCTTCATGGTAACAAATTTTGAGAAATTTAGCATTATATCACTTGCTAACTAGTGGATGCTCAGTGAATGGGTGCCATCAGAATGACAGTTCAAACAACTGATAAAAAACCTGTAATAATCCACACAACTCCAGTCCATAAATAAATAAATGTCTTTAGAAGTAAAAAAGCTGTGTGTTTGTAAAAAACAAACAAACAAACACCATAGAAAGGTTTTACCTTCAAACATTTACTTCCAGCCAAAATACAAGTTCTTTATCAAATATTTGGCTTCCTCCAGTGAAAAAGTTGTCTCATCAGAATCAGGAGAGAAATATGCAGATATCAAGCACCATTTACAAGCATAAATGGCCTACAAGTAAATATGTTGGTGGATTTTGATGTGAGAGGACAACAGGTGATGGACTTTTTCCACTAAAGAAGGCATTATCATGGATTATGGACTTGTATTTTAGTTACAGACAATGGTTAATGGTTTCTTTTAGTCTAGAGTCGTGTGAATTATATTTTTATCAACTGTTAAGAGACTCACTCTGATGGCACCCATTCACTGCAGAGGATCCTTTGGTGAGCAAGTGATGCTGTAATAAATTTCTCCAAATCTGTTCCTACTATGAAACAAAATAAATTTACCTTAAGCAAATTCAAATTTTGGGTGAACTATTCTCTTAACAACCCTTTTCTCTTTCAATGATACTTTAGTATATGCAGATGGAAGCATATGTCTTGACATCTTACAAAACCGTTGGAGTCCAACTTATGACGTGTCATCAATTCTTACCTCAATCCAGGTAAAATATTGCTTTTTACTATTTTAAGTGTGAATGTAAATCAGAACACAGTTTGATTATCTTGTTTTCCTCTGGATTTTTTTTCCAGTCTTTGCTTGATGAACCGAACCCTAACAGTCCAGCTAATAGCCAAGCAGCTCAACTTTACCAAGAGAATAAAAGGGAGTATGAGAAGCGTGTGTCCGCTATTGTCGAGCAGAGTTGGAGGGACAGCTGACCCTGACACTGCAAAGCACCGAACTTTGTGTGATTATAGTTAGTTGAGTGAATTGTGAGGACGTGTTTTTTTTTTTTTTTTTTTTTTTCTCTCTTTCTCTCTCTCTTTTTTCCCTCCTCTCTATCTCACACACCACTCTCATACCGTTCTAATGCACTTTAATCAAAATCCGTCCCTTTTTCCCTTGGAGAACTTGTGCTCAGCCAATATCACCTCGTCATTTTCTATTCAAAAAGTGACATACATGGGTCTGCCCAGAAACCTGGACTATATGATGATATATCCAAGGGCCTTTTTTTCCAAGGAGAACCAAACTGAATGGATAAGGTGCTGGCCTGCCATCCTTGAACTGTCCATGCCCCAGTTGGAGTTGATGACCCTATTATGCTGTTTTTGTGTGTGTTCTGTTACATGCCTGAAAGTGTTTTTTTTTTTTTTTTTTTTTTTTTTTTTCTATTCTATATGTTATTGATTGCCTTGTGTACTATATTATAATAATACACTTTGAATTTCGTGTACAGGACTTGTGTATGATTAGTTTTTTTTACTTTACTTTTACTTTTTTTTTTTTACTTTTTGTTTGTTTGTTTTAATGTTTAGGAAAAAACTATTTATCCAAAAAAAAAAAAGAATTATAAAAACATTTGTCTAAAGAGCTGTACATTTTTCAAACACATTTATTTGAAGGTTTTTATAATAAGATACACTTATACACTGGCCTCATGCTGCATGAGACTGACAGTGAAAGCTAATTCACACAAACAACATAACCACACTTCTAAAGATTAATTTATGTTTCATATAAAATATCCATTTAGATTAAATGCTCTTTGAACAAAACGTTAAAAAAAAAATAATTTCTGCCTCTTAGAGAGAAGCTGAGTTCAAGCCCTTGGATGGTACTTCTTAAAGGGTTAAAGTCTGTCTCTCCCAAGCTCTATCATGGCAGTGGGTGTTTCTCTTCATCAGTCCAATAAAGTGCATCCATTCATAATAAAAAGTGTCTCACATGTTTTCGGGGGGTGAATAAAGGCCTCCAATTGATGCATTTTGGTAAGAAAAATATCCATGATTAAAATGTGATCACTTTAATCTAGCTTGCTAGGATTTGCAAATTTCGACACTTTTTATTATTGATAGATGCGCTTTATTGGACTTGTTTTGGACTGATGAAGAAACACCCACCCACTGCCATGATAAAGCTTAGGAGAAGCCAGAACAATTTTTAATATAACTCAGATTGGATTTGTCTGAAAGTCATATAGACCTAGGATGCCTGGAGGGTGAGTAAAGGATGGGCTAATTTTAATTTTTGTGTGAACTAACCCTTTAAGTGATTATCTGAAATGAGTCTCTAGATAAAACAGAACACAAAGATGAGGATAAATCCATAAGATCAGTTGTTTGAGTTCAGCCCAATATAGGCTATCTGTTGTATGCCCTCTCCTTTTTTGCTTTTTCCAAGGCTTTGTCCATGGTCTTCTCTGTGTCTCCTCTACACTTTGGACAATACCACTTCCCTTTGGGTTTGTGATTAAGCTCAACACATGAGAAATGGAACCATTCAATTGGACATTCATCATTATCACAACCAATCATCTCCCCAAATGACACCTGCTCACACAGACAGTAAGTAGGCTCATTCGGATCAATAGGTAGATCTGTCGGTGAAGGCTCTCTTTCAGCTTTGGCTTTGGACTTCTTCTTTTTCTTTGAAGTTTTATTCCGCTTCTCCCTGACAATTCCAGCAGTCCCTTCATCATTGTTAACTGTAGAGATGTTCTCCCGAGTGTCATTATTATTATTTTTCTGACGTCTGGAGCGCTTGTTGGTTCCAGAAAGCCTTTCTGTGGAACCAAGGGGTTCCTCTCTTCGTTTCTCCTCCTCTCTTCTCTTGCTGGGTATAACGGAAGATATGGTAGTAGCTGTCATGCTTTCTTGGGGTTCATGTCGGGTTTCTAAAAGCTCAGCGAGACTGTCCACTTGCCGGCTACGATTTTCCACCATCTCCACCATTTGACTAGCAAGTTGGATCTTCTCATCTCCCAGCTCCTGACTTCGGATAAGAGCTCTTTGGATACAGTGCAGCAAGCGCCTTTGCTGGATGGGGTCCTCTTCCTGGCAGTGTTTCTCATAGGCCTCATCTAACTCTTTGAGGAGTTCTGAAATTACACAAAAATATTTATCGTGAATATCATTTATTTTGACTTATTTACTATTTTGTAGGTGTGGTTGCAAAAGTTCATGGGCAAAAAAAAGGTCCATTGTCTATTGTCAAAAAAGTAGATATCTATGAAGCATAGCTCACTTTTCAGCAAGTGTTCTATTGGCCAATGCAGTGAATTAGATTAGATTCCAATTGAAATGACTGGATTTTGCCTGCAAAAATTTTATCTGATCATCATATATCTTAAAAAGATCTAGAGTAAACTGCCTGATTCATAAGGATTTATTTTACAGTGCCTTAATGACCTTTTTGGATCTTATAGGTTTTGGTTACCTGCACAGAAATCTCTTAGGTTTCACTAAAATTCTTACTCTTTGTAAATTATGACAATTATTTATGTTTGGGTGAACTATTCCTTTAATGCAATCTTCATGTATACTACAAATGTACTTAACCTTGAAGTTTAACTTTCAGTACGAAATTTGTTTCCACTGGCTGGTAAACACCTACTTAAAAATAGCAAATCCAGATCCGCCCATGCAATATTCAAAAACCAATCACACACTATGAACTCGCCTGAATGCGCCCTAAATGGGCGGATTTAATATGAATTGACAGTTTCTTCCAACCAACTGCAGTGCTTTGAAGCCCGAAATGTTTCCCACAGAAAACCAATCAAAAACCAAATGAGGTGGAGCATGTGTGCTACCGTAATAAAAAAAAGCAGTTGTGTACTCTGCTCATTTCTACACTTGCAGATCCAATGAGCTGCGCACTTCATCTGACAACAACAAAATAAACGCACATGTACGAAATACAAACCCAGCGAGTAAGACAAATGAACCAGCATATACTAGTTATTTTTTTCAGACACAAGATCTGACCTAATATAGAAGACGGTCACATACAATAGGCATCAAATAATTGTAAAAATTAGTAAACAACTGAAATCACCAATCGATTTTCCGTTTCTGTTTGTTTTATTTCAGTTTTAACCAGAGAGTAGATTTAACTATTGGGATTTTTATTTTTCGTTGGTGTATGATGACACCATCTGGAATTATAGCTGCGAATCTGACATCATATTCCAGTAATTCAAGATCTGACCAACCCGAGACGCAAAACGACCGACAACAAAGTAGAAACAAATGAAGTCAGCCGCCATTTCCGAAATTGTTGCGATTTTTCACGATTAAGTCTTTTGCTGCATTAAATGTATACTCTGAAAATCATGGCAACAAAACGGTATGAAAGCGAATCACTGACTTCAAGATGTCTACTAAACAGAGCTATTGTTTCGCAGTGCAATATCTAATGCGAACATAAATTCCACAACATGAAAATGAACACAAACAAGCGTACTACTGAGAAAAAGGAAAACGTTACCTTGATATTTTGCGTCAATTTCTCTCATAAGAGACACATTTCTTTGTAAGTCGAAAGGTAAAGACTCAACCAAGTCCAAGTGTTCTCTAACATAGTTAGCGATGTGCAGTGGGTCCCAGTTGGTAGTATTCAGCATTTTACCTGTGATTTTCTGTTGAATTTGAAGAAAGAAATCGTTCAATGACCAAAGACAAAATGCATCTGTTCGGTCAGAATAATCCTTGGCAAACTGAACAGATCAAAAACAAACATAGTTCACATCAACCTGTACAGCACAATCAAATGATATGCATAAGACTGTTGTCCATTTTATTTTTTAGTGACAATATTCCAGTGTCGTAATACTTGACTCCAGCATGGGGATCCTCCGGGTAGTTTCAAACACTTGGGAAGAGTAAATCATATGCGCATGCGTCAATATGGTAAAAGACTCCCCATACATACTGTATTTGCTGCCGTGACATGCTTTTCCTATTCATACTGTGCTTTTCACAGTTGTTCCACTCAGGACTGTATGTCAACTGTATATTACAATGTGAATTTCTGGATCCACTGGAATGATCCTAAGCAAGAGAAACGCGCACGAGAGAACGTATTAACAATATTGTTTTTGCCCTTTTACAAAACTGATTATTATTATTATTATTTTACATTTTGTTGTAAGTTATGCACTGGGTTCATGTGTAACATATCTTGCCGATGACATCTTCATCTTGCAGGGTGGAGCGTATTTCTTGTTCACATGCGAACTCCTCCCACTTAAAAATAGTCTCATCACTAAAAACATTTAGGCTACATGAGGGTTACTACATGTGTGTTACCGAATATATTATTTGGATTGGTGGAGCATATTTAGGAGTACTGCAGTAACAGTTATAGTTTTTAATGTTACGTGTCGTGTTAGTTGGAGAATTTCAAACACGTGAGCATCTCTTAGTCATTTTGATGGTTTATATTGACTCCTGTCTTAATGTGCAGAAAATAGTTTTTTTTTTTTTTTTTTTTTTTACAAAGAGACAAACTGGTGATCATGTAAATGTCCACGTTTCAGGAAAAAAATGTGATTTATGTTTTGCATACAGCTAAAAATGATAGCTAAACTTGCACTTTTTATGTTAATGTTTATTACTGTCCAATATTCCTGTAAATCTAAAATTTACAATTATTTATTTTGGAGGCTGGTGGTGCTGTGGCAATCTAAAACTGAGAACCATTTACCATAAATCATTTACCACAGAAAGAGAGAAAGAAACTAATAAAATAATAGAAGTATATAAAACAATTTAGTATTTTATCAGTTATTATCAGGTGCCAAAACACAGGAAAACATCTTTCTTAACTTTCAAAGCTGTAACTTATTATTATTTTTTTTTTCCATGGCACGTCCTAATGTCTCTTGTAGTAATGTAACTTGTCCATATACCAAAAATGTCTGCCGCCCTCACGTGGCTAAAAGAGAGAACACATCAACTTCGAAATATTAATCAACTAATTATAAGTAAACAGGTTCAAAGAACTACAAATATACTTTTTTTTAGTGATAGTTGTTCATGGGCCGCTGGTTTGTCCCGCTGTTTTTCAAAAAAAAAAAAAACACTTTTTTTTTTTCCCCCACCCCTCAAAAATACATATGAAGGTTGATGTTATACAGGCCTAAGGAAGATCAGAGACTCAAAAGGACTAAATCTCTTAAAATATTTTTTTTGTTTGTTTGTTAGTTTCAAACATCTAAACATTATTTTTTTATGCATTTACCAATGGTCAACGTGCAAAATTAACTAGCCTATAAAAGTAATCTATATACAAGGTTTATTCAGCAATTTATATTGAAAGAAAAGCTACAGTTGGTTTTTACGCCCCTATAGGGCTCTTTAATATAAGCATATTCTGACCTCTGCAAGAGCGTTTGGCAGGTCTTCTGCAAGAGGTGGATGGATGATCATCTCCCTGGCTGCCGCTCTGCCACTTCCTCTTCCTGTTAGGCTCATCCGTCGACACAGAAACGGCCAACTCGGAAGGCAGAGGTGCTATATAGCCAGGTAGGCTCAGTGGCTGGGTTGGGTTTGGCGGTGGTTCCTGATCGTGGATTCCAGAGCCACATCTCCCAACCTCCTGAATAGCCGTCTGGGTGAAAGCAGCACTCCTGCATCTGGCTGAAATATTTCATACATACGATACTTAAATAATCACTGTCACATCAAATAGTGGTACTTCATATTTTTCAAGTTTCTTGAGTAAAATAAAATAGTTTCCCACTCTTATAATTATGACAAGGACTAAAACATATTTTATTAATTAATTTTAATTTGTGTTTTGTAAAAGGCATTCCGTTTTATTTACAGGAAAAAATATTATTTAACTGGGAGAAATCTGTGTTCAAATAGGTTAACTATTCTTCCCATTAACTTGAGCAATGTACAACTTTATACTATAACATAATATACTACTAATAAACAAATGAAAACATACCAATAATAATACCAATAATAAACAAATTAAATATAAAACACTCACCTGGTCTTTCACTCATGTTAGCCAAACCTCTTTCAAAATAAAAATGTAAAATAAATTACTAAAATTACTAAGCAATTAAACTATTAAATACATTTCTAAATACAAGAAAGAAAGAAAGAAAGAAAGAAAGAAAGAAAAAGGTGTTCTCAGAAATAATCTGAACTCTTTGCTCATGTAAAAATCAGTCTGCGCACAGAAAATACTCTCCAACAGTCTTTGAAGTCGCCTTGTCTCTCACCAACAGATAGCGACTGCTTCGAAAGTTTATATATTTAGTCAGAATTTATATCATTACACACGTCGCTATAGCAACTAAAATTCGAATCAGGCATTTGCACGCCTGACGTCCCGTGCGTGCGTGCGCATCTCATCACATGTATTAAACAGCAAATCTCGATATTTCTTTAAAATTAGTGGAATTTATATGAATACGTCAACTTTTTCCCATAGCCCTTATTCCTTATATAGCCCTTGAGATAAGTGAGCTGAATTACCTCTAATTTAAATCGATAGTTTATGGAAATCAATTAAAAATTTGTGTGTATTTATTTGAATGGGATTCTGTTGTTTGATTTATTTGAAATTTACAAATTAATTTTAATTAATTTAAGTCAGTTGCTCAAGCAATGTACGATGTAAATCTAATACTACTTAACAATGCTAATTAATCATTAACATTAACGTTGGTTAAGTACATTATGAACTGTAAGTAACAATGTAGGAAGGTAAATTAGTGAAGGTAAATGTACATCTTCACAAAACGGTCTATGCACCTCTGATTTACCTTCACAAATTCTGCTTTTGCAGTTTTTAAATGATTAATTTACCTTGATAATAGTAGACAACTTACACCTGAATAGAAAAGTAAATACAAGAGTAGGCTATGCAGTGTTATTCTACATTTGATTATTCTGTGCATACATGAATTACATGAACATCTACAAACTCCAAAACCTATTTTTTTTTTTTTAGTTTAATTTTTATCTTTGTTTATTTATTTGAGACATTGCTTACAATTTGTTCATTTGTTCTTACTGACTGTTCACTTGTCTTCATGCGGAATCAAGAATTGTAAAATTTATACAATTACCTTCAGTTGCCTCGTGATTTGATTATGATGATGTATCACAATGCATCTTTTCCTCCAACTATTTAATTACCATAGTAAATAAATAACCAAAATAAAGGTATTTTTGTCATTTTACACAAAGATGCAATTAAAAAAAGGGGAAGAAATACAAAATAGGCCTATGGAAATTGAATTAGCAGTGCTTCTAGTGTCATTTACAGAAGCATTTAAGTAAGAATAATACAGAAATTAAATAATCAAATGTAAGTATAATCATTGCATAATATTTAGTGTATTAATTACATTTAATAAAGCTACAAAAGTTCACTGTTAGACATTTCAAAGGGGTTTTACAGTATCTTTATTTACAGTAACAAACTATTTGATTTACAGTAAATTACTGTAATATCTAGTATACTACTGTAATTCATTCATTTGAATATAGATTTCATTAGATTTTTAGATTTTTTAATAGAATTCATTTTATTTTTTCTCTATAATACTGGTATTCATTAAAAACAGACACAATAATTACAAAACATCAAATTCTTTGTTTAAAACATTGCATGTTAGCATTTAAAAATACAGTCTTCCAGTGCTGGAACAGTGGATCTTCACCATTTCTTAGAACGTTTTGCAGAGCATTATGTTGTATCATCTGTATTTATCCTCATAATCTTTAGGCAACAGAAACATAATGGGGAAAATAGACAAATAGCCAAAGAATACATAGCCATCTGCAAAACCCAGGTGCTGTTCCAAAACATGGCCACCACCTTTGCTCACCATCCACTTCTTTTAGTGACAGAAATGTCTTCTCTGAAAAACAAGAAGTAGAAATGGCACACCTTTTAAAGGCAAACAACATTTAGAATACACAAACATCTCAAAACCATTTCCATGCATTTTCAGTCTCAGGGTGGCTGGCATGCTCATCTTTCTTGATGCTTCATTGCAGTTGCCTTTAAAACACAAATACAAAAAAATGCAGTAAATTTAAAATTCCATTAAAAACTATAACAAACTAATTCTAAAACTAGAAAGGCAGCTAGCCAAAACACTTGATTTAACCTAGCTAATATGGTTTATCTTTCTCATTAGGCTACAATAACATTTGAACAAAATTTCACATTAGCTAACGTAATCAGTGGTGTAGTGGAGGGTATACGCAGGAATATGGCGTATACCCACTTCTTTATCAGGCGGCTTTGCGTATACCCACTTCTAATGCCCATTGATGTGCAACGTTCAGTATTGTCCCGCATTAGCTAAAATCATGACTGTCCAAATGCAAAGATTCGCTAAAAACACCCAGTAAAGACAGTAATGATGCAGTCAGGACCATGGCACTGGCTTGCTTTGAAATATGTTTGATGATTGCCCCCTGATGTGCCCGCACCTGCTCCATCTCCCGCACCTCAGATGCTGCCTGTTTATATGCAAGAGCATGTCAGGGGAAGCACACAGATTGGAAAAAGAGGTCCTGGAGGGCCACTGCCCTAAAGAGTAGCTTCAACCAGCTAAAAAACACCTGACAGGAAATTTCCTAGAAGCCAGATTGACTGATTCAGTTGTGTTTAATTAGGCATGGAGAGACAATGGTCCTGAATTTAACACTCCTGTTCTACTCCCTTCGAAGGTCTTTTTTTTTTTAAGGCTGTGGGCCATTACTGTCTTGAAGTGTTGTCTTAGTGTATTAGTATTGCTTGTAACGACTACGGGGCCAGTCATGACCTAATGGTAACCCTGCTCCTGGGGACCCACTGTCCTGCAGAGCTTAGCTCCAACCCTAATCAAACACACCTGAACCAGCTAATCAAGTTAAAATAACAAGTCACAGGCCAGGTGTGCTACAGCAGGTTGGAAATAAACTTTGCAGGACAGTGGGTCCTATGAAACAGGGTTGAAGACCTATGGGTTAAAGCAGTAGTTCTCAATTCCAGTCCTAGGAGAACCCTGCTCTGCCCATGCTGCATGTCTCCATTATTTAACACACCTGATTGAGATCATCACCTTATTAGAAGAGGGATCCATGAACTGAACTAACACGCTGATGATCTCTATCAGGTGTGTTAAATAAGAGAGACATGCAAAATGTGCAGAGCAGGTGTCCCCCAGGACTGGAATTGAGAACCACTGGGGAAGAGTATGACTTATATCCCAAAGATTGTGGTTTTGAGTGTCGGGACTGGCAGGAATTGTGGGTAGGAGAAGTGAATGTACAGCGCTCTCTATCACCTTCAATACCATGACTGAGGTTAGACCCTTGAGTAAACCACTGTGTTTGTTCAATACTCACTATGTGTACACACTTGAATGGGTGAAATGCAGAACACACATTTGTTTTCACAAAATCTTTTCCTTTTCATTCCTCCCCTTCACTGACAAACCTTTAAAAGCGTCTTTCATGAAGGTATTCAGTTGTCCACTTTAATTTGGGAAGTCACTACAAATGGCATCCCCCTCCCAAACACGTTTTTTTGGAATCCACCCATTGTTTTTTGCCCTGGTATGTTTTGTAGTGCATGGCCATCTTGAACCCACTGTGAAGTGGCTAGGGTGTAAGGTGATCGGGCAGTTTGACAGGCAGCCATTATTGGTTGGAAAGTTTTACATATCAATACATGAATTAAAAAACAAACAAACAAAATCAGAAGTGGTGCTTTACTTGAGGTATAATAATAGATTGATTATAAAAAAAACATTGGTAATGAGTCAGTGAACAAACATTTAGAACCAGGAATATAAGGCAAGGAATAGTGAGCAATGAGGAGAACATCAAAGTTATGATCACGTTTGTAAAACAGCACCTTAGGTTCTGCAAAGAACTTTCTTTTTGTCAAGAACCATTTTCTTTGGGGTTATAGGGTTATTGAGTTGAGCTAAACAGTTCTTTGGAGATTAAAGTTCTTGGTGTTACTGATCTTTGTTCATTCAGATAACAATGACTTTGTTGGTACACCACTGGCAAACGAATGGTTGGTCCAGTGTTTTTACTGAGCGCACATAACATCTAACATTTTGAAAAAGGGTGGGGTAATTACAGGGGTGCCCTTAAAACAGTGTTTTTTAATCCTGGTGCTGGGACCCACCACTTTGCACATTTTTTATGTCTTTCTTATCTTCATGGAGCTCGCTACTAATCATGTGCAAGATGTGGAGGAGAGCATGAGTATGGGATATGTCACGGAAGAACTGAGCTGAAGTGTTGCTTTTGCAGGGGAGAGTGTAGTGCTGCGTATGAACAGGCAAATAGCCTGTTATGTGAATAAATACAAATATTCACTAAAAACACCTAGTAAAGACAGTGATGATGCGGTCAGGGTCGTGGTGCGGGCTTGCTTTGAAATATGTTTGATGATTGTGCCTGACGCGCCCGCTCTGTCTCCCGCTCCCCAGATGCTGCCTGTTCGTAAGCGAGAGCATGTCACGGGAGGTGTGCGAGTGGAAAACATACTAATTATTGTTGATTACTGATTGGAATCTGTTTATAATAACGAAACAATACCTTACAAATAAAAAGAAGCAGGTTTTTACGATCAGTAACGAGTTTTTTTTTTTTTTACCGGTAACCCCTGTAAACTTTTCTGTCAAAAGATCCAGTAAACGAATGAGTTCAAATAGTAAGTTCAAAATGTCTGTAACACAGAGAAAACCCAACCGATTTTATTATAAATCCTGTTGAAAGAGGCCACAGCCAGCAGGGAATACCGTTTCCATAGAAGAGTGTATATGGTCTGCAACAATGCTTAGGTAGGTGGTACATGTCAAAGTAGCATCCACATGGATGGCAGGACCCAAGGTTTCCCAGAAGAATATTGCCCAAGCATCACACAGCCTCTGCCATCCTTGTGCCATGTGTTCCCCAGGTAAGCGATGCACATGCACCCAGCCATCCATGTGATGTAAAAGAAAATATGCTTCATCAGACCAGGCCACATTTTTACATTGTTTTGTGGTCCAGTTCTGCTGCTCACGTGCCAATGTTGGTGCTTCTGGGCAGTGGACATGGGTCAGCATGGATACCCTGATTGGTCTGCGGCTATGCAGCCCCATATGCAACACACACTGATGCACTGTTTTCTGACACCTTGCCATCGGAACCAGCATTAACTTCTTGAGCAATTTGAGTTACAGTAGCTTGTCTGTTGGATGGAACCACATGGGTCAGCTTTTGCTCCCCACGCACATGCATAAATGAGCCTTAGCTGTAAATGACCCTGTTGCTGGTTCACCACTGTTCCTTACTTAGACCACTTTTGATAGACACTGACTTGCAGACCGGAAACACCCCACAAGAGCTGCAGTTTTGCATCTGATGCTCTGTCATACCTCATCTAGCCATCATAATTTGGCCCTTGTCAAACTCGCTCAAATTCTTACGCTTGCCCATTTTTTTCCTGCTTCTAACTCCTCGGGTTTAAGAAAAAAAACCTTCACTTGCTACCCACTAAAAGGTGCTGTGATAAAGAGATAATCAGTGTTATTCACTTCACCTGTCAGTGGTCATAATGTAATGCCTGATCAGTGTATATTGTGTATTGTGGTATGTTATTTAGTCAATTCAAGATAAACCAGTGAGAACCAAAGATATTTTAGGAACAGCTCTGATAAACAGAATTAGTAGCAAAGTGTGAGTGCTAGAGGAGCTGAACACGCAGCGCTAGCAGGAGCATGTGCTCTGATTGGTCCGTAAAGTTGGACGTAGTATATCTCATCTAAAGTCGTTGAAAAAGATTACATCCTTACAGATGTTAGAAGTCAGACAATCGCCCTTGTAAGAAGTACAGTTCGCTGCCAGTACGGTAGATGGCAACAGTGCTCCTAAATTAGTAGTAGTAGTAGAAGAAGAAGAAGTCACTGCAAAATAGCAGGGATCTGCGTGACAGTTGGTGTTATGTTTAGAGTTATGGAATCTTACCAGTAGCTGAACTTTCATTGTAATGACACATCGAGGACGTTACACTATGAGCAAATGGCTGAATCTATATATTTAAATCGGCAAACACGCTAAAATGCGTAGAGATATTGATCGTCAAGGTTATGTGTCATCTTTGTTATAAGAGCCAAATGTAGTAAGTTGAAAATGAGGCTTCCTTTAGCATTGATTACAAATGCAAGCCTGCGTAATTCTAGCTTTAGAATCAGGCATTGGATTCATAATGGTGTTACAAAAACGTCAGTGCTGTCCAGTCGTAATATATGCAGCAAGGCGGAGAGAAAGTGGATAAAACCAGTGGGGTTTGACACCGGTGTGAAGACTTACAACAGTCTTACCAAGCAGAAAGAACCTCTGGTTTTGGCACAAGAAAAAATTGCTACCTGGTAAGGCACATAGTGGCCTATAACGTCAGTTGAAACCTTTTTACATGTACATTAGAAGTTTCTTTCTATAACACGTTCTTCTGTCACTTCCAGGTATAGTTGTGGACCTACTGTCTATGATCATGCCCATCTCGGTCATGCTTGGTAATTTTGTCTTGTTGATAACTAGGTGCAAAACGTTTAAAGAAGCAGTTTGCTGCAGTGCTATGTTAATACTATTAAGATAATACAGTTTCTAATTATTTTCATTTTAATTATAGCTGGAAGGTTTGTGTAGTAGTAACTGATTACATGTAATCTGGAATATGTAATTAGATTCCAAATATTAAGTATTGTAATTAGATTATTGTACATTTTTACTTTATTCATCCCATTTTTTTTCTTCCTTGCATGTAGCTCATATGTCAGATTTGATATTCTGCAAAGAATCTTGTCCAGACTTTTTGAAATTAATGTCATCCACGTTATGGTCATCACTGACATTGATGATAAAATAATACAAAGAAGCCTTGAGGTAAGTGTCAGCTGATATTATACTTTTTCACTTCTGTTTGAGTAAATACAATATAAATATGCAATTTTACGAGATGTAGAAAGTTCTTATTTTATACCTTTTGTAGCAAAACATCTCGCCCACTGTTCTTGCAAGAATGTATGAGGAAGAGTTTAAGAGAGATATGCAAGCATTGCAGGTAAAACATCACCACTTTTTGTTGTTTTGTGTTTATCTTTTCTAAAATATTTACACATATTTGACTGTTCTTTTTTTCATTTGTCCAGGTTCTTCCTCCAGCTGTATACATGAGGGTGACAGACAACATACCCCAGATTGTCGCTTTTATAGAGCGTATTATCGGGAATGGACATGCCTATGTCACAAGTCAAGGTGCCTGTCTTTATTGTGTTGACAGGTCAAGTCTTTCTTGTTTAGTTTTCTTAATAGTGAATAAAATGTGAAACTGAACTTCCTGTATTATTTGTTGATCCAGGGAGTGTCTACTTTGACACTCAGTCAATTGGTAACCGCTATGGCAAGCTTGTGAACCTCGGAGGGATTGATGGGGAAGTGGGTATGTTTATGATTTTTTTTTCTTGGAGCTCTTCATCATCATAAAATAGTAAATGTGGATAGTTTCCCTCAGTCTTTAAGCACATTTGCTGATATTGCACATTTATGAAAAAAAAATGTTATTGGGTTAGCTTGAGTAGTTAACAAAAATTTTATTACTGTTAATAAATGGCATGTCTATAGATAAGAGAAGTCAATATTTCATAATTAAAATGTATTAGAAGCTAACCTAAATAATGTTGAGTAATTCACAGTTTCTTGTATTTTAGAGGCGCGGGATAAAAGAGATCCAAGGGATTTTGCTCTGTGGAAAGCATCCAAACCACATGAACCTTATTGGAAATCACCTTGGGGACAAGGAAGACCTGGGTGGCACATTGAATGTTCTACGATTGCTAGGTATTTGCTCTGTCCAACCAAATATCACTGTATGTTGGCATTTGTTTTGTTTTGCATTGCTTTGATGTTATGATTTTGGTAC
Organism: Cirrhinus molitorella; assembly: GCA_033026305.1. Taxonomy (NCBI): domain Eukaryota; kingdom Metazoa; phylum Chordata; class Actinopteri; order Cypriniformes; family Cyprinidae; genus Cirrhinus; species Cirrhinus molitorella. The sequence goes on from CM065120.1 coordinate 22,363,936, forward strand.
ATTGTGTATAGTATAGTATAGTTTAAAGGGTACATAACATGCACAGTTTCACCTAATCTCATGTTAATCCTGAGTACCTATAGAGTAGTACTGTATCCATAATATCTCCAAAAAGTCTTTAGTTTTATTATATTTATGAAAGAAAATTACAGCTTTCCGATTTTCTCCGGAAAAAGCCGAACTTCTGGAGGCGTGCTGTGGGCGGAGCTAAGTTCGACGATCACTTAGGATTGCCAATAAAACAGACATTTGATGTTGTTTCACTTACCATCTGCAGTTCTGAATCATTACCGGGATCTTTTATAGCTTGGACCGCTCCATCTTTCAGTATCAAACAATGTGCAAATCCAGTGTCGAACTGGTCCTCGTATATGAAACACACACTTTCTAAACTCAATTACTGCCCCGGAAAAAGGAACTGCATCCACTGTTCACGTAACGCTGGGTTCTTCAGGAAGCTGAGCAAAGTTATCTTTGCCTTACAACCATAACCACATTTCTTTAGAGACATTCTTCCCGAGTGAATCTCTTGCAGAGTGCATCCGATTAAAGCACGTTGATGGCACGCTCTTTCTCACGGTCTGGCCGACGTGATTGCAGGCGCCGTGGACGCGCTTTTCCGGGAGAAATTCTCATATAAGGAGTTCCACCACCGATTACGTCATTAATGCCACGATCGAAAAAAAAAACAGCCGAAACTTGTACCAACCCGGAAGTAAGATTTTCGGCAAAGAAATTCTCTGTCATTTGTCAAATTATTTTTTTAAACTTTGGCCATGTTTAGCATGAGAATCCAACTCTTGAACACTGTAAACAACTCTGAATATACGAAACACCCTTTAAGACAGTAGCTTGAAGAAATGTGGTTTACCAATTGTGAGCTCAGTCAGTTTTCAGTAGGCCTTTAAAGGGATAGTTCACCCAAAAATGAAAATTCTGTCATTAATTACTCACCCTCGTGTCATTTCAAATCGAAATCAGAAATGTACATGTGTCATATTGGAATGCATTATAAAATATTACCCCTTCAAAGAAAATATGGAACAGAATTATTTCATGAAATGGTAACATCCATAAATGCTTGCTCTTATCTGCAGTTCAGTGTTTGGAAGTCAGTTGGATATCCACTCTGGAGGAATTGACCTAGCCTTCCCACATCATGAAAATGAGATTGCCCAGTCTGAGGCATATCATCAGTGTGAGCAATGGGGAAACTACTTCCTGCACTCCGGTAAGTCTTCTGGTTTAAGTAATATTGGTAGTAATTTTTTGGGGGCACATACTGTAAACATAGGATCTGTGAAAAATGTAGTTTTGTTGTTGCAGGGTCTTAGAAGAAAATGTAATAAACTTTTTTTTCAAGGGCACCTTCATTTGAAAGGAAGTGTGGAGAAGATGTCAAAATCATTGAAGAATTTTATAACTATAAAGGTAAGAAGTTATACAGATATATCAGTGTAAAATTATGTTATATTATTTATACATAATAGTGTTTTTTTTTCTAACTCTTTTCACAATCTAGGATTTTCTGGAATCTTACACTGCTAATGAGTTCCGACTTTTTTGCCTTCTGACTAGATACAGATCAGGTATGTGTTACATGCTGGGACTCCTGAAAGTAATACTGCTGCAGTTTTGCGGCAAATAAGGACAGATATGTTATAGAGCCCGACCGATATATAGTTTTTCAGATTTTATCGGCCGATATGCGCATGTCACAGATATATCGGTATCAGCGAATATGGCGCAGACGTGCTGCCGATATTAACTTTTTTTTTTACAATACACTGATTCTAATTCCTAGTTTTGCATGATTATATGAAGAATGGATAGGTATTTTATATTTTTATATTTTTAACAACAGACGTTAAAGCTGATCTACGCATCACTGCACGTGTATGTGGTATCCGGAGGTGATCGCGGGAGTGTTTATATCAGCCACGCCGTTTCTATACCACATTTTGTTTTATTGCATTGTTTTACATGTTTTGCCTATTGTTATGGTTATGAAAGCACAAAAACCATAAAATAATTTCTGTAGAAATGGGACAGAAAAATATCAAATGCATTTAACGGTAAAAGCAAAAAAAAAAAAAAAAAAGTTTTGTACTAAAAATGCCTGTGAAGTAAATATAGCTTGCAAATAGATGGATCTGTTCATTATAGGTATATTATGGAAATTTAGCTTTTTAGTCACTGAAAGTCAGGAAAAAGTCTTTTGGCAGGACACTACTGAATGATGTGTATCAACCGGCTGATAAAAAAGTGGGTAACGCTATTCTGCTATAAAGTAAATGAGTAAGTGAGCTTATCATACTCGTTTGCTACATTAGTAGGGCCATATGATTTCTGAAAACATTTGGACATACAAATGGGAAGTATTGGTATTGTACTATAAAATAGCCTACACAAAAAATATTGGCCAATATATCGTTATCAATCTTTTTTACTCCCTAATATCGGTATCGGCATCGACCTCAAAAAACCCATACCGTTTGTGCTCTAATATTTTACATTTACATTTATGTGAGGTCTTTTTAACTTTCCAGCAATCGACTATAGTGATGCTAGCATGAACGAAGCCCAATCTACCCTGTCCACCATCTCTGCCTTCTGCCACAATGCACAGGCCTACATGCAGGGCCACTTACAGTGCCAGCCTATAGAGGAGGGAATTCTCTGGGAGAGGTAAAGACAGATCACATTCAGGGCATAATATGTGACCCTGGACCACATAACCAGTTGATTTTTTTGAAATTGAGATTCTACATCATCTGAAAGCTGGATAAATAACCTTTCCATTGATGTATTTGTATTTGTTAGAATAGGACAATATTTGGCCGAGATATAACTATTTGAAAATCTGGTTAAAAAAATATTGAGAAAATCACCTTTGAAGTTGTACAAATTAAATTATGTTTTGATATATTTATGGTAGGAAATTTACAAACATGATACATGATGGCATAAAAATTGGCATAATCAATAATTTTGACCCAAACAATGAATTTTTGGCTATTGTTACAAATATACCTGTATAAGACTGATTTTGTGTTTTCCAGGGTCACATATATCAGTATGGTTGCAGGTGTTATACATATCTATAGTAAAATTAGAAAAGGAGCTTGTGTTTATGAACAGAACAATTATAGAATCACATCTTGTAGCAAATATGTTTAGAATTCTCAAACGTTTGACTGTGTGAACATACCCTAGAAGAGCTGATGATGAAAATGTCTTTGTCTCCAACTCCTTTTTATCTCCACTGTCTTTGTTTGGTCAAGGTTGTCTGCTACACAGTCCATTGTTCGGAAAGCACTCGCTGATGATTTTGACACCCCAAAAGCTGTGGATACCATTATGAGCCTCATTCACCATGGCAACTGTCAGCTTCAGCCTGCTACTAAGGTAACATCCTAGGGTAGGTCATTGAGGCCTCACATTCTTTGTCATTATACAAAATTCTACATTCTTAATTGTGTATTTTTTATTAGATATTATATATTAATATTTATTAGTCAAAGATTAAAAAAAGGTATTTTTGTGTTTGAAGGTTGTTGGGCCAAGGAGTCCTGCTGTATTTGGAGCCATACTGTCCTATGTCAGGGAAATCATGGCTGTTTTTGGAGTTGACCTATTGGACAGAAAGGTGAGAGATCAAACATTCAAACTAATATGTGTATTTTAGTGTTACAATATGTAACCAATTCTAGGAAGGAAAAAATGCTATTTAACTTAAAATTGACTAAAAATTACTAAATTACTATTTATTAGGGATGCACCAATTTTTTTTTTGACTGCTACAGATTTTAACAAACAATTATTAGCCGATTCAGTTACTGATATTGGTCAATTGCACAAAGCAATCATTTTACTCAGAGCAGAATTGGTATTTAAACCTCCTCTTTCTAGCTTTGGTTTCTACCTCCTCTTTTATTAGAGTTTTGAAACCAATTTGAGCAGGAAAATATTTTTTTATTTGCCAATAATAATAATAATAATAATAATAATAAAGTACTTTTTTTTTTTTTTTTTACTCTTTAAAAAACACACAAGCAAAAACACGCTTAGTCATAGCCAACACAGCATCATCTTTTCTAGATTTTGACCAAGTGTATTAAATGAAAGAAACTGTCAATGTTTTAAAGACATAAAAGTATTTTTTCTAAATGTTTAGTTAAAATGCTTGCAACATGGATAAAAAAAATGCTGCTCCTATAAGTGGTTTGGAAAAACCAGCATAAATTAGTAAGCTGTATGTTGCATTTTATTATTACATTTAAGAAATAATGTAGGCTAAAGTATCGGTAAATAGCCAAAAAGCTAAATATTTACAAACATTACAAACACATTTAGGCTATTGTAGTTTCTTTTCTCTCCACAACAAATCCTCTAAAATTGCATTTAGGCTAAATCTAAACATCAAGCCAAAACAAGTGAAAACTGAAACCTACCTGTCTTGTTCTGCACAAATCCAAATGTTTCCATATTCGCAGCATATCTAGATGCTAAAATATTATTTAATATCAAACATTAAAACTAATGTGTGTATTTTAGTGTTACAATACTTAACCAATCCTACTGTAATTTAATGTACAGAGACAGAACTGCCTACTAAACAGTGGTGCACTAGGGAAATATTCCTGAAACCCACATTGAAATGGCCATTATTTGCAATTCCACTTTGTGGCACAAAAATTTCACAAAGCAGATTTAAAGTGCCCCTATTATGCCTTTATGAATATTACCTTTCCTGCTGTGTGTCGTGTAGCTGTATGTGAACATAAACCACCTGCAAAGTTGTGAATCTGATGGTGCACAATAAATAAAGTTATTGTCTATAAAAAAAAAAAAAAAAGAGTCGGCTCGCAATCGCATAGATGAGTATTTGAATCTTATTCCGTTACAGCCGGACGTCACAAAGTAACACATCTGCATAGAGTCTGCCCACATTCTACGTCTCAAACGACTTGCCTGCCCACAAACTGTAAAATTTCCATGTGGTTGACATCATGTCGAGAAGACGCTGTATCGTACCCTGTGAGAGTATATTTGTTTTATTTTCACTGTCAAAAGATGAAGTTGTTGCTACTGTAAAAAAATAACGTGGGTACAACTTCCGGTGCTGCGGTGGAAGTAGTATACCAATGGTATTTTGTGTGCTAATTAGTGAAGAGGCTAGGTGTTTTTTGGATCATTTGTTTGCACATGGTTAGCAAGTTTGTATCGCTAAATCTTGAATGACTGTCAACTAGTGATGTGACATTTGAACTGAGGCATCGGAGCATGTGTTAAGAGGTGTGCCAAATGAAGCCTTGATTCAAGGCTTGTGTTGTTAACATAGAAATCACAAAACCAGTGACAAACGAAGCCTCACTTTCTGTCCAGTCCCGTGCGTGATTTACTTCACGTGTTGGAATGTTCAAACCCCAGATCTTATTCAGATTTATTTCATCACATTTTTAAATACCATTTTCCATACGCAATTCATATGTGTGTACATTATTCTTCTATTACATTATATTGATATTGGTACTGACATTTAATGGCACAGTTTAATGGGTAAATTAATTTATCAGAGACACAAATTCAACAAACACACACACTGTTACGCTTTTATTTATGCACGTAATATAGATCGACCTATGGAATGTGTGGTGAATGTTTCATCCCAGGAAGTTTCTTTCACAGGCTTTTGTCTGCTTTATTGTTTACTAACCACCAGAAGGCGCTGTTTTCCACACTTAAAGCTTGGAATCATTTGCCAGAACACTCAGAGGAAATTCTACATGCTTCACGAGTCTTCATTTGCCAATCAGTTCTGTCAGCTGTTTAATGAATGAGTGTCACGTCCCGCTTGTTTACTTTGAACCGGAAGATGCTCCCATGTTTGACGCAAGGCCTCATGGGGCATAGGAAACTTGTGGATACAGCTCTGGCTTGAATATGCTCTGTAACTTAGCTCCCATGACATCTGCCATTGCTAAGCAACCATGACCTGTGCTCTTCAGGAAGATGTGGAAGTTTCAGCAAATGATAAATGTATTTCCAGCACTAATCGATTAAGCACTAAATCGATTGCAGTAGCTCTGCTATCAAATGTATTTAAAATGGTTATCCCTGTGACAGCTATGATCAGCTGTTCATCCATCTTGGCTGAGCATTCAATGTTGTTATGGGAGAATGAAGCTGATTCATTTGTTCTTGCCACAGCATTCTAAAAAGTTGAGATGTTTTTGTCTCGACGCAGTGTGGATGCGTCTTTAAAAAACAAGCGTGACGCATCGCGTGCTTCAATTATGTGTGTGCATACCACGTGTCTACATTTGACGCGCTGTACGCGGTAGACCAATCACAAAGGACTGTGCCATCTGACCAATCACAGCAGTGAGGGCTCACAGAAAGGAGGGGTTTAGAGAGGCTGATTCTTCGAACTGCTTTGCACGAGTCATTCACGAATCATTTAGAAATTGGGTAAAATTAAATTTATCTTTGGAGAAAACGTGTTTTTTGATCTTGCATACATGTAAACCTGCTTTAGGAGACTCATAAAACAATATTAGCAACTTTAAAAATAGCATAATAGGGGCACTTTAAGGATGGATTGATTAAATTAAACGTTAGGATTTTTTTTGTCCGATACCAATTTTTAACAAACAATTAATGACCCAATTCCGATACAGATACTGGTCAATTGCATAAAGCAGTGCTTAAAAATGGGGGAAAAAAATAGATTGTTTACTCCAAGCAGAATCTGTTTTTACACATTTCTGTTTCTACCTTCTCTGTATTATTACAGTTCTGAAACCAGTTTGAGCAGGAAAAAAAATACAGGTTAATAAAGTTATTTTTATTTTTTTTATTTGCAGCATAAAGAAAACAGCTTTTTCTTTGAAGCACGTTGCAATGTTCCAAAACTCAGTACAAATTATTCTTTTCCTTCATTTTGTTAATCAGTTAATGATTTAAGTGAAAAGGCCTAGGCAATATATTCCTTTTTATCTAGCCTATATAGTTTTATTCTGTTTTCTTTGTTCACAGACTCGCTGCAGGTGCATGATGTGACCATGTGTGAATCCGTGTTCTATACTATCATGCCATTTTTGCTGGTTTAAAACTATTTCCGACATGCCGATGGCTTTAAAAGAATTAAAAATTGGCCGATAAATTTATTGGCGGCTGATACATCGGTGCATCCCTGATATTTATATTCAAATACATTCATCAATCCACATGCATAAAGCACATGAGATATGGTAAAGAAGCACAATTATTGCAATCTTTGTCATGAGTCAAGCTTTTTTTTGTTTTTTTGGAGGCATGTGATCAGTTGTGTCTACTGAGCAAATGATGCAATGATCTCCTTATTGCAACGTGATTTCTGCAATCTCATAAATACTTTTCATCCTAACTAACAGTAAAAACACAATGTAAATATGAGACTTGTTGAGCAGTATAAAGTGTGTCATTAATTATCACAGGACTTCTGGCGAAAATGGAGAAATCAAATCACTGATCGATAGGTTTGCGCACTACTGAACGCTCTGAAGTTGATTGTTGATTGATCACTGGCTTGATTCACTAATGCATAAACAACAGTAAACAACAGTAAACCACTTTGTGGCATAAGCCCTTACATATTTCACTGATCACAGGTCATGATGGTCATGAAATGCTGATTCAGGTTTTTATATTGTTTCAGGTTAGGTGAGAAAGTTTGCAAAATCTTTTGGACCAAAAAGGTCTTTCTTTTCTTACATGAATGATGGAGACACAAGCTGTTCAGAACACTACAACCTTAATTTCATACATTAATGACAAATTCTAAGAGGCATGTTGAGGACAATCATGACCTCACAAATTTTGAAACTTGCAGTATGTTTTATTGTACAGTCAACTCTTATATTTGTAAATATCAAGAACAAAATGACTAAAAACTTCTTCCATTGACAGGTGACTCCTTTTTTCTTTATTAAATTGAATCACTGCAACACTTTAAATCCTTTTTACTATCTCCCTTAGGAAGTCCATGATTCCTCTGGAGTTTTAAATAATGTGGTGGAGGAGTTGGTGCATTTTCGGAGTGAGGTTCGTAAATTAGCTCTTTCTGTGGAATATCAAGCTCCACAAGATCTACAGACTGGCTCTGAAATTCAGAAAAGGCATCCACAGCTGGACAGAGTTCCCTTGCTGAAGGCCTGTGATGCCTTAAGGAACAATTTAGCACCCCTTGGAGTCCACATTAAGGTAAGATTTCATCCTGTTGGACTAAGTGCAGGAAAATTCATGGTTATTATTTAAGCATGGTACACTGTAAAATTGTCTTTCTTTTCAAAAACCCAAAAGCATTATTAAAAAGTAATTAGAGTTCCTGAGATTTCTTAAGTGATCAAACTCTGTTTTTCTACCCATGTAGTGCACATTTTCCTTTCATTTATGTACTGATCCTTTGAACTCATATAAGACCAATGCCTTCTAAGAAAGCACATTGCAAGGGTCACTGTGGTTTAAATTGCTAATTTTTGATTTTGGTTTCAGGATAGAGGAACAAACTCCACGTGGGAAATAAGAAGAGAAGAGACAAGGAAGAATTAACCACTTACTGAATTGGAACCAAATTTAATCTATTAGAACACAAGCTTTGTAAAATCTCTGTGGTGACTCTGTCATGTTTTTCTTCTCTTCAAAGAAATTACAGTTTAACTGAAAAATATTAGTTCTTTAGTGCAACTAAAGCTGTAACACCACCAGTAATCAAATCCAAGCACAACTTGTGTCTGATAATGATTGTAATTGTTAATAAAACAGCTCTGTTCTTAGTTTAACCTATTATTAAATGTCTTTTGTATGATATTTGTCTCAGAAAAAGGACAAACGAAAAGACATTTCTCAAACATTCTGAGAAGGAAATTACTTAAGTCAAGGATAGTCATTGAACTCCACTGTCTCGTGATCATAATGAAATATGCTATGCTAACCATATTTGTTTGGTTGTGTACATGGTTTCTTTTTACAACATGTTTTATGTTTTTTTTTTGTAAGATTTGTCCTTTAATATTTGAGGACATTATGAAGACATTGTGACTCTCATAAGTTTCCTCTTTAAGTGGGGAAGATAAAAAAAAGTATAGAAAATAGATATAAAAATAGAATGTCATAATATTCATTATGAACTAGTGCAAATTAAAGGTCTGGGATCTAGACATTGCTGTAATGTAATACTCTTAAATAAATGGACATAAATATGATGGGAACAATAAAGATTAATTTATAAGATACAAATGTTTTTTGTTTTATTTTTTAAAACTAATCGCCTTTGGTCTTCGGTGTGACGACATTTAAAGTCTAAATCGGGACTTTTTTGGATTGTGCCATTGGTCTTGAGTTTCCTGTGTCGTCATTGCTAGAAGTGAACATTAAAAGTGGGAACAGAGAACTGATGCTCTTTTAAATAGACCGTTTATGTTCATGTTTATGCACGAACGAGTCTATTTAAACTCAGCTGAACATCTCAGAAGACCTACTGATATCTGCTCCTTAAAGTGTTTCTACAATACGAGCCAAAAGTAACAACCACTATAGCAACTTGGGCGGCGCTCATTTGTTATGGATCGCGGAGTTGGAAGTCTATAATTTTGAGATACTCGTTTGTCAACCGAGTTTTCAATTTTAAACCCATGCCTCCTCCTGGGAAAATGCGAAAGCCCGATATTAAAATTGTAATCTTAGGAGACATTAATGTAGGGAAAACATCCCTGCTGCACAGGTACACAGAGAGAAGCTTCAAGGAAACTTTAAGCACAATCGGAGGAGCGTTCTTCTTGAAGCAGTGGGGTCCGTACAACATCTCTATCTGGGATACAGCGGGTAAGATTGTTTGATGTCAGTCCAAATGTTGGAATTTAATGGCGAATACTAACGGAGAGGTATCAGGTGCAGAAACCTTATGGAAAACATTATAACATTGATAAGTAGCCTAATGTATGTATATATATGTGTGTGCGTGTGTCTATATGTGACCCTGGTCCTAAATAGCATGGCAGCAATACCCAAAAATACATTGTGTGTGCTAAAATTATAGTTTTTTTTTTTTTTTTAAATGCCAAAAATCATTAGGATAATAAGTAAAAGATCATTTTCCATGAAGACATTTTTGTACGTTTCCTACCGTAAATGTTTTAAAACTTAATTTTTGATTAATAATACTCATGGCTAAGAACTTCATTTGGTACATTTTTAAGGCGATTTTCTCAATATTTCGATTTTTTTGCACCCTCAGATTCCAGATTTTCAAGTAGTTTTGTCTTGGCCAAATGTCATTATATCCTAACAAACCATACATCAATGGAAAGCTTATTTTGCAGCTTTCAAATTGCACATAATCTATGAAAAACTGACCCATTATGACTGGCTTTGTGGTCCAGGGTCACACACACACACACACACACACACACACACACACATTATATACATATAAAAACATACAAACCAAAACAATACCATTTCTTATCTGACTATCTGTCTGTCTGTCTGTTTGTACCTTTTTATCTTTTGCTGCCCTGTAAAAGCAGTAAGTGAAACACGAGAAGGGAAAGGATTACTCTGACCTATTGCATCAGTGATTGCATTTGTCTCGTGTTTTGCAATCTTGGTAGTTTTAGCTATGGATGTGGAAATTTTTACTTGGAATTTTTGCAGTTAGAGGAAGCATGTCTGTGCATATTTGCTGAATGCAAGCAACATGTTATATTCTATCAAACTATTTGAAGAATGTCAGTTTTTTAAAAAAAAAAAAGACATTAAGATTAAATCAAAGGGATATTTGATTGTTCTGGCCTTCATCTAACAAGTCGATGAGGGTAATACGTTTCTGTAGCTGTGATAGTATGGCTCAGCTGATAGTAATGACTTTACATCCTGTCAGAACTGGCTGCTGTTTCACAGACACTGGCTCCATTGTTAGCTGTTGCTGTAGCTTATTGATTTTTCTGAGGTTGTTTTCAGATCTTGCACATTGCACACACATCTCATTTTACTGACAAGGAAAACAAACAACAGTATTAAAAAAATAAAATTAATAAAAAATAATTTTTAAATTGTCATTGAATTGAGTTGGTATTTAGCTAGTTATTTGGTAGTATTCTCTTCGACCACTTAAATATTGAATAATTTAACTGTACGTATTTAACCCCTTTTATTAGATTAGTAATTTGCCTCTTTATTCTTATTTTTAATAAGAAAAATAAAATAAAGTAACAATTTATTGTGAAATCAATTTTCTAATACAGTGAAATAACATTTTCATAATATTTTTCACATTTGCTTTGTAGAAACAAAAATGACATCAGCAATGGACTTACAGTACAATGCAACTTTGGAGGCATTTTAGAGTATGTAAAAGCAGAAATATGAAGCACATGGTAAAGAGGTAGTTTGGCCAAAAATGAAAGTTCTGTCATCATTTACTCAACCTTATGTCTTCCAAGCACAAATGATTTTTTTTTTAAACACAAAGATTAAGTGTTCATGTTGCAATCATATTACATTTTCACAATGCTCTTTTATATAGAATGAAAGTGATACCATAAGTAAAGCCATAGATGTATGAGGAACAGAAATTTCACAGTTGAATCTGCGCTCCCTCAAAAATTTCTAATGACTCTAAACATGGTCAGAAGAAATCATGACCTTAAGATGGGGTTGACAAAAGTACATTATTTGACTTATGGTTTATTTGTCAGTGTGGCTAAATGAATAGGTCAACCTCAGTGTTGCTGAGCAGAAGATTTATTCCTGTGATGCAAAGCTGAAATTTTATTCATTACTTCAGTTTTCAGTGTCACATGATTTCTCAAAAATCATTCTAATATGCTGATTAATTACTGTTATTATCAATGTTGGTAACCTTTGTGCTGCTTAATATTTTTTGGAACCTGTGATTCTTTTTTGATGAATAGATTCTTGATGAAGGTTAAAAAGAAGTTTATGGATTTATTCAAAATACAAATCTTTTCTAACATTATAAGTCTTTGCTATCACTTTTTATCAGTTTAACACATCCTTGGTGAATAAAAGTATTATTTATTTAAAAAAAAGAAAGAATAAAAATTCACTGACCCCAACTTTTAGATGGTAGTTTATATTGGTACGAAAGATTTATATTTTAAATAAACACTGTTCTTTTCAACTTTTTATTTGTTAAAGAATCCTGAAAAAAAAAATCCCAGGTTCCAACAAAATATTAAGCAGCTCAACAGTTTTCAACATTAACAATAAATCAGCAATCAGCATAATGCATGACAACAAGCCAAATAGCTTTTTATTTCAACACTGAAACAAACGGTGCTGGGCCTCTGTCTTGACTAGGGGGTACAGCACTTTCCGCCTTTGATGACGTGTAAAAAAACGGTGCATAGGAACGTTATGATGGAAAATTTTAGTGGTTTTAAAACCGTGACTTTTCCAAACTGCGGTTATCCTATCCTATGCCTAATATATTTCTAAAAAGTAAAAATAAATTGTGTTAAATTGATGAAAAGAGATAGCAAAGATTTATATTGTTAGAAAAGATTCATAGTTTGAATAAATGCTGTTTTTTTTTTAATTAATCAAAGAATTCTGAAAAAAGTATCACAAATTCCCCCCAAAAATATTTGGTAGCACAACTGTTGCCAACAAAAAGAATTCTAACTATATATCAGCATATTATAATGATTCCTGAAGGATAATGTGACACTTAAGACTGGGGTAATGGGGTTGATGACAATTCAGCTTTGTATCACAGGATAAATAATTTTTTGAAGTATATTAAAATAGAAAACATTTTATATTGTGAGAACATTTTGCAATCTTAAATTTTTTTTCCGTATTTTTGATCAATAAAATGCAGCCTTGATGAGCATAAGAGACTTCTCTAAAAAAATATTACAAGTCTCACTGATCCCGAACTTTTGAACAGCAGTGTTATCTATGTATTTGTTTGATATCTCTGTATTTCTGTGCTTCTTGTTTCATCAGGTCGTGAACAGTTCCATGGCCTAGGCTCCATGTATTGTCGTGGTGCTGAAGCCATCATTCTCACGTATGATGTCACAAACTGGCAGAGCTTTGTTGAGCTTGAACATCGCTTCCTCTCTCTCACTGACTCAGCCAATAGTGACAGTTTATTTGCCATTGTGGGCAACAAAGCAGACCTCACTGACCCTCAAGCCCATGTAATGACCCAAGGAGAAGTCAGGGCAGAAGAGGTTAGTGTGCTTCCCCTTTCATCCTTTCCCACACCTCCAGACTTTCCCTTGCACAAACAGGTGAATAAGGATGATGCCATAGCACTATATAACCGTATAATTCTCTATAAAGCACTAGAGGGCACCAGCCCACCAGCAGAAAAGATGTGCTTTGAGACAAGCGCTAAGACTGGATTTAATGTAGATGTTATGTTTGAGACACTGTTTGATCTGGTGTTGCCATCCATTATTCAAAAACGTTCCCAAAGTGAGTCACCAGTACTGCATTTGGAGGACTATAATAAAGAGGGTATAAAGAGCAAAGGAGATTGTTGCAAATAAAAATATTTGCTGAAGAGCAACTGGAGTCTTGCATAAACATCTATTTATTTATGGACACTGTTATTTGATTGGTTACAGAACTGTTTACTGTCACATTGTTACAACAAGTGCACATTGTTATCTCTGTTCTGACTCTTATATCTGTGTGTTTATATGTTTGAGATAATCTTTTTTTTTCACAAATAGAGCACAAAGAATTTTGAACTTAAGAGTGTTTTGACCTTTAATTTGTTCACTTGGTTCTGAACACTATAAATGGTTGACCTTTTTACAAATGTGTGTCAAAGACAAGAAATATACATTGTTTAGAGTACCAAGCATATTTTTTAAAATCTTTTAAAAAATAATATTTTTAATTAATTCACTGTGATTACATTATAATAATTAGTGTTTATATATGATCTTCAATGACTCGTGAATTATTCAATAAAGGCTTATTAATACAGTTTTCAACAACAGAGTTTGATTTAAATTTGTTAATAGATTTGTTTTTGTAAGTTGATCAATTATTTCCCACTTTTACATTCTGCTTTCCTTTAATCAAAACTGCGACAGCCTTGTTTATTTTATTTTATTTTTTTTGTAATGCAAAAATGTCACTGTAACATCTCACCACAAGACATTGCTTCAGGCTGAAGAAATGCTTTACGCTGTTAGTAAGCAACATCAGTTGTAGAATAGCACACATTGAATCATAAACATTCATTGTAAATAGAAATATGAATTATGGCACGCAAAGACAATTGTAATTAGTAGCCTGTGCTCTATGCCCTTATAATTAATTGGTGTTTGTCCACATTGTGATGGAATGCTGGAATTCAGTTGTGCTGTGAATCAATGTATCTGGTCAACTCTAAACATGAAGAGAGCTTTACTGCACTGCGTCATTTCGTTTGGAATTTGATTTTCACTGCTCTTATTATTTTCAAATAAAACCTGTGAGAATAAAACATACTAAACTGTCAACCTTTTATCCTGACAGGGAGTGATCCTTATTTTTGCTGAGGAAGCAGTACATGCAGAAGGAAGTGCACACAATCGCAGAAAACAAACCTCATTCGTGAACAGACCGTTAACACTGTCAGCCTTTCCTTTTGGCTTTATGACCCTGGACCACAAAACTTAAGTCTTACATAGTTACATGCATTGCTAAGAACTTCATTTGGACAACTTCAAAGGCCATTTTCTTAGCATTTAGATTTTTTTGCACCCTCAGATTCTAGATATTCAAATAGTTGTATCTCAGCCAAATATTGTCCTATCCTAAACTTAATATGTTTCCATCCATGCAGATTTCAGCTCTAACCCTAATCAAACACACCTGTTCAAGTTAATCAAGGTCTTTAGGATCACTAGAAAGTTACAGGCAGATGAGTTGGATTAAGGTTGGAGCTAAACTCTGCAGGAAAGTGGATCTTGCAGGCCAGAGTTAAGAACCCCTGGCTTATTTATCAGCTTTGAGGTGATGTATAAATCTCAATTTCATTGACTGGTTTTGTGGTCCAGGGTCACATATGAGAGAATAACAAAAGTAGTAGTGTTGAGTGAAATATTCATATGTAATCCAATAAATGTTAATTCCATAAAAGTAACAGCTACAGTAAATTTTCAACTATCATACATTTACCCTAACATTTAGAACTGTGGTGGTGTTTTATTATGTGTGTGTGTGTGTGTGTGTATATATATATATATATACATATATACTAAATATGTATGTAACTATATGTAACTAAACTATTACATTTCATCGTTTTAACGGTCTAAGTACATGGCGCAGGCGCACAGGGCATGTCCGAATCCACTTTTGCTAGTTTAACAACGGAAAAAACAGTCGCGCGCCAGGCATATGGTCCATAGGGTTGTACCTATTCTCTTAATAAGTCATGGGTGTGTTTTGGGCATCAGAGTCTCATCTCCCATTTCCTTTAAAAGCCAGTTGAGCTCGTACCATAGTGGATACGCTATGGCGGAATTTGCAAGACATTCTCCAGAGTGGAAACAGATGAATTTTTTATATTTGGCATGTTTGTGTGCTGCTGTGCTTCCCTGTGTGTGTGTGTGTGTGTGTGTGTGTGTAACAAGCATGAGTGTACACAGGTTTTGCACTTACCTGTAGGTGCATATTGCTAATGCACTAGTAGTAATAGTAGTAATAGTAGTAGTAATAGTAATAAAAAAAAAAATAAAGTAAATACTGTGCCAATGACTTTAGGATTTAGTTGCTCAATGGCGCAATGGTTTTCAGTTGCCTCAAAACAGCAATGCAACAACAATGCGCACGCATGCCTGCACGCACAAGGCGAACAGATGGGCGCGAGTGCATTTGCTATTTAAACAACGTGACGCTGGACATGAAAATGATAACTGTGTGAGGCTGAAACTAGCAAAAAACACTTGTGCCAGGTGTGTGATAGGGCCCATGGTCATAAAGACAAAACTAGTCAAAAGAACCAAATCAAAATGTTACATACTGTCAAAAATGCATTAATGTGGAACCAGCACCTGGTCTACATCTTGGATGGATCACCGTGTCTCGATGTTGGCTATGGTGCTATTGGGGTCTTTGGAAACTACATTGCTATGGTACAAAAAACTGCAGGGCCTAAATTTTCCACAGCGAGGGTCACACTTCATCTGGTTTAGCGACGCAAAGGAGGATAGGGGACCAGTGAGAAGTGGCTGCAAATGTACAGAACTAGGTTAAGCCCGGGACACACCAACCCGACGCCAAACAACTAGCGCCGACGAAAGCTGACTGTGTTGTCGCCTCTCGTCGGCTGTGTCTGCAGGCGTCTGGGCAAAAAAACTGAGCTCGAACACACCAAACCGACGACGCCTGACTACAAACTAGAAGGTGCTTTCTGCGCGTGCGTGAGGATATATAACTTTGCGTACCTGCAGATGGAAGTAGTCTGTATTTTCTCCGAAAGAGAGTGCGAAATGACAGCGAGCCGGTTCCCTCTTGACTCCGTCGTTTGCTTGTTACGTTACTTCACGTTCAAGTCCTCCACGCACTCTGATTCGATGTCTGAACAGCCAATCAGAGCGCTTTCTTTCGCCGACGGCCACAACAAGCCCGACGCCGATTCAACATGTTGAATCGGGCAAACTTCTGCCGACGAGAGGAACACACCGAACCGACGCACTTCACCGACGCCCACCAACTGCCCGATGAAGCCCAACGGCCGATCGTCGGCTTGGTGTGTCCCGGCCTTTAGTCTGGAACTCTGTGAGGTCTATGTTTAGGCCACCAACAAAGCACACTGACACAGTAATAGAGACAGGGTCTGGGTGATGAGCCTTCTGATTGATATCAGAGGTTTTGCTTGCAAATGTCAAAGATGGCTTCATTATCCACAATGAAACAGCAGTAAGAGTGCTTGAGAGTGGTGTGAGCCGTAATAATCAAGTTATAGGAGTTCCACCTCAGCTGTGGTGACTTGCAGGGTAAGATACACCATGTCCAATTTAGACTTTTATAGTGACCACAAACATAATTATAGGCAGTGTCCTTCCTGCCCCTGATGAGCTGCTCGGGTGGTACAGTTGTCAATAGTTGTCAGTTTGAATCAGGAGAAATAAGTAAATGAGGAATCAATGAACTGCTGAATGAACTCAGAGCCTTTAAATCCTGTATATTTAAAAGATTTAATCCCAAACTTCACTGTCAAAGTTATTAACTGCTACTATTCTAAAAGAAAATAACCCACCTCCACAAACCAGACCAAAATAGCCACTTCATAGTGATATATATTGATTGAGGGGTGTGTTCTACCTGAGATACTGCTAATGAAGAGAATTAGCCATGTAGATTACAGCTCATTGATATTTTATTTAGCAACAATAACATGAACAGTTTTTGTCATTTTATTTGTATCAGGGAACATATTTTTTGTACTTCTGTGGCGTGTGATTTGTGCTTTTCCCTATCCTAACTTTCAGGGTAAATGGTCATCATTTAAGTCTTACTGAAGGTCCCTTGCAAGAAATGGTCATTCTTATTCGAAATAACCTTTCTGTAGTTTTCAAAGTAGGTACATATTTAAAATGTTTGAGCACTGTGTTCATACTTCCTAATACAAACTAGGTAATTAACTGTGCATATAAAACAGGCTTTCTATGGGTATGTAAAATTAAGAAATATTGTAATGATCAATACAACTGCTTGCCTCAAAACTACATACAGAAGCTTTGGGCCCTTGTAACAAACCGTGGCTCCTTTATATTGGAGCTGATTACGTAACACAGAACGTCACACATCACTTACTGGGCCCTTGTCTAGAGTGTTTCCCACAAGACACTGGGATAGGCTCAAGCATCCATGTGTCCCAAACAAATAGTTTGGAGAATGGATGAATGTAGAAATTATCTGGTAGATGTCTAGTAGAGAAAAAAGTCTGGGACATCAAAACTAAAGTAGTAGTGACAATTCATTAAGCAAAAAACAATGTAAAAAATGTGAAAATTCACAGTATTTTTTACAGGCTACACTTTAGAAACACTCGTTTTATACTGCTATTGGCAACACAACACATAATAAAATGCTATAAATTTTAACAAATCCAAGGTATAGAATGTGCTTTGAGCTCCACGAAGCAACACCATCCAGTACACTGTAATAAACAATTTGTTGAGTCAACTTCAAATTCGAGTAACAAGCACAGCTGTTAAGTTTAACAAACATTTTTTTTAGTTTAGTCAACTTGAATATCTAAGTTGTCACTTAGTAAACTTAACATTTCAACTTGAATAAACGTATTTCAGTTGACTGAACTTAAAATTTTAAGACTGCAGGGTAACAAATTATTTAAGTTGACTCAACAAATTTTGTTTTTTACAGTGTAGGCAGGTAAGCAACATATTTAGATCATAGATTTCTAACATACACAGATTTCATTTTTGGTCTGAAATGTATCATATGAAATGGGTTACCAGTACAAATGTCACTTCTGAAGAAGAAATAAACAGTTTCCTTGTTTTACTTTTGGATCGTTATGGAAAGTACAAACATATGTGTTATGATCACTATGGAATTGCCTTTGTTAAATGTGAAGTTTCTTCAGAGGCTCTTTATTTACTGTCAGACAATCCAGAGAAGGTCAGATGAACATCTAAAACCTGTAAGTAAAACACAGACAGACAAAAAATTATCCACTATCCACCTTTTTTTTTTTTAATGCGGAAGTAAGCCTATGGGGCGAGACTTCTGATTGATTAGCCGCTATAGGGAAATAACGAGAAGAATAACAACGTGCAATAAATGGTAAAACTGTTTGCACTACAAACTAGTGTATTCACAATTAAGATAATACGTTAAAATAATATGGTAAGACACACCAACTTGCAATATAAAGCAGCAAAACAAGCTGTTTTGTACAGCTAAAAATAGCTGGACACGGATGAGACCAGAAGCCAGACCCATAAATTTGACAAATGCCCCGCCCACTCTTACGGGAAAAATAAGGTGGATAAACAACTTCAAAACAAACTATTAGCTCTGTTAGCAAAAAATAATATAACCCTCTAATGCATGGTGCCAACAATGCCCTTTTTGACAAAAAATAAATAAATAAATAAAATAAAATAAAAATAAATAAAAAATTACTCATAATCCAGTATAACTGTCCTGTTCATGTGTCACATTGATTTTATTTATGATAATGACTTCCCTTTATCTTTCTAAAAAGATGTATATACAGTCATGTGAAAAAGTTAGGACACCCTATTGAACTCCAGGGTTTTCTGTATCAGGTCATAATAAAAAAATATATGGTCATTGGCAGGTCTTAACATTTGGAAACATAAATCCTCAGATAAACAACATTACATGACAATTCACACCGTGTCATTATTTATTTAACAAAAAAAGCAAAGATGGAAAAGCCATGCGTGACAAAGTTAGGACACCCTATGATTCAATTGCTTGTAAATCCACATTTAGCAGTAATAACATGAAGTATTAATTTCCTGTATGACTTTATCAGTCTCTCACGTCATTCTAGGGGAATTTTGGTCCGCTCTTCTTTACAACACTGCTGTAGTTTATTGAGGTTCATGGCCATTTGTTTATGGACATCTCACCACAGCATTTGAGTCAGGATGAGGTCTGGACTTTGACTGGGCCACTGCAACATCTTTTCTTTTCAGCCGTTCTGTTGTAGATTTGCTGGTGTGCTTGGGATCATTGTCCTGTTGCATGACCCAGTTTTGGTCAAGCTTTAGCTGTCAGATGGATGGCCTCACATTTGACTTTGGATACTTTGGTAAACAGAAGAGTTCATGGTTGCCTCAGTGACTGTGAGGTCCCCAGGTCCTGTGACTACAAAACAAGCCCAAAGTCATCAGCCCTCCACCTGCATGTGTGACTTTTGATATGAGGTGTTTGTGCTGATATGCTCTACAGGTTTTCACCAAAGCTCCAGACCAGAAAACTGCCAAAATGTCTGCTTTTATAGAAGTGCTAACTCTTGCTGATGATCAGTTAATCAAAGGCATTTGATTAGCAGTGTCTAACTGCTATTTACCCTCTTAAATCTCATGTAAAAAGTAAGGGTGTCCTAACTTGGTCACACATGGCTTTTCCATTTTGGCTTCATTTTTATTCAAATGAATAATGACATGGTGCAATATGTTATGTATTGTTGTTCATCAGGGGTTTTACTTTCCAAATTTTAAGACCTGCCAAGTAACAGATTTTTTTTTTATTATGTCCTTATACAGAAAACCATGGAATTCAATTGGGTGTCCTAACTTTTTCACATGACTGTATATGTGTGTGTGTGTATATATATATGTATATGTAACGGGGAGTCAGTGGAGTGGAGAGCCACACTTTTATTAATCAGTAATCCAACAAGCATGGGTCGAGAGAGAGCATACAAACACAACGTAGGCAGCGCAAGAGAATGGTCAGAGTCTGTGCAAGGGGTTGAGGTAGGCAGCTAGCAAACAATAGAGTAATCCGAAGACAGGAGTAGGTCAAAAGGCAGGCAGAGAACGATCAGAAACGGGAAACAATCAAGGTCAGCAATTCATGCTATTCTGTCAAGCGCAGGGAGTGACTTTCTCCTCGTCTGTTGTTGTTTGATTATCATTAACTCTGACATTTAATTCAAGAGACAAGATGAGACACGAGTTCACAAGAATGAGACAAGGTCGAGATTTTTACACATTTTTAAGAAATTCTCAGTGACCAAATACATGCCTGCATAGTCTGCATGTACATTTTGAATTATTTGAATTTATCTTGTAGGCTCTCAAAGTGCAAGTAGAAACCGTTTTTTTTTTTTTTTTTTTAAGCATGATACAGAGCTATAGACAACAGTGTTTTACTTTCGGTTTCATTTTAAGGATCGTGCGAAATTCTCTGCGGTTCTGAGCATGCATTCTACAATACAAGACATTAATTTAACAAACAAATTTGAAAGTGGAGGGGACACAAACAGGATTTTGAAATTTAGGGATATTCTAACTACGTTCTATAGGCTCTATTACGCAGTAATATTGATATATATAATATATAATATATTGATTGTCATCACACAAACACACACACACACACACACACACACACACACACACACACACACACACACACACACACACACATCATATCATTTTGGGAAAATGAATGATGATTTAAATTAAGCCGAATAATTATTATGGATTATGCTGGATGAATGTTTTAAAGTGTCAAAGTTTTGGTTGAGGGACATTTGGAGGGACATTTGGTGGATTTTGAATGACATGACAGTAATTAATGACCTTCAAAACTCTGACATGATCTTCATTATATTACTTATTAATAGCAATTAATACCAAGCAATTAAAATACAAACATTTTAATCATCACTACTCACAGAAGCTGCTTCAGTTCACAATCTTGATCATCCTTCAGAGCAGAGAGCAGCTTCCTGCCTGACTTTCCAAGAAAATTTTTAGTCAGATCCAGTTTTTGTAGGTGTGAGGGGTTTGATCTCAGAGCTGATGCCAGAGCAGCACCACCTTTATCTGTAACATTGCAATCCGTCAGCCTGTAGAGAACAATAATACTCTTCACTCTCAGCATATATAGCATAGATAAGAAGATAAGAAGAAACTTCACAGTCAAAAGATAGAGGCTCAGTCTGCAGACCTGTTTCTGCTTGAGGTGTTAATATCATACAAAAATAAGATACTTTAATTTTCCTTATCATGGCTGTTGTCACACTTGGGTGTGTTAGGGAACACGCAGGCTCACGAAGATGAAGATACACAGTTTTTTAATAGTTCACGAAGAAGGATTCCAAACAGGAGGATTACACACACACACACACACACACACACACACACACACACACACACACACACACACACACACAAACACAATGATGCAGTGAGGTTGTGATGAAGACCGGACAAAAATCAAAGAACAGGAAGGTATTCACCATAAGAGGCTAACTGAGGAAAATGCTGACACATTTATGCAAACTTACCACAGAGTTTTCAGTTTACAGTGAGGATCCTTAAGTCCAGCAGACAGCAGATCCACTCCTTTGTCATGTAGTTTATTTCTAGACAAATTGAGATGTCTTAGGTGTGAGAGGTTAGATCTCAAAGCTGAAGCCAGAGCAGCACAACCTTCATATGTGATACCACAATTAATCAACCTGGAGAGAACAATGACACTCTTCAATCTCTTCAATTTCTTTCAAAAGAAGCAGGAACATCACAATCAGATAAAAAGACTAAATCTAAGAAAAATGTAACAGGTCCAATCTACAATGCAGACCCAGTTCTACATGGGTGCTTAATGGGGTTAATTTCATAATAAATGAAAGTGAATTATGTTACAAAAAAATTATATTATAGTATGCAGCGAAAAGAAAAGTCACATTTAGTGACTGACAAGTCACCTGTCCCCATGTTTCAAGAAATTGGTAGTAAGTGTAGATGCGTTGTGTACACTGTGTAAACATGATGTTACTGTAGTTCTACAATAAATGTAAACACGCATTAAATTATCCCACTTGCAAAAAAACTAATTAAATATTTCTCAAAATGAATAAAAACACTTGAACCCATCTGTCATATGCATTTGCTTCAGTATCTAAAGAAGAAAGAACACAGTGTTTACAGATAGGTGACTTCAGTAAGATGCATGTATAGATGAATGTTTTGTATAGATGTTTACAGTTATTGTATTTTTCAATTGGCTGTTGACAAAAGCTACAAGTTTTCTACATATCTGTGCTAGTTTTATCTTATAAATATTCTCATTTCATTAGGATAATCAAGATAATGTAAAATCTGTATCCAACATCTACAGTGCCTACAGGCACCAACATAAAACATTAAGAGGTATGAATACTTTCACAAGGCACTGTATAAGGAATAACAAGACTCTCTCTTGTGTGTGTATGAGGCATGTTTTGTAACACAGATTGCCTCATACATACAACATCCTTGTCAGAACTACAACTATATCTTTAGTAAATATATTTATTACTATGTAACAGTGTGTGACTTAGAGATGATTTACCACAGTATCTCCAAATTACAGTGAGGATCCTCCAGTCCATTAGAAAGTAGTTTCACTCCTGATGGTCCTAGTTTATTTATAGACAGATTCAGTTCTCTCAGTTGTGAGGGGTGTGATCTCAGAGCTGAAGCCAGAACAGCACAACCTTTATCTGTGACACCACAATCAATCAACCTGTAGAGAACACTGGCATTCTTTAGTTTCATTTTTTTGTTTTAATTTTGTGAATAATTTCATTGTTTACCATAGGAGGAAGTATTAATATTAAAAATAATAATTATTAATATTAATATCATATTAATATCATCTTACCGCAGTATTTTCAGGTTACAGTGGGGATCATCCAATATAGAAGAGATCAGATTAATTCCTAGGTCTTTAAGTTTATTTCCAGTAAGGTCCAAATAACTCAGATGTGAGGGGTTTGATTTCAAAGCTGAAGCCAGAGCAGCACAACCTTCATCTGTGACACCACAATCATTCAACCTTTAGAGAATAAATGACATTTGTCAGTCTCTTAGTTCAGGATATACAACTCAGATAAGCAGCAATTTTACTGTCAAAAAGAGAGACTTGAACTTTAGACTAGACCTAATTGCATTAAGTCGTCACTTTGTTTCTAAATGGGTGCTTGAAATTGTTAATTTCAATATGTGCACAAAAACTGTCATCATACTTTTTAAAACTTTTTTATATATATATATATATATATATATATATATATATTTATTTTATATATTTTAAAGGGGTCCTATTATGCTTTTCACTTTTTTGAATTTTAGTCAGTGTGTGGTGTGTATGTTTGTGCATAAGAATCCATTAGAATATGTTAAAGTAAACCCTGCCTATTAAAAATTCGAATGGTTGCGATGCAGCATGGAGAGCTGCTTTTGGGACACTTCAACGAGACGCAGCACTTCAAATCTGACTACAGTGATCGAGATCTTCTTTGGTGGCCGCGTCAGAGCCACGCGCCACAGACGTGCAGTATGGGGAGAAAACACATGCAGAGGCGAGGCTGATATAAACACAAGCACTGACTAGAGTAGCCGCGATTAGATCCCGTGGCCACATCATCAGCAGAGCCGTATGGCACCGCAAACGTGCAGTGTGTGGTAAGAGATTTATTCATTATACAGTGTAGATACTTATAATGCAAGTTTTTTTTTTTAAATGTATATACTTGTACTAGACTAGGCTAGGTTAATCAGTGATGTTATTTGACAATGTTAGTGCTCTTTGCTCGTTTTCTGTAGCTGCTTTTTGAATAACTAGGGAAATGTAAGCATTATAATTAGTAACTTACAATGTCTTTATTCAATTTTTGTAATGTTAAATACAAATTAAGTCATATTAAAAACAGTCTTTTTAGCCTTATGCTGGAGCTGGTTTCAGGCAATGAAAGAATGTAAATCATTTAATAAATTAGCACGATAATATCATGTACTGGCAGGCTGACGATAGGACCCAACACTACTGCAGCATTAACTATACTTTCATATATCCTTAACTATAACCAAGTTAAGCTTGATGCTTTGGCAAGGGTTGTGACTACTGAAACACTGTCTAAACTGTTCGTCAATCACAACGCACTGGGAAAGCTAACTAATCACAACACACTTTGTTTTTCGGAAGGCAGCCTTCCTTAAACCCGGAACTAATCGAGCCATTTGTGGCAGGCTGGGGAGAAAGCTGTTGTAATAATGTAAATTATGTAAAAAATGATGCGTTTTTCGAACCACCAGATATGAGAATATGTTTTAGTACACCCCAAAACAAAATCAAGACTTTGTAAAAGAGCATAATATGTATTTTATTTATTCATTAATCCCAGTAGTTTGGGATTGAGGATGATACTTTTATACAATCTTACTGCAGTGTTTCCAGGTTGCAGTGAGGATCCATTAGTCCATCTGACATCAGCTTCATTCCTGCATCTTGTATCTTATTTCCAGACAGATCCAGATCTCTCAGGTGTGAGGGGTTTGAGCTCAGAGCTGAAGCCAGAACAGCACATCCTTTATCTGTGACACCACACCTACTCAATCTGTACAGATTAATGAATGTGAGTGATGAACTGACACCAGTTGCAGTGAAAGCAAACAGTGTGAAAACTTTGCAAAATACAAATCTAATTCATACAATAAAGCAAACATGTAACAAATACTGTTTGAATCTACTTTTCAAGAGTCAACTGTCCCTGCACTTGCCATATATATTTTTGTAGAAAATACAAAACAAACAAATTGTTGGTTGGGTAGTGGAAACACCATGGTATTACATAGTACTTTTTTTTTTTTTTTTTAATTTGGCACACTGGATTTTAAATGTCTTTGCTTCAATTTAAAATTTATTTTCAGCTTTAGATGCTGCCCATGTTACATGGCTTATGCGCAAATGGAAACGGTAATGGAAAGGATGAAGAGGGAAGATTTGTTTTTCTGACTACCTCTATATGTGGTTTCAATAAGCCAATCACAAAATGTTTTAGACCCTGCTTACACCTGTACTTAATGCACTTGTCATTGTCTAATATAGATACATTCTTAATATTGTAGCGATTGGTGACAGTTTTACTTACTGAGCTGATCTGGATTCTTTAATCACAGGCAGCAGTTTTTGAAGAACTTCATCTGCTGTATTTTGTGCTCCTATAAATTTGCTTAGATCAAACTTTTCCATCTTCTGCTCTGATGTCAGCAACACAAAAACCAGAGCGGACCACTGTGAAGAAGAGAGTTTGATTTGATTTATTTTTCCAGATCTCAGATAATCCTGGATCTCCTGCATCAGTGAATCATCGCCCAGTTCATTCAGACAGTGGAACAGATTGATGCACCTCTCTGGAGAGAGATTCTCCCTGATCTTCTGTTTAATGTACTCAGCTGTTTCCTTTTTATTGTAGGAGCAGCTTCCTGTCTGTGTTAGTAGTTCTTGTAAGAGAGTCTGATTAGACTCCACTGAGAGACCCAGAAGAAATCGCAGGAAAAGGTCCAGATGTCCATTCTTACTCTGTAATGCCTCATCAACAGCTGTCTTATGTAAGCCAGATAATGAATTATTTTTCATCCAATTTAAGACCTTAGAGAATACATTTTGTTCTGTGTCTTGGTCGAACACATTTATGTAGTCTGTAAAAGAGAGGTGCACATACAGAGCTGCTAGATGTTCCTGAATGCTCAGATGAACAAAGCAGAAGACCTTCCCCTGATACAAGCCAAATTCCTCTCTGAAGATTTGTGTGCACAATCCTGAATACACTGATGCTTCTGTCACATCAATGCCACACTCGCTTAGGTCTTCGTCATAGAAGATCAGGTTGCCTTTCACAAGCTGCTGAAAAGCCAGTTTCCCCAGTTTGAGGATCATGTCTTCATCTTTCACTTTCTTCTCATAGTCCTTCTCATGTTTAATGTTTGTCTGAAAGATCAGGAAGTATGTGTACATTTGAGTAACAGTCTTAGGGATCTCTCCTTTCCATGATTTCCCCAACAAACCCTCTAGAACAGTGGCTGAGATCCAGCAGAACACTGGGATGTGGCACATGATGTGGAGGCTCCTTGATGACTTCAGGTGTAAGATGATCCTGTCAGCCAGACTTTGATCACTGACTTTCTTCCTGAAGTATTCCTCCTTCTGTGGGTCACTGAAGCCTCGTACCTCTGTCACTCGATTTACATACTCAGAGGGGATAAGATCAGCTGCTGCTGGTCTGGAGGTGATCCAGATGAGAGCAGAGGGCAGCAGATATCCCGCAATGAGGTTAGTCAGTAGCACATCCACTGTGGCAGATTTACTTACATCAAACAACATCACATTGCTTTGAAAATCCAAAGACAGACGACACTCATCCAGACCGTCAAAGATAAAGAAAACTTTATATTCATCACTGAATATTTTCATTTCTTTTGTTTCAGGAAACAAAACCTGAAGTAAATCTGAAAGGCTGAGATTTTTGTCCTTCATCAAGTTGAGCTCTCTGAAAGGAAGTGGAAATATGAGCTGGATGTCCTGATTTGCTTTCCCTTCACTCCAGTCCACAATAAACTTCTGCACAGAGACTGTTTTTCCAATGCCAGCAACTCCCTTTGTCAGCACAGTTCTGATGGTTTTGTCTTGTCCAGGTAAAGGTCTAAAGATGTCATTGCATTTGATTGGTGTGTCCTCTGTTGCTGCTTTCCTTGATTGTGTCTCAATCTGTCTCACCTCATGCTGTTTATTGATCTCTCCACTGTTACTCTCTGTGATGTAGAGCTCTGTGTAAATCTTATTTAGGAGTGTTGGGTTTCCCTCTTTTGCTGTTCCTTCATGCAGACACTGAAACTTCTTCATCAGATTCATTTTGAATGTTCTTTCCAGTTGAGGACCATTAAAAAGATTCAGATAACTGATCAAACACTTAAAGAGGTAAACGTGACAAAAATCAATCTATCTATCTAGACAGAAATTATGTACCTCAAATCAGTTGATATTTGTCTTCCCTTAAATTTTATTGGCTTGTCCATAGACTGGTCAGACTTCATGGACACACAGCTGGCCTCCGGTGGGTTTGATCTATCTCTGTAAAACAGACTTAAAATGGAGAACTATATAATATAGACATTAGTAATAGATACAAGAATTCATATTTATTTTAGTAAAGATTACTTTTACATATGAAATCTATCTATCTATTTAGACATAAATGTTGTACCTCATATCAGTTGGTGGGTGTCTTTCTTTAAATTTTATTGGCTTGCCCATAGACTGGTCACTCTTCATCGACACACAGCTGGACTCCAGTGGGTTTGATCTCTCTCTGTGGAAAAGACTAATTCTAGAGTACAGTAGAATAGAGACATTAAAAACAGAGATGATAAATTGATCTGTCTCACTGGCTTTTCCTGATATTACTTATATCCAGAAAACACTAGTGTACAAGAACTGAAAATATACTCATATTTATCTGACGTTATCATTTTGTTGCAGCAGCATTTTGTTGAGGTACTATA
The DNA here is from genome assembly GCA_033026305.1 of Cirrhinus molitorella. Taxonomy (NCBI): domain Eukaryota; kingdom Metazoa; phylum Chordata; class Actinopteri; order Cypriniformes; family Cyprinidae; genus Cirrhinus; species Cirrhinus molitorella. The sequence continues at coordinate 22,392,018 of CM065120.1, forward strand.
TAGATCACAAGGAGTACCGCAGGGCTCAATACTAGGACCATTGCATTTTTTTACCCTGTACATGCTATCCTTGGGAGGTATCATTAAGAAACAGGGTGTTACTTTTTTCACTGTTACACAGATGATACTGTAGGATTACAAATTTAAGAATCTGTTTAAGATCTGAAGATCCTACATCTTGATGTAACATCCATGAAAAACTAAGGTGTATGAGGCATTTGAAGTGAACATAATGGCGTCTGTTTACTGATTAGATTACATATAGTATCTAGTGGGGAGTTTATCTGCTGGTCTCTGATCTTTCTACTGAAAGTTGGTTTCCTGTATTGTCTTTAGAAGTGGTCACTTCTGAAGTTCTGTAAGATCAACACTTTTAAGGACCGCCCACTGAATGCCTATATAAACTACAATGTATCACAGCCCAGTTTAGACTTGGATGACTACAGCACAACACACAAGCGAGTTCTTCAATAAAGAGTAACTTCTGCTTGAAAGATATCCATCTCCTTGAAACGTCTCCTGGTTCCTGCTACAACAAGAAAATGTTTTCTACAATACTCACCTCTGTATTTCTTTGAAACCCAATGAAACATACCAGTTCACAAAAATGCATAGTTGATATAAAATGCATAGTTGATATAAAAAATTAAATGACTAGTAAGGTCCTACTACTTAATTTAGGAAAAAAAAAAAAACTATTAGACCAAACATCTCTATGTATAATATCTTACTGTTTGATCTTGATGGATGTTCTATCAAGTCTTAGTCATCAGATAAGGACCTGGGTGTGCTATTTGATAGCAATCTGTCATTTACCACACTGAAATCCACACATTACTTTGTGCTTGCCCTGGAAGTTTATTATTTTTCAATTTGTCCAAAATGCATCACCTAGAGTGCTGATAGCACACGTATGTCTGGAAAATGTCTGTTAAAGATCTCTTGATCTGGAAAGCATCTGCTGTGTACAAACATCTGGCAGTCAGTTTTACATACATTCCAAATCATAAATATCTTAAAGACATCTAATAGATGTCTATTTGACATCTGATAGGAATCGTCCAATAGACGTATTGCAGATAAGCAAACTACATCTTGCAGATGTCTTGCAGATCTAAATGCAGACGTCAAATAGAGATGCACGTGTGCTTTCAGGGTATTACTTATAAATCCCTGAATGTCAGTTTAAGGGTGTGTTCACATCTGTAGTTTGGTTCTCTTGGTTCTTAAAAAACAAAACAAAAAAACAAAAAAAAAAAAATTTGATTTAGTCTTTGTATTACTTATCATTCAGACTGTCACTGCTTCACTCTCCCTGTGGAATAGACTTATAAAGGAGTAGGGGAGCGTGGGGCACAAACTAACCCAGGGTTAGTTGTAACACACGTGGTTTAAATATTTCCACAAATGCTAGCGTAACCAAATTCATGGTATTTACGCAACTTAGGCTCACAGTAAATATGCATCACCAAAGCATTTTTGCATTTGTTAACACTATCGATTAGGTTTAGGGTTGGGTTTGGTGTAGTTTGGTCACTAGATGGCAGCCCAGAACATAGTAAAAGGAAAATGTAAGAAATTAATTGATAAAAAATGCAACTAATTGCCTGTGACAGACTGTTACAGTGTCTTTTGGAACTAGTGAGCTGTTACTCTAGGGCAGGGGTGTCAAACTCAGTTCCTGGAGGGCCGCAGCCCTGCAGAGTTTTGTTCCAACCCTGCTCCAACACGCATACTATGCAGTTTTCAATTAAGTCTGAAGGACTTGATTAGTTGGATCAGGTGTGTTTAATTATGGTTGGCTCCGGCCCTCCAGGAATTGAGTTTGACACCCCTGCTCTAGGGTATATTCAGGAATCAGGAATTAAATTTAATACATTTTTAAGACTCTTTCCATACATTTTAAGACATCATCACCACTTTAAGATTTAACTAGTTACATAGGCAACCCTTAAACTTACAATTACTATATATTTATTGTAAGGTAGCACAACTAAACAGTCTTAGCTTGTGATAACTCCAAATCAATGCATAATAATTCAGAAGGTTGGGATCTGTCACAAATCATGCTGCTGGGGCTCCCTCCTTTCACCACCAGAAGGAGCCTTCACTAAAACTCTGAACTTTATCACAAACTCCATTTCCCATAACCCCCTTCGTCACTGATCACCAGCACAGGTGTTGGCCATTAAACCTCATAACTATCAGACTATAAATAGACTCACGTTTCAATCTGTTCTCTGTGGAGTCTTGATTTGCTGTCAATTCGAGTGTTTATTCCCTGTGCTATTATCCTGTTGCTGACCTTGTCTTGTTCCTGTTCCTGATCGCTATCCACCTGCCTCTCAACCCATGCCTGTTTATTGGACTACACCTTGTTTTTTAGCAGACAAAAATTAGATTAAAATTAGATTATTCTTAATTTTTACATGGCATTGTTTTATTTGAAAAAGTTAATAATTTAGTTTTATTGACAAAATATTTTAGTTTGTCGTGTATATTTAAAAAAAAAAAATTGATCAGATAACATTTAAAGCTGTCATATGGTCATGTTACAACGTGCACCTCAGATGTTATAATGTACCCCACCTATGGGGCATGTTGTCACATTTCACTTCCTTTCTTTTGATGTAAATAACAACAAACGTATACACTGTAATTATGAAACAAAGTGCCAAACTTGTACTAGACAAGTAGGAAATTAATGTAGATAAAAAATACTCTGAACCCCATGTGGATTTACACAAACTGAGAAATTTAAAAAGTGTTAGATTGTGCCCCGTGCTCCCATACAACAGAATAGAGACATCAGAAATAGAGAGGGTAGAATTACCTTTTTTATCTGTCAATCTAGACAAAAATTTTGTACCTCTTATCAGTTGATGGGTGTCTTTCCTTAAATTTTATTGGCTTGCCCATAGACTGGTCGCTTTTCATGGACACACAGCTGGCCATTGGTGGGTTTGATCTCTCCTTGTACAAAAGACTACAGTACAATAGAATAAATAAATTAGAAAAACACACAAAATGAAATCGAAAGTGAACGGCAAGTGCTAATTCAAAGGGTTGCCTGCTGCCGACCACTAGTGTAGGGTATATTTACAATACGATAGAGCAGGGGTCACCACACTCGGTCCTGGAGGTCCGGTGTCCTACAGAGTTTAGCTCCAACCTTAATCAAACACACCTGAACCAGCTAATCAATGTCTTAATAGGTATACTTGAAACTTCCAGGCAGGTGTGTTGAGGGAAGTTGGAACTAAACTCTGCAGAACACTGGCTCTCCAGGATCAAGTTTGGTGACCCATGCAGTGGAGCATTAACCTTTAGTGTCATGCCCCAGATATTTGAATTCTGAACAGCTGCAGTATGCATCTCAAGCAGCGTAATAAAAACGCAGCAATACGTACCTGTACCAATGTGTATGTGTGTTTTAGTGCCACTCTCTGGACATTTCACTTTGAAACTGCTTTGAAACTATTTGCCCACATTGTTTTGTGTGTAGCTGTTCCAAGCACAGCTGCGATGTGTTCATTGTCAAACTCCAAAATTAGATTATTCTTAATTTTTACATGGCATTGTTTTATTTGAAAAAGTTAATAATTTAGTTTTATTGACAAAATATTTTAGTTTGTCGTGTATATTTTAAAAAAAAATTGATCAGATAACATTTAAAGCTGTCATATGGTCATGTTACAATGTGCACCTCAGATGTTGTAATGTACCCCACCTATAGGGCATGTTGTCACATTTTACTTCCTTTCTTTTGATGTAAATAACAACAAACGTATACACTGTAATTATGAAACAAAGTGCCAAACTTGTACTAGACAAGTAGGAAATTAATGTAGATAAAAAATACTCTGAACCCCATGTGGATTTACACAAACTGAGAAATTCAAAAAGTGTTAGATTGTGCCCCGTGCTCCCATACAACAGAATAGAGACATCAGAAATAGAGAGGGTAGAATTACCTTTTTTATCTGTCAATCTAGACAAAATTTTGTACCTCTTATCAGTTGATGGGTGTCTTTCCTTAAATTTTATTGGCTTGCCCATAGACTGGTCGCTTTTCATGGACACACAGCTGGCCATTGGTGGGTTTGATCTCTCCTTGTACAAAAGACTACAGTACAATAGAATAAATAAATTAGAAAAACACACAAAATGAAATCGAAAGTGAACGGCAAGTGCTAATTCAAAGGGTTGCCTGTTGCCGACCACTAGTGTAGGGTATATTTACGATACGATAGAGCAGGGGTCACCACACTCGGTCCTAGAGGTCCGGTGTCCTACAGAGTTTAGCTCCAACCTTAATCAAACACACCTGAACCAGCTAATCAATGTCTTAATAGGTATACTTGAAACTTCCAGGCAGGTGTGTTGAGGGAAGTTGGAACTAAACTCTGCAGAACACTGGCTCTCCAGGATCAAGTTTGGTGACCCATGCAATAGAGCATTAACCTTTAGTGTCATGCCCCAGATATTTGAATTCTGAACAGCTGCAGTATGCATCTCAAGCAGCGTAATAAAAACGCAGCAATACGTACCTGTACCAATGTGTATGTGTGTTTTAGTGCCACTCTCTGGACATTTCACTTTGAAACTGCTTTGAAACTATTTGCCCACATTGTTTTGTGTGTAGCTGTTCCAAGCACAGCTGCGATGTGTTCATTGTCAAACTCCAAAATTAGATTATTCTTAATTTTTACATGGCATTGTTTTATTTGAAAAAGTTAATAATTTAGTTTTATTGACAAAATATTTTAGTTTGTCGTGTATATTTAAAAAAAAAATTGATCAGATAACATTTAAAGCTGTCATATGGTCATGTTACAATGTACACCTCAGATGTTGTAATGTACCCCACCTATAGGGCATGTTGTCACATTTTACTTCCTTTCTTTTGATGTAAATAACAACAAACGTATACACTGTAATTATGAAACAAAGTGCCAAACTTGTACTAGACAAGTAGGAAATTAATGTAGATAAAAAATACTCTGAACCCCATGTGGATTTACACAAACTGAGAAATTCAAAAAGTGTTAGATTGTGCCCCGTGCTCCCATACAACAGAATAGAGACATCAGAAATAGAGAGGGTAGAATTACCTTTTTTATCTGTCAATCTAGACAAAAATTTTGTACCTCTTATCAGTTGATGGGTGTCTTTCCTTAAATTTTATTGGCTTGCCCATAGACTGGTCGCTTTTCATGGACACACAGCTGGCCATTGGTGGGTTTGATCTCTCCTTGTACAAAAGACTACAGTACAATAGAATAAATAAATTAGAAAAACACACAAAATGAAATCGAAAGTGAACGGCAAGTGCTAATTCAAAGGGTTGCCTGCTGCCGACCACTAGTGTAGGGTATATTTACAATACGATAGAGCAGGGGTCACCACACTTGGTCCTGGAGGGCCGGTGTCCTACAGAGTTGAGCTCCAACCTTAATCAAACACACCTGAACCAGCTAATCAATGTCTTAATAGATATACTTGAAACTTAAAGTCTGGTGTGTTGAGGGAAGTTGGAACTAAACTCTGCAGGACACTGGCCCTCCAGGATCAAATTTGGTGACCCATGCGATAGAGCATTAACCTTTAGTGTCACGCCCCAGATATTTGAATTCTGAACAGCTGCAATATGCATCTCAAGCAGCGTAATAAAAAGGCAGCAATACGTACCTGTACCAATGTGTACCAAAAACGTGCCAAGGTCACGTATTGAATGTGTGTTTTAGTGCCACTCTCTGGACATTTCACTTTGAAACTGCTTTGTTGCCTACATATACACTACCAGGCAAACAATTTTGAACAGTAAGATTTGTAATTTTTTTTAATAGAAGTATCTTCTAATTACCAAGCCAGCATTTATGTGATCCAAAATATAGCAAAAGCAGTAATATTGTGAAATGTATTTACTATTTAAAATAAGTGTTTACTTTTTGAATTTCCTATTTCAAAATTTAATTTATTCTAGTGATTTCAAAGCCAAATTTTTAGTATCATTACTCCAGTATTGAGTGTAGAAATCATTCTGATTGCTGCTCAGAAAACATCTATTATTATTATTATTATTATTATTATTAGGTTGAAAACAGCTGAGTAGAATCTTTTCAAGTTTCTTTGATTAATAGAAACTTCAAAAGAACAGCATTTAAATTATTTTGTAACATTACAAATGTATTTATAATCATTTTTGACCAATTTAAAGCATCCTTGCTATCTATCTATCTTTCTATCTATCTATCTATTTAGACTGCACCTCAGATCAGTTCAGATCAGTTGATGTTTGATCTCTTCTTGCACAAAAGACTACATACAATAGAATAAATAAATTAGAAAAACACACAATATTCATATAGGTGAATTGACATGTACATAAATTTGACATAGGGAATCAATCTATATCTGTATCTGTCTGACTATCTAGACAGAAACATTATACCTTTGATCAGTTGATTTTTGTCTTCCCTTAAATTGTATTGGCTTGCCCATAACTTGTTCGCTCTTTATGGACACACAGCTGGAATCCAATAGGTTTGATCTATCTCTGTGCAATAGACTTGGAATAAAGTACAATAGAATAGAGATACTACTAACTAATAGAGTTTTTCAGATTGAATTTGCATGTAGACATCTATCTATATACCATAGATGATTTGACATGTACATACATTTTGCATTGGTAATCAGTCTATATGTATCTGTCTGTCTGACTATGTACACAGAAATATTATACCTTAAATCAGTTGATGTTTGTCTTCCATTCAACTTTATTGGCTTGCCCATAGACTGGTCACTCTTCATGGACACACATTTGGACTTGATGGGTTTGATCTGTCTCTGTGCAGCATACTTAGAGTACAATGGAATAGAGACATTAGTGATAGATTCGGAATTCAAGAATTCAGATGTAAATAAACTTCAACAAGACAACAAAGCTGAGAGTGGGATGACATGTTTGGCAGCACTAGTTTGTATATGTTTTCCAGGTTTTCAAGGGTGTATGGGAACTCTGTATGTCTGTTTATCTATCTTAGATCACCGAACCAACCATTGCAATTATCCATCTACACTGTTACTGTTTTTCCTCAGTCGCTTTGTTACATTTCTCAGATCAGAATTGAAATTCTCATAACTACCTGTTCAATCTTCACATCATTGTGTCACTTGTGCACATCAAAAAAGCAGTTTCTCATTTCTTTGAACAAGTTGCAAATGCTTTGGTACATCCATGCAAATAATTATGTACAATTCTCTGCTGTTTCATTGCTTCTGTCATGTTGATCAAAATGTATTATATGGGTCTCTGTTGAATAGTCTCACCCCCCACAACATTTAGGCATTAGTTAATAGCATAAGTCTTTACATGCAAAATGGTTGAAGTTGTCATAAAATGTCAAGCATATTTCTATACATTTCCATTAGACTTTTTTTCTAAATCTGTCTTGAATTGGTAAAATGCTCCCAGGTGAATCTTGACTTTCTCTAACAAAGGTGCATCTTATGAACCATCAACTGGCAAGTATATATATGGAGCACAACACAGTGTTACAGTTTTTTTTTTAAATTGCTAACAAACATTGTTCAATACTGAAGCCACATTTTCAAGAGACACATTCAGCGATACAGAAGTCTATGCAGATCAAACTGTGAATCATTTTTCATTGCTTTCAGACAAAATGCATGCAATGACCACATTTTTCAAAATCCACAAACACTTTTGTCATTCATACTCCACAACCTGAAAACACTATACATTTTCAGCACATTTTTCAAATGCTAACTGCTTTCAAAACTGATTCAACTCCAAACAATGGCAAACTGTCAATTTCTGCAGGAATTATATTTAAAATATAAAATCTTACAATAATATTTATTATGAAATTGAATTGGTTATCTTTCTTTCTTTTTTGGTTATCTTTTGATAAATGAATTGCTTTGGAATGATTTTGTTTAGAAACATGGATCCCTGTTGTTAGTGTTTTTTAGATCAGTGTGAATGAAATGAATGTGTTCTGAATTAGAATTGTTACCAGTGTTATGGTGAAACAAGCTTATTTCGAGACATATATGAAGTGTTTTGTTGGTCTGAGTGAGTTTTGGAGGTGAGATCAACTGTTTGGCCAAGAAACATGTATGGTAATGCAGTCTGTATGAAGAGTTTTGAAAATGTGGCATCGGTATTGAACACTGCTTGTCAGCAGTTGAAAATTTTTTTAAAATGTCTGATAATGGAAGGACAAGGAATTGGACATACACTAAGGTGTAATCTACAATTTACAATAATTGTCATCAAAACTTTAGCTATAGTTTACATCAGAGTACACTGTTATATTGACAACATGACTAAGCAATTTGTCTTATCCGTACACAATGACACAAGGACTTGTCATTCTGATGGCACTGACATGTTCATTGACACAGATATTTAATCCATGGTGTTTTGCTATTTGAGAAATGCACTTACTGTTTTGCAAATTTCAATTCTGATCTGAGAAATGTACCAAAGTGACTGAGAAAAACTGTAATAGGCATACAGTGAAAGATCATATGAAGACACATGAAGGAATATCTCTGTTGCTGAATGTTTATGTGTTCTCCATAAATCATTTAGCCATCACAGAGCTGCATAGGTAAGGCTAAGGGGGCATGCAAAAGTATTTATTACATATTTGTAAATTAACCTGAATGTAGTATTCATGATGACAAAATAATACTAATATAAAAATAAATAAAAATATAGTATAAAAAATAATAATAAAGTTTTGAGTGCCTTGGCATACACTATTGAACTTAAATTTTATAGTAACCATATAGCAGCAATTATGAAGACCAGAAAATAAGAGAGGCATTTAAAATAAAATAATTTTAAGTGCCATACAGTAATATGATAATAAATTACTGTTAAAAACATTACTGTTATGATGTAAAATGACGCAGATATGAAGTTCACTTTCAATTAATTTTGGCTTTAAGTTTGCAATCCTGATGAATGAGGATTCACATTTTGGTCACAGTGGTTATGAGAGTGATTACCTCAATAAACAATATCAAAATATGACTTGTGGGTAAGAATGACTTTATAGGAGACAAATTTATAAGTAACGTTACAATTAGAAATGTCCAAAAATGTACGATGTGTAGGTAAAACAAAGTTCTCCTTGCAGTGATTTGAGGAACCGTTAAAGTTTCCATAACTTTTCATATTTAATATGCTAACTCAACCCACCAAACTGCTATTGTTGTTCCCTGGCATCGCACTTACTACAACTTTTAATCCAGCAAATACTTTGCATTTTATAACTTTTAAACAAAAAAATTGTTAATGTAGTATACTAAGCATATCAGCATTGGAAAAACTATTTGTTGCCATTTTGTTTTATGATACACCTCAACCAGTGTTGGGCTAGTTACTCAAAGAATGTAATATATTACTCATTACTAGTTATTCCTTTCAAAAGTAATATTGTTACTTTACTTATTACTTTCTGGCAACAGTATTTAGTTACACTACTAGTTACTGCAAAAAGTAATATTATTACATTAGGTAAGTAGTAACTAGTTACTGCCCAACACTGACCTCAACGAAAAAAGAGAGAAAGAAAAAGAAAAACATTGTCCGAGTGACGTGGCTTTGGAATGTCTTAAAAAATAAATAAATAAATAAATAAAATAAACAACTTAAAAATCTGGTTAGGACTTTACCTGTGTATATATGCAACGTCGTCTGTTTTCCACACCTTTTACCCCAGGACTCTCACTTACATATCTTATCTCTGAAAATGGCGATTGGGTATAGTTCAAGTGTTCAGTTGGAAACTCTGGAATAAGCCACTCTATTAAGTTCATTCAAATGTTAGTCATACACAATTATTATTCTTATTTGATGTTTGATGCTTGGATATGTGGAATGTGAATACCATGGGGCAGAAGCTAATATGTTCAAATGATAGTCACTCAGACATAAAACAAAACAGAATAGAGGTCTTTACGTTGTTTATCATTACAGAGCTTGTATCGCAGATATTTATATAAGTGTACTATTGCACATGAACATATTTGCTGAAGAGAGCTTACCATAACAGTATATTGTACATTGTCACAGTAAATAAGTACATTGTCTCTATTGTGGCTTGTGTCACATGTTTGTGTTTGTGTGTGTGTGTGTGTGTGTGTGTGAGAGAGAGAGAGAGAGAGAGAGAGAGAGAGAGAGAGAGAGAATCTTGTTTTTCACAAATAGAGTAAAGAGACTTTGAACTTTAATTACTCTGTGCTATTGTCCTCAAGATGTTCACATGCTTCTGGACACTGTAAATAAACCTTTTTTTTGACTTTTTTAAGTGTCAAAGATAAACAAGTATCACAGTGTTTACAGTAGGCTACTAACTTGGTTAACAAATTTGTTTTCGTAATTTGTCCTGTTATTTTCTTATTGTACAGTATGCTGCTTGTTTTTGTGCAAAATCAACAACAACAACAAACCTTACACCACTAGAGGTCACTTTATACTTTGAAAAAAGCTCAAAAGTAAAGTATGTTTGCATGATGACCCATGCAATTAAGAAAATACCTGTAGATGGAGCAACATCAAAGGCAGAACAAAACACACTGAATTCTACACGTTTATTGGAAATGGAAATATAGGTTCTTGCTCTTGCTGGCAACTGCAAGAAAAAGTCAGAATTTTGAGATACAAACGAAAATTCTAAATTGTCAGGTTTGAACTTGATTTCTTATTTCAGATATAGCATCACTAGTTAGCTAACGTTAGCCTAAACAGTTCTGAAAGTGTTTAGTGTTAGCATTTAAATGTACAATTACGTGTCTAGGTACTCTCCGGGGGTTACCAGGTTCGGCATAGAAAATTATACAGTGGGGAAAAAAATTTGTACATTTGCCCACTGACAAAGAAATGATGAGCCTACAATGGCCAAGACCAAAGAGCTGTCCAAGGATGTCAGGGACAAGAATGTAGACCTACAAGGCTGGAATGGGCTACAAGACCATCGGCAAGCAGCTTGGTGAGAAGGTGACAACAGTTGATGCGAATATTTGCGAATGGAAGAAACACAAAATAACTGTCAATCTCCCTCGTTCTGTGGCTCCATGCGAGATCTCATCTCGTGGAGTTTCAATGATAATGAAAATAGTGATGAATCATCCCAGAGCTACATGGGAGGATCTTGTCAATGATCTCAAGGCAGCTGGGACCATAGTCACCAAGAAAACAATTGGTAACAGACCATGCCGTGAAGGACTGAAATCCTGCAGCCCCTGCTCAAGAAAACACATGTACATGCCCATCTGAAGTTTGCCAGTGAACATCTGAATGATTCAGAAGAGAACTTGGTGAAAGTGTTGTGGTCAGGTGAGATCAAAATCGTGCTCTTCGGCATCAACTCAACTCGCCGTGTTTGGAGGAAGAGGAATGCTGCCTATGACCCCAAGAACACCATCTCCATCAAACATGGAGGTGGAAAAATTATGCTTTGGGGGTGTTTTTCTGCTAAGGGGACAGGACAACTGCACCGCATTAAAGGAACGATGGAGGGGCCATGTGCCATTGTCAAATCTTGAGTGAGAACCTCCTTCCCTCATTGAAAATGGGTCATGGATAAATTACAATACATATCAGATTGGCACCCAAGTATCGTGATAGTATGTATGTGTGTGTGTGTGCACCTGGTATTTATCAAATTATGGGGACCAAATGTCCCCACAAAGATAGTAAAACTAGTAAATTTTGACCTTGTAGGGACATTTGTGAGGTCCCCATGAGGAAACAGGCTTATAAATATAATTTTATTACAACTGTAATGGATCCCTTAAAATTAATGGCTGAATATGTGTGTGTGTGTGTGTGTGTGTGTGTATAACATCATGCTAAAGATTACATGCAGCTATTAATTTTAAGGGATCCACTACAGTTATAATAAAATTATGTTCAGATTATTGACTATTGACTCCAGTGAAGCAACAGTTATTCACATCAATTATCATCACTTCATTACAAAAAAAAAATGACGAAAACAAACCAAACCATTATTATACCCAGGTTAAATATAAGCACTAAATTTAAGTATAAATAAGAGAACAATCATAATAGATTTCCTAAAAAGTCCTGAAATTAATTTCCTAAAATAAATGTTGGATTTGGATTATAAAACCACAGGATATTGTTCTTTCCAGGGACAGTTAAAATGAATTGTGAATATTAATATTCCTCTTTAATAAAAACTAATATCTAAAACTGAAACTAATATCAAAACTTGTTTGTTAATTGAAATAATAGTCATGTCAGTATTACTACATAAATGTTTTAAAATATGAAAGCACTAAATGGGCCCATGCAAATAAAACAACATATTATATGTATTTGTTTTATTTATTTTTCCATTTTCTTGGCACTATGTTAGCCCACCTTGTCACATTGAGGTCTGCTGTGGCTTGCGTAGCTAGATTTGTGTGGATATGCTTTGATCAATGGATTTTATATGCTTTATTTTCATTGTTGTGTAAGATTAGAGACGCCTACTGCTAATGCCTCAAAACACATGTTATTGTGTGACGAAATCCCCTTGACCTGACAGATCAGATCAACAAACAACAGCAAGCACAACATAACCTCAGGAGAATGCAATATAGCAGCAGTTATTTTTCTGAATCTTATTTAATCCATAGGATTGTTTGCATGTGTGTGTGTGTGTGTCTGTGACAGAGTGTTAACAAAAGACAGCTGCTCTTTTCAGAATTGGGGTGTAAAGGACCCAAATCTTTCCTAGGAAGATCAGCTATGTTGTTTGTATACCATAATCTTCTTTAAGGGTCAGATTATGAAACAAATTGCAGAGCTGCATACCCAATAAACTCTTATTGGGTTCTACTGGACTGAGATGAACTGGACTGGTACATATTTTAAATACAATGCAAATAGCCTCTGTACAGTTGCATCTAATGTTTGTAATTCCCAGATTATGCACACTAATGAAGAATCAGCAGTCTGAAGTGTTGTGCTACTTTAATTTTGACCCGGTTTGAGCTACATCATTGCCAGCGAAAACATAATAACAAATACTCATTCTTGTCAAGAAAGAACAAGGGTATTATGCAATAGATATAACAAGAAATTGATGTTTATGAGACATATCTCAGTGGTCAGAAGTAAAATATAATAGCGTCTGTACAGTTGCATCTGTGGTCAGCAATAAATACCATATTGATCTTGGGAGTGGAAAAACAGCACAGTCATTCATTCATTTAACATTATTATTATTATTATTATTATTTATAATTAAAATAAATAATACTGTTACAATATAATTTAATATTTCCTACAGATTAAGCTGCTACTATGCCACTAGAGAATATATGGTAGACTACTTTACATCATGGTAAGTAGGCAGATGTTTCCATGCCTAACTGAGCATACAAATATTAAGACCACACAAACATTTTGTCTGTGGTTTTATGTGTTGCTACAACTACAAATTCCACCACTTTTTGGTTCCACGGTAATGCTTTCTTAATTTCACTAAATGCAATTTTAAAATTGAACAAGGCTATAAACCATGGTTCAAAGAGCAACCATTGGGTGGCGTATTTTTACTTCTATGTGCTGCGCAGTTCATTTATTTTCTGGAACAAACACACCGTATTCTCCATTCTAGAAAGTTCCGAGTCACCCTAAATTATGGCTCTAATATTAAAATCAACAGGATTCCTTTTAACAAACTGTCAACAGACCACAATACTGGAATACTGAAAATCCATATATGTAGCATGGAGGAGGCGAGATACATAGTAAACATTAAGTATAAAAAACAACTAGATGGAATGATGTATCCAAACGCGTTCTTCTTGATGTTGTGTAAAATAACGCTAATGCTGGTTCGCAGGCACTGTTGCTAGACAGGGACACCCGAGTGCATAAAAATAGACCATATGCGTTATGTAACACGCAGCAAGCGCTCTACGACTTCACGCTTGTTTACAAGTTAGAATAGACTGCATGACTCTATGATTTTAATAACTGACATATGCGTTTTCTCTTTCCCACAAGTACGTATTTTAACATTCTGACACAGTGTGTAAAATGAACTTTGGGTCTGACTAAATTACAATTCCGAAATAGCTACACGTAGTGCACTTGAGCTGTATTTGTCGTCATCGCATGTTTAAAAGGGACTCGGATGTGTGTATAGCCTATCGAATGTGTTTGGAGTACAATGTTGGTTTCCAGATTAACACATGTTGATGGTTTTACGTTTACATTTAAAACTAGTTTGCTAGCGACATAATAAAGCATTTAACAGCTAACAGGACGCAAACTCTCTGCAGCACTGAAGTGCGTAGGCTATATACAGTAGATGTGTCATCCACACAGCTCTGTTTGTTTTGGGAGGAGGAGAGAACAGCTTGTGTAGAGAGGGGGATTTGCCTATACTACGTCACGGATTTGTCAAAGTACCGTCAATCTTTTTGCCTAGCCAATGAATCCAATGAGAAACTCCATTCGTTGGCTTGGCAGGTACGCCTCTAAAAGATCGCGCCGCCTTATATGACTGTTTTTTTTTCACTGCTCCAAGATGGGCTGTGTATAACGTCACATGTTGTTTGTTTTTTAAGCTCAGTCATTCTGAGCGAGGAGTTGTTTTGCGGTGAACTAACAGACATTGCATTGTGAAAGAGCGCGGAAATCTCCAGTTCTTGGATATTTAAGTTTTTCATCTCTTTTCTACGGATGGATAACAAGTTCTTGAAACTGAATAAATAAATTGTAAATGCAAGTATGGCAAGTCCGCCTCTTAAAGGGGGACCCGCGTTATCAAATGACAACAACATTCATTCAAACAACATCAGAAAATGTGGGTACCTCAAGAAGCAAAAGCACGGACATCGGCGCTATTTTGTTTTGAAAGATCAGAGTGACGGACTCCCTGCGCGGCTGGAGTACTATGAGAATGAAAAGAAATGGAAAAACAAGTCTGCTGCAAAAAGAGTCATATTCATCGACTCTTGTCTGAGCATAAACAAGCGCGCTGACGCGAAACACAGATATTTAATAGCACTCTATACCAAGGACGAGTATTTTGCTGTCGCTGCGGAGAATGAGCAAGAGCAGGAGAGCTGGTACGCAGACTTCACCGATTTATTAAGTAAGGGAAAAGTGTGTGACAGCCCCGTTTCTAGTTCGGCGTCATCTCTGGTGGGCTTCGATGAGGGAAATTACGGTATGATTACACCAGTGAATGCTGCGTATAAAGAGGTATGGCAAGTAAATCTTAAAGCAAAGGGACTTGGGCAGAGCAGAAATATCACTGGAGTATACAGACTGTGCTTATCAAGTCGGACAATTAGCTTTGTGAAACTTAACTCGGAGGTGGCATCTGTGACACTGCAGTTGATGAATATACGCAGATGTGGGCATTCTGATAGCTTTTTCTTCATTGAGGTCGGACGATCTGCTTCTACTGGACCTGGAGAGCTGTGGATGCAAGCAGACGATTCTGTGGTGGCACAAAATATACATGAGACCATTTTAGAAGCGATGAAAGCGATGAAAGAGCTGTCAGAGTTCAGACCACGCAGCAAAAGCCAGTCATCAGGATCAAATCCCATATCTGTACCCACTCGGCGGAACCTAAACAATCTCCCTCCTAGTCAGACAGGGTTGGTGAGGAGGTCAAGGACGGACAGTACAGCAGCAACATCTCCTGTCCCCAAATTTTCTTCTTGCCGAATACGGACAGCAAGTGAAGGGGAAGGTACCATGACCAGGCCTGTCTCCATGTCAATATCTGAGAACGGGAGCCCGACAACTGTTGGCCGTAACCACATGAGCAGATCTAACACGGTCTCTGTAGGCTGCCGGACATCAGAACCATCACTGCTTCATCACAGCAGGTCCATGTCCATGACAATGTCCCACTCGCCCCCATCTGCTGTAAGCCCACTAAGTTTGTCCTCAATCAGTATGAATGGAGTACACAGACCCTCCAGCTGCAATGGTTCTGTTTCTGGGTCACCCAGCGATACTGGCTTCCTCTCATGTGACGACTACAGTTCTAGCCCAGGGGATGTGAGGTACAACTTAGCAAACAGGAGTGACACTCCTTCTTCTCTCTCCAGTACACCACCCTCACGAGAAACCAGTGACCTCAATGGTTATATGGTGATGGACAGGCCATCCCAAAACAAGATGTGGCCAAGTAGCAGAGAAATGCTGGATGTGGAAACATACCGGAAGAGGACGTATTCTCTGACAACCCCGCGGCAACAGGTAGCACACTCCCAGGTATCCTCAGCGTCACTTGATGAATACATGCTGATGAGGGCTGCGAACAGCCACTCTGGACGAAGCACAAATTCTGCCTCTCCTAAGGTCTCATACCCAGAAGATTACGGGGACATTGAGATTGGCTCTAACAGTAATCTGGGTGATGATGGCTATGTGCCTATGACGCCAGGCATGGCACCTCAGTGTGCCAAAAATGATCACTACATGCCCATGAGTCCTATGAGTGTTTCAGCACCCAAGCAGATCATTAACCCAAGGTTACATCCCCAGCCCACAGGCAGTGGCTGCACTATTAACTCACCCAGCAGTGGATCTCTAGAAGACAGCGGGTACATGAAGATGTGGTCAGGATCCAAGTTTTCACTTGAGAGCTCTGAGGGGAGAGCGGTAAGTGGAGAATACATGAATATGTCGCCTGTTGACTCCTACGTCTCACCCACACCACCAGATTATTTGCTGGGTCAGTGTGAACCAGCACAACGGCCCTCGCCATCTCTAAGTATTCGCTTCAACAAGCAACAGGCACCTAAACGGGCAGAGGATGACCAGTATGTTTTGATGAGTCCCCAAAGCCAAAATCCAACAGAAGAGGCAAACAGGGTGTCTGCCCTGCCGTCGCTCCGTCGCCCTGATGGCATAGCACACAGAGCAAGAGTCAACAGGCCCAATAGGTTATCTCTAGACACTCTGAGGATGCTTCCCAGCATGACAGAACATCCTATCCCTTGTGAGCCGAAAAGCCCTGGTGAATACATCAACATAGACTTTGCTGCTGCTACACAATACTCTTTACCCTCTGTGGTTTCTGTGGAAAGCCAAGGCTCATTGGCCAACCTCAGACAGGGATCCCCCCTCTCAGACTACATGAATCTCAACCAGAATTCACACTCTTCTAAACTGAGGGAAGCACTCAGCAGTCCCCTGGATGGAATGCCAGAGCTGGCTGAATGCCCATGCCCACCTGATGAAAGGGCTTTTTTCCTCAATGAACAGAGGAACTCACCATGCCCATCTGGCACAGGTAAAGATAACTACACTGAGATGAGTTTCAACAATGTTCAGATCTCACCTCCATTCCTGAATGAGAATGATGAGAGTGCTTCAGTCAGCCCAGCTAGCAGGGCTCAAAGGCTTAATTCAAGCGACCAGGGGGTTTCAACCGGAATTGGTGCTTTTTTGTTGGCTGCCTCTTCTGTAGACCCAAATGGAGGAGCAAAGGTGATCCGAGCAGACCCACAGGGTCGGAGACGGCATAGCTCTGAGACCTTTTCATCCACCACCACAGTTGCACCTGTCTTTCCTTCCTTTGCACACAATATTAAGCGCCACAGCTCTGCCTCAGTAGAGAACGTCTCTGTCCGAAGCAGTGAAGGTTCTGATGAGGAGTATGGGTCTCCCATGTGCCGAGAGACTTCAACTGGTTATCAGAATGGACTTAACTACATTGCCTTAAACCTCATGGAGAAACAAGAAATGGGCAATTGTGAGCTTGTGGGCTTCAAGACTGGTGGTTGCTGCAAAGCTGGAATAAATGGATTACATGCAACTCCATATGTGTGTCTGGGATTCAAAGAGACTGCAACCACTGTACAAGGTGAGTTCAGATGATGTGATGGGCTGTTATGATTTGAAAAGTTGACTGGTAAATGCAGCATGTGAGGTTGATGTCATTGTGTTGGACAGTATACTCCTTTTATTAATATCTAATTGCAAATTAAATTATACTTTTAGTATTTCTACGTAGGCACATCTAGTCAAGGTGTAAAAATAAATACTTTATATATATATATATATATATATATATATATATGAACAAGAGCAGGAGATTATATAAGACTATATTAGAATTTAACTTGTGTTATTGCTTTATAAAATGTAATTTATATACTGAAATGTTCAGTTGTCTTAGGAATACTGTATGTTTGCTTATGTTTATTTTAACTGAAAATGTGTATATAGGATATTATAGGATATTTAGTACACAACTGTATCAAAATAATACAGATATTATACAAAAAGTAATTGTAATTAAACAAAACATTAGGGCGGAATGAGAGTATTATGTAATTCAAAACATTTATTAAGGTTTGCACCTCTGGCTATATATGTCAGTATATGGGGCGTTTATGGCGAAGATAAGGTGTTTTTCATTTAGAGGAATTCCACAGAAATTTGAAGCATGAGAAACGTGACTAGCTGAGTGCCCGCGCGCGGTAAACAACCCAACTGCGCAGGCACTATGACGCTGCAGGATAGAGAAGTGCGTGCGCGCGCTGTTTATTTACCCCAAACTTGATCGACGCTGAGGTTTTAAAGACTGAAGTGTGTTAATGATTAAACACTCTTTTAATGTTTGTAGGCTTGTGTATAATTAAGTAGAGCTGTTTCCAGAGAATGGAGCATGCACTGAGAAGAGAGAAATGTTTTGAGGTTCATTTGGCTCACATGCGCAGCAGTGTTTTCATTCTGTGAGACTATAGCCTGGTCGATCCTTTTCAAAGAAACTAATCTCTGTTTACTTTTGTGCTGAAGGCGGTCCTGTTTTCATTTCACATTATATTTTGAATTTAGTTATGTCTTGTTTACTCCAACATCATGAAGCAAAATGCGATTGAATTTCCCATTAACATAGACACTAATATAAGGTTAAGAATGATTCAAATATCAAATCTCCCCCTCCCCACCCCACATACATTTGTTACAGAAGTGCATGTGCTAATTTGCCTACTTGAACCATATGTGGGCGTGTGTGAGATCAAATTGCTGCCACAAGCTGGAACAATATGTTTCTCTTAATAAAGTGCAGTGCCTGGGGCTTTTCCATGTGCACACTGTTTTCGCATACCACATAGAAGACAGAACATGCCATATTCTGAGGCACGTACTTCACATCATCTGGTTCACCCATATTTCCATAATGCTTCAGTTGGAAGCAGTGTTGTGGTCCAAAATTATCTCCACTGGTTAAAAAGACCATTCATGGCTGGTAGCTTTCATTGCAGGCAGCCTGCAGTGTAAACATCAGTCAGAGGAGGGATAGTGTGCAGCAGTTTAACTCTTTCTTGCCTGGAGTATTGAGCCCTGAGGGCAGGAGGAGGTGGGGGTAAGAGCTTGTTTGCATTTTGTCTCAGAAATGAACATGTGCAACCATGTCCACGGGTTGGCTGAGCAGAAGAGGGAGAGGCTGAATGAAAGCTTAAGCCATGTGCTTCCATCAGGAGAAAAAACAAGCCAGTTGGCTGTTTGTAGTTCGTTGTCAGGTAACGATGATGTTTCACGCTTGGAATGCCTGACTGGGTAAAGGTTGCTGGGAGAGGCGAATACTCGCTTGTTTTGGTTTCACCTTGAGCTTTAGTATTGTTCAATCTCTCCACTCATTGCCAGGCTTCAATTTCACATACACAGAGTTGACAACAACTTGTTTTGATGTGTTTTAAATTAAAGAATACCAGAGGCTGTCAAACACGATGCTGCTTTCACTTTTGTATTCTAAATCTGATGTTTGTTATGTGGAAAAGATTGCAGCTTAGGTTACAATTTTATTAATTAAAAATTATCATAATTGCAGAAAGAGAAACCACATTTGCAAGCAGTGCTGGTCATGCTCCATTTGGCATTCTGGCTGAATTCCTCACAATTATTGTACTGTTGAATTTTGATTGTCCGTTGGTTGGATTATCAGTAAAACTTTATTTGAGCACAGGATAATTTTGCTAGGAAGTGAAATTGGTTTGCAGTGAAATTAGCATGGTAAATTGGCACCCGCAATTTGTCTCTGTCACCTAATGGTGAATGGTCACCTTATGTTTCCCTGTTTCAAGCACTTTACTGTGCAGAAAGACTAAGCGTAAATGGCTATAAATGGTAAAAGCTAGAACAGCAGGAAAAAAACATGCATGTGCTAGTTAATTTAGTTTATTTCATAATAAAGACAAAACCAGAATATGGTTTTATATGTTAATCTGAAAATGATGTGCATATAAGCATGGCCATGGTATTAGGCTACCTGTTGCTCCCTATATACAAAATCACATAATGTGTGATGTCAGACAACTAGTGTGAATTTTATATTCACAGTTGGCCTGTTAGTATAGATTTTCCAGATGATAATAAAGGTGCTTTAATTAATTAACACCATGGTATACAATATATGTAAAAGTTAGAAAGAACTGTCTTGACCAAGAAGCTGTTTTGAGACATTTAGTGCATAAAAAACTTTTTCCTCTCTTTTGCTTACTCACTGACTCTCTTTTTCCCTGGAATCATATTTGTAGAGGTGTTTGTCTGCATTTGCGTGTGTGGCAGATGGCTGAGCAGAGAGGGGTTGTGTGTGTGTGTGTGTGTGTGCACCTGCCGCTCCACACACCACAGGTCTGTTATCAGGCATGGCAGCAGCACAGACAATACACTAATGACAGCACGCCATCTGCTTCTGCCCTAGGACAGCGGCTAGTGCTTGTCCCTTCAGCCTGAGAGGTGCAGGGGGTGGGGAATGGAGCACTAGAGAACCAGTGTGCTACACAGAGAGATAAAGATTGACATTGGTTTTCAGAGACAGAAGAACTAAAGAGAGTAAGTTTTAAATTTGGACAGTTGCACATTTTAAGTAATGATGTACCAAAATGATATTTTCACTAAAATACTGAAACCGAAATAAAAGTTTTAGTTTAGAAGAAAGCCAAAAAAGTTTTGTCACTTCAGTTTGGGTCATTAGGTAATTACATTTTTTTCATGGCATCTTGTTTTTGGTGATAAACCAGTTAGAGTGAAAGAGTAAAGTCCTTCGGAAACAAGCTGCCTCATGATATTTCAGCCAAACATTTTTTACGTACTCCACCCTGCTAACATATTTACCTGTTGTTTATTCATGTTGTGTACATGATTCACATAACATTCTCTTTATTAAAAACACACAAAAATATGGTGTAAACTTGTTAAATATTATTGCAGAAAAGAAACATGAAATATGAAGGCAAATGTTGTACAAACTTGTCTTAAACATACCCTGTATGTTAAGAAATAATTTATTTAACAAGACAAATGATAGACATTCAGTTTTAGAGGTCAACTCAAAAAGTCAAAACAATTCAAATTCAACAAAACGAAGTATAACAGCAGTAGGCTATTATTAACAGTAGATGTTTTGTATAAACAAAAAAATAGCAGAACCTTTCAGCCTGTTTCTCCATGGAAAAACATTTGGAGAAATTTAGTATTAAATCATTGGATCCTCTGTTTATCAATGGATCCTCTGCAGTGAATGGGTGCTGTCAGAACGAGAGTCCAAATAGCTGATAAAAACATTACAATAATCCACAAGTAATCTACACAACTCCAGTCCATCAGTTCATTCGGATGACCTGAGTACATTTTCTGCAAATGTTCGTTTTAGGGTTAACTATTCCCGAAAGGTGTGAAATGGTACAGTTCATATAGGTGGCTAAACAGGTCATACACAAGCATGTTTTTGTGTAACTTTAGCACGAGGACAGTGAGTGTGCATTTTCTGAGAATTTAGTTACTATTCTACTACACTTTCGAAAATCTTGTTTTTCTCTCACTCATTTTCCTTGTGTCAAATTATACATGGATTTATTACTATTTCCCAGTATGTTGTTGTTACTTTCACTTTCCACATTTAGATATTTAGATACATTCTGGGTTAATTACCACTTTACAGCTTACATACCACAGCAATGTAAACATCAGTCAATTACCACAGAAAATATTTCATTTATTTAGTATTAGTAAAAAAATCACTGCACTTTTGACTTATGTGAGTCTAAACTGAATATTTGTCCATTTTTTTTAGGAGTTTTAGGAGTTTTTTTTTTTTAGGAGGTGCTTAATGTTAGCTCTCAAGACCTTGTAACTCTAATTCGAGCTCTAACTTTAAACAAGCTGAGATTTAAGCAACAAAAATTGTTAACCCAAGCAGTTCTCTCAGATTCTCCACCTCTGCAGAGCTGGCTAAACTAGGCCGGGATGTTCTCGCCTGAGATAGCCATGTCAACACTGTCAATGTTACCCACATTTAGCCAGGAGCGAGAGGAGATTACTCTTAGGGGAGAGTGGGGGATTAGACATTGTTCAGCGGCTTGTTTTGAGGCGGATGAAAGGAGCATTGACTCAGACATAGACAGTCATTCATGCAGGTTCATAACAACCATGTCCTCAAGTAGACGTCACAACATTTCCGGGATGGTTTTGCACAGCCTCATTAGCTTTTGGGTCTCTGCTGATTATAGACCTAGATTTTAACCCATCACTGTAAAAGGTTTTATAACCCTTATTAAATCCACAGCTTAGACTGTTTATTAGAGTACTCAGTTGCCCTCTTGTTGTTCCACAGTTGTAGGTGCTGTGACATCTCTATCCAGTGATGCACAAGCTAGCAGAGATGCTACGTCATGCGCGCATTAAATCAGCATTGCGTGGATATTTCCCAGTCCCAAGTATCACTACTGCCTAGAGCTTCCAGCCCTACACACTGCATTATGGTTGTTGGTAATGTCGTCATGCAAACCCTAAATCTCATCAGCTGAATAAAATAGGGAGGATCACCATATAATTTATCTACTTGAATGTGAGCCTAAGCTTCTTGGTCTTTATTGGCAGTTGTAGTGTCGCATTGGCCCTAAAGCTAATACATTATTATACATTGACAGTTATTTTCTGTGCAGTGGTACTAGTACATATATTGTACATGTAAAATGAGTATTTTGCTGAGTGTATCGCAGGGTGGAGCAAACTTCAGAATTGAGTAATTGACTTTCAGTTCATGAGATGAAGTTTGAATCAAATTGGCCACACCCTACTAAAAGTTGAACTGGTATTTGATTGGGAGTAAAGGGAAGTGGTATGTATTAAATTGTAATTTGGACACATTCTCAACTGAACATTGAGTTGTGCGCCAGCCCTGTATCATTATTATTCTCATTCAGTTCACTATGTAAGTGGCTTATACACTTAATATAATCAACTTTTTAATAAACCAGGAATCTGGAAATTTGAAGTATGAGCTTCTTCCTTTGTCTTTTTTTTAACACATTCTATTCTTATCCTTGATTGTATGAATTCACTCTGCATTGACCTTGAAGCAGGTGTATTAAACATTCCTGAAGAGGACAGTCCACTTGAGAGCTCCACATTATTCTTAAAGTATTATGGCCTGATACTTAGAATATAAGTAAGGCTGTTTTGACTCAAGAAACAAATACATTTCTAAATTTTAAGAGCCAGTATCACTGGCTGCATCGGATCTTCATTTTTCTTTTTTGTAAAATTACTCTGCTATAATTTTACCCTTCATTTAATTCTTACTCCTCAGAATCACCACAGACCTAACAAAAACAGACCCAGAGATTTTTCCCCATTCCTTTGGTCTGTGACTGTAATTCCAATGAGATTATCAAGGAATTATATCAGGATTAGCCCATCTGTGGACAGTAGATGGTTAAGACTGCTTCTAGCTCCATCCCTTCTGACATGTCACCCTTTCCCTTACTTGTCTGAGTGAGGTTTAAATATGACTGTGCATTACGGGTTAATCCCTCATGTTTGGGTTGGTCATAAAAAAGGATGGTGTAAATAAAATGTCATGGCTGAGAAGTCTTTTTTTCTGTATATATACACTCTTAAAAATAAAGGTGAAGAACCTTTTTTTTTGTCTAAATGGTTCCATAAAGAACCTTTAACATCTGAAGAAACTTTCTGTTTCACAAAAGTTTTTTTTGTGGCGAAAGAAGGTTCTTAAGATTAAAAAATGTAAAAAAGTGATGGTGTCTTTTAAAGAACCCTCTTTGTGGAACCAAAAATGGTTCTTCTATGGCATCGCTGTGAAGAACCTTTATTTTTAGAGTGTAGTTTTATTTCAGAAATGGTAAAAAAGTTGGTAGTTAGAGGCTGTACAATGAGAGATACTTTACAATGGCAGTAATGTGAGGCCTTACAAAAAGGTCTCATTCCGTAAGGAGGCCCAGATGCAAGTGAAAGAGGAACAAAAGGCCAAAAGGGCAGACATTAGATCGAAAGACTCTGCACACACAAACACAAGCCTTTACAAGGAGATCCCAAGGCCCTGACATACTTAAAGCGAAATTGAAGAATGAACAGGTGTGACGTCATGTCAAACCAAATCTGGCCAGCTCATTTTTGTGGTTTGAAAAAGCTTGTCAGATCTTACTTACTGGGAAATTTGTGCAGGCTGGTGAAAACATTTAAACATGGAAATCTTTTCAGGATAATTTCTTCTTTTTCCCAATCTGTCGAGGTCGGACATGAGTAATACCATGAAAGGACTCAAGAGCTGCTTTACAGCTTTATAATTTGTATTATTAAAACATGACTTGAATGGATTGACCAAATTGCAGAGGTGGTTGTTCTGCTTTTGAATAACTTTTAAGATGCTTTGACTTTAGGGATCCTATGTACAGTGCATCTACAGTTTTTTTTCTCAATTCAAATAGAGCTTTAAAGAGTCTTCTCTTGTTTTCTTTTTTTTTCAGATTAAGCAGGAAGCAGATGTTACTCCCCCTGGTACTGAGGCAAAGTGGAAGCTCAACCAGTAACTGGACTGGACTGGTCTGGTCTGGACTATGCTGCTGTAAATGAACTGTGACCTTTACACCTCATCCTAAAGCTGAACGTCAGTGATTATTCCAGTGAGGCCACTTTAACGTGCTACTCCTGTTTTTACCATCTGCACCATTTTTCAGGAACTGCAAAGCTGCTGCTCTGTTGGTAACAAGAGTCATGAAACCTACATGCCACTTGTATGTTTGAACATTTATTGTTGTTGCTGATGTGAACACTTTGTTTTGGGTTTATTTAAATTCAGAACAATGATTGGAATATAGTTTACCCTGAAACCTGTAATCTTTATTTACCTGACCTAAACAACTGTAAGGTACTTTTTGCCCTGTTGTACGAATAGACATTTATGATTTTAAATAATATTGACTTTCAACAAAAAATTTCAACAAGTCCTCTTTCAAGAAAAGACTTGTATTGATGTACGCAATTCAGAAGAGATAAATTCTGAATTATTTTTTCTTCCAAATTGAATGTTCTCATATGACCAATCCAAAGCCTTACTCTATTAGTCTGCAAAATTGCAGCTACTTATCTGGACCTAAACAATCAGAGAATTATCAAAAACATAAGATATTTATTGTATTCACTCTATTTTTCTAAATATTTAGGTTAATAAATAATGGCGTAGTAAGTTGCTATATAAGAGTACATTTTGATATACAGAGTTTCCTACCACTTAATTAGAGGTGGTTATTGCACATAATATTTAATAACTATACAAGCAGATATTATATTTATGACCAAATATGGTCAGTCTTTCACTTTTATGTTTCGTCAGATTCATTGACACTTTCTCACCTTGCAGCATAAAACATGGCCATTCCCTTTTCCTCTGCCTCAAGTCATATTTAACAGTGACGATTTTGCTTAGGAATATTATAGTTACCAGTGAATTAAGTAAAAACACACATATTAGACGGCAAGGATGCACAGAAATGTTGACTGCAGAAAATCTGGTCCAAAAATATCCACCCCATGTTTGTTTAGATGTTAGTTTAAAGTAAATATTACATTGATCAATATTGACACATGCATAACTACACTGCTGCATTATGTAGTATATTTAAATATATATTAATTTGGAAACCAATATCTTATTGTAAAGTCACACCAATCAAAAAAAGTAAGAGGAATCACTTACTTAAAAAGTATTAAGTTTGGCAAGCACTTTTGTCCATTTCTGTGCATCATGAAAACAGTTTAATAGTTGCTGTCGTCTAAATCCGCTCACATTGGCTCTGTGTTGATATGTGGCAGTGATGTCTCATTCAACTAGATTGTAACACATGACGCATCTGAATGTAGAGCACAAAACCCACTTACATGAGAGAACTGATTAGGCGGCAGAGAGAAAATGATCACAACAGGAGTCATTTTTAGCCACTGTCTGCTTTTCCCTTATGTTGTGAACTAAATAAAAGCTGTGATGTGTTTAGCATTTTCATAACATTTAAAAATACTCTTCATCCAACGCAATATATTCGTGTCTTATATTAAAATCAAGTAAACTGCTAAGAAAATAATCAAGAAATGCAAGATACTAAGCACTGCATTGGCGCAACTGTTTATCTTAATAAATCCCTTATCTAAAACACATTCATAGCACTGATATAGATGTGTTGATAGAATTTTTTTTTTCATGTTTAAAGCCCATGACTCAATGCCACATTCTTGCATAATTTCTTGATACATAATGGTACATATTCTACTTGATTCTTGAGAAGGTCTTGCTTCTTAGGTAGCTTTTATTCACCCTTTCTATATGCAATACTTACAAATCAGATTAGTTTACAAAGTGGAACCAAATGTATAAATATTATGTTAATATATTTGTTAAAAGATTTTACAGAGATATTGAATTTATGCTGTTTGTACATTTCTTTCTGCCAACTTTTAAAGCTTATTTTATTTTGCTTTTTGAAACTAAAATATACATATATATTCAACAGTGTTCTTGAAGATCTCAAGTATAAGTATAAAACTTAAAATGACTATTGTTTGTACGTATCAAAGGGTTAATATATTTTCAATATTTGTCAGATTTAATTGAACAAGCTGTGTCTTCCATTGTACAAATGTCACATACTGTTCATTGTTATGCTGTTGAGAGATCATTTATTATATCCTTGATGAATATTGCTTTTGTTTGTGTTGCAAAAGATAGTCACATGCAATAATACGAATAAAATCATTATTTAAGGAAAATAAAAGTTTTATTGTTCCTTACATCCTTTCTACAAAAAAATGTGACATAATAAAAAAAGCTGACGCAAAAGTATTACATAAACGCATACAATATTTTGCCGTAATTCCCTCCACTTTACTGACACTGTGTTCCTAAGCTTGAGGGTAATAGAGGAAGGAACACACAGTTCATTCATAAACAAGTGGACAGATTACTTCCTGTGGAATGAACAGGAGAGAGGCAAGTGTTTTCCTGTGCATATCATGATTCCCAGGCTCTCATTGACAGAACAGGATGCTAATAAATCATAGTATTCAAATCTGAGCTGTACTGTGAGGTCCAGTGCAGCTCCATGTGCCTTTGTTTCTCTGTTGTCTGTAGGAAGCTAATAGATTTGTAAGACATCCTTCCTGCAGTGGAGATCATACAGTATTACACTCTTTAAAATAAAGGTTCCTTAAAAGGTTCTTCAAGCGATGCCATATAACCATTTTTGGTTCCACAAAGAACCATTCAGTCAAAGGTCCTTTGAAGAACCATCTCATTCTTACCTTTTCATAATCTGAAGAACCTTCTTTCACCACAAATAACCTTTTGTGAAAAAGAAAGGTTCTTCAGATCTTTAAGGTTCTTTATGAAACCATTTAGACAAAAAAATTATTTTATGGCATTGTGAAGCACCTTTATTTTTAAGAGTGTATTCCTGTTACACCATCACTTTTGAGCTCTGTAAGTATAAACCAAAAATAGTTATGCCAGTGTTATGTGACACTCAATACTCAACTTTTAGAAACTGAAACACTTTATTAAGCTTGATTATTAATGGGTGGAAATAAAGACCCAAATTTAGCTATATTAGATCAGTGTGAGATTTTGATAATATATCATTTTACTCAATGTATTAAGACATTATCGACATGTACTCATGTACATTCAACATGTATGCATATATACATTCACACACGTATACTAGACATTTACTTACAGGTTACAGAGGACATTTACTAGACTTACATACGTTAGGGCCATTTCAGAAAACACAAGATGTGCTGACTCATCCATGCACAGGGGGAGATGAAACACCTGACAAACAAATGATCACGTATTTGTACTCACACAATGAAGCGCAAGGGCAGCAGGACCTCTGTTAGATCACAGTGACTGGAGGGAAGAGGCAAGGGCACTGCGTTATGCAATAATCCATGTCAGTGTGCAGAGAACACACTGTGCCGGAACTGCAATTTCCCTTGTCTCTGTCCCAGGGCCTGTTTCTGAAAAATTTGCAAAAGACCTCCCACAGAGACTAAATGAATATGAAAGGAGTCAATTAAAGTCATTTACATGTGGGCAGTGTTGCTAAGAGAACACTCTGTTTAGGAAAAGGCTTTGACCAGAATAATCGGCCACAATCTTTGTGTGCATGATTTTCCACCTAAACCAGTTAAACACAATCCTGACATACTGGACATTTGTGTTTATTAAAATAGTTTTGAAAACGCTGCATGGGTCAGGTATTATTTTGACCACATCCCTTTTTTTGTGCTGAAAAACTCAAAAAATCATACTGTCTTTATTTTCTTAATGAGTATTTTAGTATTGTTGTCCAGTAAAACAAAAAGTGTAAGATAACAAAACTTGTTTTCAGAGATTTTTCTCTGGGGCAGTACTGAAAGTAAATGGGAAATTATTGGGATTCCCCAGATGTCAGACAGACCATCACCTGTCTAACCAGGACAATAAACCATTGGTATAACCTGTATGGCATAACCTGTACACTGCCTGAAAAATGATGTGGTGTGCAGCTTAAAAATGAGGCGCGAAGCCATTGACAGCCCCCATGTCTGAAGGAAAACTGAGTATCTTCACATGCTGCTTGTATGTAACATAGTCAAATCTGTATTTAGCACACATCAGTCAGCTCCTTCGATATTCTCAGATACAGCCTCAGTCCTGATTTACTCACGCTATCCTTCTGCATTCCAAACAACATACCTATGAACTAAACAAAATATTTTAGAATGAACTTTCTGCCATACTGACATCAGACATGGTTGTGAGAGCACAGAATGTGCATGCACGTATACATAACACAAACACCTCAGCAATCACAAGAGCAACCACTGTTTATGAAGACCCCACGACTACACTGTAAAAAGCAATTTGTTGAGTCTACTTAAAATAATTTGTTACCTGGCTGCCTTAAAATTTTAAGTTGAATCAACTCAAATATATAATTTGTCACTTAGATTTCAGTAACATTTCAAGTTGACTAAACAACTTTGAACTGACTGAACTTAAAATTTGAAGGCAGCCAGGTAACAAATTATTTTAAGTTGCCTCACGTGCACGTACACATCAATCCAATATGCAAATGCATATTATTTCCATAAAATATGGCTATGGCTCCACACCGGGAAACTACTATAGTTTTACTATTCCATTCTCACATTCAACGGAGCACCGGCATCCGAAAGTCCAGTAATAGGGGAGATCGAGGATGGTTGTAACATTTTTGACATTTCTGTCTGTATCTTGGAGTTCTTTTAAGCCAGTGCGTTCAAAATGTGATTCAAAGTTACAAAGCGTCTGCTATTAAAAGGCGTATCTGCTATCTTTGTAGCACAAACACAAAATGCTTGGGTTAGGTTTAAGCACGAGGAGTGAAATGTTACAATTCACCACACTGTCAGAGTTAGTTGTAACATACTCTGTGGTGAGATGTAACTTTATGATATCCAATGGGTGAGATGTAACATTATGCAACAAGGATTATGACAAAAAATAGATTTTGAAAGCGTTTTATTCAACATTGACCTTTCAACATTAATGGTATGTGTTTGTGTGTGTGTTACATTAGCATCATGATAATAAAACTGAGTAGTGTGTGTGTGTGTGTGTGTGTGTGTGTGTGTGTGTGTGTGTTTAAAGGGTTAGTTTACCTAAAAATAAAATTCTGTCATTAATTGTTGTTCCAAACCTGTAAGACCTTTGTTTGTCTTCAGAGCACAAATTAAGATGCTTTTGATGAAATCCAAGAGCTCTCTGACCCCCCATAGACAGCAAGAGTACTACCACGTTCAAGGTGGTACCAAGAACATACAGGTGCTGGTCATATAATTAGAATGTCATCAAAAAGTTGATTTATTTTACTAATTCCATTCAAAAAGTGAAACTTGTATATTATATTAATTCATTACACACATACTGATATATTTCAAATGTTTATTTCTTTTAATTTTGATGATTATAACTAATAACTAATGAAAACCCCAAATTCAGTATCTCAGGAAATTAGAATATTGTGAAAAGGTTCAATATTGAAGACACCTGGTGCCACACTCTAATCAGCTAATTAACTCAAAACACCTGCAAAGGCCTTTAAATGGTCTCTCAGTCTAGTTCTGTAGGCTACACAATCATGGGGAAGACTGCTGACTTGACAGTTGTCCAAAAGACGACCATTGACACCTTGCACAAGGAGGGCAAGACACAAAAGGTCATTGCAAAAGAGGCTGGCTGTTCACCGAGCTCTGTGTCCAAGCACATTAATAGAGAGGCGAAGGGAAGGAAAAGATGTGGTAGAAAAAAGTGTACAAGCAATAGGGATAACCGCACCCTGGAGAGGATTGTGAAACAAAACCCATTCAAAAATGTGGGTGAGATTCACAAAGAGTTGACTGCAGCTGGAGTCAGTGCTTCAAGAACCACTACGCACAGACGTATGGAAGACATGGGTTTCAGCTGTCGCATTCCTTGTGTTAAGCCACTCTTGAACAACAGACAGCGTCAGAAGCGTCTCGCCTGGGCTAAAGACAAAAAGGACTGAACTGCTGCCAAAGTTATGTTCGCTGTTGCATTTCCTTTGGAAATCAGGGTCCCAGAGTCTAGAGGAAGAGAGGAGAGGCACAGAATCCACGTTGCTTGAGGTCCAGTGTAAAGTTTCCACAGTCAGTGATGGTTTGGGGTGCCATGTCATCTGCTGGTGTTGGTCCACTATGTTTTCTGAGGTCCAAGGTCAACGTAGCCGTATACCAGGAAGTTTTAGAGCACTTCATGCTTCCTGCTGCTGACCAACTTTATGGAGATGCAGATTTCATTTTCCAACAGGACTTGGCACCTGCACACAGTGCCAAAGCTACCAGTACCTGGTTTAAGGACCACGGTATCCCTGTTCTTAATTGGCCAGCAAACTCGCCCGACCTTAACCCCATAGAAAATCTATGGGGTATTGTGAAGAGGAAGATGCAATATGCCAGACCCAACAATGCAGAAGAGCTGAAGGCCACTATCAGAGCAACCTGGGCTCTCATAACACCTGAGCAGTGCCACAGACTGATCGACTCCATGCCACACTGCATTGCTGCAGTAATTCAGGCAAAAGGAGCCCCAACTAAGTATTGAGTGCTGTACATGCTTATACTTTTCATGTTCATACTTTTCAGTTGGCCAAGATTTCTAAAAATCCTTTCTTTGTATTGGTCTTAAGTAATATTCAAATTTTCTGAGACACTGAGTTTGGGATTTTCATTAGTTGTCAGTTATAATCATCAAAATGAAAAGAAATAAACATTTGAAATATATCAGTCTGTGTGTAATGAATGAATGAATATAATATACAAGTTTCACTTTTTGAATGGAATTAGTGAAATAAATCAACTTTTTGATGATATTCTAATTATATGACCAGCACCTGTAGACAAAATCGTCCATGTGACATCAGTAATTCACTTTTGGAGAGTATCATGATGCATGCATGCGCTTTCCTCGCATATAAACAACACATGCTGCTGATGTATTTTGACATGCTGAACATGAGGGTGAGTAATTGAACTGATGACAGAACTTTAATTTTTGGGTGAACTAACTAACTAACTAACTAACTAACTAACTAACCCTTTAAGCATGTTTCATAATGTAAGGTAATTGGCCAGTTTAACTTCAGTACACTTGTTAAAATTGGCTGTGTCAACCACAGGGCTCTACTTCCTCACATGTGTAATAAGGACTAATCTGAGGATGTGTTATATTAAGTGATTTAGGTGATTTGTAACTTGTTACTTTTTTAACAAATTAAAAGTATTACAACCATCTTCGGTCTCCCCTATGCAATACTGGCTGCATGAATGAAAAAGTGACAAAGTTAGCCAAGAAGACAACAATTATTCACCAAGACTGATTACATACATATAACAACAGCAGTATGACCATTACACAGTGGTTATCGTGTGTATACTAAAACCAACTTTAATTTTTTTATTTGGATTGTAGTTACAGTACAAAGACATTACAGTGTGGATTGCCTGTAGAATTTAAGTTTGATTACCGTTTGTATAGCCATAGATGAAAATGGGAAACTGTTGCTCGCAATTCTCAGGGGGATTTCTCATGGCCAGTTTTCTTTTAATAGTACACGTGAATGTACGCTTCACTTGTGATGGTTTCACATAGTGCTTTTATACAGCAGGATGATTACACAAGTCTTGACACTAACAGAACAGAGGAAATGGGTGAGAACAGATAACACTGCTTGACAGCATGATGCTAATTGCTGGTAAAACCCTGACTTGTCCTAATGACTGCAGGACATTTAGGACTTTATAATGCATTTGGAAGGATCCATGTAATGGCTTCATCCAACACACATGCATTTCCCTCGTTTTTCTTTAGGGGCTAGCTTAAATGTAGAAAATGTGTATAAGCTATGTATGAATTTGATTTATTTTATTATAAAATTATCATCATAACCAAATTTAACAAGAAAGGGAAGATGCTGGCATCTAAACAAACAAAACACGTAGCGCTGTGGGAGTCCCTTTGAACCGACACATGCAACAGATCATGTACACAAGTAGCTCACGTGTGTGAGCTCACGGAGAGCAGCTGATGGTGTGTAACCTGATCTTTCCACCCCCTGCTTGTATTCTCTTGATTTATAAACTAAACTAACCCTATAACATTCCAGTGGAGGCAAGTAACGTGCTTTGAGGAACCATGAATGGGCTTAGTTCTAATCGCACACGAGGCAACGGACAGTAGCGAGTAATCGTACTGTAAACAAGTCCACGTGCTTGCCTTGCTGCTGTTTCAGGGCTAGAGCCACGCCCCCTCTCTCCGAGTCTGTTGAGGGTTGTATATCTGAAATAATTAGAAACTTCCTGAAATCGCCTGTATGGGCTAAATATTAATGTCATTTCGTTTATTTATTTATGAAATGAAAACAGCAGAAGAGTCTTTTTGTGGCTAAACCCATTTCTTTTTTCCTTCAGAATCTATAACATTTTTAAAACAATTTTAAAAAAGTGAAATTAATAAATATTGAATTTTGAAAATTTAGCTTACTACTAAAGTAAGAAATAGGTGATAAATTATCTTTTAAAAAAATTAAATAGTGGAGATGAGGGGCAGTTGCACTTCTTACTCTTGTCAATATTTCTGGTGGGTTTATTTGATGTATCAGCACATAAAAATAAATAAATAAATAAATAAATAAAAATCCACATTTAAAACACTGTTGTAACAAGCCACAATAGCTGAGCATGATTTTAACCTGTTTAAATTCTTCTATTGTTGACATTTACCTTGTAATCCAGTGTGATTTTACTGTTTCTTTGTGTACTCAATACCTTTTACAAAATGGATGTATGATTGATAATTTTGCTGCTTCAAAACTATAGAAGTGTTCGGCAGTTTTTCTTTATGCTTTATCGAATGGAACAATGGTTGTCATCTAACCTCTATTAACATTGCTCAACAACAGCAAATCAAAGTAGCATGCAGAAAACATTGCTGCTGACTATGTCTTTCAGAAACACTCCCCTGAAAAATGTCCAGATCCTTAAATATCAGTTCTGCTTGACAGCACATGAAGCCCTTCTTGAGAAGCCAACCTGTTAAACCTGCTCTTGTAATTGTAACCAGCCCCAGCTACACTGAAAAAAAATCATTAGTTTCTCAACATCTCAGCACACGTAGACACTACATTAAAATTATTTCTGTATGGTCTTCACATATCCCGGAAAATTGTGTGTGTAGTCTCCTATGACAGATGATGCTAAGTTGAATTCAGTCAAATACCTTATGGCATCGTGTCTATACTATATAGAATAGAGGTAAATCTGGTTTGATTTATTTTTTCATTATGTTCCTTGCTAAAGATTTGCTTCAAGCACAAGGCTACTCAGCTGTGACCTATTTGCTTATGATATAAAAACTTTCTGTTATAGAGGAGAAAAGATTTAGAGCATTATGTTGCTTAAAGAGGTCAATATTTTCCTTTTTTGTTTCTATTTCTCTTCTTTATTATGTAGGTCACTTTTCCTAACTAAATCAAAACTGTGTCCTGTTGGGCAGGCAAAAACTTTTTTTTTTAAAGTTCCAATTAATTATGCTCTGACAAGAATGTAAATATGCAACATCGTATAGAACCCTGAGGCCAATTCTAAAAAAATCTGGTTGTTTTGTAGGTTTATAAGAGTTTGTTTTAGCTTATTTTAGGCCATTGTTAGACATCCTTGTCACTTATTCTCTAAATTCTTGGTAAATAAGCTGTTTAATTCTGATTGCTCTCTAGAATGATTTACGGTATGGAAAGGTCAAGTGTGGCCTCCAGCAAGAAAATTCATCAGAGTGAAGTACACATGTCAAGACATATAACATCTATATAACCATACAGCCTACTGTACATTAGCATTTTATTTTATTTTTTTTACTGATGCTTCTAATAGCCAACATAGCTTTTAACTGATGAATCACTGTAATGTGCTGATTGGGTAATCAAGATACCTTTTTATTAATAGCTGAATTTTTTTGCTGAACAGGTGCTTAAATACTGAGTAAAACTGCTCAGCCAGTGGTTCTGTAGATAAAATTATACAGGTCAAGTGAGAATGACCAGACTGGTTCAGGGTTATTATCCAGCCTGGTCTCATTGTTTATACGTAGGTATTTTTACGTAACGTTTAGAGACCCAAAACGTACATTTTTGTACGTTTTTATCGATGCAAAAACGTACAATTTAGACGTATTTCAACGTTTAAAACGTACAAAACGTATTTTTAGCTAAAAAACGTTAAATACTTACGTATCTTTTATTTCATTAAGATATTCGTATCAATGACTTTTTATCATTTTATTGATAAGCGATTTAGATTTTAAGCCCCCTCAACCTACCCCCAAACCTAAACCTAGCACATTTTATAGAAAATATCTATTCGTATCTAACGTATTAATCATTTTATTAATACGCGATTTAGCTTTTTAGCTCCCTTAACCTACCTCCAAACCTTAACCTACCCATTTTATAGCAATATAAAAGGATATAAAGCATAACTGACCAAAATATGCAAGGAAATTACCATTTTAGTAACAATATAGCATAATTTTTTATTTTTTTATAGTCGCTGATCCCACTCCTACCTCTAAATATAACGTTAACCATAACTCTCTCTGTACAGCAATAAAAAAAACAAAACATGAGAGACAGAAAAGTGTAATTACAATAATTGATTTATTGCAAAAATGTCAACAGCCGTACCAAAAGTTATCCAAATGACGACGCGTTTGCAGCCGCAGTCCTCTCTGGTGGATTACAGTAGGCTTGTTTGAGGTGAAGAGCAGAATTTAAATTGTTAATCGCTAAAATGTTATCCAGATTATTATCCTGACCGCTCCGTGAAGGCGCCCGCGCATCATTCAAACCAGATTCAAACACAGCTCACCAGAAACACGGCATGTCGTAATCTGTGACGAAGGCAGGCGAGAGCCAATGAGCGTTCGATTTTCCTGCCGTAAAACCTGTCGTTTCTAAATGCGGCAATATTTGAATTTTAAAATTCACTTCAGCGCGGGTTTATTTCAGTTTCTATTTGGACTCGCTGCTCGGGATGAAGATGAAAATCGCCGGATAAAGGCTTGAATTTGGGTCTGTTTCTCGCAGTCGTATGGATTCTGAAGATCTGGATTACAGCGCACACATAAAATCGTATCATTTTATAATTATTTTGCGTGTTCGGTGTGCATTCTATGATTCTATTGTTAGTCACAGCATGTCGGAGAAGACGCCTTTTGTGTCCTGCCACAGAAAAACTTTACATTCATGAATCGTAAAAATGTTGCAGAAATGTTATTATTTTAAGGGTTTAAAGTGTAGTCTTGTTTAAAATAGTGTAGACCAATTCTTGGAAACGAGCTGGCAGTGGAAATCATAGAACAGTATGAAATATAATAATTTCACGTTAAGTAAACGATTAAACTATTTAATAATGCAAATGAAAACATAAGGCCATTGGTATGACAACTAAAACAAGAATAATAATGTAATTAATGGCGCGATTCCAACATTAATAAAGGTTTTAACTGTCGTCAAAACGTCAGTTTTGTACGTTAAAATGATAAAAATACGTAAGTATTTGTACGTTTAGATGCTGTAAATACGTCAGTATTGTACGTTTTAGTGTCTTGAAAAACGTAAGTAAATGTACGTTTTGTAGAACCACATTTTACGTAAAATACATACGAATTATCATGAGATCACATTGTAGCATCACATATGGGTAAGTGTTCTCTTTACTGTCAGAACTGTCTCAGTTCTTTGTGGCATGGATTTAACAAGGTGCTGGAACCATTCCAGTATACAATGTGGCAGAAAAGCTCCTTATTTTGGTCACTTTTCTGTTTAACTTTCCAACTGTTCCATTGCTTAAAAAGACATTTGTAGTTAACTTTCAGAGTTTTAGGGGATCTTGATCTCTAGAAACAGAACAATACTTGTTACGTTGACCATCAACAATATGTATGTAGAGTTAGAAAACATCTCTTATACATTAGCATGTGGAAGTTTCAACATTTTTAAAATAGGCAATACTAATGCGAGACTACATTAATACACTGTTAAAAAATATTAAAGTCATTTGTCTTTCAAAAAACAAATCATTTGTTACCTGGCTGCCTTAAAATTTTAAGTTCAGTCAACTCGAAAAAAGTTTAGTCAACTTGAAATGTTACGTTTTACTAAGTGACAACTTAGATATTGGAGTTGATTCAACTTAAAATTTTAAGGCAGCAGGGTAACAAATAATTTGAAGTTTACTCAACAAATTGTTTTTTGTTTTTTACAGTGTAGGTCCTCTCTTCATATTTCTCTCTCTTTATGCAAGATTTCTGTAGTGACCATTTATTCATTCATTCATTGTGGTTTTGTCAATACTTAAGTTGAATATTTGATACAGTATTAATTTTTAGAAAAATACCCACACTGAGGCAAAGAAACTGAGAAAACAGAAGAAACTTTACACTCAAACACAGATAAGTATGCCTGAACATGTTAAACAGATGTATAACATACAAATGATATATAATAAAATAATACACAAGCCAGAGCAAGATGCAACTTAGAAAAATGCAGTACAACTGGGGTTTTGTGATTTTGTCTCACTTCAATAAATGCTTATCTCCTTATCTGACTGTTTGTTTGGTCAAATGCTATGTAAATATTTGTATATGTGCGTGGGTGGGTGCATGAATATGTGCTCTGATAATGGAATCTAACACGTCTGTGAAACCCGTGTGAACTAATTGACCCATGGTATAAGTTTCTTAATCAGATAGCTTTAGACTTATAGGTAAGGTAAGGTCAGTCTTTTATTAGGGTTGTCTTAAGTATATTACTGGTTCAATAAATGCAAAGTCTGTAAAAAAAACAAAAACTATTTGTTGAGTTAACTTAAAATAATTTGTTACCTGGCTGCCTTAAAATTTTAAGTTCAGTCAACTCAAATAAGTTTAGTCAACTTGAAATATTAAGTTGTACAAAGTGACATTTGAGTTGATTCAACTTAAAATTTTAAGGCAGCACGGTAACAAATTATTTTAAGTTGACTCAACAAATTGTGGTTCCCCGTCTGTCGTT
Source organism: Cirrhinus molitorella (assembly GCA_033026305.1). NCBI lineage: Eukaryota > Metazoa > Chordata > Actinopteri > Cypriniformes > Cyprinidae > Cirrhinus > Cirrhinus molitorella. The sequence continues at coordinate 22,430,013 of CM065120.1, forward strand.
CACGTCGACGTTGTGTCGAAGTGACGACTAGGGGTCGCTCTTGAGAGCCCGAATACCTCTGACAGCTTTGAGAAAAGGCCAATGAGAATTGGTATGCAGTATTTGCATAGCCCGCTCCGCCCCGGAGATCCGGGCATAAGAGGGGGGGGCTAGGCAACACTCATTGTTCTGTTTCTTCGGAGCCGAATGCAGCGTCTCTTCATTGAGAAGCAGCGTTACTCACCTCTCTCGTCGTTGGATCTACGGCACGGGCAGCGGTCTCTTCCTTCTCGAACGCAGTAGCAGTGAGAGTCCCCTGGGTGCTTCGACGGCGAATCTTGAAGAGCAGATTTCCTCTTAATAAAATCTAAAGAGCAAATTTCTCTAAAAGAGTGCAGACACGGTGGGTTTGTGTGTTTACTATGCCTTTCCTTCCGTGTCCTTCTGGTTGCGGCTTCTTTCTCTCCCAAAACGATCGGCACGAGCTCTGTCTTCAATGTTTGGGTCGTGACCATGCTGAAGCGGCGTTCGGCGAGGGCGGATGTCCTGCTTGCGAGGACATGCCCCTCAGCACACTTCGTTCGCGAGTCGCGTTCTTTACTAAAAGACCGCGGCTCGCATCAACCGCTCCCGCGGCTCGTCCTTCTACTTCCGGGTACGAGGCTGCCGCGGCGCGTTGATGAAGAGCGAGAGAGCGCGAGCGTTTCGCCGGGTAATTCCCCGCGTCCCTCGCGCTCTGTGTGTCTGCCGGTCGAGCTTTTGGATGACTTTGAAAACTCGTCTCAGTACGGGTTGGATTGGTTATTCGGGGCTCCTGCGGGGGAGGAAGAAGTGTCTGCAGCATCGGAGAGTGGGCAGCCATCTGAAGCAGACGCGCTGTCTGAGGCACCCGCTGCGGGGGCGGGTTCTCAGTCAGTAGCAGACGCGGAAATGGCGGCCATGCTCGAACGGGCGGCCAAAGCAATCGGGATTGAGTGGAAGTCTCCGCCCCGTCCTGAGCGCTCACGGCTGGATGATTGGTATCTGGGTAACGACCGTGGTTCTCGGCCACGTTCTACCCCAGTTCCTTTCTTCCCGGAAGTGCATGAGGAACTGACTAAGTCGTGGAAGGCTCCTTTTTCAGCCAGAACGCGTCTTAGCGGTTCTTCCTCTCTCACCACCCTCGATGGAGGTCCAGCGAAGGGGTATACGGAGGTTCCCGCCGTGGAGCGTGCGATCGCGGTGCATCTTTGCCCGCAGACCGCCGCCACCTGGCGGGACCGCCCAAAACTCCCGTCCAGGGCATGTAAGGCTTCTTCCGCTCTCGTGGGGAAGGCTTATGCTGCTTCTGGACAAGCTGCGTCCGCCCTTCACGCTATGGCCGTCCTGCAGGTCTATCAGGCCAAGGTTCTTAGCGAGTTGCACGAGGGTGTTCCCAAACCAGAGCTTTTGCAGGATCTGCGCTCGGCGACTGACTATGCTCTACGAGCTACGAAGGTCACGGCGCAGGCTCTGGGGAGGGCGATGTCCACTATGGTGGTCCAGGAGCGCCACCTTTGGCTGAATCTGGCGGAAATGAAGGACGCTGAGAAGGCTATCAAACACATCTTGCCTCGTCGGGTGCCGCCCCCCGGGCCCGCACCCCCGAGGCAGCAGCCTCCGCCTGTTTCACGCCGAGGACGACCGCCTTCCAGACCGGCTCAGGGCCCGCCACAGGCTGGTCCTGCACCTAAACCAGCCTTGCGGTCGAGCTCTCGCAAGAAGGTGGCGCCGTTAGCTCAGTCTCAGGCCGCTAAGAACCCTCGTCAGGCTTCGAAGCGTTCCTGAAACGAGCAGCCCGGAGGAGAGAGATCAGCTGACCTGTCTGGATCCACACTCGGCGAGGGGACGAGTGTGGGTTTCGGCTCCACCCCGGCTGTCTGCCTCTCGGCAGACGGCCACCACATGGTCAATAAAAGAGCAATTTTCTTCTCTGGGCGAAAAAATCTATGTGACTGCGTCCCTCCGGGGTACCCAGCCACTAAAACATGTCAAAGCATGCTCAACTGCAGGGCCTGCGTTTCGGCATGCTTTTACGAATCAAGTGCATCCATCAGTCGATCCCCTGAGCTCAGGCGATCTTCTGATGGATCCTTGTCTGTCGGTTCCGATGGTCGATCCTTCCATGGCTGGGTCCCTCCGGGGTACCCAGCCACCAAAACACATCAAAGCATGCTCAACCGCAAAACTTGCGCTTCTGCATACTTTGACAGAGAAACAAGCGCATCCGTCAGTCGATCCCCTGAGCTCAGGCGATCTTCTCACGGATCCTTGTATGTCGGTTATGGCGATCAAAGCACCTTGTGTCCTCCGGGACAGCACGCCCCCGAACAAAGGGCTTTCACCACAACTTAGTCACACCGTACCCACCCGAGGTACGTCGGTGGCCCCCCTGAGACCGTTGGCAGAGAGTTTTACAGCTTGGCTCGAGATACCCAACCTCTCTCGCTGGCTTCTCAGAACCATCCGACTCGGCTATGCTATCCAATTCGCACGCAACCCGCCCAAGTTCAGCGGCATCTTCTCTACCGCGGTTCGGGACGAGAATGCTGCGGTTCTTCGGGCGGAGATCGCGACCCTTCTGGCGAAGGACGCGATAGAGCCGGTCCCCTCGGCCGACATGAAGAAAGGGTTCTACAGCCCCTACTTCATTGTACCCAAGAAAGGTGGCGGTTTAAGACCAATCCTGGATCTGAGGATTCTGAATCGGGCCCTTCACAAGCTCCCCTTCAGAATGCTAACGCTCAAACGCATTCTCACGTGCATCAGATTCCAGGATTGGTTTGTGGCGATAGACCTGAAAGACGCGTACTTTCATGTCTCGATTCTTCCAAGACACAGGCCCTTCCTGCGGTTTGCCTTCGAAGGTCGAGCATTTCAGTACAAAGTCCTTCCATTTGGGCTCTCCCTGTCTCCCCGCGTCTTTACGAAAGTCGCAGAGGCAGCCCTTGCCCCTCTCCGGGAGAGGGGCATCCGCATTCTCAATTACCTCGACGACTGGCTGGTCATAGCACACTCTCAGGAGTTGGTATGCAAACACAGGGATGTGGTTCTCAACCATCTGGCCCATCTGGGGTTTCGGGTCAACTGGGAAAAGAGCAAGCTCGCCCCGGTACGGAGCATCTCTTTTCTCGGTATACAACTAGACTCGGTTGCCATGAGTGCACGGCTCTCCCCGGAGCGTGCACAGTCAGTGCTGAGCTGCGTCCAGAAGCTCTCACGCAGCCCGACGGTCCCCCTCAAACAATTTCAGAGGCTCCTGGGTCACATGGCATCCGCAGCCGCCGTCACGCCGCTGGGCCTGATGCACATGAGACCGTTACAACACTGGCTGCGTTCCCGAGTCCCGAGATGGCCATGGCGCCAGGGTTCATACCGGGTGCACGTCACACCCGTATGTCTAAAAACCCTCGGTCCTTGGAAAGACATTTCGTTCCTACGGGCCGGGGTGCCCTTAGGACAAGTGTCCAGGCGCATTTTGGTTACGACAGATGCATCCAACACAGGCTGGGGCGCCGTATGCAATGGGCAAGCAGCTGCAGGGCTCTGGTCGGGCCCTCGGCTGCATTGGCATATCAATTGCCTCGAGCTGCTGACAGTGTTTTTGGCCCTGAAGAGGTTCCGACCTTTGGTTCAGGGCAAACACGTGCTGGTCCGCACAGACAGCACTGCGACTGTAGCCTACATCAATCACCAGGGCGGTGTACGCTCCTTTCGCATGTCACAGCTAGCCCGCCATCTCCTCCTTTGGTGTCGAAACAATGTCAAGTCTCTACGAGCCACCCACATACCGGGCGAACTCAATTGGGTAGCGGACGCGCTCTCCCGACAGACTTCGCTTCGGGGCGAGTGGAGACTTCACCCTCAGACGGTTCAGCTGATCTGGAGTCTTTTCGGTCAGGCTCAGGTCGACCTGTTTGCCTCGATAGAGAACACTCACTGCCAGTTGTGGTACGGTCTGTCCGAGGCGCCCCTCGGCACAGATGCACTGGCACACAGCTGGCCTCAGGGCCTCCTCAAGTATGCGTTTCCACCAGTGAGCCTAATTGCACAGACCCTGTGCAAAGTCAGGGAGGACAGAGAACAGATCCTGCTGGTGGCCCCCTACTGGCCCAACAGGGTTTGGTTCTCAGAGCTGGTGCTCCTCTCCCCCGTTCCTCCCTGGCGCATTCCCCTGAGGAAGGACCTCCTTTCACAGGGGAAGGGCACGATATGGCACCCGCGCCCAGATCTCTGGAACCTCCACGTATGGTCCCTGGACGCGACCAGGAGGATTTCAGAGATCTCCCACTGGCAGTGGTAAACACTCTGTTGCAGTCGAGAGCTCCTTCCACGAGGCGGCTGTACGACCTCAGATGGCGCAAATTCACAAACTGGTGTTCCTCCCGGGGGGAGAACCCACGGAGATGTGGCATCCGAACGGTGCTTTCCTTCCTCCAAGGAGGACTGGATAGACACCTTTCTGCTTCAACACTTAAGGTCCAGGTAGCCGCTATTGCCGCTAACCACGACCTGGTGGAAGGTAGATCGGTTGGGAAGCACAATTTGGTTATACGATTCCTTAAAGGTGCACGCAGGCTGAACCCCGTCAGACCGCGCCTTGTCCCCTCTTGGGATCTGTCTGTGGTCCTCCGGGGCCTACAGTCAGGTCCCTTTGAGCCGCTCCAGTCAGTCGAACTCAGTGCTCTCTCCCAAAAGACGGCTCTCCTGACTGCGCTCACATCGATCAAAAGAGTGGGAGACCTCCAAGCCCTCTCCGTCAGTGACTCGTGCCTCGAATTCGGGCCGGCTAACTCTCACGTTATCCTGAGACCCCGGCCCGGTTATGTGCCCAAAGTGCCCACCACTCCCTTCAGGGACCAGGTGGTCACTCTGCAAGCTATCCCTTCTCAGGAAGGTGACCCCAACCTCTCCTTGTTATGCCCAGTCCGTGCCCTGAGCATTTACTTGGAACGTACTGAAAGCTTCAGACGGTCGAGTCAGCTCTTTGTCTGTTTTGGAGGACAGCAGAAGGGGAAAGCTGTCTCCAAACAAAGAATTTCCCACTGGATTGTGGATGCGATTCGTTTGGCCTACCAGGCCACAGGGGTGCCCTGCCCGCTGGGGGTGCACGCCCACTCCACCAGGGGCGTCGCAGCGTCGGTTGCGCTGGCGAACGGGATCTCTTTAACAGACATTTGCAGAGCTGCAGGTTGGGCTACACCTAACACGTTTGCCAGGTTCTACAATCTGCGTGTAGAACCAGTCTCTTCGGGAGTCCTGAACGCAAGCCCAGTAACTCCTGAAGCTGACACGGTGTAGAAGCTTGCTGAAGCATCGTTCCCCACGGGTGATGACGCTTCCCCAGTTCAGTAAGTTTCCTGGCGTGAACCCTGAACGACAATTTCCATCATGTTGCACCCGCAACGTAGCTATGTTCAGCGGAGGAACTAGCTATCAGAATCTAATATGAGGTTAGGTTGCCTCTTGTGAACTCTCATATTAGGTTGGTGCCCCACATGTAGTGGCTCCTAATGCGGCCCCATGTGTGTATCTCCACCTATACTCCCAGAGATGCGGTGTTTCCCTTAAGACAAAACTTGTCTCCGACCCTGAGCTCAGCAGTCTCTCCTCATGCGGGGCCTGCCTCAGGATCGTCCCCTTGTTGTGCTCCCCTAGCGCGAGCCCTCAAGTGTATTCTCCACACAAATACCTCCCTCCGGGCAGGGTGTGGTCTCCGTAGTGCCCATCCCCCCCCGGGGAGGACGGACACTGGCCCAATGTTCTCCAAGATGTTCAACCAAAGGTGAGGAAAGGCTGGCTGAAGCTCTTGGGCATTGGAAGGTCACGTAGAGGTGAGTGACATTTATCTAACACGCAAGACCTGTTAATATTTGCACTCCATGCACTCGTGACGCGGTCCGCTGGTTGTGGCGTTTTCAACTGGGACCCCTAGTCGTCACTTCGACACAACGTCGAACGTGAACGACAGACGGGGAACGTCTTGGTTACGTATGGTAACCCTCGTTCCCTGATGGAGGGAACGGAGACGTTGTGTCCCCCTTGCCACAACCTCGGACCGCCTCTGAGTGTAGCCGGGTGCTTCGGCTCCTCAGATCAGAACAATGAGTGTTGCCTAGCCCCCCCCTCTTATGCCCGGATCTCCGGGGCGGAGCGGGCTATGCAAATACTGCATACCAATTCTCATTGGCCTTTTCTCAAAGCTGTCAGAGGTATTCGGGCTCTCAAGAGCGACCCCTAGTCGTCACTTCGACACAACGTCTCCGTTCCCTCCATCAGGGAACGAGGGTTACCATACGTAACCAAGACGTTTTTATTTTTTACAGTGTGTGTATTTGTAATGTAATATGTTTTTCCATGGTCAGTTCTGATTCGTGAAAGATCTATAGTGCACAGTACATTTATGGCATTTTTATTTTTTTTTTACATTTACACATTTGCTTTAAAACTACATGAAAAGTGACCTACAAATAAAAGCTGGATTATTTTTTAGATATTCAATATTTCCAAAATTATTTTGTTAAACTACATTAACGAAACATTATACTCAAGTCAAATATGTTTTTCATGAACTAAAATGACTTACATCCCATTAGAATACATTATCTACAGAGTAAAGGGCAACAATTACTCATCAGTATTGAGGTAGAAGCATTACTACTAAGCAATCTTTATCTGTTTCAAAGGTCTTTATTTCTTAACCTCTGTTCGAAAATAACTTTCAGAACATAAGAAAAACAGATGATCTTTCAACGTTTTTTTTTTTTTTGCGACAAACACATCATGGGACACAGTGCTGAATTATCAGTAAACAATACTTTACTAACAGAACTGGCACACATGTATTCTGCAAGTCTCATGTGTGCACTTAATGACCCGTTACTATGTTTTTATGGCCTTTGCCATGATAGCATTGAAATGAGTTGATAAATGCATAGCTCACAGCTTTCAAAGATAGAAAGGTAACACAATTGTGGGATAATATGCAATGCCCTATAGCGGGCATTATATAACTCATGGCTGACGTGATGTAATCGTTGTGCTCCAGCATGGTTCCTGAAGTCGAGGGAAGTTGGCCATTTCACCTTTAGCTTTCTAGGCACATTCTAAATTATATCAAGAACAATTGTGACTAACATGGAGTCAGTTTGAATTACTGTATAAAACCTGTCTAATCAAGACCAGAATTATATTTACTTATTCACACTGCTTTTATTTTGGATAAAATATTCAGAATGATGGGACTTCTGCAATGGGAATCAAAGGATGATAGCCAAAGTTTTTGCACAGCATGAGGTGCTTACTCGCACCAAATCCCAGTTGAAATCCTAATTCCAATCCCATTTAATAATCCTATGTGTTTGCCTGCACGTTAGATTTGCTTCATATTTCACTGTATTTTTGAGTCTGCATTGTGTCCTCATTGTGGGATTGTGTCTGAAATGAGTCATGGTGGATTCAAGCATGAATTACTTGATTTTTACATTGCTGTGGTAAGAACATTAGCAACATCACTTTTTAAATTCTCTATTGTCCTCCCTTACATCCACCTGTGGTCCCTGGATCAAATTTGAGCCACAGTGAAAATTTTTAAAATTCATAAAGTCATTATTAAGGTATTATGTGTTTTTCTGGTCTCAGTAGAAATAGAACATCATTCAAGTAGTACTGAGTTCTGTAGTTTATTTATTTATTTATTTTTATCACATGGTCCTTTATGATAAAATAATGGGGTTCCTTTTATTTAAGGATTAAGAGTTGAGCCACACTGAAATCACCATCAATCTAGTAAACTAATTCAGGGGTTTTGAGAACAGTATGTTTGAAAAGGTAAATCAAATATTTTGGGGTCAACTTTTTAATACAAAAGTTTTATTTAATAAAAAAAAATAAATAAATATATATATATATATATATATATATATATATATATATTAGGGCTGTCAAACGATTAATCACGATTAATCGCATCCAAAATAAAAGTTTATGTTTACATACTATATGTGTGTTTACTTTGTATATTTATTATGTACATATAAATACACACACACACACACACACACACACACACACACATGTATATATTAAAACTAAATATTTATATGTATATATATTTATACCTGTATACAATTTAGATTATAAATAAATATATATGTTTTATATATAAATCTAAAATATTTTTCCTTAATATATACATACATGTGTTTGTATTTATGTATACATAATAAATATACACAGTACACAAATATATATTATGTAAACATAAACTTTTATTTTGGATGCGATTAATCGTGATTAATCATTTGACAGCACTAATATATATATATATATATATATATATATAAAGTTCTGGCACAGGGTTTTTCTAACTCAGTCTATATAATTCATCATTCAAATGGCACAGCTGATTGGTTTAGTTTAGAATCAGCAGCCAATGAGCTTGCTGCTCAGCATTCAAATAGGTGACTAGTGCTTGCTGTAGGAGTTGCAGTGCACCTCAGAAACTCTCCACCTTCCCCAGTTCCACCTGTATAGATGTGTTTGGGATAATTTCATATATGTTATACATGGGGGTTATTTCACATATGCAGCAGTGTTTCCTACATGCTCACAGCAGCATGTCTGTGGATGTATTGGCAGTAGCAAGTCTCTTTATTTTCTATGCCACAGCTGCGTATAGCAGATCTATTAGCATTGCAATGTAGATTGCCATGCTAAACTCTCAGAGAGTTGTCATGACAGAAATACATTACATTTCCGTAGTGTTTTTTTAGATACTTTTGACAATGTCCCAATGTCCATTAATCCAAAGTTTTTGGTTAATACCAAAAACAAAGTAATGTTCATTATTTACAGAAAATGGACTTAAAATCCCTTTGCAAACAGTGGTATCCAAACATACACAGAGATAGAAAGAAAGAGACAAAGAACAAAAGGATGTGTTACAATGTCCTGCTTGCCTGAGAGAGAGAGATAGCGTGTCCCCTGCTTTGGCTATGGCAGTACAGCAAGCCAGTAATGAGGAGATATATCTGATATTAAAGACTATAGCAGCAGGAAGCAGGCAAGCCTAAATTAACACAGCACATAATTTACATCACAGTTTCAACCAACTTTTCCCAATACATTTTGTTTCAGATTTTAGAAAATTAGGAAGACTCCAGGCAACAGAAAGACAGATTTCAAACTGAAGGGGTTTTCCAGATGTGTTAATTAACGTTGATGCTGAACCCTTGAGTGAGGCACACTAATAAATCATACTTGTTTATTACTGTTTGAGTGACACTGCAAATTACTGTCATCCTGATTTCAAACAAGCAACATATTAGCACCATCCTTGTGGGTTTTGTGTGTGCATGATAATAGCAGATCTGATCTAACACATCATTACAGAGGTCAGGAAATGGTGGACATTTTCTTGTGAGATACGAGAGATTCTCACTGCTGTTCTGCTCAACCCTGTCATCCATAATTTACACTCTTCTCTCCCCCCTCACTTCTCTCCCCTTCCCCTCTTGCCCTCCCCTCTTGTCTATCTGTCTATTCTGAGCCTGGAGAAAACCGGAACAAGACAGGGGAACACAGTGTACTGTGCGAGCACAACGCGCACACGCACTTGTTTTTCTATGATGCTGGGGACTTTCCATTGACTTCAATTGTTTTTAGAATGAGCTAAAGGTACTTTTTATCCCATGCTTTTAAACATCATCTTCTAACAAAATATTTTTTTGTTAAATTTTTTTATTATTTGATTAATGCAAATATATAAACCATGTTCATCATTATTTCCCACACTCTGGGTGATTTCAGGTTTTACTATTCCAAATGTTCACAAAAGGCAGACAAAATTTTATCCACCCACACACATCACTCTACTTATCCCTCACTTTCATTCATTCATTCATGCATGCATGCATGCTCTCTCTCTCTCTCTCTCTCTCTCTCTCTCTTTCCTTCTGATTTTTAGTGATGTTGCTTGGCAACACATCTAAACATACCATCATAAATACTGTAAATACATGCGTGTGTTTTAATGAAGACAATAAAAGTATTATAAGATTTATAGGTAGTCATAATAAAGAGAAACCACATCAATAGATGCCTTTTATATTATCATGACACTGGGACACATCAGTGAAGGTGCTCTAAGGACTGGTGTTTTCATGATGCTCCACCCCCGCCTCCCAGGCACAAGCATAGACACAGGAGGCTTGACAACATGTTTACCACCACCATTAATAAAACACTGAATTAAGGTCTGCCTGCAATAAATAAACTGTGAAGTATGAACTGTCTGTACCTGTAAAGGCACATAGTGCATCATTTACAGCACATGACTGGATCTCACACTGGTTGTCTTATAAAATTATGCCACACTCATCTGTAAGCAAATATTAACCTGAATAAAGTGTAATGGAAATGACAGCTCATCTAGGATGTTTACAGAACACAAACTTCAATAAATTATTTTTGCTCATGCGTGTGTGCGAGATGCATTTTACAAGATTGGCAGGTGGCACTGATAATTGGTGTCCTGGTATGATGTATGTTTTTCAGTTTTAAATTGATGGTGCATGTGGGCACATGAGTTGAGTTGAGTTTCCTGACCTCGTTTTCAGGATAGAGATTACCTACTTTAGTTTATGCATTGTAAGGAGACAGTAGCTTTTAATTAGCAGTTAAGATTTGGCTAGTGTCAGTGTTGTGATCTTGCTCTTAAAATAGAATTCTTAGGACATTCTTTAACTTAACAGATGGCTGGATAGAGATGGGATAACTGTCTATGTGTGTGAGGTTCAGCTTTGAGATATCATGAGTAGCTTCCTGCTTAAGCTTGTCTGTCCTCAAAAAGACATTTTGTTTTTTGTTTTGTTTTCACATATCTCTACTAAAAGTAAAATGATTATGATTAATAATTACATTGTGAGTGCTATGAGACAGCAGTTGAACAATGTTGTACAAAGTTGTACAAAGCACATTGAAGAAGCACATTTATGGAGCCAAGATAAGAAACTTTGTAGGACAAGTATAGCAGAAATGTATATGGCACACCTTGAAACACTAATAAAATGCTTACAATATAGCGCATTAACTGTGGCTTAATTATTTAAAGATTCATTTTAATATAATGTTGAAAATGTACAGCCACACCTCCTGAATGGAGTCTCTGCCTCCGAATTTGTTTCACAGAAGCATCTGACCCTAATTTGTGGGCAATCTGATTAAAGCTGTAGGAATGAGTTTGGAAAAAGGATGTTTTTGACAAAATGGCAGAAAATTAAAAACAGGCTAAATTGAAACCATAAGAAATAGTATTTACATTGAACTCAGCATAAGCCGAGTTATAAAGTAATTTATCCAAATGACCAACTATTTTGAACCCAACATGAAATTTATCTTGGTAAATTCTTCACCTTGCAAAATTCATTAGCAAAATGAAAATGGGCAAAGAAGAGGAAATTGGAAGTTAAGCATATGAGAACCTGTGTTCCAGATTGAAACATCACAAAGTGAACAGCTGCGTATTTGTCAGTGTTGTGAATTTGCATGTTAAAGTTCAACCAACTTGAACCTGACACAAAAATTGCATGGTAAAATTCTTGAGTGAATGGATTGACATTGAAATGACTGCATTTCACCTACAGCATTTTACTGTTGAAAGGTAAATGTAAACATATATAAAATCTTTTTTTTTTTCCAATAAATCCATTAAATAAATTATTCAGTGACTTTCTCGCAAAGACAGCATCATGTAGTCACCTACTGGCATATAGATGTAAACTAAATAAAAATCAAGAGTCTCAGTGCTGTTGGACTAGCACTCTTGGATTGCTGCTTGTCGAATCAAATTTAAGACCTGGACATTTAACAAAATATATATTTAATTACAGGGAAGATTTGAAATTGAAATTTGATACTGTAAAAGCTTTTCACCAGTTTCAACTTAAAACCTTAAGTTCAGCAGTAAAATTAATCAAAATTACTTGTACTTTTAAGTTGATTTAGCTTAAAATTTTAGGCAGCTGCTAAACTTAAGTTTTAAGTTGAAACTGGTAAAAACGTTTTACATTCTTTTGAATGTTAAGACAGTAAGAAATTCAAAGTAAAGTGTATAATACTGTATATGCATTGGATCAGAGAACATATACTAGCGACTTACATCTGTAATGTCTTATCATTCAAAACAAGACACATAAATAAAGATTTTCTTCAGATTACTTTTTGATACACACAAAAATACACAAAAAACTGTCGCTATACACCCATTGTCGGTACATTGACCAAGCCCCATATGAGTGCCTAAGAGTATCTCTTGATAAAGGCAATCCCAGCCACCCATTTGTTTGTCTGAGGTTTTATCCAGAAAAATATTAGCCACACACACCAGCCTATGGGTGCTAATGATGTGCTATGTACCAAGTGTGCTAGAGGCAGTGGAGAGTATCTCTCTTATAGCTTATGAAGATAGAACACTGAGGATCAGTGTTTTGCAACACAAGATGAAGAAACTTCTTGTGCAGCTAAGTATTGTTCTTTTCCATGTACATTTTAATGTATAAAATGCTTAAATGCAGGTAGAGAAAAAAAAACAACAACAACAAAAAAACAACAACACTTTTTATTTCACAAGAGCCCTGCACTGAGTATTTTGTGTTATATTGTCTGCCCCTGCTGAAACAGCGTTAAGGATTAATCACCTATGTTCTAATCTTTCTTCTCTCAAACACCTATTCATGGATGCTCTTCATGCTCCCAGATTATTTCATTTCACTGGTCTGCCTCAGGCTAACATTCACATTATTCTGAATGCATTTGAAAAACCTCTTTTTCTCTACGTTTTAGCCATTTCTCCACACTAAGACAACGTTTTTGTGCTGTGAAAAGAGGTTTCTGCAAACGCTCCTTCAAATGGATAAGCTTGAAAATGTGGTCTTCCCGTTGTAATATGTAATGTGAAAACAGAGGTGTTAGAAAAGGATAATGCATGTTTAGTCATGGTGGCCCATATTTTACCAGTGTTGTGGAAGATAAATGTCATATTACATTCATTCATTCAAATAACCCACAGTGCATAGAATGAGATTACTTCAGAATTTTTATTTATTATTATTATTATTATTATTATTTTTAATTCTTGCAACTTTTTTTATCACCAGTTTTTTTTTAATACAAGAATTTTCATTGTGTTGCTTTGGTTAAAAGACAGTTTTATATAACTGAGCATTTTGTGGCTTGCACTATGACAAGGCCTAAAGATCTCTTTGAGGAATTGTAACACAAGACAACATACTAAAGGGGTCATTCAAGTTCCTGCTGAGGTCAGAAAGTCAAAACAGCTATAAGTCATATGGCACAAAGACTAAAGGAAATGAAAGTCAAATCCCACAAAATGACCATCATCTCTTTGATTTCCTGTCTGCGAGCCTAAACCTGAGGGGATAAAAGGTAAAAGAGTGAAAAATTAAGTCATGTCAAATATATTTGTATAGTACTTTTCACAATGCACATTGTTTTTAAAGCAGCTTTAAAGTCACATTGTTATGTCTATAATGTCTTAAAAGAATTGTTGGATAGTTGTACACACCCTCAGGCAATCCAAGATGTAGATGAGTTTGTTTCTTCATGGGAACAGATTTGGAAAAATGTAGCATTATATCACTTACTCACAATGGATCCTCAGCAGTGAAAACAACCATAATTTATTTAAAGTACATTTTTACATCGGTAGAGATAAATGAAATTAAATACATAATACATTTTGAAACAATTTTGTTTAAATAGTACTTTATAATGTTGATGTACAGAGCACATACTGATTAGCTTTACTGGCTGCAGAAAATATTGTATTTTTTTTTTTATTATTATTATTAGGTTTTATTAGTACATAACATAAAATGTGATGGGTGTTTTAAAAAGAAGTTTTTGTAACAATTTACAATGAGGTTCATTGGTTAACATGAACTAAGAATGAATTATACTTCTACGGCATTTATTAATCTTAGTTAATGTTAATTTCAGCATTTACTAATGCATTATTGCAATCACAATTTGTGTTTGTTAACTGTGAACTGTTGTTTGTTTGTTGCACTGTGAACTAAAATGAACAAACAATGAACGACTGTATTTTTTAACTAACATTAAAGATTTCAAAATATTGTAATAAATGTATTTTTAATTGTTTGTTCATGTTAGTTAAAACTTTAACTAATGTTAACAAATGACTCCTTATTATAAAGTGTTACCAAAATAGTAAGTAGGCTATAAATGAAAATTCTACTTTTATATTATAGTTTGCTTAGCTCTTTTGGTATATTTTTTGTGTTGTTAATTATTAGACTGGGACCTTAAATGAGATTTGATACTTAGGTACATAGGTTTTTGTTTCACAAAACATTAACTACTGCACTGGAGTTGTGTGGATTATTGTTATGTTTTTATCAGATGTTTGGTCTCTCACTTTGATGGCACCCATTTACTGCAGAGAATCCATTGAGTGAGCAAATGATGTAATGCTAAATTTCTCCCAACTCTTCTCCCATGGAAAAAAAAAAACCTCATCTACTGTACATCTTGGATATCATGAGGGTAAGTACTTTAAGCTAATTTTCATATTTGGGTGAACTGTTCCTTTAATATGTAAATATAATGTTTCACCAGAACTAAAACTTGATAATATAACTAAAATTTGATGACAAGTGTAAGCCTGAACTTAAACAGAGTATTCTCAGTTTAGCCACGTGGGAGTTTTCTGTAATAGGTAGATTTAGGGGATAGAATATACAGAAACTATTACACCTATGAAGTGTCGAAAACACCTGATATTAATGAGCAGAATCACCAAAGAAGAAAATCACAATTTTATGTCAATATTATAGTGGTCAGTGTTTGCTGTAGTTGGGCTCTTGACCTTTACATTTCTAAAGTTAGTTTTTGCTTAGCTGTTATAACTAAATTATAACAGACAAACAAGCAAAGACAAGAGATTAAAAAAAAACAAAACACATTGCTTTACCTGAGTCTCTAAGCTCATTTAGAACCGGACCTCTGAGTTTGATTTACAACACATTGTTGATTATAGACCCGTGATTCTTAAACACAACATTACCAGCATTTTTTAAAAGTTGTTTGATCAAAAAAGACTTTTAGTTAGACCAAGGATCCTCAAATCTGGACCTTGGGATCCACTTTCCTGCAGAGTTTAGCTCTAACCCTAATCAAACACACCTGAGCATGCTAATCATTGCCTTCACAATCATTAGAAAATCATAGGCAGTTGTGTTTTAGCAGGGTTTGTGATAAACTCTGCAAGTCATTGGACCTCCAAGGCCAGATTTAAGAAACCCTGAATTAGACAAACAAACATCTGGAATCAACCTATGCATCTCAACAATGGTGACAATCAAAAAAGCATGTTGCAATGTGTTGTGGGTGCCACCAATCAAAATTCATCTATGGCTCCCATGATGCATTGTGGCATGAATAAATTAAAAGCTGAATTGTCTTAGGCTTGTTTTCTAATGATTAGAGTTGAGAGAGATCTGTTTTCTGAATATGCTATTTGTCACCGTTGTTGAGATTTCCACAATGATTCTTGATGTATGTGTGTGCCTTAGAAAAAAAAAGCTTGTTTTGTTGTTTTAATTATCAGGACAACTTACAGGAAATCGCTTTATCTCATGAAAACTGTGGAATCACAGGTTGGTTAAAATCAGCAAGGTTAAACTGTGTAAGTTTAGGTTGCAAATGAGTTCAGTGGCTGATGTCAAATGATTGCTATTTAAAAACAAACCTAACACCACAATATCCTTTCTCTTTGCTTGTCTGGCTATTGCAGCTTAGTTATAACAGCAAAATAAAAGTTAACTTTAAAAAATGTAAGGATCAAGAGCTCAGCTAAAGCAAATACTGACCACTATAATGGTGACATAAAAATGGTGATTTTCGTCTTTGGTGATTTGCTCGTTAATATCAGGTGTCTTCGATAATTGTCAGTAATCACTTAATGAATCGCTTAATTATCTCATTAACTTTAACTCTGCTTCAGTGTTAATTTAACACTGGTTTTAACACACTAGAGTCTAGACTAGACTCTAGAGTGTGTTCTCACATGTTCTTCCAGTAGAGTTAATTTCACACTGGATTTTTTGCTGTGTAGCATTTACTGTAAATTACCATAAAAATACGGTAACTGTATGTATGTTTTATAGCACTGAACTTACAAAAACCAAGCAGCTGTGAATGAAGTACTTTAATGCAAAATCAAACAAACAAACAAACAAACAAACAAAAAAACAGTAGTAATATGCTTTACTGCAATGAACTTAAATTTTGCAGAGGTACTTTTCTGCAAAAAAATACGGTAGTAATTTATGTAAAATATGGTTTTACGGCACAGAGGTAAAGTACTGGCACCACAGCTGCCAGTTTTTTTTACTCTAAAAAATATTTTTGATTTTACAACATTAAACTAAAATTTATGTAAGAAAAACTTTAGATTTTGGGTTTCATGGCACTGTACTTTAGTTATTTTTTTTCCCGATACAATCGATACGATACATCTAAACTAAACTGTTTTTTTAATTATTAAAATATAAAAAAACTGTCATTACACTTTCTTAACATTATATTTGAAAGTCATGTGTTGTAAATATTTCATAATCCCTTTTTTGTTCACACTGCCAGAAATAAAATGTATGAAATTGTATTTTAGCTCTTTACTGGGGCAGTAACCCCAAAGGTGTACCTTCTCTACCCCTAAAAGCCAGGAAGCATACTAGTACCTACATGCATTAAGGGTATATAAGGTTCAAAAGTGTACCTTTGATGGTACCTGATGAAAAACAACCATGGTGTTACATAAATACTAAAATGTATAATAATAATAATAATAATAATAATAATAATAATAATAATTATTATTATTATTATTATTATTATTATTATTAGTAGTAGTAGTAGTAGTAATTATTGATACCATGGTTTTTGCTACAAATAGTATGGTTAAAATAATGTTTCTGTAACGTTTCTGTGTTAACCATAGTAAAAGGAAGCAAGCCAAATGAGAGAGAGAATGTTAATCATGGTAAATTTGTTGTTACTGCAGTTTTACTATAAATATGTGAAAATTTGTCATGTACACATATGCTGTTCAAAAGTTTGAGGTCAGTACGATTTTGTCTTTAACCCTGCTAAACAAGGCTACACTTATTTCAACAAAAATACAGTAAAAACAGCAATATTGGGAAATATAACAATTAAAATAACTATTTTCTATTTTAATATATTTTGAAAATTTTAATTTAAAAAGCATCTGTGATTAAAGCTGAATTTTCAGCATCATTACTCCAGTCCTCAGTGTCACATGATCCTTCAGAAATATTATTTGCTAGTCAAGAAACATCATATCTGGTTATTATCAATGTTAAAAACAGTTGTGCTACTTCTGATGCCCTATTTGAACAAGCACTATGTGCGAAGCGTCATACAGCGAACGCTATCTGTGATTGATTGGTTCTGTCTTTCAGCATTTGCGTGTTCTGATGAGCAGGAGAAATAGGTATATCCTACACAATAATTCCCTAATAGTCTATTGTTCCTCTTAGAGGCTTATTTTATGCACCGAATTTCTTGCAAAAATAAATAAAATTATTGTTTAAACATGCACCGTAGAATTGATATTTTTACGTGTTTTTACTTCAGAATCGATCCATCCATCCCTTAAAAACGTGTTCAGGTGATGTTGGTTTTACATAACTAACACATTACAATCTAAATATAGTCCTAGCGTTGTTTTTACAGGAATTGCTATTTAATTCTTATTTTGTAAATTACAGTAGTTTTGCTACGCTACATAGCTTGAATAATTAACGACTAAAAATTTATTTCAGCTGTCAGTTTGACAAACACAAACATCAAGACTCAGCATATGAATCTCGGCAATGGTAACAATCTACAAAATATTCAGATACAACTCTAAACATCACAAAACAAGCTACTAAAAAGTCACAACAAAAACAAGCAAGAATAAACACTGATAATAGGAAAAAAAGAAAATACTAAAGCAATTCAGTTGTATAGTTTGTTCATGCTGAAATGCATGCTAGGAGCCATGGGTTGTGATTGGTGGCTCCCATCATGCACTGCAACATGAAGCTTTTTTTTGTCCCCATTGTTGAGATTCATAAGCTAAATATTGTTTGTAAAGAAGATAAATGTCTAAAGAGATGTTTCTTGACCAACAAATAATAAGTCTCAATGGTATATTATTTATTACATTTTTTTAGCCCATAAATAAAGGCAAGACTCAGTGAATCAGACCATTGTTCAACATCTATGTCATTAACAAATAGTGAGTGTTGTCCAACTATTTTGTTTTCTGACACTCTAATCACAACCACTTGGAGAAAAAAATAAATAAAAAAAATAGTGGTAAAGAGTCAAAACCACAGCTAAAGCAAACAGTTGTCTCCTTAATGGTGACTTCACACTTCATTATTTTTAATAACACATCAACATCTAAACCTCTGTTAATTTTCAATGAGAACTGTTAACATCTGACATAAATAGACAAAATTTTTAGTAATGCATAAAGCTGGTAATGCTGTTTGTGAAGTTTATTCAGTAGTTCTTGTGTTTGTGCCCATCTCTTCTTGTTTTTCTATTCTTGAGGTTCCTCTGACATTCCCAGAATTTCCTGTTACACTTCACATTTGTTGTTGTATCATTAAATTATGTTTCTTCTTGGTTTTGATTATCAATTTTGGGGTTTAAGTTGGGGTTTATGTCATATCATATGTTATTTAATGAATGTTTATCACATTATTGTAGAGTCAAGTGTGCCACCATGATGGTGTTTTGTATTTGTGTTTATGCCCCTATGCACTTTCATCATCTTATTAGGTAGGTAGGTGGATTGCTTGTATTGTTGTGGGTATTTAGTGTTCTGTATTTATAATAATGTAGTCTTGAGGTTATGAACAGTCACACTATCAACACCTGACCAGCTCCAACCATTTATTCACAGTCTCTTGAGTTCTATTTGCTAATCAAGGACTTTATGTATAATCAGTTTCTCCACACTTTACTTCTGTGTGGTCTTGTGGTTTACACTAGTGTTGCAACCTACCTAGCTACCTACCTGTGATATTTATCTGCTTAGAGCCATCTTCAAACTATCCTGTTGTTCAGACACGGACTCTATTCACCCTGCAAAAGAGAAAGACTGATACACTTCAGTTAAATGCTGCTTTCATCATCTGAACCTTTGATACTTCCCTGATATCACTGCTTGTTTACCAGATCCTGCCAGTAAAGTTCCTGTACGTTTGGAAATCTCCTGTGTTGCCTCCTTCTGTTTTGCTAACTTGAACACACTAATTTGTTTTTAAGTATTAGAAACAGACAGCATGTGTTGCATTTAGCAGTGTTTCTAAGGTGAAAGAAGGCTGTCCTACAAATATTGTAAAACTAGTGCCAGCTTGTCCTGTACATGAACTTGAGCTGCACCCTCTTCTCAGATGTAGTAAGTAAACAACACAGATTTAACATACTTTTTCAGAGAAAAATGAGCCACTGGTTTCTATTACTAAATATCAATCCTGTATTATTCAGGATCATAAAAAAAGAACCTTAATATGGGAGAATGAAGTGTTCAGAATGCATCCACGTAGGTTAAATAAATCTTGCTGTAAGTCAACGGAAAAACAACAGCCCATCAAATCAGTGCCCTAGTATTTTGTAATTGACATATGTTTTGACTTTTTTCCACCCACCTCATTGGTTTGGAAAGTAGCTGAGGAAACCTGCAAATAGATGGTGACTATGTGCTAAGTTACAGCAGTTCGAACTGGACATAGAACATCAGATAAAGTAGAGCATTTTCCTTTAATATCAGATTTTATTAAATGTAACCATAGGAAATAATCTGTGTTATTCTGAAAATGTTTTTATTCACCTGATATTTTATTCATCTTCATGGATGTGTTCAGTATATAACTAATCACAGCAAGTATAAGGAAAATGTATCTCTCTTAAACTTGTAAACATTGTTATTGTGGCTTCTAAATGATTATTATTTGGGACTGGCCTGATAAACTATGGAGTTGGTTAGTGCTTAGACAATATTGAATCCGTAACAAACCAGCTACCATGTTTTACAAACAAACAAACAAACATAAACATGGTTTTCCAGCATGAAATCTGTTACTTAAAAAAAGGGAAAAACAGTCATGCATCATTATCAAAAAGAAATTAGGTTAAATATTGTTTCAGTATATGCCATTAGAACAAAAGCTTTTATCAGTATTTCATCATAATCCTACTAAACATCCTGTTTTAATGTTTCAATTTCCCACCATAAACACATTGTCAATCTAAGAGAATCTATATGTCAAATGTAAAATCAACAGAAAATTTAAATGAGTAATTTCAGCCTATCTTCTTATTCAGCACAGTCTACACAGGTCACCCACCTGTCTCTGCTGTCTGTAAACAAGCCTGCCTTGTTTTCCTGACTGTTCACAAATGGCTGTTTGTATGTCTTATCTTGCAATTACTATGTTACCTCAGTTCAACCCAACAGCATGTTGAAATTCAGCTGTTTTTCCTGCATGTTTTCACTGTTAAAAAGCCTCTTAGTGTGAATTGGCCCACTTGAAAAAGAAAGCAGGACAATGTGTTATAAAAGCATAATCATAAGCTGTTTGTTGGGTATTTTCAGTTTGAAAATAACTGATCTGTAGTGTCAGAGTGCACACACACATACAATCATACTGGTTTACAACGTTTTATGGGGACCTAATCCCATAGGAATAATTGTTTTTCACAAGTTCTGTTGTTACCAATAGAGTTCAATGGAACTTACCGCCATAGTTAGCTCACAATGCTTTTGGGGAACACACCCCAGGACGGTGGCAGTGTCTGCATGTATAAGTGAGGCTGACTGTCTAGTGCAGTCATAACAACCTGGAGCTGAACACATTCAGAACAGTGGAGATGATTGTGGACTTCCCACAGACCATATCCCTCTAGAACTGTTTAACGCCTCCCAAGGCCTCTCTTAGTGCAGTACTTCCACTGTTAAGTGTAATATCCTGCAAATTCACTTTTATTTATTTATAATTACATAGAGTATAACACTGTAAATATATACAGAAATACTTAAGATACTTTTATTTAAACTATTTCTAATTCTGACAGACTTAAACTGCCTTACACTTTTTGCATTGCGCTTTATTCTTTCATTGTATTATTATGATTTTTGTTGTATTTATGTGTATACTGGAAGCTTACAAAAATAAATACATTAATAAACATAAAAAAGTCAGATCACTGTTGTTCATAAGCATTACTCAGCAGAGTATGACCTTTTTTAGATTAGCTTTTTATGTTTATTACAATGTTATGTAATATATTGCTTTCTATCTACTGTTCTCTATCACTGAGAAACATGTGAGCAATGGCTGGTAGGTTGCAGTGAGTAGATGCAGGCATTATATCCACTACTGTGGCCTCTGCTGCAGCCTGGAGCTTTAGAGGTTTGTGCAGAAGCATTTGTGCAAATCTGTGCACCGACCTGATTTCAGTTATAGAGTGAGGGGTGGAGACTTGTCTGAGATGCAATGTGATTTATCTTCTAGTCATTGTAGTTCTATTTTATCATTCCTCCCACTCATGTGCACACCTGACTCATAAGAAAAAGCTCTGGAAAGATATGATCAGCAATGTAAAAATCTATAACCTGCATAAAAGACTATACAAAATGATACAATAAAAACTGTACTTGTTTGGTTAAAGATAAATTCCCCACTACACTGCAACTGTAATTGCAACAGCTAAAATAGGGATATTAATAGGGCATTGATGTTTCTCTTGCTGCTACAGCAGCTTTCACTGTTCTGGCAAGGCTTTCCACTAGATATTGGAACATGGCTGCAGGGATTTGCTTGCATTCAGACACAACAGCATCAGTAAGGTCAGGGACTGATGTACAGTGATGAAGTCTGGCTTATAGGCTGTGTTCCAATTCACCCAAAGCTGCTCAGCTGTATCATCAGTGCTATCAAAAGCCGCTGAGGGGGTGTGCATACTTTTGGGCATATAGTGCATTTTTACAAGGTTCTCATGTCATTTCCAGATTTTTCATTTCCGTATTTAATGTCATAATAAAAAAAATTAAACATAGACTAGATAATGGACTAGATTATTAAAGCAGTCTTTTAAAGCATCCTTAAAGATGACACAAATTATAAAAGCTGGTGACATTTTCCGTTCATTTTTACATAAACATTTAGAATCTGCAATTTGTTTGCATGAGGTACATCCACTGCAAAAGCGGAACCCAGAAGTGGGCCTCTCTGAACAGATGGACAGGTGATGACTTGCTGTCACATTTTCATGCCAACCAGATAAGGTCTGACTGGTTAGTGTGGTTTGCATCTGGCTAATCAATCATGTAACAATGTGATATAGCAGAGGGCACAGGAAGTGCTGATATGGGGTAAAGATGGACTGAGAGATTAGAAAATTTTTGATAATGAATCAGCTACCCTTATTTAATTCAAACTTCAAAACATTACAGCAGCTCTTTCATCCAGAGGATGGTTCCACAATACAAGCAACACTATGGTGCAGGTTTGTACTGTCAGCCATCTCATGGTTTAATGCAGAGGTCTCCAAACTCGGTCTTGAAGGGCCAGTGTTCTGCACAGTTTAACTCCAAGTTGCCCCCAGCTCCAACACAACTTGTATTCCAGGCAACACACCTGGAAGTTTCTAGTATGCCTATAAGACCTTGATTAACTGATTCAGGAGTGTTTAATTATGGTTGGAGCTAAACTCTGCAGGACACTGGCCTTCCAGGACTGAGTTTGGAGACCTCTGGTTTAAAAGATAACAACAAAGTGTTTTTCTTATCCATTTATTTATTGGGGTTTGGGTCGATAAAAAACAAAACAAAACATTTGATATAAATTGATTTTTATGTTGTTGTTTGTTTATTTTATATAACCAAAATATATTAAAATTATATAAAATGTATTTGTCACAAACAAAGAAGAACACAGACAGATATCTTCCAACACGTTTATTCACAGACATTGGGTAAACAAGTGAAGCAAGCAAGTTAGTGAAATTAACCACAAGACCTGACATTTGTGAAATTGCAGATGAGTGCTTATATAAGAGTCCTTGTTGAGCTACAGGTACAGATGACATTCAGGTAATTGTGAACGAGTGGGTGGAGCTGAAAAGTCTGGTGCAGAAGCTCCCGATGACTGAAGCAGATAACGACAAGGACGGCCTCCACCTGTGGCCCCCCTCCTTACCTGCTGTTTCTGCTGTCTGCAAAGCAGGTGCACACGCCGGACTAATGACTCACGGACATTCCTCAACACCACATTCCCTTCAGCTGTGAAGTTTAAACCCCAACTTAGAGCAAAATACATGGATAGGAAAACTGAAGTTGAAGGCCCACCGATCCTGATTTGAATTCAGTTTCTTAGCTTCAGAAAGGTATTCCAAGTTTATGAAATCTTTGATAACCTCAAAATGGTGTTTGGTTCCTTCCACACAATGCCTTCATTTCTCAAACTCAAACTCAATACAAAAGTTTGATCGCCAGGAATTCACGATTGCTGATGTCATAGTTATGCTCTTGCCGGGGACAGTTTCTTGGAATAAAAGGCACATTAATGGAGACAGAGAGGTTCACCCTGCCGGTGAAACAAGACAGCTCCTATCCCGGTGGTGGAAGCATCAACCTCTACTATGAAAGATAGATCCAGGTTGGGATGAGAGAGGGTAGGAGATGTGCAGAAGCCTTCTTTTAATTCTTTTCTAGGCTGACATAGCAGTGGGGTTCCAGAACAGAGACTTGGGCTTTGTTACAGAGAAGAGAGGTGAGTGGAGAAGTGATCTTGCTGAAATTTGAGATGAAACATCTATAGAAGTTGGCAAATCAAAGATCATTGACTTATGAGGGTTGTGGCCAATCTTTGTCTGCTTGGACCTTCCTCTGGCTCATTTGGATGCCGTGCTCAGAGACGACATAACTTAAAAGTGGATGAACCTCTGCACTTCTCAAGTTTCAGAAAGAGGTAGTCTTCTCAAAGTCTTTGAAGTGCCTGCATTATGTGATGGTGATGTTCAGCCATAAATGAGAATAAAGAGGATGTTGTCATTGTAGATGATGATCAATCAGTGGAGGATCTCCCGGAACACTTCATTCACGAAACCCTGGAATACGGAGGGTGAGTTGGCCAGCCCGTACAGCATAATGAAATATTCATAGTGGCTTGATGATTTAACGAAGCTAGTCTTCCGCTCATCACCCTCACTTATCCGGATGAGGTTGTATGCGGTCCAAAGGTCCTACTTGGAGAAGATGCGAGCTCCACGAGAGCTGCTGGGACCAGAAGAAGGGGATAACGGAACTTAACGGTCTGTTAATTAAGAGCATGATAGTTATTGCAGGGCCTCAAATCTCTGCCCTTCTTAGCCATGAAAAAAAGCATGAAATGGTAGGGGAAGTTGATGGACTGATAAACTTCTGTTTAAAAGCCTCCTCCATGGCCTTCTGCAGACAACTCTGGAGACATGAATCTCCAAAACACAAAATTTCCCCACTCTCCCAGCAAAGGAGGGTGAGTGTTGTTGCATTTAAGGGTCCCAGGATGATGTCAGTGGTTGAATCCTCCAACACCATAAAGGAAATCTGTTTTTGGTGTAAGAGTCTGATGTGGAGTGTCAGAGTGGGTGAGTGATATCGCACCAAACCACAGGCTTTCCTAGGATGGATTGGAGGTGAACCGGTAGCGAATGGAGTTTCCGTCTGATGTGTAAAGATTGCCTACATAATCAGACACTGATTATCTTCCCTGGTAAAGGTGGTAAAGTTGATCATGAACTGAGAGGGAACCAGCAGTTTGTCTGAAGACCTCACAGAAATGTTTAATAAAGGCCATTAGTGAGGATATAATTGGCCTGTTCGTGTCCCAAATTGATTGTGCACTGTAAAGCCTGATTGGACAGCAAAGAGATTACATATTACATTTTCATATGGGTATTTTCCAGAGTTTTATTTAGTTTTGTCCTAGTTAGGAAAAGAGGCTGAGGTTGTGTGGTCCTTCCCTGTTTACAGAAGATAATTCCACAACAGCATAATTGTGGGGTTTTAGTGGGAGGGAGAGAGACACAGAAGAAAACAGATATCAAGAAAATTTAAATGAGCATGTCAAGTAAACATTTGTCCCTTAATGCAGGTCGAAGACATCAGTATAGTATTTTCTAGACAGCCTTTTTTTATTTGTTTTTGGTCATGGTCATGGTGATTCCAACCCCAGGCCTCTATGACTTCTGTGAAGCATTGTCAGTGTTGGGGGTAACATATTACAAGTAACGCAAGTTACATAATCAGATTACTTTTTTTTCAAGTAACTAGTAAAGTAACGCATTACTTTTTAATTCACAAGAAAACACCTGAGTTACTTTTTCAAAAATTTGTATTTACTTTTCCTTTAGCCTTAGGCTTATTTATTTCACTTTTAGGTGTGAAAGGACTTTTACATTTGCTAAAAATCTAACTTTTTATATTAAAAACAAACATCAGTGCAAACATCAAGCAAGCCCTGCCCAGATTTAAAAAGTAATGCAAAGGTAACGTAACACATTACTTTACATAAAAAAGAAACTAAGTAACATAATTGGTTACTATTTTAGAGAGTAAGGCAATATTGCAATGCATTACTTTTAAAAGTAACTTTCCCCAACATTGAGCATTGTAGACTGTGGTTTAGTGATGCAGAAGTCATTTGGTGTGCAGTTCAGTGAGTAATCCTATGAAGATTAAAACAGCAATAGCCTCACAGACAACAGCTGGGAATATGTACGTATGCATGTGTGTGGATAAAAGTGAGAGAGGAACATTAGTGATTTTGTGATATCAGCTGACCTAAAGTTTCCCTGACAACAGAGCATTGTCCATGCACTAACCCACCTCTAAACCCTCAGAGCACACACACACACACACACACACACACACACACACACACACACACACACACTGTTCGGTTCCATTTGAATATGGACTCCTCACCGCAAATGCTGACGTCACTTGTTTACCATTTCCCAGCTCAGCACACTCTCTCTAGTTCGGTTCACTTAATCACACTTTTCTCTACCTCTTGTGAACACACATACATCCATCTAACTGCACGATCACATACATGCAGTGTTATGTAATGAACCGTTTCGTATTGCCTTATTGTCATGCATGCACTTCTGCTTGATGAGATATGAAGTGTCAAGCCATTGGTAGTGTTCTGAAGAATGGTGATAAGACAGGCACTGTCCCTTCAATGGTTTCTCTTCTGCAGGACTGATGTAAACAAGTCAGGGCTATGACACAGTTCCAGCAGTGCAGTTGCAGCTCACATGGAAAGTACTCCCCTCTAGTGGTGAATATATAAATTCCAAACGTAAAATTCCACACTGCTGGCCTGTTGACAAATTCACATTCTGCCTAACTCAGCTCTTCTATTCCAGTGCTTCAGGTCATGGGTTCATGTTTGCATTATGATTGGATTATTTTGAGGGCACAGGCTTTTTCCCCGATGTATTTTCCCAGAGCAAAAAAGGATTCCTAAAAAAATACGGAGTGCATAAACATTGTGCCTGTACAGTCAAGACCATGAGCAAATTCTTTCTTTTTGATTTTTCTTTTTAGTAAAAGTACCTATGTATGCCTGCAAGACCTATAAGCCATTCTTTGCAATCATTCAAAGATAGTTGAATGGAATTGAATATATAATAAAAAAAAAAAATAAATAAAAAAAAACATTTTATTTTAATTCTACTTCCTTGGTTTCAGCTTGCAATTCTTCATCCTGTTTTTTTTTTTTTTACCTCATTGTAAATTTAATTCAAATTTAAGAACTATAAAATAAAATAAAATAAAATAAAATAAAATAAAATAAAATAAAATAAAATAATAAAATAAAATAATGAACACTGAAAATCTCCTGTAAACATACTGAAGAAACAAAAGCTTTTATCATGCAACAATATAATGGAGCAAACTACTTAACCATTTATTGAATACAGATGTGTGTGTTTACTACGTTTCTATTATGATTTTTTTCATACTTTTTAACCTCCTTATAGGTGTCAAAATCACTGTTTTCTCCAAAATCACTGTACTTCAACAATGAAAATACAGTTTAAAAATATGACTTATCTGGTAACTATTAATGTACCTGAATTAAGCACTAGTAAAAGAATTAAAATACATTATAGTATTTAATGTGAGACCACTATCAATATCAAAATATCAATAACAAAATATAGCTGCTGCACAGTATTAGTAGACATAGTGTCATTTCCACCACAACACTGAAATGTCCCTTTAAAAAGTTTGTGTGAAAGATTGTTTAAGTGATTTCTATGGAAATATTTAGTGGCATCAGAGCACATGTTGGACATGGAGGGATTTTAAATTTCCATCAACAACAAATGAGGAAAAATCAAGGTAAATATCACTTGATCAGTTAATATATTTATTCTACGTCATTTCCAAACATACTGTACCTTCAAGGGTGTTTTTAAAAAGTTTTTTGCATACATGAAAAGCTAAGTATTAATTCAAAACTAATCAGTGAAGCCATCTTCCATTTGTTCACAAAAAAACTACAGAAATGTCATTTCCACAGAGGGCAGTGTGGTGGAAATGACATGTATGGTTACAAAGTACATTGGAATTTTAAAATTTCACCCTCATTTACTGTAATAAATCGAATTTATACTAGATACAAAAAAAAAAAAGTTCCTACCTTTTTGACAAAAATGTTCTCATTGAAACCCATTAAAACTGCGATTTTTAATCCTAGGGCCATTTAACTATAAAATGATGCAATATTTGTTAATAGGCTTTTATTCTGTTGACAAGGCTTCAAAATTAAATTTTGACAACATTTTACACTTTAGTTTGGCATATAAAGCAAACTACTTGCTTTATTCCTGTTTTCTGCAAAACAAAAAGGGTCTTCTTTACAATTAGACCACACTTAAGTCTGTACTTCCAATATTCACATTTTTATGACAGTTTTTTTGAAATGGACATTTTTGTCCTCTATGAACCTCGGTGTAACTTTTTTTTTAATTGATGCACAAGGGTTAATGACTTTGTGAATTGAGTTTAATGAGTAAATTAGTTTAAGAATTGTTCTAATAAATATCTCTACTGTTTCCCCACAGTCGTGTTAATGTATTGTCATTTCCACAACACCCTGTCATTTCCATCACCACACACATTTTTTAAAAATATTAAAGAAGTCCTCATCACACATTCAAAATGTATCCACAGTTGATGAGATCATGCTCTTTAAAAAAAAAAAAAAAAAAAAAGAAAAAAGTTATTTATTATCTAATTATTAGTTAATTTATCTAATTGACAAATGTATAATTATTGTACATTGTGGAAAAAGTGGTAAAACTAGTTACAAAAATTATCTTAAACAAATTCTTGAGTGGCATAAGTTATTCTGTTTTTAAATAACAGCTGTATATTGAGATGTGGTGGAAATTACATGTGTTCACTGCAGGTCGGAATTTTTTTTTTAAATATTAACAATTTCTCTTGTACTCTAAATTTGTCCTCTTACAGACCTTAAAACTAGACAAATTATTTAAACGTATGAGACTGTGTTACATGACTTTTGATCAAGTTTTTTTAATTCAACTTCACAAGGCTAAAAGTGCCCCTAGTTGAAGAAACACCCTTATACAGGATGTGCTATGTGTGTGGGACACACGTGTGTAAATAAACTAAAAGCAACCACGGAGTGTCTCTGTGTCTTCTACCACGGATTCAAATCGACAGTTTAACAGCTAAGCACAAGCCTCTGTTACTAATTCAAAAACGTCACTTTAGAACTAGTAACCTCGAGTTACAACAAGGAAGCTGCTTCAGTGAAAGCTTGTATTGTAAGCTTGTATTGTATTACTGTATTAAAAGCTTACTGTATTATGTATAGAGTATTATGAGAGAGAGATTGACTATATATATATTTTCATTTCTCAATCAAACTGCAGTTGGGTTACTTTGATATAAAGTAAAAATAACAAAAAATACAGCTTACTAACACAATAAAACATAATAATGATAACATAATAAAAAAAAGTGAATTTTGAAAAATTGAGATTTGAAAATCTGTTTTTGCAAAAAAAAAAAAAAAAAAAAAAAAAAGAAAAAAAAAAAACTTAAATGGTGACTAACACAGATGGTGATAGTTAATGTGGATATATGTTATCCACTGTATTGATATTCTGTTGTTTTTGAACCAGACAGCATAAAGAAATTGTTATAAATAAAATTTGTGTATTGTCACCTCAGGGGTCAAATACAGAGTTTAGCTTCTGTCTTTGTTTTATAAAAATGAAATCAGATCTTAAAAAAAGAGTGAGTGCAGCTTTAATCCAGTTGAAGGACACATTATGCCACTGACCTGAGCAGTGGATGTAAATCCTAAGAGCCTGGACTGGTCATAACTTATTTAACTTATGTCAAAATCTGTGGGGAGGGGGGTTTAACTTAATTCGCTACTGATACTCTTTCGCTGATGTCCAACTCACACTGACAGGGGAATATCCAATCTGGCTGCTTACATAGCAGATACAATTGCATGTATCCTGTTGATATCAGATTTATTTCCACATATGAATAAGGCCTGAAACCAGTCTTAGAATACTGGCGTTCATGTGCTCAAGCTATACTTTATCTAACTTGGTAAGAGCAAGAACAAATGTTAAAATTCAATAAAAAAATAATAATATGTAGTTAAGATTTATGTTCAGTATGCGAATGAGTATGTTTTTAGGTTAGAATGAAATTAATTTTTTTGCTCCTGGAGGAAAATTAATTAGTCATGTACACTAAAAGGCTCTTCAGGCTTCAAGCCCATATGCAAATGTAATAGATGTACATATATAAAATTTTCTCATAAGAATTATTTTGTCATATGAAGTAAAACATTTATGAAACCTATTCGAAGTTGGAATGGTTTCATGTATTAGCATATATTTTAGCTTTATATTTAGCAATATATGTGTTTATGCGTGTCGTACATTTTTTGACATATATAACAGTTGATATCAACATGTATTGTCAGGTTTTAGGATGATGTCCGACTCACATTGACAGAGGAATATCTGATTTGGCTGCTTACATGGCAGATGCAAATGCGTGTATCTTATTCATATCAGATTTATTTCCACATATGAACAAGACCTGGATCCAGTCTGAGAATATCGGAGTTCATGTGCTTTTTTTCCTGCTTACACATTTGTGGGTCATATCCGATCTGTACCACATGGGAGCAAAAAAAAAAAAAAAAAACTGAATTGGGTCATATGATCCATGTAATGTAATTGTGGCCTGGTTGTCCCCTGTGCCTGAGACAGAAGATCTCTCCTGGTCAAAATCTTCCAAGGAATACCCTTCAGGAGAGAAGCTAAGTCTGCAAAGCAAACTTGAGCTACTCAAATGGAGCTATTAATTAGTAGCAGGCATACTCTGTCCTGACAAACCCTTGCTTGACCTCCCAGAACCAGAATGATTGGGGAAAAGGTGTACAGCCATGCCTATACCCTGGGATCCAGTGCCAATAGAAGTGGATGTGTGAGGAAGAACCAGATTGGAAAAAGCAAAGCAAACCAAAGCAAACCTCAGGAGCCTGCATATGGGCAATATCATGTGAAAGTATGTATCCTTCAGATCTATTATGACAAACCAATCCATTAAGCTTCAGTGCCAACAATTGAACATGTACATGAACATTTTTGTGTGGGGTCCCCAGGGCTCCATTTTGTAGCCTATTTTATTTTCTTTATTTATTCTTCCTCTAGGATCCATCTTCAGGAAGTATAATATTTTGTTTCATTGCTATGCCGACGATACACAATTATATCTGACATTGAAACAAGAACATTCAAATTTTATAGTGCCACTCTTGTGTTGCCTTGAGGAAATGAAAGCCTGGACGTCAGTACATTTTTTTAAATGTAATGAGCACAAGACGAAAGTTATATTGTTTACTCCAGGGGGTGCCTGTGGGTCTCCTGACCTGGATTTAGGTGTTTTAAAACCATTTGTGAAGCCCTCTGGAAAAAACTTGGGTGTCCTAATGGGTAATGATTTTAAACTGGATAAACAGATTAATTTGTTAATAAATCTAGTTTTTTTTTTTTTTCAGCTGAGGCAACTTTCTAAGATTAAATATTTTTTTGTCTTTCAAAGATTTTAAAAGAATTATACACATTTTTATTTTATCCCGTATTGACTACTTTAACAGACTTTATGTAGGCATTAGTCAGGCCTCCTTCAACAGACTGCAGATGGTTCAGAATGCTGCAGCTCATTTACTAATGGGAACACGAAAGCGGGAGCATATTACTGCCATTTTGGCCTCTCTTCATTGGCATCCTGTTAGTTTTAGAGTGGGTTTTAAGATTCTAATCTTAGTTTTTAAATCATTAAATGGCCTGGTACCGACATACCTTTCAGACTTAATACAGCCATGCTCCATCGAGAGGACTTAGGTCTGCTGACTACTCATTGCTAGTTGTCCCCCATGTAAAGCTGGAGAGCAGGGGTGACCATGCGTTTGTAGTGGCAGGTAATCTACCGTTACATATTGGAAAGGCCCAAACGCTTACTGTTTTTAAGTCTTGCTTGAAAACCAACTTAATGGCGTTTAACACTTTGTGAGAGCTGCTATTTTATTTTATTTAATTTCATTTTTCATTTTATGTTATTCTATAATATTTCATAATATGTTTTAGGGTACTTTGTTATTCTATTTGTGATACTATTTTATTCATGCTTGTACAGCACTTTGGTGAACACTAGCATTTCTAAAAAAGTTCTAAAAAAGTGCTTTATAAATAAACTTTGACTTTGACTTGATGTATGTCCTTAGAGTTCGGTTTAAGTGTCGAAAATTCAGAACTGAACAACAAAAAATTGTAAATAAAAGGTAAATAAAAGCACATAGTCTAACTTAAATTCATATCTAATCTAATTTCATGTAAGCCACATACATACTGTGTGGAAAAATAGTGTAAAATTAAAGACAACATTTTGTTTACAAAAAAAAAGTGGTATTTGTAAATGATAATATGTAAATGTTTTTTTTAAAACCCGTTGTAACCCTTGGATCTTTATGTACTGTAGGTGGCGGTAAAGTTGTTTGTGAGTGTCCATTAAACCAGGAAAGAAGTAGCTGCTGCCTTGTGTTACGTTAAAAAACTTCCTGACAGTAGCTGTAGTTGAAATTCATAAGATTCGCTGCATTGAGAAAATAACATAGCATGAACTATAAGCTATTTAAATCACATTATACTCGGATAAAAACGGAAACAGTTTATCAAACATATTGATAAACATCCTGTAAATAACACAGAAGTTAACTTGAACTGATTCCGTTTCAGAAGTTCAATAAGCCTTGGTTTACAGGTAAACATTTTGTTATGTTGTCTACAGTGTAAATATTGTTTACACTATTGTTGTTGGCAAAACAGTGCTTTTGAATGCTTGCAAAACCTCAAAACGCAATCGTTTGCGTTTACTATTACACCACTTTTACTGATAGAAATATAATTTTGTGTTGCAGTACAATATGGATTTTGTTTTTAGGTTAGAATGACATAATAGTCTATATTTCTGCTCCTGGAGAAAAAGATAATTTGTCGTGTACACTCTTTTCATATGCTTAAAGCCCATACGCAATAAAACATGTTCATATATTGCATTTTCGTATATGAAATATTTATATCATATGAAGCAACATATGATATATATATATGAAACCTATTAGAAACTTGAACGGTTTCTTATATTAACATATTTTAGCCATATATTTAGCAATATATGTGTTTATGTAATACTTTTTTGGACGTATAACGTGATGAATGAACATGTATTGACAAGTTTTAGGATGAATATACATGTGCATGACATTAAGGCTATCTAAAAGATAGAAATTTATTTAAAAACATGTAATACAAAAACATATAAACATATTTACATATTTACACAGATTTTATGTGTAGGCCTATATATTGTTTTGATAAGACTGCAGTGTTCCATATAAATAAAATATATATTGTTGACATACTGTATATGGCTGCTACAATACCATATAAAAATAATAAAATAGATTTTATTAACACATGTACATGTATATTAACACACACACACACACACACACACACACACACACACACACACACACATATATATATATATATAGAAAGATAGATAGATAGATAGATAGATAGATAGATAGATAGATAGATGGAAATTTAATATATCTATATCTATCTATCTATGAGGAATTATTTACTAGTTCAAGTAAAAAGCACATGAATCTCAATTTTTTTCTGCTATGCTTTTTCCCTCAAAGCTGTCCTCTGCAATGATGGAAGGTGCCTCAAAAAGTGATGCCACACCACAGACGTCTGTTGCTGCCCAAGTTCCATTCATTGACCTCTGCACAGTCCTGGAGAACATCCAAAAAACCAAACTCCGACCAGACAAAAGCAAAATTCTAAAGGATTTTATCGACTCTTGGAGGAACTTCCATGCAGCACTTCACAAGGACAATTCCAATGCCACAGATTCATTTTACGCAGCCATGCGTCTTATTGTGCCTCAGTTTGAGCGAGAGCGAATGGCTTACGGTATAAAAGAAAACATGCTTGCCAAACTGTATATTGAAGTTTTAGGCCTACCTAAAAATGGAACTGAGGCAAACAAACTTCTAAATTACAGAGCTCCAACCACATCTCAAGGAGAAGCAGGTGACTTTGCCCTCACAGCCTACTTCGTCCTGAAAAAAAGGTGTACAAGTCAGGGGAATTTAACCATTAAAGAAGTCAATGACTTTTTGGATACCGTAGCCATCAACAATGCCAGCAAACAGAAGGATCAAGTGAAGAAAAGCCTTTTGCATCTGATAACCCAGAGTTCAGCTTTGGAACAGAAGTGGCTCATTAGAATGCTCCTCAAAGACATGAAACTTGGCATTAGCAAGGAGACAGTACTTCAGGTTTTCCATCCAGATGCACCAGAACTCTACAATGTCACCACAGATCTGAATAAAGTCTGCACAAAACTTCATGATCCATCTGTGTCCCTTAGTGAGGTCTCCATTGATCTGTTTTCTGCTTTTAAACCAATGCTGGCCGCTGTAGCCAACATCAGACAGATAGAAAAGCAAATGGGCAATCGGCTATTCTATATTGAGACAAAGCTTGATGGTGAACGCATTCAGCTGCACAAAGCTGGAGATGTTTACAAGTACTATACTAGGAACTCTTATGAGTACACGCAACAGTTTGGGGCCTCTCCACTAGAGGGCTCCCTCACACCATACATTCATAACGTTTTCAAACCACATGTGGTAAACTGCATACTGGATGGAGAGATGATGGCTTATAACCCTACAACTGAGACCTTCATGCAGAAGGGCAGTAAGTTTGATATTAAAAGGCTGATGGATGACTCTGATTTGCAAACCTGCTTTTGTGTATTTGATGTCTTGTTAGTAAACAATCAGAAGTTTGCAAATGAACCTCTGAAGAAACGCTACGAGATTCTTGAGACTGTCTTCACGCCGATCAAAGGGCGTATCCAGGTGGTCACAAAAGCTGAAGGCAAAACCATGCAAGAAGTGGTGAATTCTCTCAATGAGGCCATTGACAATCTGGATGAGGGGATTATGGTTAAGGATCCCATGTCCATCTATAAACCAGATAAACGTGGTGAAGGATGGTTAAAAATTAAGCCAGAATATGTGGATGGTCTGATGGATGAACTTGATTTGCTGATAGTGGGAGGCTACTGGGGTAAAGGAAGGAGAAGCGGGATGCTCTCTCATTTTTTGTGTGCTGTAGCAGAGGTGCCGAGCCCAGGGGAGAAGCCCACAGTGTTCCACACTTTCTGCCGCATTGGATCAGGCTACACTATGAAAGAACTGTACGACCTTGGTCTGAAGTTGGCCGAACATTGGAAAGTTTACAACAAAAATAATCCTCCAGCTGCCATCTTGTGTGGAACAGAAAAACCAGAGGTGTACATAGAACCACGCAACTCAGTGATCTTACAAGTCAAAGCGGCAGAGATAGTCTCTAGTGATATGTATAAAACCAACTGCACATTACGTTTCCCCAGAATCGAAAGAATCAGAGAAGACAAAGAGTGGCATCAGTGCATGACCTTGGCTGAACTGAGCCAGTTCCGCTCCAGAGCTTCTGGAAAGCTGGCATCCAGACATCTACATATCCAAGAGGACCAGCCTGAAAAGAAGAAGCAAAAGTTTGCAGCCAAGCCCAAGAAGACAATCGGAGTCATTGACCACTTCAAATCTCAGGATTTATCAGCAGTCACCAAAGAGACGGATATGTTTGAAGATGTTGAGTTCTGTGTGATAAATGGCAGTGATGAACATTCCAAGGCAGAGCTTGAGAAAGTTGTGGCCCGCTGTGGAGGAATTGTTGTGCAGAACCCTGGCAAGGACACGTACTGTGTGATTGCAGCTGTGCAGAACATGAGAGTAAAGAACCTCATCTCCTCAGACCAGCATGATGTGGTGTGGGCTACTTGGCTGCTGGAGTGTCTGGAAAATAAGCAGGTTATACCATGGCAACCACGTCACATGATCCACATGTCACCTTCCACAAGGGACCACTTTGCTAAAGAGTATGATCAGTATGGAGACAGTTATTACGTTGACACTGATGAACAACAGCTGAGGGAAGTCTTTGAAAGAATTTGCCACACAGAAGCTGATTGTTCTTCTGTGGCACAGATAGAAGCAGAGAATGCCTGGGAGGACTTGCCCACTAGCATTTTCAGGCCTTACACTGCATACTTTGACCGGTGTGCTGATTTAGGAGATCCAAAATCCATCATCCGGGGTACAAGTTTGGACACACGTGCCTTAGAATTCAGATTCCATGGTGGTAGAGTTGTGGAGAAACTGAAGGAAGGAATCTCGCATGTCATTGTAGAAAGTGAGAGAAGAGCCCTGGACTTAAAGACTCTGAGGCGACTTTATACTAAGAAGTTCAAAATTGTTCGAGAAACTTGGGTGACCGATTCCATCAAAGCAGGCCATGTAGTGGATGAGATTGGCTACCTGATATAACAATGAAAGCTGCTACTCAAAATGTTGAAATGCTGAAAGACTGTGATATTTTAAAACTAGCTGCCATAGACTACACTGGATAACCATTACTGTTGCATTACAGGTAGCCATTTAAAAATGTATATAATGATGGGACTGGAAGGATTACAGTTTAATTATGAGGAGAACTTTGCTATTACCAAAAGAGTGTGATTTACTGTTGAAAATGTATAAGTACCTTTTAAAGTTTGTCATATGTCTCTGATTTAAAGCACTGAGAACATTTTTACAGGTGGAAAAAAAAAAAAACATTATTTTTCTTGCGCTGTATTTTGTTCTAAATAAAAAAAGTCAAAATCACATAATGTACTGTATTAAATGGGGTGGTTATAACCTAATGGTTAAAAATCTTAGCCTTTAAATGTCACCCTATAAATTAGATTGATGTTACTGTACTATTAGTTACTTAAGATGGAAATTATATGCAAAATAACGTGTAATTAAATTTGATTCTTAAAGAAGCATTCAGAATTTTAATTGAAGCTGTCAAAAGTGTTTTTCTTGTACATTAACTTGACTCATTACAGTCAGACAAATTGAGCTTCTGACAAGCTTGAAGTTCCATTTGAACAGCTTGTCAAGCACACTGAATTTATTGTGTGAGAGCTGTAGCTTTCTAATTGTTTGGAATGGGAGTTACTGTAATGCTTCCAGAGATCTAATTTCCAGAGCGCTAATAGAATGATTAAGGCTTCACACACAAACAAAAGTCAGATGTGTGCCTAGGTATTGTAAAGAGTTTGAGTAATATGGATATTACACTAGGTAATTGGTGTGAGTTTGTGAAGGTGTGTGAGTGACAAATCCATCCCTCATTGAAAATGAAAGCATAATGTGCTTGTACTGAGTTATGAGTTGTGAAATCTACATTTAGTGTGAGAATGTGCTTTGGTTTGGAAATTTATGCTGCAGAGCCATTTTAATGACAAAAATGCTCCTAACACTATATTGCAAAATGGAGGGGAATTGTTTACTGTTCCACAGACGGGTAAAACTTTTGTAACATTGTTTTGTGTGTGTGCAGAATCTGCACACACACAAAATGTTTATTATTTTACCAAAATAAGAGGGATCATACAAAATGCGTGTTATCTTTATTTAGTACTGACCTGCATGTGATGTTTCACATAAAATACATTTATATATGGTCCACAAGATAAAATAATAGTTGAATTTATAAAAATGACCCTGTTCAAAAGTTTACATACACTTGTTTTTTAATGCTGTGTTGTTACCTGAATCCACAGCTGTTTTTTTAGTGATAGTTGTTCATGAGTCCCTTGTTTGTCCTGAACAGTTCAACTGCCCACTGTTCTTCAAAAAAATCCTTTAGGTCTGACAAATTCTTTGTTTTTTTTCAGCATTTTTGTGTATTTGAACCTTTTCCAAAAATGGCTATATGATTTTGAGATCCAACTTTTCACACTGAGGAGAAGTAAGGGACTCATATGCAGCTATTACAGAAGGTTCAATCGCTTACTGATGCTTCTGAAGAAAACACAATGCAATAAAAGCTTGGGGGTGAAACATTTTGAATTTGAAGTATGCTTTGGGTCGTTATCATGCTGGAAGGCAAAATGTTGACCCAAACCAAGTTTTCCTGCAGACTGTCTGAGGTTGTCTTTCAAAATCTTCTTATAGTCTTCCTTTTTCATGTTTTCTTCAACCCTGACGAGATTCCCAGTTCCAAACGCACTGAAACATCTTCACAGCATTATACTCCCACTGCCATGTTTCATTGTGGGAACGGTGTTCTTGGGGTTGAATGCCTCTCCCTTCTTTCTCCAAACATAGGCAACATCTCTATGGCCAAAAAGCTCTAGTTTTGTCTCATCTGACCAAAGGACACGTTTCCAGTATGCATCACATTCCCCCAGGTTGTCCTTAGCAAACTTCATTCTAGCTTGGAGGTGTCTCTTCTTCATATGTGGAGTCTTTCTTGGTCGGCAATCTCGCAGTTCATTCCTGTGAAGGGCTCTAGTGACTGTCTTCATTGAGACATCAATTCCAGACTTGGCTAGGTCATTCACTAGTGTCTTGGCAGTTGTCCTTGGGACTTTAGAAACCTCTCTCACTAGTTTTCTTTCCAAAGTTTTTGAAATCTTTCACTTCCTGCCTCTGCCCGTCTTGTTCTCCACTGTGTCCACTTTAAACTTCTTCATAATGCATCTCACTGTAGTTCTTCTTGAAAACGCTTTGATAAACGTGTGCATCTTTATAAGCATTAACAATTCTTTCTCTCAAGTCCAAACTAATTTATTTTGTCTTTGCCATGATGACAGTGCATATTATCTTTTGCAAGATAGTAATCCTCAGCTTAAAGAGCAATTTAAAGGCTTAACTAGGTTAATTAGGTTAATCAGGCAAATTAGGTTAATTTGGAAAGTCATCGGACAACAGTGTTTTTTTCTATAACTATTCAAACTAATAATTTCTTAAGGGGG
This sequence comes from Cirrhinus molitorella, assembly GCA_033026305.1. Taxonomy (NCBI): domain Eukaryota; kingdom Metazoa; phylum Chordata; class Actinopteri; order Cypriniformes; family Cyprinidae; genus Cirrhinus; species Cirrhinus molitorella. Next base: position 22,468,693 of record CM065120.1, read on the forward strand.
CTAATAATATTGACCTTAGCAGTTTTTTATTTATTTATTTTTTTAATTCTTTTATTTAAGCAACTATAAGAAATCAGACTTTCTCTAGAAGAAAAAAATAATAGGAAATAACGTGAAAAAATTCTCTTGCTCTGTTAAACATCACTTGGGGAAAAAAAATAAATAAAAAATTCACAGGGGGGCTAAAAATTTTGTCTTCAACTGTATTGCAAGGGTTAGTAGACAGTTCTCACTTTGGGTAAACTATGGTATTGTGCTACACTTTCAAAGTGGGTTGTTTCATACATTTATTTCATTTTTTAACATTAATTTTGAAAAAAAAAAAAAAAAAAATCCCAGTACTTTAATGGCATGCTCAGGTTTTAAATGAAGGGACATTACCTTTTCAATTATGATACATCATCACACACTGGCAGAGTGTGGGATTTCAAATAAAGACAAAGTCTGAAAAGAAGACCCTGGGCGAAAATTGATTTTGTGCAACTTCTTTATTGTCTCTTTGTGTTTTGTCTTTCATGTACATATATCCTTTGAGTGTGAAATCATCCTGCCATGCTGATCTAGGGAGAGTGAAGAAAAAAACTTGTTACAGGTTTTGGACAAGAAAAGCAAGGACATTGGAAGGCAATATGAATCTGACAGAAGATGTGTCCCAGAATGCCTGCGCCCACTGTCGAAAGCTTCCTGTATCGAAAAGGGCAGGGAATTATCATGGGTTTATATCAGCCTGCAGTAGCTTTGTATTGATAGACATTGGTCACTGATATTGTTTAGGATATAGGCTTTGCGGTATTATTTTATTGAAAATTGAATTGAATTGAAATTGAAAGGGTTTTGGTTAATTAGCCTTAGGCCTAATTTGTGTTTTAATGTTATGTTGTCCATATTCAGTTCTTTAAGAGGAAATCATATCATGTTTTCTTACTGATGGACAATCTTGTTGAGCAGTTAAGTCTTTTAGCAGCAGGAATTGGATGTTTATACCAGGTAAGAGAGAATCCATTACCCTGGGGCTTCCTGGAAATAAATCATGTGAAATGGTTGCATGTATTTGAAAAAAAAAAAAATAAAAAATCCCTCACCCCATCCCACTGAGAGCAAGAAAACTTTGCTTAAAAAAGGTGAATTTGCCTTGCAAATGAGTGTGCCTTCCCTCTGGTGACATGTTAGTTCAGAGCCACTGGTCCAGGATGTTTAAGGAAGATCCTGTCAAAAGCAATTTGTCTTTAGTTATATAAAGTGGACAGTTTTTGTCATGAGTCAATGCTGCTTGTCATATATGTATAGTGACAAAACACTTGAACGAACAGAAATGATGATGATAAATTATTGTTGTTGGTATAATGATGACTTCATATAGTGAGTAAGGAAACAGAACAGGTAACAAGTATAATATAGCAAGAAAGCATAACATTACATTCTTATACATGAGTCATACTGTATAATTTGAGAGCCTGGTGAATTATAGCCTTGCTTAGTGTGTTTGCTCAGCTTGAATACTATTGTCGTTTTAATGTCATGATCTCAGCACACATACGCACACCCGCTGTGGTATGAATGGAGTTTGCAGGTCTCAGATCCCCAGCCTAACATCCTTTAAATGAGTGTGATAGTACTCATATTCAGATAAGGCATTCAGTCAGAGTATTTTTCTCTGTCTGTTTCCTGTCTCAGGAGAAGGGAGGATAAATCCACATACTGAGGGATTATATGTTGTCTTTGACCTGTTTCTGAATGTTCGCTTTGAAGTGATGAAACATTTTGAAAAGGGTTGTGGAGAGGAGAGAGAATTTACCTTGCACCTCTGTAAGGGCATGTTTTGATCTAAATGGCTTCATACGGAATCCTTGTTCAGTATGTTCTGTATCGCTTAGAGGCAGAGTGGTGTCCTTTTTTCCCTCTTTATCCTAAAGATCTCTGTCTAAGTAGTGTAAACAGATGCATGTGCATATGTAAAAATGTATATGAAATACTTTCCTTCTTTTGCACAGACATTCCTTTAGTCTCTCATTTAGCTATAATGTATTGTTTGCTTAATGTATCTGATTACAGTTTATTTTTGCCAGGTCAAACACATTAGCCACATGTTTTTTTCTTTTTCCTCCCAGCTTATATATGCAACCTGTTCCATAAAATTTCATATGAAATAGATGCCATCTAAATCTTCTTATGGAGAGACATTCCTTCTAGTCTCCCATTTGTGGTTTGTTTACTGTATCTGATTACAGTTCAATTACAGTAAATAAAGCCACACATCCTGGTTGAAAAACACAATTTCTCACCATCTTATTGATACTTATTGTAATTTTTTATTTATTTATTTTTTGTTTTTTACAGCACTGCTATAGAAGAACCATTTTGGGTTCAAATAACCTTTCAGTGAACAGCTTTTGTCATTTTCTTTTCTTATTGTGAAGTGCATTCCACTATAAAGAATCTTCTGTGCAATGGAACATTTCCATTGATGATAAAGGTTCTTCATTGAACTGTTATCAAGTTCTTCTGGAAAACGCTCAAACCACTGTTGAAAATAATGTTGTATGGCAAATGGACAGAGTTACTACAATTTTTTTTTTTTTAAATCATTATTATTACTGCTTTTCTGCATTTAGATTGGTTTTGGGTCAATACGCATTAGGTACATGTTTTTTTTTTTTCTTTCTTCTTAAGCATGTGCTTTCCTGTTTACATCTATTGCATGCACATATAATACAATTTTTCACAATATTCTTGTTTATTAATAGTATGCATTTGCGAACCATTTTCTATTAGCTTTTATCATCACAACATCAAACCTCATGCTGCTGATTAGAGAGAATAAAGGAGATGAAGGGCAAAATGCATTTTGCAAGCATGAACACATATGCCGTTGATTAGACAGCTCTAATGTGTCAAGCTTCAGGTCATTACATGCTCTGTGAGTGTTTGTTTGTCAGTTTATACAAATGTGACAGGTTCACACACTACCATATGCCTGTCCACTGAGAGACAAAAAAATCAAAAACATAGACTAAGCAAAAAAAAAAAAAAAAAAAAGGGAGTAAGAAAATTCAAACGTGTTTGACAAAACTATGGAGTGTTATGCCATCTAACTGTTTGAACAAACTGAATTGAATTTAAAGGTGTAGCTCACAACAACGTGTCATCAGATCATCCTCATATAATTTAAAACCTGTGGCTTTCTTCTTTCTGTGGAACACGAATATTAGACCATTTTGGCTTTCATTGTATTTGTCAAGACAGTAAAAAAAATCACTGACATGTTTTTCAGATATCTTCTTTTGTTTTTTACAGAAAGCAAGAAAGATTTGCTGTTAGTGAATCAACCATATGGGTTAAATCATGTAGAAATGTCTCTGTAGTAACAACTGCAGGTTACAACTTTTTGCATTGTATTTTATGTGGTAACATTTGGTTTTATTTAAGTCAAAAATATGACTATATATTTACCTGACTGCTATAGTTATGCTAATGAAAGTCATTTTTATAAGGTAACATCTTGACATGCTCACTTTATAGAGTGCATTAAATATAGCCTTTCTGACCTCTAATGTTGGTTTTAAGCAATAATGAATAGTTTCACAGTGTACCAGCTCTTGTGCAGCTGTTCAACCTGTTGATGTAAACGTATTATAGATTCTAACGTGCTGATTATGAGGACTTATTTTCTTGACCAGCAACCATGTTATATCTCGGCACGGTGTATCAGTTCAGGCTATATGAACAGTTTGCAAATCGGCCGGGTCGCGACGATGGATCAATCACATTGCATGAGCTGACGCAAATGACCCTGCTCTCTTTCAAGAACTCTTTCAAAACGAACATGGCGGCAACTTAACGTTTGGCCAAAATGACTGTGGATCATTTCGCGAGAAAAGATCCCACCTTGTCGGACCGAGGAGGCGAGATTCGGCGCGTCGAAACGAGGAGTCGTTGCGCTTTTCACCAAAAAGCCCGGAATCAGAGCGAGCGGCCAGACAGTGGCTTTTCCGCGTTGTAGCGGCTCTGCGCAAAAGGGGAGAGCGGAACCCATGACAGACGAGCAGGGAGAGACATGTTGCTACAGATAGCTGGGTTTTTCTCCGGAGAAGCACGGGGAGAGGGGATTCGACAATGAAAGCAGTAATCCCCCTGAACACAGCAGCTGATCGGGAATTGCAGTTAATCGCGGAGGTGAGCCACGACCGCTCGTCAGCCATCGTTTAGTGGGCAAAACTCAAGGCAGACCTCCCGTCAATGACTATTGTGGCAGAAAAGCCCCCACGGTGGAGTCAGCCAGAGCTGCGCTTTCCCAAAATATGACCAGCGGTGCTTGGAAGTGTCGGCAGCGAGATGACGGCTTAAAAATTTGGTGTGCTCCCCGCGAGAACGAGAAGCCATTCACCGACTCCGAGAGGGCCCAGCGATGGCGATTGTCCTTAGCGTCCCTCTTATTTCTAACCGTTCTGCTTTCTGATCATCTGTGGTTCTGCGCCGAGGCCAAACTGACAAGGACCCGAGACAAGTTAGCATCAGTGGACATGAGCGCAAACCACAGACCCGACCTCCCTTCAACACACAGCAGCCTCAGAAGAAACGAAGATGCTATTTTTGTAGTCAATTCTACCAAACCTTTGTGGCAACTAGAAACTTGCCACCCGGATGGTTTGTCTGAAAACTGCTTCACTTTTGTCGACGCTGACCACTTGTGCAGGGGCCTTTCGGAAACGGAGGGGACGCGGTGGATGAACATAAGCGATTTGTACCTTTCCTTTTGTAATTCGTACTCTCTTATGGATTTGCTTTACGGATCATTAAGTCCGGACAATTTGAACTGCAGCCTTGACGTGATCGTGGACGGCGACCTAAACAGGTGCAGTCTGTGCGTTCAGGCGTACCAGCGTTATGACCTGCACGCGCAGGAGAAATATGAGGAATTTGAGATGATGGCAGACAAATACGAGACGGATGTGTACTCAGTAAGGACGTGCATGGAAGAATGCAAGGTAGGGCTTTATTATCTGGATCTTTCGTTTTCATTCAATAGAGTTGGCTCTTCGTTCTCAGTCGTCATGGTAACTGGTGACAGTAACACGGTGATGTTTTAGTGGGGGAAAAGTGCATTTCATATTGTTTTCTGACCCCCCCACCCTCCCCCCATTTCGCATCTGTTGGTGGTGCCAACTTTGCAGTCGTCCCATTTCCAAGACAGTTTGAGGGTGAAAAAACCGACAGGCTTTTAAACTTTTCCTTTTCCTCCTTTCTCAATTTATTCGTCGCCGGGGAGTGCGATTAACGCAAAATCCTATGGTCTTGTCTAATTTTACGAAGGGCAATTAAATGTTGCTGCTGATCCAAGGTTACTGTGTCAATGCACAAAACGCCGCACAGCCAATCTTTCAACGTGCGTGCGTCATTCTATAGCGCGCAGGTGCGTCTCTCTGAGTGAAATATAGAGCTGCTCCGCCAGGTGTTCATTCACGTCCACCACACTGAGTACATTTCAATAACGCTAATAGGGCAGCGGTGCTTTCTCAGCTAATCTCTCACAAGAGTATTTTCCCTCGCTCATTGGTCTTGTTTGCACAGCACTCTGCGCGCGCTGCAACAGGGTGCCCTCTTAACCGCCATAAACTTGACATTAAGGTTAATTTTCGAGCTCCCGCTGTCATCTTAAATGGATTGCTCCTGGGCGACGAAAAAAATGGCACACTGTGTATAGTTGCTGTGTGCTGATAAGGAAGCGATCTTGCCTTGTTCTTTACGTGTGTGTTGCTTTGCGTAATTAATGGTCAAACATTTACCTAGAGCTTGTAAGTTGTCGTTTAAATGAAGGAGGCACAGATAAGCTGGTGAATAAGTGGGTGGCGTGTTTTGCTTATTCACTGGTTCATTTGGCAAAGGACTCGATTGCTGCTTACCGAGTATGTGCTCGCTGTCCGTGGTGCTGAAACACGCTTATTTCTACAATAAAGGGACAGGCCTTTTGATGCAGGAGACATATTTAATTTGTGCATGTGACAGAGGATATTTGCCTCTGTGATACACTTGCCGTCCTAAAAATCCATTTGTGTCTTTCTAAAGTTGCTCATGAAAAAGGTTAGTCCAAAACAATAGTAGGCCTAATAGTGTAGTCAGTATCAACACAATTTCACAGAGGCTGACAGAAAGGCTGTGTGCTTATTTCAACCTGTTACATTTCTTTTCAGGACAATTCATTCTGCCACCTTCGCCATATCTCAGCAAAGTGACAGCCACAGAACTGCTATTCAGAATCCTCCCATATGAATAATCTCTCTGCAACAGCCTCTACAGAACAATTATTTCTATTAAATGCTTGCAAATTATTGTTTGAGGATAGAAATTCTGGCCAGTAACCACAAATTAGTCTTTCGTGTTATTGTGGATGATAGACTACTGTTTTGCATCACTGTTCTTCTGTGCAGGAAAACATAAGTGCTCATCATTGCTGGCACAATACGGCTGAAGATATTGTGTCATTATTGTGCATTTATATTGAACGCTTTTTAAACAAATCAATGGCTTTCAAATGGAAAGCATGCATGTGGTAGAATATTTGGGCTGTTCTGTTTCTCAGACACCAGACATTTTCAAGTGTTAACATAACTGTCGAACCATGTTACCGTAGCTGGATAAACTACTAGCGAGTGTGAATGAAGGCCGTAATGCAGAGGGAGGTGGCAGGAGTCAGTCAGAGCCTCTGGCAAGCAGCTGCAAGGGATAGCCAGTCCCAGCTGTGATTAAGCAGCGAGAGATAGAGACAGAAAGAAAGACAGAGAGAGACTGAGAGGATGGGTAATCACTGTGACACGCCGTCTCTGACAGCCGGATCAGCCTTCAGGTTGATTTAATTCTGCACCTTCCATACACTGTTACTTTTGTCTGGATGTTTTTGTGTTTTTATTATGTGTAAATGTGCTAAAGGTTCAGTTCAATTGCTATGAATAAACTAGAGATTATAAATAGGTAACAAACAAATGAACGGAGGGAGGGGGTAGTGATTAGAGGAATAAACTAAGAAGGTTTTACTCAATAGTGTGCTATTCTTAGCTACTGTATTGAGCTCTGCACTGTTGCACTCGTGTTACATCTAGGCTGTTCTGTGACAAAGCAATCACATCACTGATAACATGGACCACATTTAGTGTCCAAAAGTGGACAGTACTTTTCTTCAAAGGTGGAATGCCTTTGATGTTCTTTTTTACAGTGCAGTGTTTTTCTTATGTGACGTATTTAATTTTAAATCATTAAAAGTGCTACAGAATAACTGCGAGAAGTCCATTTTGTTACTTGCCCTGACTTTTCCACTCACTGTGATTCAAAATAATTTGATACTAAGAATTAAAACCTGCTTGTTTCTTGCTGCAGTGAGTTGGCCACTTTGCATTTCAGTTGGATGAATGTGGATGAAAACCAACTAATATACATTATAAATGTTGTGATTTCCTCTTATTGCAATTGCAATTACAATTAAATAATCTCCTCATATAGATTTCAAAATTTTCCCATTGTGTATCATCTACTGCTTAAAAGAATAGTTCCCCCCAAAACGTGAATTCTGTCATTATTTACTCACCCTCTTGTCACTACAAACTCATCTTTCGCCCATGTAACATGTAAGCCATGTTAAAGAATGTTGACAGAATCAAAAGATGACAACGTTTGTATTTTTAGGGTGAACTATTCCCTTAACAGGGTGCTTTGCTCATTTGACTCAGCCAACTGTAAGTGGATCCAGGCTTTGCTTGTCACTGAGCTTCACATGGATCGGAAAATCTGAAATGCAAATTATACAAAACAGAAGTCCCTATGTTGTTGTCATGTTCATGAAGGGACCTTTTTTGTTCGTTTTCCTACTCTTTTTATTCTAGAAAAAGCAGAGAGTGCTCCTCTGTCTCATTAACGCTATCACTGCTCACTGTGTTATTTAAACAGAGCTTTTAGTAGTGTTAGCCAACAGAAGATGACTGTCAAAAGGCTATTTTCTTTATCCAAAATCCTGGTTTGAAACACCAAAACCAATATAAAACCAGAAAACAGAGTTACAGAGGACAGATATTGGTGACTACTAAACCTTTTTCTGTGAATTATTATTATTATTTGTCATTTAGCACTTGGTTGGTGAGGATGGTGCTCCCTCCTTGGAAGACACATGGCAATTGTTTGCTGTTACAGATAAGAAAATTTTATGTCCGGACCAGAATCAGTATTTTGTTGTTTTTAGTGCTTCTTTGGTTCTTCAATAGACAGAACTGAACCCTTCAATAGACATAATAATGTTGTTCTCTAATAACAACTGTCTGTCCACATTACCTAATGATCATTTTTATACTGCTCAAATTAGAATATATTTCCAGACCATACAGTATTTTAAATAATAAAATTGACCCTTTATATTAGGTGGCCTTAACTATTATGTACTTACGTTAACATTAATGTTTGATGCAGTGCACTTACTGTGTACATGTTTTTACATTGTACTTATATTTAAAAAAATACCTGCATGTAATTACATTTATAATTACACCTTAACCCACTCTTAAACCTACCCATATCACCAAACCTATCATTAACCTTATCCGTATCCTACCTCAGTAGCAGCAAAAGTGTTTTACATTGTACCTATTTTTTGATGTAAGTACATAGTAGTTAAGACCACCTAATATAAAGTGGACCCATATTTATTATTACAAAAAACATCTTACATTTTATTGATTTTTTGCAATGAGGTTTCCTTTTCACACAAATTCCACACAAATAATTGTGTACATTATAATACATTTTGTACATCAAGCAAAAATGGTTCAGTTTGATTCTTGTTTATATGACCAGAGTAGGTTAATAAGATTTCTGAACAGAATTTATGAGTGTAGAAGTTATACATTTAAATAGAAATGTTCCTATGTGTTCTTGCACATATGAAATAGAAAGGAAAAAGGAAGAGAAAGATTGTGATTATGGGTTTTCAATCTTTGAACTAACCACACAAATAGCCAGTCACGCATGATTCGGCAACTGCCCATTTATTTCCAGCTTTGCATAATCGGGCTATATTTTAATAATCCTAATGGGTGGCATTTAGCTTATCAGGTTGGGTAGTCATCCTTCATTCTAAAGATGCACCTCACCATGGTGTTTGCAGATGGTTGGGTAACCTTTTTCTCATGGTCAGGTGTTAATGCAAAAATAATATAGTATAAGAATATATCGATGTTAATATGTTATTATGATGCTTTTTTTCTCATAAAATGCAGTCACACACATTAGCTCTTTGCATATTATAGCTAGTGCACTGCATTCATAGAGATGCCATTCAGATGAACTCACAGATGAGCTCAGACCCCCTGCCACTCCTGTTCATTGAAATGAAGCAATGGATTGGATGGGATTACAGTGATGGGTGGAGCCAAGAGGTTGAAGCTGTGGCTAGGGTCAGGTCTCCATGGTAGCATTAGAATGCTGAGTGTGTTTGCTTATTCATAAAAGCCTGCCGTGGGCTGCTGCAGCAGGCTTCCAATGAGGGACACAACCGCAACCAAGGTCAGTGTCCCAGATCCCCATTACTTCACTGCCACTGGAAAAGGTGGTCTGTAATAATGTGCCAGACCAACACACACATGCTTTTATACCAAATGATATATATATATAGATAGATAGATAGATAGATACACTACCTTTCAAAAGTTTGGGGTCAGTACATTTTTATTCTTTCTTTTTTTTTTTTAATTAATACTTTTATTCCCCGAGGATGTGTTAAATTAATAAAAAACAAAAAATGATAGCATAGATTTACATAGTTGTATTTTGAATAAATGCTTTTTTAACTTGTTATTCTTCAAACAATCCTGAAAAAAAGAATCACAGGTTCCAAAAAATATTTGGCAGCACAACACTGATAATTCTAATAATAAATCAGCATATTAGAATGATTTCTGAAGGATCATGTGACGCTTAAGACTGGAGTAATGGCTGATGAAAATTCAGCTTTGCATCAAAGGAATAAATTACATTTTGAAGTATATTGAAGTAAAAAACATTATTTTATATTGTAATAACATTTTGCAATATTACTGTTTTTTTCTGTATTTTTGATCAAATAAATGCTGCCTTGATGAGCATAAGAGGCTTCTTTAAAAACCATTACAAATCTTACTGATCCCAAACTTTTGAATGGCAGTGTAGATAGATAGATAGATAGATAGATAGATATTTTGTATGTAGTTTAGTTTTTATTATTACATTTTTTACCGTTCTTTAATAGACTTAGTTATTTACTCTAATAAACTATGTTCTGTTGATTAAGTGATTTCCTGATATAAAGGAAGACACTGAATGTAACGCATATATAAATCTTGGGTTTGGTGATGAAGGTCAGAACACCTCTGTATGGGTCAGAATGCCTTTGAGGATAGGTTGCCAAGGAGATTGTACAACAGCTTAAGGAGTGTCAACGTGAGTTTGACGTCAGTCAGCAGTAAGAGTCTTGGAGACTTCATACATACAGATTCACCTTCTTTAATTCCCAAGGAAGGACTGTAAAGTACCTCAGAGAACCCAGATTTCCAACTGTCCATCCCAGGCAATGTGTCTATATAAAGTCAGTGGTTTCCAAAACAACACTGGCTGCTTTAACCATACTGTATCATGTTTTGTACATTTACTTCTAAGGCCTCTAAATAATAAACATGATCTTTGCTGAAAAACCTATTGCACACAATCTACTGCATGCCTTCTGCTGTCTGATTGATAGTTTACATTTTTAAGCAAGTAAAAGGCCTATTAGTATACACTACCAGCCAGAAGTTTTTGTTTTTTTAAAGAAGTCTCACCAAGCCTGCATTTTATTTGATACAAGTACAGCAAAAAAAAAAAAAAAAAAAAAAAAGTACAATGTAATATATAAATATTTTATTTTGTTTAAAATAACTGTTTTTATTTGAATCTATTTTAAAATGTAATTTATTCCTGTGATTTCAAAGCTGAATTTTTACCATCATTGCTCCAGTCACATGATTCTTTAGAAATCATTCTAATATTTGCTGTTAAAAATTATTATGATGTTGAAAACAGCTGAGTAGGGTTTTTTCAGGTTTCTTTGATGAACGTTCAGAACAACACCATTTATCTGAAATAGAAATCTTTTGTAACATTCTAAATGTCTTTATCATAACTTTTGATCAATTTAAAGCATCCTTGCAAAATAAAAGTATCCATTACTAAAGAATTGAAATGTAAAATTATTAATTAATTAATTATACTGACTTCAAGCTTTTTGAATGGTATAAGCTTTTTATTTCAGATAAATGCTGATCTTTGGATCTTTCTATTCATCAAAGAATCCTAAAAAAAGTGCTTAACTGTTTAAAATATTGATATTAATAATAATAGTTAAAAATTGTTTCTTGACCAGGAATACATTAAATAAACAGGAATAAATCAAATTTTAAGATATATTCAAATAGAAAGCAGTTATTTTAAATAGTAAAAATATTTCATAATATTGCTGCATTTGCTGTATTTTGGATCAAATTAATGGCTTGGTGAGCAGATGAAAATTCCTTAAAAGACATTAAAAATCTTACTGTTCAAAAACATTTGACTGTGTAATTGTACAAACATCCACCTTCAGATTGTGGGTTATGTCTATTTGCTGCAAAATTGTAATTTTTATGAAGTAAACATAACGTTGATGTTGTTCGTCATATTTCAGTATGTACATTTGATGGACTGGAGAAACATAGGTTTACATGATTATCATGCTTTTTTTTTTTTTTTTTATAAAAATCATGTTCAAATGTGGATATCAAATAACAGGCTTTTGAGGAATGTTTTGTATTTGTGCATTGTATTTGTATTATATTTAAACTAAGTTTAAATATAATTCTAAGACATACAATTACGAAATATAAAGTGATATGTAAGTAGTCTGTTAAACATCACGTTTTTCAATTAGGTTTTTATGACTATTATTTTGTATGTTAGCTTTTGAAGGAATACCTGGTAAAAAATAAAAAAGAGAAAAACAAACAAACAAAAACAACAACAACAAAAACAGCTGATTTCTGTCATGTAGAATAGAGCTACACTGAACAACACGTTTTCACATCCACTGAACTTTTTGGTCCCCCCAGTGTGAAGTACAGGCACATAGTAAAGAAAAATCACATTAAAACAAAATGGATTATATTCATTAATAATTGTGTAGGTTATTTTGTATTTGTAAGCACAGGAGAACTTCTCATAAAAAAAATACACCTAATTCATTTAGTACACATAGTACACCAGGGGCGTGATGCACTGACTATTTTTGAGGGGGCGTCCTGCACTCATTATTTTTTAATAAGACTGATTTTGTATTTAACATGAATTTAGTAAAAACATTGTAAGTTACTAATTATAAAACTTTCATTGTACAGAAGAAGTACAAATATCTAAGAACTTATTCACTCCCATTATAATCACTGAAGCGGTTTACACTGTGAAATGAATCTCTTTATTTCAAAGTGAGTTGTTTTAAAAACGTACATTTGTACGTACGTCTGCAGTTTGTTGTTTCTGATGAGAAAATTCACGAGAGCATTAGTCAAAGAGCGTGTGCACCGGACACAGCACTTGCGTTTCAGTGTTTCAGCGTTTTTTTGAGGGCTTGTGATAGATTGAAGTTAATAATAATGTCATTCTGTAACCTAATTTATTCACTGTTTGAATAACCGTGGAAATGAAACATTATAATTAACAATTTGTTATGTTTTTATTAAATGCAAATCACGTTAAATACAAATTCAGTCCCATTATAAATATTTTATTAGCCTACATGACACCATGTCTGGTTCTTTCCTAAAAAGACGAGTTTGTGATGTTTGTAGTTAATAGATTTGTCTGCTTTTCGCCTTACCCTGGAGTCGGTTTGCCCTCCTCCTATGATAATGCCTCTGCGTACACCCATGATTTTTTTTTTTTGCTTAACGTTGTTCTAATGTTAATGATTTTGGAGTATACTAAATGAGTGGATGAGTACCCAAGGTTAGTCATTTGCATAAACCACGCCCAAACCATCTCCATATAAGGGCTTTGAACACAAACTTTCCATGGCAGACTTTCACCATTCTTTAAAGAAGCGCTCATGCCTGAAAGACACACAGCAAGATCCTCGAGCAATGCCAAATGAGTTGTTTTAAAAACCAGTGCAAATACAATAAAAACACTTTCTATACAGACCCATATTTCAATAGCTAGCTTTACATATGTTATTCAGAGCAGCCTCACAGTCTGACTGATGAAGCAGGTTTACAACTTTTTCACTGTATATGATGAAATACACTTACGATTAAATATAAATAATATACAATTATTATTGTATTTTAGTGGTGAGTCATGATTTTTTCATCAAAACATTTATACGCATATGCATGCAGAACCATAGTTAATAATGTTGTGAAAGCTATGTGGAGCAAGTGTGCTGTTCATTTCCTGTATAGGTGACACTGACATGCTGTTTTATAGAATATCATAATACCGGTGACTTTACTACAAGCTGTAACAGAAGCCTCAATGTATTGCAAATCTTTGGCGGCTTGACAACCTCCAACAGAGCTCCCGTTTCTTGGATAATGATCGATTTCACACTTTCCATCCACTACACAGTGTTTAAAAAGGTGACTCATAGAACCTCACCACATGATCATTCAGCTGGGGCTAAAACAAACAGGGTGAGATATATTTAAGTCTACTTAACTATTACAGTGACTGCACTTTAATGGAGAGCTCAATATAGGTTTCCAGACCACGTGTTCTGTCTAGAGACTGAGGAAAAGGTGTGGAAGATGAAGGCATAGATTCATTTCTTTTTTTTTTTTTTTTTTTTTACATTCACTACACATACAGTGTGATAATTTGTTCCTGGATCAATGCAATGTCTTTGAGATTATGTAAGAAATTTGTGTCCATGTGCATTGCACCTGTCCTCAGAGGGCGTTAATGGAAAGCTTATTATTGCAAAGGAGAGATGAGAGAGATAAAAAACAAGTTCATAGAAACAGCTAGATGGGGACCACAGAACTAAAGATGTGACCAGAAAGCATGGCATGAATCTGAACCAGTTTTTAGGATAGGAATAGGGATTCCCTTAATGGTACAGTTGCTTGCTTTAGTTGAATGAAGAAGTGGTCACAGTGTTAGAGTTGTGAAAGCCAACTGTATTTCACTCTCTTGGCTCCCTAGAAAGCATTTTATTTGGTGCAGACATGCTTTGAAAGAAACAGCATGTATGGCGCCTACTGGGTGAGGAGAACATGATTCACACTCCTCCCTCCATTGATCTCCTCGCTGACAGACACCCGTAATAAAGCTGATGTCAAGCAGTCTGGGAATCTGTTGACCTTGTGCTAAACAAGTAGTTAATCAATAGTCAAGCTTAATATAAAATACTGTAGGTTTTTCAGCGTATCATGTGTGACATTTTTTAAGAGTTTTAAGTGAATAATACAGTGGAGTTTTAGGAAGTGAAATGTGAGGGACTGAGGTTCTCTACTTCACAGTTGAGAGAAGCTACAGTTAACATGAAAGGGAAAGAAAATCCATTTATAGTAATGTACTTACAATGGAAGCATAACAGAAAAGATAGCCTTGAAGGTTTAAATGTGAATCTTGTATTTTTGCTAAAGCATTTTCATTAAATTTTTATGTTATTTTAGTTGTACTTTTAGTCTTTTTGAGGCTACTTTCAGTAGAGGAATTTATTTAATTCCTATATGTAGGAGTCTTTTGCCAGTCAATTGTGCTTTATGAATAGCTTATTCTGCCCCTTCCATGCACATCCTGCAATCATAGATTTATTTTTGGCATAGTTGAAAACTGGATGCATCCTGATTCGTTTACGTTCCATATTTACTGTACAAGATTAGAATTAGATTAGAATTTATGCATCATGGTATAAACATTCTTGTTCTATTGTTAAAAATAACGTTTTATATAAATATATTTAAAATATAAACATAACATATTTTTCTTAAATATATCCATGCATGTGTGTGTATTTATATAAAGATGATAAATATACACAGTACAGTGTAAACGAAAACTTTTATTTCTGATTAATCATGACTAATCTTTTGCCTAGCATTCATTTATAAAAGTTGTGTTTATGTATGTATTTAAGATTAAGCAATAGTAATATTTCTGACCTAAAACCTTCATGTGTACAGAAAGAGTTTTTCAGCATTTTCAGGTGCCTTCATGGGAAACGTTTTGTTTGCAATCAGTAGGCAATTCAAAAGACATTCAAAAAAAAAAATAAAAAATAGTATAGGACTCCTCAGTGCTTACAACTTCAGTATGAATAAATGTGGACAGTTTTTTAAATTAGTTTTTAATTCATTCCATTTTTTTTTAACCATACTTTACCTTAACTATAACTTTTCTGTATTTGTAACTGTACATAATTAATTGTCATTCAAAATTCAGTTAAAAGTGTATTCAAAAGTGTGTTCTGGTAGAAAAATATCTTTATAAAGTTTAATGCCATTATCTGATTTTTTGAGGACTCATGAGAGCATGAAATGTTCTAATATTTCTAATGTCCGTGTAGTGTTTTCATCTAGCTTTATCTGTATGTCTTCAGACAATAAGCATTGTCAGCTTGTTAGGATGTTGTGTTCCTGAGGCTACAGAGTGATTAGTCACATTGCTATTATGGCTAAGGTAATATCCCGCACTGAGTGCCCTTTAGATATTACAGGTCTTGGTATAAACCCCCATTGATCAATGTGTCTCATCATGATAACCAATACAGAACACTACTACTATTAAGCTTTTTATAAGAGTAGCTACCTGGATCTCATAACAAAGCTAATCTTAAGAAATAATGTTTTTTGCTATTCCTCTGTTCTTTCATTTCATTATATACAGACAGTTTAGAGTCTGTCTTGGGTGGTATTGTGGAGATCAATGAGAAAATATAACATAGTCGTGCACGGAAAAGTTCTATACTCTGTTTATTGATTGATTACTCATAACACAGTAGTTCTGCTCTTAACACAGCAGATTGTTAGCCAGTAGAGACGCTTTACGGTTTACAGGATATTGCTGGTTATGTTGTTATGGGTTATTGGTGTACACTTCTCATCAGTTTTCATCTGAATTTTTACAGTTGTGATTAAGCACTGCTTCACACAGACTAATCATACATACATTCAGACAGAGTGAAAATAAAGAAGCATGAGTATGTGTACACCTGTGCTGGGATGCATTAAACAATAGTGGTCAAATGCCTTGTTCATTATGAATTTAAATGCAAAAATGTACTTTTAAACATCAATATTGCTTGCCTTTTTCTCTTGCCTTCAGAATTTTTCTGGTTAGCTTGTCTCAATATTTGTTAATTGTTGTATTTGTAAAGTAAAATTGATTGCACATGATGCAGAAAAGATTTTTATATAAATTAAAAAATAATAATTGGATTTAAAAAATTCTTAATACTGTGTTCTTACTTGAATGATCCACAGTGTTTTTTTTCTGCCTGCTGTTCTTTAGTAAAATCCTTCAGGTTCCACAAATTATTTGGTTTTCCAGCATTTGTGTATTTGAACCCTTTCCAAAAAAGGCTGTATGATTTTGATATTCATCTTTTCACACTGAGGACACACTCATTACAGAAGGTTCAAATATATTTCTCACTAATATATATAATATAATTCTGTTATACAGACTTACTGTAATTGAACAACCAAAATCAACTTTGTACGTTCAAATGTACCATAATATTAGGTGGTAAAATAGAAAAAACACATGATGTATCAGAGTAAAACATGTCCAATACTCATATATAGAATAGTGCATAGGATCACACAAAACACCTTAGGGTAATATACTCAACATTAAAATAATGCAGTTAAAAGTTTCTGATGCCTTCTGAGTGAGACAGGTTAAAACCTGGCATGTTAGGTTTGTTGTTGGCATGTTAGACATTGAAATCTCTGCCATTGCTCTACATTCAGTACATTACTGATTTTCTCTACTACCTCCCATTACATTTTGCATGTAACCGGTGGGAGAGTGACACGCACAAGGAGGCTTTTGGAAAGTGTGTGTTTAGATCATCTTAGAAAGCGGTTAACAAGTCAGTGATTCACATAATGCCCTCTTCTTGGAATGCAAATGTCAACATTATTAAATATGCCTAAAGGACTAAAGTCTGTTATATAAAACTCACAAATATCATTTTATAAGTCTGTTGTTTTATTTAAGAAATGTCAGTGGTCTGAATGACATGAGCTGGTCTGTACAGTATTTGATTATCCTTGTAACTATTATATCTATAAGCATATACTGTAACTAAATGATTAGGAAAGATAATAAAACGTAATAATAACAATGTGAGGCTGGAAGGAATGAAACTTACAGTTGCCTGAGCATCTATAGGTTTAGATAGGAGTTATCATTTTCTGTGTGTGTGTTTGTGTGTGTGTTTAATGAGCCCCAGAGAATTCTTGCTCATGAAAAACCTACAGTAGTAAATCAACAGTAGCAGCCATTGACAGCTGGCATAGAAGCCTTCCCCTCTATAACAGTCCAGCTCTGCAGGTCCATATGAGTGGAGCTTATAATATGCTGGCAAACTACCATCAGTGCCTGGCACCCCCTCAGTGGAGCGTATGCCACAGCAAAACAGTGCTGCGTACCCCCCTCTGGGTCAATGGGAAACACTGGCATATGGGCATATTCTGGTGCTTAGCCCTTTTCTCCCTACTGTGTATTATTGGTTGCTGAAACCTGGCATGGTCGATCAGCTAATCCATGACTGGCTGCTTCCCAGAGCATTCAATAAGTACAGCCACCAGCTAGCCTGAGGGCATCAATGCTACTCTCTGTTGTGGTCAAGTTAAATGTGAGCTGTGCCTTATGATCTTTGAATCATCAACCATTCTTGAGACACAGCAAGTTCTAAATTACCTCTTGTTTTTTTCTACCATGAAATAAAAACCACAGAGAGAAAATAGCAAAGCGCATCACCACAGTGAAGTGAACTTGTTTTTATTATTTTATTTTATAAAGTTATTAGCTTATCTTTCAGAAAAGACTGGAAAACTGTTTTCTACTAACTTCTGGAGGGCTTAAAATGTGCAGCTTTTCCTTTTAAAATGTATCTTCCAACATGCATTCATTTGTTCCATTTGTATAATGACCTAAAGATCAGTGATTTAGCCATTTAGTTATGTATTGCACAATATCTGCATGTAGCTGTTCTGAACACTCATTAGATTAAATAACTGCAGTATTAAATTGATCTAAAGCAAGTGAGTTAAGCAAACCATTTCCCATAGGATATGAACATAAAACATTCCATAACAAAATGTTAATAAAACTACTAGTACATAATACAGATTTAGTATGCCATTTTTTCCCTCTTTTTGTCTCTTTTTCCATTGTACTTTTTCTTTTTCCCTAACTCTTTCACTACCACTTTCCTTGTAAGCCAGTAGATATTGAGTGAAAAGAGGTTATCAGTTGCATCACTGTCTACAGAGTGCCAGATATTGATTTGGAGAATTAAAAAAAGAAAAGCTCTTTTTGTATATATGTCAGGTTCACAAGATCTCTTCATATAATGTATGTCTTTTTCCTTCAGTTAACTTTTTCCACAGTTTCCTTTGTGGCAGTTAACATAAAAAGAAGAGTTGTTAATGAAAAAGTTCTATGAAACCAATAATGCCCTTCCTTTCCATATAATAAAACTGAATGGAGGTGTAGGCTGTCAGGCTTTAGAAGAAAAAAAAAACTTCATTTGATTTAATTTCATACGATGTTGTCATTCTTAATCATTCCCTCTGAATATCTATGAAATCTTATTTTTCTTCAGCATTTTCGAACTGGAAGCGTTCCATCTTGAAACTTGATGCTGGTAATGTTGCGCCATCAGAGTGACATGGTCAGGGTGTAGTCAGACAAAATTTTTGGAATGCACTGCTTCGAGTCAGATTGGTCTGTGCAGCATCGCATGAAGTCTAATTCACCTTAAAGGGAGAGTTCACACAAAAATTAAATGAAGATTTTTTATTTCCCCAGTGTTTTTCCCGTACTATGGAAGTCAGTGGCTAGCAGCAACTGTTTAGTTACCAGCATCCTTCAAAATGTCTTCTTTTGTGTTCACCAAAAGAAAGAAACTTATACAGGTCTGCAACAGCATAAGGGTATGGAAGGCCATTTAAAAAGGCATTAAAATTTTAATTTAAAAAGGCAATTGTGACTTTTTATCTCATTTCTTTTAATGAGATACATCTTTTAATTCAGATTTTTTTTTTTCAGAATAGCATGAAACAAACAAGTCTGACCTTTTTTTTCTCAGAATTGGGCAATGTAAACTCGCAATTGCGAGTTGTAAAGTCAGTATTGCGTGATATAAACTCGTAATTCTAAGAAATAAAGTCACAATTCTGAGAAAAGACAAAATTGTGAGAAATTAACTTGCACTCAATTAACTTGAAATTAACTATCACACAATTGAGAAAAAAGTCAGAATTGGGAGATAAAAATTACCTTTTTTGTTTATATTCAGTGGCGGAAATGGACTTCCATATGTTGGTGAGCAAATTAACTGTGAACTGTGAAGTGTGCCTTCAAGACAGACAGAGAGAGACAACAAGCACATCATTTTGCTAAAAATGTGTGGTAAAAAAAAAAAGTAGCTTCACCCCTTTGCTTTCCTCCCATAGAGAAGCTGCGAGAATCTGCTTTTTAATTGATTTGAGGTAATGTTTGTGGTTTGGGTGAAATTGAATCAGGTGAGTGATGATGTGATTGCAGATTAAATGCGGTACAAGAATTGATGTTTGCACACAGGCTCTCTCAGTCTTCTCCGTCTCTTGGGGCTGTAATTTGCATTATCTTACCAGTATCTCACAAAATGGGGGATATTTTTGGTGTCCTGATGCTGCCAAATTTGTTATTAACTGAGGAAGCAACAGGCTGAGAGAAATAATTGCACATTTCAGCTCTCATTGTCAAGTTACTTTCTGGCACTGGACTACAATTACTGTAGCCACACATCCGTACACACGCACACACTTATTGCCCTATTGCTTAATTTCCTGGACATTTGCGTCAATGCCTTAATGAAGCCTCCTGGACAAACTAAATGGGCCTCTACACCATGTTAAATCAGATATCTATTGTCACTACTCCAGAGAGCAAATCACTAACAGCCTCTCTGGAACAACAGAGGTCTGTGTTCAGTCAGGGAAATGTGGGAATGGTAAACAAAGACAAAAAAAGAAACTTGGATTTTTAGGATTAAGCACAATATTTTAGTGATTCCACTGTATCTCTGTTGTTTTTTCCGGGATATGATGAAGATATTCTTACAGTTCGGGTGTAACATCACTGTGATTGGTCCAGTGTTTCTACTTACTAACTATATATTCTACCGTGTCAAAAAAGTCTTGCATTTTACACAAATTGCAAAAAGTGGTAACTTGCGATTGTTACATAAAAGAGATGATTTCAATGTTACTTTTTTTTCAGTACAGTTTGAATGTCACCCATAATTAGCACAGGTTTGTGCCTTTTATTGTAGGCTTTGCATGTCTGTTTCTTTCTCTGTTATTAGTATTGTCTCAGACTGCTTGTACAGTCTGTACCTTAGCTGGCACTGAATGCTTGTGTATCTGCTACTGTTTACCTCAGTCCTGCAATTTCCAGCCATTGGATGGTATAAGGATTTCCTAATGTCAGTAACATCTGTTATCATGATAACCCATGGTGGAGTTTGTTCTACCACGTCATCTCATGTTCTACTTCCTTCTACTCTGTTCTCCCATCTGCCGGTGTCTGTGGTATCCTCCAGAGTATTTTGATATATCATGTTTTATCCAGAATGGTATGCTAACTGAGCACTGACAGCCTTTCAGACTCCAAATAAATAAATAAAATGAATCAATAGGGCTTTTTTTACACTTGAGATAGTTAACCCTGGCTTATTCTAAGCCCTGTGTAAAAGGAATCCAGGGTTGATTCTTGATTCACATTGCTCATAACTTACCCTGGGTTAACAATAAATCCTGGGTATCCATAAGCTGACATATTACAATAAACCCCAAGTTAACTTTCTTATTTGCATATTTGTGGTGTCAGTGTAATTGATTGGATGAACACAGCACACAATAGGTTTACATAAAGGTTCTAGAATTGCGCATCCTCATATTATATGCTGCCGACTGTATTATCAAGTTTTCCAGAATGGTCTACTCAGACTATCATTCACTCACCATTTTCTCACCATTTGACAGTTTTCCCCTCAAATGCTAAATAGTTTATACAACACACAGTGTTTCCATAAGCATATGAATCTGAGGCACACAACTGGTTGATGCTAATAGGGCTGCCCCCAATAGTCGACTAATCATTAGTCAATGAGAAGAGGCTTGGTCGACCAACATTTTATTCTTCGCTTATTTGAAGAAAAAAAATTCCACAGGAAGTGGCAAAGTCACGCAGTCCGTGATGGACAGATAGTTAACGGCTGGTCTATTTAGTAATATAGTACATTAGGCAGAACATCCAAAAGCTCACCTATCATTCATCGATATATTCAATCAAATTGATATAATATAGTCATATCAAATATGGCTTTTCATCATGGCCAGTCATTCTAATGTTAACCCAGAAAAATGTGCACTATTGAAGTGTCTGTGCACTTACTGCTTGACAAAAGGAGGCGCCGGTGCAGTCACTTGCTCTTAAAGGGGTCCTGCTATGCTCTTTTACAAAGTTTTGATTTTGTTTTGGGGGTGTACTAGAACATGTTTTATTTTAGTTCCCAGAATGTTCTGCTAAGGTAGGATAACATTCTCTAAAAAACATTCTACAAATGTTTATTGATAACATTGTTAGAACATTATCCTCCAATATTCTAATAAAGCTTCCCATCACACTAGATGTGGACGTTTGGTTGAAAGTGAAAACCCAACATTTGTTTGATGTCAAGCTCCAACATCATCAAATATCTCCAACAGCTGCATTACCAGCTTCACTTATTGATGTCTGTTTGAAAGTAATAGTTTGGTTTAGTCTCACCATTATGGTGAAAAGCATTTGCTTTAGTTGTGGAGTTTGACTCTTGTCTCAATGTTGTTCTTTAACTGCTGTATTTGTGTTTGTTTTGGCAAAAGAAACAAAAAGAAAATGTGATCAGATGACGTTGGCTACATGCCGATGTTAAAGATGTCATTTGATTTCATAAAAAGTTTATATTAGTGACTACAGTAACACGTTTCGATTGTGTAAATGGTGCGTAAACAGTTCTGTGTTCTTTTTAGCAAACTGATGACACTGAATTTTGATGTACTGCCATAATAATTACAAGTTAATTTGCCCTTGCCCTCTTTTTTATATTATTATTATTTATTTTTTTTATAGCTGAATTGATAACTGTAAAACACAGCCCTTGTCACTGTCACTATTTACCAAGCTGTAAATAAAGGAGGGACGGGACAAATACCGACCAACCATCCAACAATGCAGAAGCCAATATTACTACTTTTTTTGTATTTAGTAAAATTATAAAAAATGCTGTGGATATTCCAAATCATAGCAACCACGTGTCATGTACCACCACAGTATTTTCAAGCACCACCAGCTGGTTGTTTTAAGAAGAGCGGCTGACATTTTTCTGCTGGCTAAAATCTCTTTGGTGGACACACGTTAGTGAATATTTGTAGTTAGGCATATCTAATAATATATTTTGCATTTACGCAAAAAACAGGAGCCAAACCTGAGAAAATAGAGCAGATATTTTACTGAATTCCCAGACATGCATTTTGTGTAGCTGTAATTCATAGGGTTATGCTAATTGTGAATGAGTGTGCATAGGTGTCCTGTTTACGCATTATTGGAATTGGACATGTCCAACTATCAAATCTGATGTTGACGAAACCTTTATGAATCCAGAAAAGAGTTTTTGTGAAAATCTGCTTTACACGCAAATTATCCCAAAATTATTCATATTACATTCATAAACCACTTTGAACCACTGATAGTTTAGCCACACATCAAAAATCAGTGTATGAATCTCAACAGTGGTGACATGTTCCATGTTGCAATGCATTCTGGGAGCCCTGGATAAGTTTTGTACAGCCCGATCTCACGGCAATTCATACGTATTTTACGCGGTGGCTAATTCGTACAAATTTGTACGACCTCACTCATACGAATGCATATGTTTTGGGCTAAATCGTACGTATTTTACAAGTTCCCAATTCGTATGAATTCGTACAAATGCCCTTCACCTAACCCCGCCCATAAACCTATCCGTCACTGGGGTCTAGGCAAATCTTACAAAATCGTAAAAGTGAGGTTGTCCAAATTTGTACGAATTAGCCACCTCGTAAAATATGTATGAATTCCTGTTAGAGAGCGTTGGTTTTGTATGTTGTAGTATGTCACCATTGTTGAGATTCATACACTGATTCTTGATGTTTGTGTAACAAACAAGAACTGATTAGTCATCTGAAGCACCTGCATGTAGTTTATATCATTTGGTCAGATTTTCTTGTACTGTTATTGCCAAGACAATTATCCAAGAGTCAAATTGCACGACTAAAGCAAATGCTTTTCACAGTAGTGATGACGTAAAACCAAATTATTATTTTCAAACATACGTCAACATCTAAACCTCTTTTAATCTCATTAAGACCTTTTGTAAATGTATGATAAAAATAAGGTCAATTTGTTTAATAATAAGTAAAGCTGATAATGCTGTTTTTGAAAACATTACCAGAACATTGTATGTTTCTTAAAAGAAAAAAAAATTCTAGCTGGGTAGAATTTCCCAGGTCTCCCATCCAGGTACTGATCAGGCACAACCTTGCTTAGCTTGTTTTACATGAGAAAATATTGTCAGAAAAAAAAGAACTAAAACAGTTTTAAATTATTTGCATGCAATATTCAGTTATGCTGTAAAATTGAATTAAGCATGTTAATGTAATACACTTTTTTTGTCTCCAATTTTTTCGGAACACAATGAATCCATTGAAGCAAAATTAGAAAAACATTGCAAAACCTGGACAACTAAGATCATGCTGTCCTATCAAAACTGAGAGGGCAATTGAGAAGAGGCACCAGAGAGAGAGATGAGAGAAAATCCAGTAGCTGGCTTATAAAACTTATTTGCTGAAATGGCAAAAGCTTTTTAGAAATCTCTTCAACAAATCACAGATAGAGAGTAGCCAGAATGAAGACACTTGAGTTTGCTAGAAGCCATTTGGGGGAAAAATGTTGTTGTCTGATCCTGATCCTGCAAAGTGCTATATTTGTTCTAAACGAAGTATGGCTCAGTGCCCAGGTAACACAATTGTAACAGAGTGTTTTGGACAATGATGGAAACACAAGCACCTGGCATTGGGCTAGCGATGCCTGTAATGTTGGCAGGCTCCTAAACTTCTAAAATATGTGAAAATGACCCTTTTTGTTTTTCCTCTCTTCCTCTGATGGCGTGCAGAGTGTGTGAGACAGGAGACACAGTTCACTACAGTATATCTTGGACTGTAACCGATACTGTACCATATGCATATGATGCTGCTAAGCTTTAATCTAAGTTAAGAAAAGATAGTCTTATTCAAGTGATCTTTGTTGTTCCTCCTGTCCCACGCACCCTCCATACATGCTTGTTGTTGAAGGCATCCTTCTTGTGATTTTATGTTTTTTGTTGTTTGTCCTTCAGAGTTGTTGGCTTCTTCATAGCCTATTTTATGTTTATAAAAATATCTTTAAAAGCTACCTCACTCTGTAGTGTTTTAAAGTAATATTGTGACATCTTGTAGTTATTTGGGTGTATTTTTTATTTTTTTTTTCCTGATTCTTTGTTTTATGGTTTATGCTTTGTTTTGTTTTTTGTATTTGAAAAACAGCTGTATAAAATAAAACATGGATGAAAAATATCTATATTTAAAATAATATTTTTTATTATTATAACATTTTGATAATTGTAATATGGCAGAAGTTTGTGAAGTTACTGAAGTACCTCTGGAGATGAAGTACATGTGTTCAAGTCTTCATATTGTGAGACACTGAAATTACAGTGAGCATCATGTGTGTTTGAGTTTGTGTAGTAGATAAAGCTTATCATTGTTATTGACATGAATTCTGTCGCAATCTCAATATGATATTGTTTAATGCCCAGTAATTGCAATAATTGTTTTTTGGAGAATTTACAGTAAAAGAAAGAATTTTGTCCAGGCCTGATCATTTTTAGGCAATAGTCTACTATGGCTAGCGCCCACTTACATGCCTTTCAGCAAGCACTACTGGGTGAATGTTACATCACCCAATTAATATGCATGAAGCTGATAATTCCTTCGTACCTGAATAGAGGAATTTATTGCATGGCCAGACAAGCTGTAGCTAGAAGCCAGTGCTACACCTTCAGTAACTGCAGCCCTTGTATATGTATAACGCACTCTAATGTATCATAAGAGTATCCATGTTTTGGTACTCAAGTGTTATTAGGTGGTTGTGACTGTGGGGGGTTTCAGGACCCCTATTTCCATAATCCCCCGCAACCCTCTCTGGCATATTTACATATACTGAAGTACAGAGGTTCAAATAGTGCACAACAGCCAGTGCAACCCCATGTTCAGCTGGCATTAGCAAAAAATAAAAAAATATGCAATGTCAACAACTGACTTGTGACATTAAAGTCCTCCTGCCCAGAACATTTGTCTCTTTCCACTCACCTAAAGAGCACTCTCCAACTTTCTTAAACTTTTTTTTTTTTTGGCCACCTAGGGTGGGTGTGTGTTTCCCCCTCTAATGCGGGATCCCCCATTTCTATAAACACTGTTAATTAATTATTGGTTGAGGTCTTTTATTTGTGCATATGCATAGCCATATGCAAATGCAATATATTAAATATCCATATATGAAAATATTGTCATGTGAAGTAAAAACACACATAAAACCTATTAGAAACTGGAATAATTATATATATATATATATATATATATATATATATATAAATGTATGTTGATGTATGTGTAATATATTTTGTACATATATGTCAGGTACTTGTATATCCATCCATCCATCCAAAAAAAAAAAAAAACCACTATACATGTTGAAATTAGGAAATATACAAAATATATGCATTTAAAAATTGTTATATACAATTTCAATAAAGTATATATAAATAAAATATTTATTGTTGACATATATGGATTTTACTATGATGATTTCATATATGTTATAAACTCACATCTTCATCCACCCAGACAATGTACGTATATGAAAATTATATATGGTCTTAAAGGTAACATACAGGAATATTTCTCTAGATATAGGGCTATATATGTCATACATTACATTTCTGTATGTGAAGTGAAGACATTCAAAGTTAGAAACACAACAAGCTATTTGTTCGTTTAGGTGTTTAGCTGCTGTATTTATTACATTTTGTACAACAGTTAGTTTCAAATGTGATTGTCTAGGCCAGACGTTCCCAAACCTTTTTGTTTGCTGAACCCCTGAGAGGTAAAATATTTAACTAACATATTTGCATGTTCAGAATAGATTCATCATAGCTATTCTTACTATTTCCTTCATACTGTATGTGTATAGGGCAGACATAGTAAGATGTAGTACTATGCTAGTTTATGCAGTTCTGAATTAATTCATTCAGAAATGCCACTGCTGTGTGTTGCTCTGGTTGATCCTGCTTTGAATTTGTTGTAACTATTTTTGTTCCCAGAGCAAAAATACAAAGTGCCTGACAATCTTATTTCTATGTGTATGAATGTAAGTTTTTCAGTAGTTATTGAGCTATTGTACAGTTCCAAAGGAATTTCACATTTAAAGTCATGCTGATGGTCTGAATATCATTACAGCTTTTGAGCAGAGATTAGAACAGTTTGCTTTTGTGATATGACTTAAATAAGCAATGTGCATTATAGGATATAGAATACAGCAGTCCAGTAGCTTACACTGGGAATATGATGTGAAGCGGATGAGGTACGCTCCTATCTGTCTTTGTGCTGTGCGCATGTGTGTGAAACGATCCATAATTGAATACAGCTGATATCTCACTATCATGACTCACCATCTTTTAATAGTGGCAGAGTTCTTTTTTTGAACCCTCACATCCAAAACACAAGGGCATTAAATGAAGAGGGAGATGCATTTCAGGCCCAATCTTTTACAAGAGAACACTGATTTGTTGGCACAATAGAGCCTTGATCTGTTGGTTAAATGAATCTCATATCACTTCCTTCAAAATATTCATGGTTCATCGACATAAAGAGTCTGACATATGCTCTTGCAGAATCACCATCTCTTATAAAGCAACACTCCTAAACACAGGAGCCCAGCAGTTCACTTCAACCATTTGTTATGCTGCAGCTTTAATCCAATGAATTATTAAATGGCACATTTATTACACAGGCCTTTGCTTAAGAAACCACTGCTGCAAAGAAAACCAGACTGTAGATATACTCCTCGATTCTTTATTTTAATTAGGCATATTTTATGCATTCTTTCTGCCACTGTATCTGAAATGATTGTCTTCTTTTGCTTTTTCCACCTTTTTATACTAGTTTCCTCAGGGACTGTGTTCTGATTTTGTCTCTGCTTTTGCACGACAGGCTGAAAAAAAGATGGGAGGGGAGAAAAAGTCCGTCAAATAAACGTGTAAAACAGAATTGAGAAGGAGCTGCTTTTGAAGAAGTGGATCTGTGAAAATAGGCTTAGATCTCAGAGTTGTCAGTCTACGGCAATGAGCCCCCTTTGATGTGGCAATGAGAAAGAGTCGCTGATGTGTTTGTTCAGATGGAGATATCCCCTCTGTCTGTCTGTCTGTCTGTCTGTCTGTATGTATGTATGTATGTCTTTGTGCAGGAGTGTCACACCTGCTCTTTGGATGATTCTAGAACAGCATGTGCTATTCAGTATCATAGTACATTCACACATGCACATACACATGCACACATGCAGGAAGACTTCAGGTTTATGTCATTCAAAGTTGAATTGAGAATGTGTTTTAATTCCCAGTTCAGTTTCAGAATTTGTATTGACTTTAGCAAACAGGATACAGAATGCAATTTTACTGTAAAGTCAAATTAAAAGACATTTAAATAATTCTATTTTTTTTTTAACTAGAAGAGCAAAGTTCAGAATAAACATTTAAATGGGGAAACAGTGATGTTTAACACTGTTTAACAGTGATGTGATTAAGAAATACAGAATGTCTGATTTGTAAATTATTTTACACTGTAAAATCTAATTAGTTAAGCTTCCTTTAAAAAGCATGCAAATTGATTGCCTTAAAAATGAAGTAAAAAAACAACTAATTTTAGTTTCAATGACTAATTAATTTTAAGTGAAAATACTAGATGTGTATTCCAAACAAATCTAGTTGAGCTAACTAATGTAACTTTTACTGCAACTTGGAATTTCTCAGTTTTCTTTTTAAAACCATACAAACTGATTGCTTTAAAAAGACCAGGTAAGTGTTACTCAAGTAAATTTAATGCTTCAACTGTCCAGTTAATTAGCATATTTATGATGTCATTGCATCATGTTTGTGTTCAGACAAGTTTTGGTACTTCAGAGCTGTTATACTCTCTGAACTGTCACATCCTGTAATACAATTGAATGCTCAGTAAATCTGTTCCCATTTACATACTTTCTGTTTACGTTGCTATACATAAAACAAGTATAAATAGTGACTAAACATGACCCATGTTATTTATATTGCCTGATTTATAATCGCCTGATTTTATCATCTGCTAAATTTAACATACATCCTCATTTACGCTATATTACTTTTTTTTGTCATAAAGCGCACTGTCTGCGTCTGAGTAACAAACTGTGCATATTTACAGATGAACTATGTTCATAATTATAAGCCCAAACTGTCAGTAAGCAACAGGTGCTTTCAAATGCTATTTTGTACTCATTTATTGACAAGTTGGCTGCGGTACGATCAGTTAAATGTTGCTCACTGCACAGAATAGATATTGAGAGAAGTGACACTGTGCACCTTTAACCTCCCCAAAAATTCAGACATAACAGAAACCCTATAAAAGTCACACATAACATATTACATATATACAATATACAATAACAGATCTTCCCCTATAGTAATCAGATTTACTCCTAGAGTTTGAACCCAGATAACACATGTATGTCTGCAAGGTATCTGTAAAAGATCACTTGATCTGGAAAGCATCCGCTGTTTGCAAATATCTGACAGATGTCTGTAAGATGCCAGTTTTACATACATTCTAAATCATAAGCATCTTAAAGACATCTAACAGACATCTATTTGACATCTGATAGGAAACATCCTATAGACGTATTGCAGATAAGCAAACACACAGATGTATGTGTGCTATCAGGGTAGAAAAGCATGCTGGGAACTATAAACTATAAACTAATTTGACATAATGTTACTCATAACTGTGTAAAGGCATAGTGCACAAATAATATACATTACTAGATTTTTATAACCAATTGCTGAACATTATGTAAAGTCAACTAAGTCAACTGTTAGTCAGGGCGTTTATTAGATTTTACAGTACATATTTAATATTATTTCAATATTCAATGTAAATTCAAAAATTATAGAGTTCCTAAAGGCCTAACTGCGTTTTAACACAATTTTGTGCCATACAAATAAGTTATTTACAATGAGAGTTTTTTGGGCCTAGGCTGGTCGACCAGCTGGAGTAACCAGCTAAAAAACAGCATGACCAGCTAAAACCAGCTACTTCCATCTTAAACCAGCTAAGATCAGCCAACCAGCTTAGACTGGTTTTAGCTGTTTTTTTTTCACCTTGCAGAATCTTCCAAATATTATATTGCTAGGGAGCATACAAAATGCATGTTATGTTTTTTATTTAGTATTTATTTAGTGACCAGAATATATTCCACAAGAGAAAATAATAGTTGAATTTATAAAAATGTTCAAAAGTTTGATTATTAATACTGTGTTGTTACCTAAATGTTTCACAGCTGTTTTTTTTTTTTAAGTGATTTTTTTTGTTCATGAGTTTTGTCCCACAAAATTCTTTAGTTTTTCAGCATTTTTGTGTATTTGAACCCTTTCCAACAATGACTGTATGATCCATAATTTTACACTGAGGACAACTATTAAAGATGGTTCAAATGCTCACTGATGCTTCATTAAGAGCCAGGGATAAACTTTTTGTATTTGAAGATCAGGTTGAATATAACTTATTTTATCTACTGGTGAACATGTAAGTATGTTATGTAACTTCTGAAGGGCAGTACTAAATGAAAAAATATGATATTTAGAAAAAATTAGAAAAATGTACACATCATTCCATTCAAAAGTTTACACCCCTGGCTCTTAATGCATTGTTTTTTTCTTCTGAAACATCTGTGAGTATGTGTTTGTGTGTGTGTGTGTGTGTGTGTGTGTGTGTGTGTAAATTAATCTGCGTGTCAGTCCAATTTTGAATAAATTTTCTGGGGTGTGGCTAATTCAGGAATTGAAAGGAAACCAATTTTTTTCCATTTGGAATTGTTTGCAACCCCTATACTCACTCTCACCCTGTTGTTTAAGTTTCTGATGACTTCTAAAAAACAGCTGTTTTGTACTTCTCTCTAGGAATCATTCTACATGCAAGAACACATAATAACAATAATTTGACCTTAAAGACTACATTTTTACTAAAACCTTTATTAAATATTACAAGAAGAATAACTACTTGATGAAACGACCTTTGCAGCCCACATCAGCCTGTGCTCAGCTGCTAAGAAGAAACCACTCTGTAGAATGTCACATCCTGTTAGAGGTGAATCGTTGTTTGCAGGAAAGTTTGTCACACATTTCTTAAGTAGCATTTTGTCTGACTTGGCCCAGACATGCTACAGTACACTGTGTGTGTGTGTTCTGTCACTTTATTAGGGGTAGCAGTGACTCAGGGGGTAAAGAAACGATTTGCAGCACCCCTGCTCTCCTCTCCTTTGTAATTAGTGAATGTGTTTGTGTGTGTGCCTGACTCTGTCTTTGTGTATTCTTTGATTTATCTGGGGTTGTTGCCCTCCAAAAGGCATAATCAGTGTTGACTTTAGAGATCACTGAATCAGAAAATGAGGTGGCATATGTGAGAAGGTATTGAGGATGTTTGGGACCGACCCCCTCTCTGTGATCTCATTTTCTTATTGCTTATTCAGGTATGTCTACATGTGCTCACATGGCGATAAACAGTGAAGTTGTGGAGGATTTGGAAGTAGTTTGGTTTTAGCCTCAGGTTGTTTAATTAAGGTTCCAAGAAGTCCTGTCTCTACATTTCCTTCCTAGCAAAGGTCCAAACAATCAAAGTTCTCAAAATAACTTAAACTGCTTCGGGAGCTGATGTTGTGTGACTATAAAATTAAAGAAAGTAATGTGCATTTCTTTGTACATTTTCAAGTTGGCAGTAGTGGTCGACCTATATAGCATACAGTGCATTACAGTACATTAGTTTAGAGTGTCTGTTTAACAGTTTATTAGACAGAACTGTTAAACAAAGTGTAGATGGTAAATGAAAAGAAGTATTATAGCACTTGCTTTTCTGTTATTAGTAATAGAACAGGAAATGAAATACTACAACATGATTACACAAGTTGTCATCTAAAGTATAAATCTGTAACATTTGAATGAAGTTCAAGTTATGTTTTTATATAATGAATAATATAGTTTATAAAATATAATTAATACAATTATTTAGTTCTAATTCAGTAAATATTACGTAAAAATGTATCAATTTAATTTCAGCAATTGTAATACATGTAGTTTTAGTATCTTCAAATAAAATAGTTTGATATCATATATGTCAGCTTTTACCTATTTTCATTTATTATCATGAAGAGAGACCAAAACCAGTTAAAATATACAGTGAACATGTTTTTTAGCTGTGTTAAATTGGCCTATTTGCCATAAACTGTAGAGAATTTTTAAAAATTAAATCATTATCCTCCCATTTATTGGATACAATAAAATTTTGCTTTTTGTCCAAAATTAAATTTATGCTGTTTTAGTAACCAATACTAAAATAAAACAAAAAGGATTTACAAAATCTATTCACCAGAGGCATTTTACTATTATATATACACTCAAAAAAAAAAGTTGTTGAACGAACGTAACTAAATTATGTTAAACTTTTCCATCTAACTGAATTGTGTTTTTCCAACAAAATCTAACCAGTTTGAAATGATTTGTTGTAATCTTGTTATATGAACATAAATTAATTTAATCTAAACAGCTAAAAAAAATTTGGTCATTCCAACTAGATTTCAGTTGTTCATTTTGAGTGGGGCACTCCGGAACAGATGGTGGCGCTATTTACACATAGCCGTCTTTTTCAAAAGATCAAACAG
Organism: Cirrhinus molitorella; assembly: GCA_033026305.1. Taxonomy (NCBI): domain Eukaryota; kingdom Metazoa; phylum Chordata; class Actinopteri; order Cypriniformes; family Cyprinidae; genus Cirrhinus; species Cirrhinus molitorella. Next base: position 22,501,060 of record CM065120.1, read on the forward strand.
AATCACTGAAGAAGACAGTTACATTTTTAGGTTACCATGACAGTGGTCAGTGATTGCTTTAGTTGGGCTCTGGACACTTGACTTTTTAACAGTAAATTTTATTTGGCTTTTGTAAGTCAGTTATATCAGCTAGACAATCCAAGAGATAAGATGATGTTGATTATGTTTCATCATCTGAGCTGAATGTCTGAGTTACCTTTTTGATTCTAGCTATTCTGTGTTTAGACAGTATATGATTGGGAGTTGTCAGCATACTCAGAAAAAAACCAAACATGAATAAATATTAAAATTTATACATTAAATATATTTATATTTATTAGTATAAATATATTAATTTTGTTTAGGTACACACAGACATCAAGAACCAGCATATGAATCTCAACAATGGTGACAAATAGCATATTCAGAAAGACAGATCAACTCTGAACATCGCAAAGCGAATAGAAAGACAATTCAGCTCATAATTTATTCATGTGGCAATGCATGATGGGAGCCATGGATGAGTTTTGATTGGCTACAACATGCTGATTTGATGATCACCGTTGTTGAGATTCATACACTGGTTCTTGATGTCTGTGTGTGCCCAAGCAATATTTTTTTTATTTTTAACATCAGAACTGCCTGAAAGAAATCTTTTCAAAATGTATAGAAATTTCAGAATCTATTGCCATTGGTTTACACGGCTGTTATAGTCAGTAAAGGAAGATTAACTCAGAGATTAGATTCTAGGTGAAATAATGATGATGTTAAAACATAATCATGAACACCTGATGACTGCTGTTCTTGGCTTGTCTGTCTTTTAACAGATACAGCAGCCAAACAAAATCTAATATTAAAGATATAAATGTTAAGATCCCAACTAAAGCAAACACTGGCCACTGTCATGGTAATCTAAAAATGTAATAGTCTTCTTCAGTGATTCTGTTTGATCTTTTGCACAAGATGGCTATGTGTAAATAGCGCCACCATCTGCCCCGGAGTGCCCCACTCAAAATGAACAACTGAAATCTAGTTGGAATGACCCATTTTTTTTAGCTGTTTAGATTAAATTAATTTATGTTCATATAACAAGATTACAAGAAGTCATTTCAAACTGGTTAGATTTTGTTGGAAAAACACAATTCAGTTAGGTGGAAAAGTTTAACATAATTTAGTTACGTTCGTTCAACAACTTTTTTTTTTTTGAGTGTATGTTCACAACAGAAACATAAATTAATTGTGTTGAATAAACATGATTCATTTTTGTAATTTCAAAGACCTGTTATGACCATTTTTTAGTGTACAGTACATAATTAGTAATTAGGGAATATTAACAAAAATGTACAAACACTTACTGCCTTTGGCTGGATAACTCAAGTATCTTAAATGAGCCATTTAAAAACAAACATTAACATAAAATGAAAACGGACATAAAATAAAACACAGTTACACTTAAAAATGTACTAGCTTTAGGTAAAAAAAAAATGATAATGCTGAATCAACTTTAATACGTTAATTTATACCAACAAAACTATTAAATACATCATGTGGAAACGTTTCTTAAAAACTTTAATTCCAGGCAATTTTTGTAGTTTAAATCCCAATACCCAGGTCAAAGTCATATCCTTGAATATAAAAATGAAATGCTAAATAGCTGAAATTATCTTATTTGTCAGGCTGATTTGTTCTAGAATCAATTACTGATTCAGTTTCATTAAAATGTATTAAGGGTTCATGAACCACCTTTGTTTTTGTTTTTTGTTTATTTTTTACTATTCTCTGAGGTCCACTTACAACGTTATCAACATTTTTTACATCAAAATACATCATAATTTATAAGTAATAAGCTATTTTCTGTCCTATTTTGGCCTCCTTTATCAGAACAGGCATGTTGGACTGTAGACTAGGAAGTAAACGCCCACTGCTATGATTGGCTAAGTTTTTCAGTTTTTCATAGATGGACTTAAATACTTAGTACATATCTAACGTTCTGTAATAATAGACAAAGATATAGTAACCATGTAATAAAATCTCACACATTACGACATTACTGTCAGATCCAATATAGTCAGCAAAGCATCGTCTTTTAGTTTCAATATTTCGGAAAATCCTGCCAAATTGTGCCTCTTTAATAAACGAATCCTCAGTAAAATTTAAGTGAACAAAATACCTAGTTTTACTGATGTGGTCTAGACTAAAAATAAAGTATATCCACTCTTTTCTATTGTTGGGATCAAAAGAAAGGGCTGGAAAAGTAGGGCTGGGCGATATATTTATATCGATATTATGCGCATCTCATCAGTAAAGCCGGTTCTTTGATTACCGGTAAATCTCCATCACCTGTTTTCAAATGGAGAGCCAGTTCAGTTTCGTGGGTGATTCATTGGGGTAGCTTTTCAGTGATCTACGGCTCTGTGTATTAACTGGCGCTCCATTTGAAAACAGGTGATGGAGATTTACCGCTAATCCAAAAAACGGCTTTACTGACGAGATGTGCATGAATTTATTGATCGATATATATCGCCCAGCCCTAACGCAATGACTGTGTTTTTCCACAATTTGGCACTGCACATTGCCTCGTTGTCTTCAGAGTGCCTCGTTTTCTTGTTGTCTGCGTTTGCCTCTCACGTTATCTACTACATGCGCAAATTGGTGGGCGGGGCTAAACAGGCGGTCATATAAAAGCATGCATTGATCTTCTTCTGTGGAGGCGGTGTTTAACCACACTGTTACGTCATAAAGCGGCACATTCTACAACCTGTCGTTTTGGCAGACTAGCTTCACCATAGGCTGATTATAGACTAAAAAAATGTTTTGTAAAACTTTTTTTGTACAATGACCTCTTATATGTCAAAAGATGAAGGAATTTTGATTAATTTAGACTGAATTTTGATTAGTTTTGAATTTTGAAAAAAAAAAAACATTGTAGGCCTAACTAGTGTTTCTTTTGAAGTGCATGTTAACAGTCCCTCTGACAGGCTGTGACATTAGTAAACCTGATGATTGGATAAACACACAAGTGACTCTAAAAGCCTACACTGTGCCATTGTTGTCACATTAGGCTAGCGGTGTTATGTCTGTGTTCACCATGCATGAGAATAAAATGGCAGTGGCAGATATATTGAACTGATTCAGTGTTTTGCACAATCTAATATTCCAGTTAAAACACATTGTGTTATCTTTCTGTTGTATATGTCACTGTGTCTTTTCAGTCAATGCACAGCCTATTGTTCCAGACCATTTGGCACAGAATACTGTACCTCTTCTTACGAGCTCATTCTTTGGTCTTGGACTCCAGAAGTTCCTTGTTTATAGTGCTAATAATTCCCTAGCTATAATAGCCAGAGACAGAGCAGGCTCTGTATGTGTAAAAAGAGACTTATCTAATCTAACACGACGGCCTGTTTCCTGCCACCCCATCCCATAACTCAATCCAGCTCTAACACATCATCTCCTCTCTCCCTCCAGTGCTCACATGCACACACACCCACACACACAGCTGGGTCTGGAGCTCTTCACAGAAAGAACGTCTCTTCTTTGCAAAATAGAAGCTGCATGTTAATGCTAATAACCTGTACATATTTCCTCAGTAATATTCAAGACTTTTAACACTACATTGTAAAAAAAAAACTCTAAATATTTTTCACGTTACAGAACCTTTTGACTCTCAAATAATACTACTGTAGAAAAAAGTCTAAGAAATTCTCCTATAAAACTCATATCAGACCATTTTATGCAAATTTTGTCAAAATAGAGTCAAAGTTGTCTGAGCAGTGACTTCTGCTAATTGTCACATTCACATCACGGGTGTGCCACTGCGTAGAAAAGAGGAACAAGAAAACTGGGAGTAAACTCAAAATACAGTCTTTAATAATCCAAAAGGAAACATCGCTCCGTGACGGAACACGGCTCCGTTAAAAGTTCAGTAAATTACAGCTTTTATAAATTAAAAAGAAAAGCATAAAAATGTTAATAAATACCTCTGGCATAATTGTACAAGTGTCTGTTTTAGTAAATGGCAATTATTTTTTGACACCCCTAAATCGTATTTTTTTATTAAAAACTATGTTAAACTACATAATCATGGAAAATTATGCAACTGTGTTTTGCTAACTGTTAATGACAGGCTGAAACATCCTTTGGTGTGACAGATAATAGTGTGACAGTGGCGCCTATACTGGTATGCTGCAGGACAAAGATGTCACGCCAGAGGACAAGGTCTCTTTAAGAAACATTTAAAATAATGAAATAAGATTTGTTTTTATTCATTTTTGATAATTTTTAGTGTTCTTAAATGCAATAATTTCATTAAGATAGAAGAGTTTCAGTAACATACTGATTGAGATTAAGAAAGATTGATTAAAATTGATATTGTTTGTATCAAAATTAAACTTTATTACTTCTTTGTTAAGTAATGTCCTATGGTGTGACACACATAAAAAAAAACACAGATTTGTTTTTATCTCAAAATATCTTAAAAAAACAAAAACAAATGAGTATTGCATTAGGAGAGATATAAATATCACTCATCTTAAAATGGTATAATTTTCAGCAGTTTCAAAAGGATGACAGCAAAGTTTTAAAAGTTAAACAAAACAAAAAAAAATAATAATAAAGTTTAAGTAAAGCAAATCAGCACAAACACCTCATACCAAAAGTCTCATATGCTTGTGGAGGGCTGATGAATTTTGGCTTGTGCATAGTCACAAGACCTGGGCACTTCACAGTCTTTGAGTCAACCATGAACTCCTCTGTATAACACAGCATTCTAGAGTCAAATGTGAGGACACCCACCCGACAGCTAAAGTTGGGCAAAAATTGGGTCATGCAACAAGACAATGATCCCAAGCACACCAGCAAATCTACAACAGGACAGCTGAAAATAAAGGAATCAAGGTGTTGCAATAGCCTAGTCAAAGTCCAAAGCTCATCCTGACTGAAATGCTGTGGTAAGAGATGTCCATAAACAAATGCCCACAAACCTCAATAAGCTGGAGCAACACTGTAAAGAACAGTGAGCCAGAATTTCTCCAGAACGATATGAGAGACTGATAAAGTCATACAGAAATGGATTACTTCAATTATTGCTCCTAAAAGTTGATCTACAGGCAATTGAATCAAGGTGCCCTAACTTTGTCACACATGGCTTTTTCATCTTGACTTTATTTTTGTAAAATAAATAATGACACAGCGTGATATGTCATGTGATGTTGTTCATCTGAGGCTTTATCTTCCCAAATTTTGAGACCTGCCAAGGGCCAGATATGGTTTTATTATGTCTCGACATAGAAAACCATGGAATTCAATAGCGTGTCCTAACTTTTTCACATGACTGTGTATATATATATCTTGGCATGGCATAATATTGGTGACAGAATTTTCGCTTTAATGATGTTTGGGTAGAATTGTGTGTTTAGAGCTCACCCACTCAAATCCCTCTGTCTTTTGGTAGTTCCCCTCTAAGTGTCCTCTGAAATCTTTAGAGTATGTGTGTGTGTGTGTGTGTGTGTGTGTGTGTGTGTGTGTGTGTGTGTGTGGTCTAATATTTCTCTCCTCTCTGGATGTGCATGTGTGTGTTTACATTTCTGTCACTAAGGGTATGTGTGCCTGGAGTGGCTCAAGGAGACAGGATTGTTCTTTCTAAATTACCGTTATAGATCCAGCAGCAGGAGTCTGTCTTGTTTGGCCTCCTCCCAGTTTCTCCATCCTCTCCAGCTTTAGCATTTCTCTGTATTCCTCTCTGTCTGTTCCACATTGGGGGATAAACCTGCCATCACTGAGGATACACTCCTGCAGGACGGAGATTTAATTAACGGGTCCTTGAAATCAGCCAAGACCGGAGTTACCCAAGCTGAAGCTAGCAGGTGCTGTGGAAAAGAAGTCACACTGACACTAGCTAACACTAGTGAAGACACACTGTAACACACACAGTGCTGTGTTCTAACGTCAGGAAACCAATAAATTAACATTAATTAGCCAGTTAAAGGGGCAACAGTATATGGTCAAATTTTCATGTATTGATTTATATGTGAAGTACTTGGGAAATCCAAAGGATGTGATGTTTATGCATGCTTCTCTTATGCAGTCTCTTTCTTTCTGACACATATTCAAATTATAACAGTGTAATTTTAATTACCTTATCTGTCGACATGATGCTGGTAAATTGCAGAGCTGTTGCAAACATATTCAGATCACTATGATCAGATGCTTTCTTAACTGCTGTTTTCACAACGCTGTTATCATTGTTGTGTGTTTATTTTGTTACTGAGAGGAAAGTGTACAGAACATATTTTCATATTGATCTAAATGCCAATTTCAGTAGAACGATAAACAATGTATGGATGTCATTCAATAATATATAACTGGCACTGCAATGGTCTTTCCAGCTTCTTTTTACTTATAAGCAAAGAACAAAAAAGAACTTTACTGTGTGTATATCGGGGCACTGAATCATTTTCGATGACTTGTACGTTATGTGTGCGCAAGCACAAGCAAAAAAGACTTGCTGGCTGCATGTCCCTTAACGGCCATCAGTGTCACTACTCACAGGTTTCTGAATTCTACATATAGCTACTTTAAATTGGATGTATTTACACTTACAGTATAAAATGTAAAAATGGACAATAGATTCAGTGATTCTGGCACTTGACCATTGTATGTCTTTCTTCACTTGCATGCTAAAGACAGTGATTGGTCATTTGGTTAAAAAAAGATTCTGGTATAAGGGGAACAGACACCTCCACCTCTGAATGGAGCTGTCCCTGGAAATGGCTCTGCTCATTAAAAACACTTCAAAAATATGGTTCAAAAAACGTGAACAAACCCAAAAACAAAATCCAAACACCCACGTTACACCCCCCCTCCCCCCCCCCCTCTAAGGGCAGCTCCAGAAGCCCAAAGCAAAACTTTAAAGAAAAGTCTAGGAGGGTGGAGGAGCAGGGGTGAAACAGGGGGTGGGAGGGAGGTCCAGGTCCGTGAAGGGGAATAGGATCAGGGTCATGGCATGGGTCAGGGGGCAATGGCAGACTTGGGCAGTGGAGCAATGGTGGGCCTGGACCGTGGAGCAATGAAAGACAGTGTAGCAGTGGAGGACCTTGGCCATGGAGCAGTGACAGACAGTGAATCCGTGGAGGACCTGGACCGTGGAGCAGTGGCAGACAATGAGGCAGTGGAGGGCCTGGGCCGTGAAACTGTGGCAGACCGTGGAACAATGGTGGGCCTGGGGCATGGAGCAGTGACAGACAGAGGTGCAGTGGAAGCCATGGCAGAGCCGGCCGAGCAGGAGGCCTTGGCGGAGCAGGCCGGCATAGTGGTGCCGGCAGAGCAGGACACCATGGAGGTGCCGGGAGGGCAGGACGACATGGGAGTGCCGACAGGGCTGGAACATGGACAGGAGAGGCCTCTGGAGCAGACTCGTGGACAGACGAGGCCTCTGGAGTGCTGTGCGCAGCCCACATGCTCAAAATGGTGACCACCATTGCAGGAAGGCCAAGAATTACTTGGCGCGGCTCTGGGAGTTCAGACAAGATGTGGCATGACTCGGGTGTGGTGGCCATCTTGGCCGGTGCAGTCACTGGCATGGCGGCCATCTTGACAGGTGCAGTCACTGGCGTGGGGGCCATCTTGACATGAGGAGGCCCTGGAGTAGCAGGCTTGACGTGAGTAGGCCCTGGAGCGACGTGAGCAGGCACTGGCTTGACCGGCGTGACGTGAGCAGGTTCAGGCGTGGAGGGTACTGTGGGATTGCAGGGTTCTCCATCCACAACTCCCACAGTAAAATTTGAACCAGCCAGCAAAAGTGCATAGTCAATAAATTGTTCCAGTGACCAATTAATTTTTCCACCAGGTAGCCAGGAACGAATGGGATCATTCAAACCCACTCAAAAAATGTCCTTGAGTGCAATGTCATTAAAGCCTACCAAATGGCACACCTGGCAAAAATCTTTCACATAGTCCTCTATAGCCTGGTCACCTTGATGCAGGCAGAGGAGGCGTGAAACTGCTGGGTTCATGGTTGGTGGTTGTGTATTCTGTAACGGATGTCCACTGAGGCGAGTTGAAATTATGAACCCAAGTGCAGCTTTTTTTTTAATAATAATAATTTAAATTATTATTATTTTTTTAATTTATTATAATTTATTTTATTTAATTTATTTTTAATTTTTCTAATTTATTTTTACTGTTATAGTTCACAAAAATTAAAAAGTTTGTCATTTACGCACCCTCAAGTTGTTCCAAACTGGTATGAATTTCTTCTATTAAGCACAAAAGAAGACTGTTAGTAACCATACAGTTGCTGGTAGTCATTGACTTCCATAGTATTTTTTTCATATTATGTTTTCTTTTAATTAGCACAGATTTAGTATTTCTGTTTGGAATGGATTTGTCGCAGTCGTTATTGACCACATTTTTTAGGTGAAAAAAACATTATATGGGTAATTGTTGCATTTTTTTACTCAAAAAGCCGAAGACATAGTTACTCTCTTAAAGGATTTCAGAATAAAAATTTCCTCATAATTGTCATCCAAGATATTCATGTCTTTCAGTCGCAAAGAAATTAAGTTTTTTTTGAGGAACACATTTCAGGATTTTTTTGCCATATCATGGATTGAAGGTTAAAAATGCAGTTTCGATGCAGCTTCAAAGGGATCTAAACAATCCCAGCCGAGGAATAAGTGTCTTGTCTAGCAAAACAGCAATATCTGGAAATTCTTATTTTGAAAGTGGAGTAATCCCTTAACTCTTGTATCTAGTAGAAACTTTGAATGAAGCCTTTGCACTTTGGGCTGTAATGACTCACGTTGAGATAACAAAAAGATCTGATTTGTGATTTCTCAAAGGCCCCGTTTACACTGTCAGTTAAATGCGACCCAATTCCGATTTTTTGCTCATGTGTTACACAGATTGGATGTGTAAACAGGAAAAAAACGCATGCTTTCGGATATTTCGAGATTGGTTTCAGGCCTCATTAATATGTGGAAATAAATCATATATAAATCGTGCCAAAAATGTGCCAATGCGACTGTCATGTAAAGAGGCAGATTGGATTTTCTGAGGCATTGTGTTCTGTACGTCATTAAAATTGCTACAATTTGGTACTTCTCTGCAGTTTACTGACAACTTATGTGACCCGTGCTGGCAAAATTAGTGTAAATGCGCAAGGGCTATTTTAAGCTACAGGCAAAAAAAGTGAAAAATTACAATTTTAGTCGCATTTGAGGTTAAATAGTAATTGAACATATAAAATTATATTTATTTGTACATTTTCTGAGAGGATTACCTTTTACTGTTATCTGAAGTGCACGCTTAATGGTGCATCTGACTGCTCACGATCCCAATAAACACACACATACACAGAATTACAGTATTTCAGTATTCACACAAACATAATCTGTTCTGTCTTAAGTGAAAGTTTGGGGAACTGTTGGGGAAAAACGCCTGACAGTATATAAGCCGTCTGTCTCATTAATGCTAATCTAACAATAAAATAATGAAACAATAAAGAATTTAATAATCAGTGTATTTGTAATGAACACATTTGAGTATTTGTTTTTCATACATGAATGCTTTTGTTTAGATATAAAATGATAAAGGTAATGCATTATTTATTTTTTTAGGCAATCTGATATACTATTTTTTTTTTTACCGTTCTTATTAATAATAGCAAGGATAAAATAAAAAATAGCTATATTGTGATTATTATAGTAATTATTAATAAGAAAAGAACTGGAGGAAAACTTCAAAAGAACTGGAGGAAAATTCTCATAATCAACTTTGCTGACTTTATTATTTATTTACAAATGGGTGTAGCACAGTAATTTTTGTCAGATTAAAAAAAATCATATATAATTTTGAAGGTTATTTTAATTGAGAATGTGAAAATAAAAATAACTTTTTTTTTTCATTCGCTAATTGTGACTCGTTTGGTCAGCACAGGTCACATATATTCTCAGGAGGAAACATGTAAGGAGGCAGTAACGACAACAACGCATGCGTGATGTTTCAGACAGTATGACAGGTGTAAACACATTAATCGGATATGGGACACAATTGAAAGAACGTGTAGATTGCTAAAAAAAAAAAAAAAAAAACGGATATAGGCAACAAATCAGAATTGGGCATCAAGACCTACAGTGTAAACGAGGCCTAAGACCACTTCAGTATTAAGCAGTCTGCAGATATGAAGAACATAATAAAATAAATAAACCTAAATGAGTATTTGGACTGGTATGTTCCACTCCAGATTTGCCATCATTATTGCCATATTTAGCAACATGAGTCAGCCTATTCATAAATCCCCCACAGAACTACCTCTCTTAAATCATCCTAGGCTACATCATGGTCACACATTAAAAGCCTTTGAATTTCAATAGGAAAGCCACTAGTGACCATTCTCTATACAAAAATGTAATATATGAAAAGTTCAGATGCAAAAGCCCCTAAATCTTTCTTTAAAAAATGTGTTTTTTTCAGGCTCCGATGTATAGATTTCTAACTAAGTACTGGTACTTCTGATATATATCGGTATAATATGTGTCGAGAGCATTCACTCAGTATCATTATCTCAATTTTAAAAGAGTTTTTGCATCTGAACTCTTCATATGACATGAATGAAATATGAATAAATGAAATATGAATAAATTTGTAAACATATGTTGAACGTCCGATGTTTGTTATGTTCATCTGATGTATGTAACTGTATGTAGGCTATATGAACGAATGTTATGTGATGTTTTCTCATTAAAATCGTAAAATTTCCTATTCATTCAATATACTGTATGCAAATACTAGGGAATACTAATATGGCAGTGTGGTGGCTTCACTTGTATGATGTCACGAGCAATCCAGTTCTCTATTATAGATCAGTGGGGTCCCCAACAAAACTTAACTATTGTTTTATTATAGTAAAAGTGTAGTAACAAATACCATGGTTAAACTATGGTCAGTGTAGCAAAACCACGGTTAATTTGTGGTAATCATGTTTTAACTATAGTATCTATTTAATTGAATTGAATTTAATGTAATTTATATTATTATATCATTTATAATACAATAATTTTTTAAGGGAAGTATGAAAAATAAGTTAGCAAGCTTACATAACATTTCACAGTTACAGTAATTGTGTATTTTGTCAGCTTATGTAGGCTAATAATATATATATATATATATATATATATAGAAGAGTTCAGATGCAAAACCAGCTAAAAGCCATCTCGGTCAAAAATGAGATAATGATACTGAGTGAATGCTCTTGACATATATTATATGTCTATCCAATACTTTTACTTCAAACTTGCTAAAATCACAGGCTTAGCTCTATCAGAAGTACTTACACAGAAACCTATACATCGGAGCCTGATAAAAATGCATTTTTTAAAGAAAGATATCAGATGGATTTAGAGGCCGTTCATATATATATGAAGAGTTAAGATGCAAAAACCTCTAAATCCATCTGATATATATATAAATAATACATAATTATATGATCAGGATGTTAAAATAAACAAAAATCTCACTTTTTCAGAGTTGACATTGATAGGCATGTCACTTGTTGCAATTCCCTTAAAAACTTGTTGCGGTTCGGTTTTTGCAGCACATTTCTGTGTTTGTTTGTATTACAATCATTTGCAGCATATGTGTTGTCAAACTGATGAAGATGTTTTTTTAATTTGCATGATGTTTTTTGGTACTCATTGAGCTCACCATAGATATTGCCATACATGTTACCTGTAAGTCAGTTAAATAATGTTAATATGATACTTTTTTATATAGTGTTGTGTATATATGTATATCAGTAAATGTCTAAGGAGCAAAGAGAATGATATTGCTTAATTGCAGGGTGGCACACAGTAACCTTCAAACAGGCATTTTGGGCAAAATTTGCCATTCTTTCATTATTATTCAATACTGCTGGTCAATTAACACAACAATAATACGCATGTCGCTGCTTGTCAGGAAAAACACAAAAGTCTATGCACAACAATCTTCTTTCTTCCCTCTTGGCAAACAGCGTGCACACTTCTGGTCCCCCTGGATGGGTGAAAAAGAATGAGACAGAGGTGGGAGGGTGGCAGCAAGTTTCAAGATGCACACCAAACTCCTTATTCCTAGAAGACTGCTTTCAAGAAAACAACGCGTGTGAGCATGCCTGGGACCCGAGGAGTGTAACACTCACACACTTACATACTCACGAGAGAGTGGGGGAGTCATCGGCTCTGCTTTTCAATCTAAATGCAAATGTGAAGAACAGGAACTCATGAGCAACAGGACAGAAGATAAAACAAAAGAGAAAAAGCACAAGATTAAGAAACACTTGTGTGCCATCATGTATGTTTTAGAGTATGTGAGTGCGCATAGTTCCTATGAGTTTATGTTGTGATCAATAAAATACTTCGTTTTGCCATGGATGTGCGCCTGTCCGCTCGTGGAATGTGGCTAATTCTTCTTTAATGAGCTGCTGATGTCATTAGTGTGAGGTGTATGCATCACTGCGTCCTCAATTGGCTGAAACCATAGTGATGAGGCAATCCACACGCACACAGCCGTCACATCGGGCTGTGAAATGAAGATGCAGTTCTGTCAGAGCAGGAGTCATCCATGGCTGAACGGCCAAGAATGGTTTAGAATGTTGCAATTTCAGGGGTTTTTAAATCAATTTGGTAGCTAGTCAAATGTGGGTGTCTTATGGAGGTTTAAAGGTGGTTTTTGTTCTCTTTGTGTTTTAATAATGACTGCCCAAACTCATGCTAGTGGAAAGAAAATGTTCATTCATTAAATTGATGTGGCAAACCAGAAGAAAAAGAACCAATTATGACGAAGACAGTTCATAAAGTGCACAAGAATCTGACCCCCCTGCACATATTTACAAATAAGCCATAAGTGACAGTTACAAAGCCACAGAAAGATTTGTTTACCCTTTATTGTAGGTGTATAATGAGGTTGTATATGATGCCCTCAGAAACAGGCTGCTCATTATCAGTAAAAGCTTTTCATTGGTTCTGAAGCATTTCCTTGTAATACACCTTGAGCTCCTCTAACAAAACAAATATTTCAGGATTACTCAAGTACTGTACTTATTAACTGAATGTAGCATGTGTTAAAAGCATTACATAAAATAGAATACATTAAATATCTTACAAGAGACGGCAGTGTACTTTTAAAAGAAAACTTCTAAAGGAAGTAAATAATCTTTTGGTTTCTTTATTTATGTCCCTTTTCCAAGACATTTTTTGATGAATCAAAGTAGCCACTGCATAATATAATCCATCATTTATTTTGGGGTTTATGAATGTCTGTGTGAATATATATGTGTGTGCTGGAAAAAGAGATAGAGAGAGATGCTCTTTGGCAGATGGCTCATATTTCTCCACTCCAGTTGTGAATCTCGGCCCACAGCCGAAACACATAAGCAGCTTCCAGATTAATAAATAAGCAGGCAAATAATTGGCACCAATTAAATATTGAAATGCAGCGGTTGTTTACAGAAAAATGACTGGAGCTACAAATTGGGACATTAAGCTCCACTATAAGACAGCATGTTATCTCATTTTACAGATTCATTTGGCAAGCATCAATCTTCTACTATGTCTTTTCATGTGATTATCTTGTTAAAGCCACTTCAGTTTCACTGCGTATCATGGTATTATGTGTCATATAATGTGTTATTTTTATAGCAAAAACATATATCTTGTGGCCATCCTATACGCAAATGTGACATATGTAGAGTATATTGTCTAGAGGTAAAAACATATGAACCCTTTTAGAAACTTAAAAAAATCCTGTATATTAACATATATATCTAGACCATACAAATGTGTATATGTGTGTGTGATGCATTCTTGGATAAATATGTCATGTGAACAGATTTACAAACAATGAACAATACATTTATTACGCTTAATTATTAATCTTTGTTAATGCTAGTTAATAAAAATAGTTGTTCATTGTTTGTTCATGTTAGTTCACAGTGCATTAACTAATGTTAACAGACACAACTTGTGATTTTACAGTGATTTTTTTTTTTTATTAATACATTAGTAAATGTAAATTAACATTAACTAAGATTAATAATTGCTGTAGAAGTATTGTTCATTCTTATTTAATGTTAACTAATGTAGTTAACTAATATTAACTAATGAACCTTATTGTAAAAACGTTAGCAAATCCAAAAACATGCAATACATTTTGACATTATATAAGTGAGTATAAATGATAGACGTGCATTTAAGTGTATTACAAAACATACAGATTTTTGTATATGTGACCCTGGACCACAGAACCAGTCATAAGGGGCAATTTTTAAAAGAAAATTGAGATTTATACATCATCTGAAAGCTGAATAAATAAGCTTTCCACTGATGTATGGTTTGTTAGGATAGGATAGAGGTGGCCAAGATACAACTATTTGAAAATCTGGAATCTAAGGGTGCAATAAAATCAAAATATTGAGAAAATCACCTTTAAAGTTGTCCAAATGGAGTTCTTAGCAATGCATATTTTCATGGAACATGTTCTTTACTTAATATCCTAATTATTTTTGGCCTAAAAGAAAAATCTGTAATTTTGACCAGTATACTTTTGGCTATAGTTACTACATAAGACAGGTTTTGTGGTTCAGGGTCACATATGTTGTATGTTGTATATTTTATGGTTGCTACATACAATACCATCTGTAAAAATTGATGTAGACAATTTCAAGCGGTTGACTTCACATTGCTTTCATATCCTTTTTTTAACTACTACATTCTTGATTCTGGTAGCATGTGAAGGTAGCATCAGTGAAAATAACATTAGCCTTTTAGAATGGCAAGAAGCTCTTTCAGAAAGCCAATTTGGAAAACAAAATATAATGCGTGATACTTACTTTGTCTGAAGCTGATGTTCGTGCACAAAGTATTGGTACTGTTCCCTCTTTCAGAATCAACTTTAGCAAAAACATAGCACTGAACTGACCTTCGCTAAAAATGATTGGCGCAAACATACAGGACTTTTGGCCCTGACATTGTATATCTCTAGCAGCTACAGTGAGAAAACAATAATGACGCACTACTGCTTCTCACTCAGGCTGTACCTATGCTAATAGAGCAGAGATCGTCACAAATGGCCGTGATTTTTCCCATACGATGACGTCAGTATAGGAAGAAATCTAGAATTGCGTCTTTAGACTGTCATTTATTAGGTTGGCTGTTTTGACACACTGCGGCCACACAACTGTTTTCAAACACATTATAAAAGTGATCATTTTTGCATAATAGGTCCGCTTTAACTGTTTTAGTTGCTCAGCTTTGGGCTTTTGTTCATTTTCATCCTTGAGGGCTTTGTGGGTGTAAGTCAAACAGTGAAGTGGAGAGATTTCAAGCAGCAATGGTATCCAATCCAATTAGAGCCAGCAGGGTTGTCCATGTGGTAGACTGAGAGACATAAGACAGAGCATTAAGGCAGTATTTGGGTAATGCCTGCTGTCCTGTACACCACTGCCTAATTGAAATTCATGAGGAAAACACCATGTGAATACCACCTCTCAAACATTTTGTTTTCCTAGAGAAGCAACTCAGCTGGGAACTGTGGAAACACATTTACAGTGCTTGAGACAAAATACATTTCTGATAAATACTGAAAGACTGAATTTTGTTTATTTGAGCTGTGTTGACTGGTCAACAGCCTAAATTGAAAAGTGCCATGATCAAACCTCAGAGAAGCAGATGCGATCATAAAAGTGAGTGCTTTTGTCATTCACAAATCCATTTTACAGTTCTACCAACATGGTTATTGTGCCCTTGAACAATATACTTTATGCAAAGTGTCATAATGTATTTACAATTGACATAATTTAGACATTATCAAATTGTTGAATATTCTAAAAAAAAAAAAAAATGTTTAGAGAAAGATATAATCTTCATGGCTAATGCTTCAAAGTCGAAAAACGGAAAAGCATAGGGCTTTGATCTTTGGTATTTATTAAGGCCTAATTGAATGAATTCTCTCTTAAATAACGCAGATGCTCTTTGAAGCTCACTACCATTTAATAGTACTTTGAATCTAGTCTTTAACCTTTATCTTCACATTTTTGGCTTGAGAATATGTGTGCATATCTAGGGCTGACAGGTTGAGAGGAGGGAAATTTCACAACTTGCTTGTTTGTTTGATTTGCAAACAGTCACCTTCTAAACTGTGGGAGGGTGCCAATGTTTATCAGGCCTTCAGAGAAAAGTGATGGTAGTGACATTTTGGCAACCCTTGAGCCTACAGTAAGCAAGTGCAGGTTGTGGAAAAACAGAAATTAACCCAAAGTCACTATTTTGAGAGCATAGCAAGAAGCTTAGCCTCGGAGCTCTAAATATTCAGTGAGAGGAAGGTGTGTGTTATTGCCAGCCAATTTTTTGACAGCACCCGGGGCTGCAGCGTGAGTCAGCAGCGCAGATGTCTGCTGCTAGCACTGCTCACATCTGGAGAGCCAAGGACACACAACAAATGTCATCAACATGTTGCTTCATCTGGCTTCAAGGGGGCAGAAAAAACATCATCTTGATTAGTGGATCTAAACCAGCAGGGCCGTGTCAGAGGTTGTTAGTCATGTCATGCCAGCAACCAAAACCTATAAATACAATTAGGTCTTTTTTTTTTTTTCAAATCAGAGCAAGGCCTCAGTGGACAGACATGAACAAGGTGCACAACAGTGCTATTATGTTCTTTTGACAGTAAAAACAACTAAGACTTACTGGCTTACACAGCTGTTAAACATTAGCTCACAGCGAGGAGCATCTAATTTCATTTAATGTAGCTCTGAATGTTATTACGCATTCAGACATACTGTTTGATAATTATGTTAAAGGTACAGCATTTCATATCTGAACCAAACAGAATTACAATGTAATGACTGTTTTAAAACAGGTTACATTATACACACTATACATCCTTGTTTGCTATTTCCTTGTGAAAAAGGAGTACAATTTAGCACACTTTTTAAAAGACTATTTATTACAAAATATTGTTGAAAAAAGTATGCTTACAGCAATATGAATGTAAAGTTTTCAGACAATTAATTGCATTTTATTTACTAAAAACTCAAAAAGTTAAAACATTTCAATTCATGTTTATACAATAAGTGAACTTAAGCAATAATTCAACTTAAGAGTGCTTTTTTATGCACATAATTAGTAAATCTTTATATGTAATTTTAGCTGTTATAAATTTTCTGTAAATCATGGCTTCACTGGGCTTATTGCTTTTATAAAATGGTTATTCCATATACGTAGTAAGGTTTCACAAAATAAAACAGAGCAAATAAAGTGTAGTGATATTAATAAAAACATTAATAAGATGTATGTTTGTAGAGTAATTTATACATTTTATAATTTATAATCAAGGACCTGAGCTATCCGTTTTATAATTACACATTTGTAATGATGAAGTTGCAGTTTACTATATTTGAAAATATATATAAAAAAATATTTAAATGTAACATTTACTAACACATTACAGTTATAATTATAATCTAATATGTTACATGTGCTTTAATGTGTTAAAATTCACATAACACAAATAAGTGTACTTTTTTAAAGCATGACAAAGGACTGTAAAAAAATTTAAATGTACACTTTAATTTGACATTTTTAAAATCTCTTCAAGTACACTTTATATTTTATTAATATCTGCAACTTACAATATGTTTATATACTTTTTATAGTATAAAACAAGTGGACATTCCTGTAAACAGATGATCACATTTTTTTGTTGCTATGTTGGACTAATCAGGATTGCCAAAACACACAGCAAGTTTTGATAGCATATTGATAATAATAAATAAAGATTTTGCCAGTGAATTAGTGATTAGTAAGGTCTTTGGCTAGGAACTATACTCTCGTTCCGGCGTAATAATCAAGGAACTTTGCTGCCATACCATGGGTGCAGCAGGCGCAATGATATTATGCAGCGCCTGAAAATAGGCTGACTTCCGTCAACATAACCAACCTAAACAAAGTTACCTAGCTGGGAACTATTTTCAAGTGCTGCGTAATATCATTCCACCTGCTGCACCCTTAAAGGAACGCTCCACTTTTTTTTTTGCAAATAGGCTAATTTTTCAACTCCCCCAGAGTTAAACAGATGAGTTTTACTGTTTAGATTAGATTTTTGAATCCATTCAGACGGTCTCCGGTTCTCCCAATAGCCCTTTTAGCATAGCTTAGCATAAATCATTGAATCAGATTAGACCATAAGCATCGCGCTCAAAAAAACCAAAGACTTTAGATATTTTTCCTATTTAAAACTTGACTCTTCTGTAGTTACATCGTGTACTAAGGCCAGCAGAAAATGAAAAGTTGCGATTTTGAAATGTCTAGGAACTATACTCTCATTCTGGCGTAATAATCAAGAAAATTTGCTGCTGTACTATGGGTGCACAGGCACAATGATATTACGCAGCACTTGAATATAGTCCTAAGCTATTTTACTATTACCTTAGTGGCTCAGTGCTGGTCATGTTGGAAGTTACCTAGCTGGGGACTATAGTCAGGTGTTGCGTAATATCATTGCGCCTACGCCTCCTTTAAGTTCCTTGATTATTACGCCGGAATGAGAAAATCGCAACTTTTCATTTTCTGTCGGTCTTAGTACACGATGTAACTACAGAACAGTCAAGTTTTAAATTGGAAAACTGTTGGAAAAATTAGCCTATTTTCAAAAATAGTGGCATGTTCCTTTAAGATGCTTGTGTTTCTCTTATTTTGTCAGTTGTCTCTAGTTTTGTGTGGTCAGTTTTCTCTGTCTGGTGCTTTGACAGTGCTGGTGTTCAAGAGGTTTTACAGCAATGCAACTGCTTTGATAATGTAGTCTGGCAGGGATGTATATTGTGCAAAACACCACAGCACTGACAACAGATAGTGATTTTCTTTTTTGGGTGAACTGTTCCGTTAACAGCAAGCAAGTGATTAAATAATGCTGTCATCAAAATATTTTATAGTGCAGGCAGGGGTTTTTAAAATGGGGATCTCCATAAGGCTACTATAAAAATAAAATGAGAGGAAAAGATTACGTTTTTTGTTTATTTATTTATTTATTTTTGGTGAAATTGTTAAGATATTTATATATATATATATATATATATATATATATATATTCATATATTTAACAGTACGAAATAAATCTGCATATAGTTTTGTGAAAACCAAATGTATGTTCATCTCTTATTTATTGTGAAGGTTGTAGGTAATGAACAGTTTGCATTAGTTTCTTCTCCCCATTGTGACCTTTAGTTTGCATACTGGGGGTTGTAAGTCTTTATTCTCTGTAAATAATATTTAATGTGCAATCATGTGTTTTTAATGCAATTTCATTGTATAGTTACGTTTATACATCATTGAATAGAAATATTGTATGCCACTATCTTAACAAAAAGTATATATTTTCCAGGTTAAAACAAGCAAACAAAAAAACCTTAACAAATCATGCACCTTTTTTGCTCACCATGTATTGCATATATCACATGGAGAACCACAGCACAGCACATTTTGTCTGTCTATCTGACAAACTCACTTCAGTACCACCCTCTGCTATGATTTGAATCAGGTGTATTAAATAAAGAAGACATACAAAATATTCAGTGCTGTGTGTCTTCAGTACCAGGGCCCCATTCTTTGTACCTCACAATAATACACATAACAAATGTTAGATCTTCTAGTCATAATTCATCACTGGCTAATTTGGCTCTTCAAATGCATTTGCGGATTTGATTAAAGCATCAAGATTATGTTGTCTGAGATTACTATGAATTCTGATTGGAAAAGGCAGATGTATCGAATGCTCAAAACCATGATGCTGTATCCAGCAAAGTAGTGACTGGTTGCTGGTATGACAGCAACAAAATCACATCATCAAAAAGGTTTTAGAAAAACTGAGAATGTTTACAATATAAGTATCAATGCAATATGAATATACAATATTAATGGCAGGACTGATGGTAGTTTTTACAAAGTTGCACAAAGTTGCACTGTATCAAGCACAGTAGCTATCATCACTCAAATTAAAGGACAGCACTGGACAATTTGGAAAATCTGATTAACCAAAGTAATAATTAACTGATTTTGTTATTTTTGTAGCTCTGCTCTGAATTTTATGTTACATGTGCATAATTGAAATAGGAGAAACTACTTTAACATGATCTTTAAGTTCAACAGCTGCTGATTTGATATACATGACTATCTCTGGATGTTAACTTACACAGTCATTGGTTCAGAATCACACCCAGTATTGCACAAACTCCAGGTTTCTTAATCTAATCGTGTTCTGTAATAATGTGGCAAGTCTTTTTTTCATGTAATTAGTTACCATTGATGCATTATAATGATCCTCGGAAGCACTTTAATTAGATTTGAATCATTAATGAGAAACTCATGGTTAATGAAGTTTGATTGGACATGTGAGTGTGCAGAGACAGACCCACATGTACACTGGCACAACACACACACATCACGTTACTAAATGAAGGGATTTAGATAACTGATTTTTTTTTTTTTGTTAAGTGTTATTTCACAGTGTAAAGAGTGTTTGTGCATGTGTATGTGTGCCTTTATTTTGAGAACAAATTTGTACACTGAAGTACAAACCTGACAAAATCTCTCAAAACCTCCTTTTGGGGACATTCTCATTTGTAAAAAGTATAAAAATATTTAATTAAAAGGAAGTTCTCTGCTTGGGTTGGCGGTAACAAAGAGCGAGGGCTTATTTTGGATACTGTCTTCCTGTCGATTGACATCTGATTGCATTTACACGCTTTGTAAACAACATATGCTCTTTTCTTTTATCTCTTCATTTTTTGAAGGAAATAGATGATGAGAATTTTTTTTTTCCACTGTAAAAAACAGCTGAAAATATGGTAAATACTGGTAAAATGTCATTACATTACATTACACAACATTACATCTTCTGAAAGTAGAATAAATAAATAAATAAATAAGCTTTCTACTGATGCATGTTTGTTAGGATAGGACAATATTTGGCCGAGATACAGTTATTTGAAAATCTGGAATCTGAGGGTGCAAAAAAATCTAAATATTGAGAAAATCACCTGTTTGGGTTTGCGGTAACAAAGAGCGAGGGCTTATTTTGGATACTGTCTTCCTATCGATTGAAATCTGATTGCATATGCTCTTTTCTTTTATCTCTTCATGTTTTGAAGGAAATAGATGATGAGAAAATGTTTTTTCCACTGTACTAGAATTTGGAGATTCCTTGAAAATAAACATGTACACCAGGTATTGTACACATAGTGTGCTGCTAATCCATACACTTTTATCTATGTCTCTTTCATATGGGTCAAATTATAATTTCCACTATGCTTCACAGAGCCACAATTCCTTGATTAAAAAAAAAAACCAACAACTTCCTCTTCCATGGCATTCATTTTTCTCTTCTAATCTTGACTGATGTTGTTCACTTGCACGACCATGCCTTTCCTGATAACGACTGCATAACCCTTAACCTTGGCTCATGGCCATATGGTCATAAGAAATCCCTTGAGGCATTGCGGTGGATACTCATAGCGCTTTTTACCATCTCAGTGCCTGAAGGTATTGCAAGCTTTAACCTTTTGACCTTCTTTTACCGTTGTGTGATGTGGGAGGATTCACTAATTTTTCATAGCCCTAGAACTTTTTCATGGTTGCAGAAATGCTGTGTTAATGGTTTTTAATTTAAAGTATTAAATTGTTGCTTTTTTCAATGCAATAAGGTAAAGTGGACTGCAGTTCCTAATCTACCAAATGGAATTTCTACCCAACACGCTTTGAACCAAGGGGAGCACCCTCACTTTCCCCAATCGTGCACGATTTCTACCAAGACGCCCCCTTTAGAATCACAATTGCCCCCAAGTTTGACTTTGACTGACAAGCTTGACATTTGCAGTAGTTCCCCTTCGGGAACTCGAGTTGCGTCTGAAATGCTTTGGGGAACACCTTTGGTGAACCAGGCTCTGAATCCATGTGTAATCTGTCCAAAGGAAGGGCGTGATGTCACGGGCAAGTGACGTAAGCGACCAGGAAACTATAAAAGCACGTGCAGCGGAAACGGCGTCAGCTTCTGTCTCTCAGCGAAACGCTCTGTGTGTGTCACTGTTTTTTGTGCCAGTTTTCACAGCTTTTATTTGAGATAGTCACTATGTCCTACAAGCACTAAAACAATAGAAATATAAGCAGCAGCATTATAGACTGTGTTCCTCTCTGCCTGCACCATTTCGGCTGGGGATGCACACAGTTTATTTGTTGTCTGTTTGGGGGCGAAGCATGTGAGTCAGTTCAAGAGGGAGCTGTCTGCATTTCGCTGTGCATGCTTCGCTCACGGAGGGCTTCCCCGCGGTTCAGTTCCTGCTTTTGTCGAGGCATGGTGGAGGTTGCGGTCATGGGGATTGTAGCATCGATCTAGTGGACGGGTTAGAGACGGGTTCGCCCTTCTCTACCTTTTCACTAGATCTAGAGCTCTCTCGCACCGCAGCCCGCGTTGCGTTTCTTCCCCTCGTTTCTCCCTCCCCTCGCTACCACATCACTAAGTGTGTTCACTTACTAAACTATATCATTATGTTTGATTAGTTCATTTAGAGCATCTGGTGGTTCGGCATTGAGATGTCGTCCTCACCCATGTGAAAGATCTGGGGTTGTGACAGAGCGCCAAGGAAAGTGTGCTTTCTCCTTTACTGAGAACCACTTATTTAGGCGTGGTGTGGGATTCGACCATGATGCAGGCACATCTGTCACCTGTTCGGATCAAGTCGATCTTCACTGCAGTCGTGAGAGTCAGAGAAGACCGGTCACTCACTGTAAAAGGGTTTCAGAAACTACTGGGTCTTATGGCAGCTGCATCCAACATGATACCTCTTGGCGTGCTGTACATGAGGCCCCTACAATGGTGGCTCAAGACCAAGGGGTTCTGCCCAAGGGGAAGCTTTGCATGATCAAGGTCACGTGGCGATGCCTACATGCCTTAGACATATGAAGGAAGCCTTGGTTCTTGTCTCAGGGCCCGGTGCTGGGAGCTCTTTGTCGCCGTGTGACACTAGCAATGGACGCGTCCCTCACTGGTTGGGGAGCAGTCATGTGTGACCGCTCAGCCCGTGGTCTGTGGAGTGGTCGCCATCTTGCATGGCATATCAACTGTCTAGAGATGCTGGCCATGTTTCGAGCAGTGAGACCTTTCCTCCCGGACCTAAAAGATCGCCATGTGTTGGTGCGCACCAACAACACAGTGGGTTGTCTACTCCTTCAACCACCAGGGAGGTCTGTGTTCATGCCCCTTGAACAAGGTGGCGCACCAGATCCTTGTGCGGTTCCAGGGAATTCCTCTTGCCGAGAACAGTTCACATCCCTGAGCATCTCTGGGTGCAGGCTTCCTGGAGAGGTAGGGGTCGAGGCCCGGGGATTTCATCCAGCTCCTCTGGGATTGGATGCCATGGTACAGATGTAGCCGAGGCTGTACGCCTTTCCCCGATCTCTCTGTTCCTGGGAGTTCTGGAGAGAGTGCGCTGGGATGGTATTTCTTGCTATAAAGCTAGTAGCCCACCTCCCACCTGGAGCTGTGGAGGCTGTGGAGGCTGTGGGTGTGGCTCCTGAGAGGGCACAACTCATAACTTCCGGTCTCTCAACTGAGGTTGTTGAGACCATCCTCCAGTCCACAGCTCCCTCCACAAGGAAACTGTACACCCTGAAGTGGAGGCTTTTCACTTCTTGGTGCGAAGACCGCCAGCTTGACCCAGTTAACTGCCCGTATGGTACAGTGCTGGAATTCCTGCAGGCTCGTCTCTCTGAGGGCTTGACCCACTCCACTGAAGGTCTACGTGGTGGCCATTGCGGCCCACCACACCCCTCTCGGTGTTATAAGTTTCCTCCAAGGTGCACTGAGGCCTCCAGGCCAGGTGTAGCTATGAATTGGTGATTCAGGATGCTGTGCCATAACCTTGAGTCCACTGATTTCCCCTATTCTGGGGCGTCAAGGCTCACTCTCTAATTTGGCTTCTTCATGCTGTGGGATGTCCTCGCTGTGACTCAGGTTTACCTGCAATTTGTGCCACTCCTGTCTCTTCTTCTCTCATGCTAGCTGTGCTCTTCCACACTAGGCAAGTATTTGTAAGTCTGGTGGTGTGGGCATCTCGTTCCCCAAAGCGTTTCAGATGCAGCTCAAATTCCCGAAGGTGATTGTCCCAGGTTACGTATGAGACGCTGCGTCTCGGGCAATACTGCCAGCATCACTTGCGCTCGCTTCATTCTCCGAAGCTGAAGCTGTTTTCGCTGCACGTGCTTTTATAGCTTCCTGGTCGCTGACGTCACCCGCCCGTGACATCACGCCCTTCCTTTGGACAGATTACACATGGATTCAGAATGTGGTTCACCAAAGGCATTCCCCAAAGTGTTTCAGACAAAGCGTCTCGTTCCCTCAGGGAACCAGGGTTACATACGTAACCTGGGATGTTCTCCCTGGTGAATACATTAAAGAAGTAGAGTTGTCTGATTCATGAGCAAATTAAGCTTGCATTATGGTTTTAACTTCTTTTTATCAATTTGATGAGGTATGTGTGTTGATCAGTGTTAATATGTAAATAAAAAAATAAACTTGTTCATCATAAAGCGATTGCATCAAGTCAAGTAAAATCACATTTATATATCACTTCATACAGCTGCAAAGTTGAATAAATTATGAAAAGTGTTCAATTCAGCTATAAGCAGAAGCCAATAGTGTCATTATTCAGCTCAAAATATTTAGTGTCTCTTCAGAGACTTATTAAACAACTTGATTCATATGGAATGCTTTAGGATGTTCTTACAGCTCACTGGACTAGAGGACTTTCAGTGAATAATGACCTAAAGGGTTAGTACACCCAAAAATAAAAATTTGCCCATTATTTACTCATCCTCAAGCCATCCCAGATGTATTGTATATGACTTTCTTCTTTCAGACAAATCTAATCAGAGTTATTTAAAAAAAAAATCCTGGCTCTTTCAAGCTTTATCATTGCAATAGGTGGGTGCTTCTCTTCATCAGTCCAAAACAAGTCAAGCCCATTCATTCATACTAAAGTGCCTCTCAAAGCTCCAGGGGTTGAATAAAGTAATAATCACTTAAATCTAGCTTGCGCTCACTGTTGTACACAGAAGTAGCTATGCACTGTAAAATACAAAAAACAATTTGTTGAGTCAACTTAAAATAATTTGTTACCCTGCTGCCTTAAAGTTTAAGTTCAGTCAACTCAAATAAGTTTATTCAGATTGAAATGTTAAGTTGTACTAAGTGACAACTTAGATATTTGAGTTTGATCATTTAAGTTGAATCAGCTCAAATATCTAAGTTGTCACTTAGTGAAACAACATTTCAAGTTGTCTAAACTTTTTTTTTCCTCAACAAATTGTTTTTTTACAGTGTGTAAAAGTTTGTCTGTTCCTTACAAAAAGCTCTCGTATTGCTTCAAAAGACTTGTAGGAATATTTTTCATGAACTTTTTTTATAATGACAGAATTTTAAACCTTTTTAATGTATTTTTTTTTCTTTGGCTCATATGTTGAGTTACGTCGATTTCACAGGAAGCTTTCTTCCTAAACACGTACAGTAAGTGCAAATTTATGATGTGACACCTCTAGATTTACAGTAAACCAAACATTTGTTTTTCACTTCCATCTGGCATGCGATGGGTAAGATGAGGGTCAGCAGTCCCCAATGGTGTGTCATTTCCTGTTATTCTGTTACAGATGTCTTGTTTTTAAAGACGTTTTAAGAAATAGAGAGAGAGAGAGAAGAAAAGAGAAGAGAGGATCATCTTAGAAACCAGCCTTCACAAATCAGACTGCAGAACTGGATTCTCTGACAGCCAGACAGTGCTAATGACGACCTGGTTTTCTATGCCTCCTGTTCTCTTTTTCAACACACACACACACACACACACACACACACACACACACACACACACACACACTTGTGGATGCTCTGGCATCTTCTCTTTCCTCAACAGCAGGCTGTGCTGTGTGCTATGTAGGGCAAAATAAATGAGCAAAGTCTATTCTTATAGCGCCGTGGAGTCCTCTGCCCACCCCTTGCACTGCCCACTGTGCTCCTCTGCTGCTAACTCACTTCATATATAGTGTGATACTATCAGTTTGTCACAGTGATGTTGCAGTAAGCATATTGGGTTAGATGATCAAAGGTACATCATAAAGCAGCAGTGTTTTTATGAGGTCTGCGTGACCTGGTTGCGCCTCTGTGTATGTCACTGAGGCGGCACAGGCAACTGAGCTGAGTTGTGAGACATAAATGAATCTAGCAAACTGTACAACTCTCCCATCTGCTGGTCACTTTGAGTACTGCACAACTGATTGACAGGGATATTGGTGTAAATCATTTGCTATAATTTGCCACTGCATGGTATAGGAAATAAAAAGTGACACGTTATGGCACTGTAGTGACAGTAGACAGTAACTCAAGAGTTTATTGCTCTTTTCAACAGGGACTGGGGTTTTCGCAGTTTAAAAAAGAACTATAGCAGTATCAAAAATCGAGCTAAACTCTGTTTTACATTTATTTTAAGTCTTTTAAAGGCACATTACAGCTTTGTGGAGCAGACCAAAATTTAGGTTGTTATTCACTGAATTTATGAACAAACTGAGTTTACATTTACGATTTACCATATTTGATGTGCTATTAATGTGTGTTTATCAATGTTAATATGTGAATAAAAGCCTAAATTAAATTAGTTCATCATATAAAGCAATTGTGTCTTACTTTGATAAAAGTATGACAAAAACTCTTTTCCAACATAAAAATGTGTGAAATCCAACCAACAGATGTTTGAAAGTGTAATGGCTTGTATCCATTCACTCTTTTTGTTTATTTCTTTCTTGCTCTGTCTGCAGACTGTCTACAAACCCTGGCTCTGTGCTCAGTATTTCCAGAGTCCTCAGTCAGGCTGCAGTCATAAGATTCCCTGTGAGCAGTACTGTCTTGAGGTCCAGCAGAGGTGTCCGTTCATATTGCCTGACAATGATGACCTTATACATGGTGGCACTCCCAGTTTTATATGTACAGGTTGGTATAGAAGTATTTGAGAACTCTTTTTAGCCAGAATTTGATTGTGCTTTATAAGATGTATTGATCACAGCAAAAATAAATAAATAAATAATAATAATAATAATAATAATAATAATACACAATTTGAAGGGGATGTAGTGGATTTAATCAAAGTTGTCCTAAACAATACCCATTCTTGTCTTATAACTTTGGGGTGTGTGTGTCATGTTTCCATGTTTTATGTCAAGAAGAATTCTACTGATACTAATAAGGCAATGAATAGTCAAATACAGAAGGAGTATCAGCATTTAATCATTACAATAAAGTAAGTAACAACAAAGTAACACTGTAAAGCACATTAAAGAGATCCAAAGCACCAAGCTGTGCAGGCAAACAAAATTGAACTAAGTAAATTTAACTGAAAAATCATGTTAGTGTGCCGTAGAGCAGAGTTTGTTCATTTCTTAGTACAATTCCAGCACTTTAAAGTAAACGCATTGGAAACTAATGGATTATCATAAAGCTTTTTAGTGACATCTATTGGACAATTGCTGAAACTGTCAGACCTTTGCTCAAACAAAACAAAACAAACCCCTTTTAACAATTATTTAGTAGTCATTTGACGTAACACAAGAAAATGAGCAACACACTGTATTTTCCCCTTTGAAATTAACTAAAAAATCAGCTATGCTAATATAGGGCAATAATCCATATATATTACATTTCTGTATGCCTCATAACAATTTGGCTGAGCACATGTACATCACTTTAATCTCTTATATTCATCAATAATCAATAATAATCAATACATAATTTATAAATAATAATATTAATAATAATAATAATAATAATAATCAACATTATTTGCATCAGGGGGTTTTTAAATGAGGAAAAGCTATTCATGACAGGGAACCCAACAATATTAGCAATATATATATATATATATATATATATATATATATATTAAACAATATATTTTGTTGAGGTTAAACAAAAGAAAAAAGCAAATAGTTGATGTACTTTTAGCTAGCACTAAACTATCTTTGTGTTAAGTGTGAACATCTTGGCCCTAAAATTAGTCATTTGGAACTTCTTTCATCTCTTCTAATTACTTGTGAGCTGACCATTTATTTTTGCTTATGCTCAACTTTAATCTATTCAGTGTCACTGAAATGTTAGTGCCATGGGAAGCAATTAATGAGCACAGAAGCATCTTTGTATTTAACACTGCAGCCTTTTACTTTTCTTTAATTCATGATGAAACAGCTTTTCAAACGCTTTACATGGTGAAGTCTTCAAACAGCTTTAAAAACCTGCTTTAATTTTTTTTTTTAGTGTGTGATGAAGCAGTTAGTGGCATTAAAACCTAAAATCTTTTGAAACAACCCTTTAACAGGCATTTTAATGAACAGACTTTTTAATGCATAATGGAAGAGTTAATTGTAAGATTTTATGATATTTAACATTCAGTTCATACAAATATGTTATAATAACCTTTTAGTAATGTATTCATTAAGGTTTTATTGAATGTTCTCTGAAGTTTTAAAATGTCCAGTTTTTTAAGTATGAATTAAGTATTTTTCTAAAAAAAATTTGCTGCACTGTAAAAAATAAATACTTGAGAAAACATTAAAAAATAAGGCAATTTGATGCAGTAAGACTTTTGAATTCTCTCAGCAATAGTTTTTCTTAGTTGTTCTCAGTAAAGATACTTTGTTTAGCCATTTGTTTGTTCATGCAATGCTGATTGTCTTAATTTGCTAATAGAAAAATTCTTGTCACAGCAACTGAAACAACAATTATTTTTTTATCCATTTTGTTTATTTACACATGACAAACAGTGAATTGTTATAGAAACATTAATGGATAACTTAGTCAAAAATGTAGACAATTTTGCCTTTGCTTGTTAAACATCTTACAAAACTAAGATATCCAACGAATAGATGAAACTGGTGGAACATACTCTAGGCCTCAAAAAAACTAGACAGCCAAACCTCAAGAACTGTAGTAATCAGCAAATGTTACAAAGATGAGCTCTTTACATCACAGGACAACAAATAACTAACAACAATTATCAGACAACAACAAAAACTTTAAATTAAGGCAGCAAACAGTAAAACAACACTTCTATAACAGTAACAGCATAATTTATTCTGCTGCAGTGCATGCTGGGAACTCACAAAGCCTTAACTTTCAACTATATGAAATTCTTTGTTCAGACAACTGTGTTTGACTAGTTGGGACAACATTTGGGATAATTTTGTTGGTCTGACAAGGGTTTTTATGTAGTTTCAAGAAAACAGACTCAAAATGTTATGTAAACTGGAAAATATGCATTTATCAAAGATCAGATAACTCTGAACAAGTGTTCGTAACTTTGAGAAAATCTTGCCAGAACCCTAGGACTGGCATACTGGTGTGTCATAAAATGTGTGAGAGTTTTCCAAATAAAACATGGATGTGTGTTTTTGCATATACCCCAGGGTTCAAACCAGACATCAACCAGGAGCCAGAGTGCTGTGATGTGCGGTGGGACCAGAAGTCCAACAACCACTCCCGCGGCACTTTAAAAAGAACTCACCCTTCCTGCCAGCACACATCCGTGACCTCCTCGGGGGCTCCACGGCTTGGGCAGGGCCGGCTGAAACTTTGCTTGCTGGTCCTAGTTCTTCTCCACACTGTGGCTACCATGACGGCCAATCAGAACTCGACCTGCCTGACCGCCATCTTTCCACTGGATGACAACGCCCCCAGAGAAGAGTGATTGGATGAAGCTGGGCTGGACAACTCTAGCGTATCCGCATGCTCCAACACATCTCGCTTCGGGCTTGTCAGTAAAGAAGCCCCTCACTCAGAGAGAAGTCGAGTGTGCCGGCTCTAAGTGAAGCTAACAGTCTCAACCACACTTGTCATCAGCACCTTGTGGGGTTTGGGGGAAACTGCGAACAGGACACAGGACAAAAGATAAGCATAATATGAAGAGTCAGAACATGCCCCCACAGAGACTTCTCACTCTCTTCTGGAACACACATTGTGACACATACACACACACACACACACAAAATGTCATTTCACTTTGCACTAGGAGATTATCTAACTTTTCCCTTTTAGTTTCAGCTGTTATTTTCACTTCAAGATGGTTTTGACATCTGTTCAGTGGTTTCAGAGCAACCTGGAAAGTGACTCGGGTGTCTACGGTCCTGTCAAATTGTCTCTTTATATGTTGCGTGCCAGTATTTTGTGTATTTTGAGAGTGAGTGTCACATCACAAAGTCATCAGCACCATTCGGACAGGCTACAGGTAGAAGATTTACATGTCTCTAATTCAAATGCATACATTTTCATCCTGAATAAAATAAAACAATAAAAAAATGACTATTTTCTAAATTAGATGTACTCAAAGCCTCAAAAACAAAGCAGCAATTGGAATCCCATCTAATTCATGAATTGTTTTTCTTCTCCAGCTTCTAAGAAACAGATATAACCACCTTGTGTTGTTTTAGAAACTGATGATTATTTCATAACTAGCTGCTTGGTGGAGTTTGCTACAGTTTGTCTTAACCATGAGTTTTGTTTATTCTAAGGTCTTCATCTCCATATCATGTGCATGACTTACAGTACTACTGCTGTACACTCTCAGAAAAGAAAGAAAAAATGGTCACTGGTCACTGGGGTAGTACTATGGTCCCAATGACAGCTTTTGTACCTTTTTTTCTGAGAGTGTATAGAAAGAACCCATTGTTTTGCTACTCATTCAAATACAGTGTACAACAGGTCAGAATAATCCAATTAACAGGGCTTTGGCACACAACTGTAAAGGAGGAGGATAAGTATTTTCATACATGACATGATCTTATTATGCACTTTATTCATTTAATAATGTGCTAAACCCTTCAGCCTTTCTGCATTAATTGCATCTTAGATGTTCTGTGAAAGCGTCATTTTTCAGTATGTGGTCTTTACATAATTCTTAGCAGCACCAATGTTTATATCTTTATTCATTGCATGGCATCATTTGAATGCATTCATTTAACATGCTTGTATGTGAAGCTGGTTTAACTAAGGTTAACTACTATAGTTCATGTGCGAATTGATTTGAAATAGCTGAACAGAATGTGCTGTTCCATCACAATCATACACAATTACACTGTAATTTTACCATCATTTCCCTGTCAAAAATAACTATCTATTGTGTAAAGGGCTTAGCAAATAGTAGTGTGTGGAGAAGGAGTTAAGGGCTTACTCTACATTTCTCCTTCTGTGTGGTTGTTGTCTTCAGTGTTTGAGTGTAATGGCTAATAGGGATTATGTGCTGTTTTGCCTTTGTCAGGATCTTATTTTCTGACTGTCCGTGTATACACCTGTGCATCCAACACATTCCTTCGGTCATTACTTTCTGGTGTGTTTATAGAGTAAATTCACTAGCGTTAAATGAATTCTTGTAAAGTTAAATTAGAATTACTTCAGAGCAGAGATGCACAGGGAGCCTAGTGACATTGGCCCAGGTGCTTGAATTTGGACAATTCTTAGGGAAAACTACCAGTAAATGCCCCTTTGGAATACTACTTATTGATATATTTTTCCTTAATTGTAATAAAATTATTTAAACTAAAGTTAATGTCAATACATAATGTAATAGAACACACTTCACAAAACAGGAAAATAAAAATAGCAGAATCTCTGTAGTCACATATGTCTTGTTAATTAAAAGATGTAAAGCATCACAAGCACTG
This sequence comes from Cirrhinus molitorella, assembly GCA_033026305.1. NCBI lineage: Eukaryota > Metazoa > Chordata > Actinopteri > Cypriniformes > Cyprinidae > Cirrhinus > Cirrhinus molitorella. The sequence continues at coordinate 22,532,808 of CM065120.1, forward strand.
TTTACAGTTTACTGTGTACATGTGCCATTGTCCAAAAAAAAAAAGGCTTCTGTGCATTTCTGCTTTAGAGTAAGTTTAACTGCAAGTGATAAAATGTTCTTGGTTTTACTCTAAAACTTCTCTGTCAGTGTTACTAAGTTGTTTCTGAGAACCTGTGTCTGTTTATTCCACATAATTGTGTTTTCACCATCAAATGATGTACAATGCTAACTTAAAAGATGTCAATTTTCCCAGATGACTTGGTGAAATTGTAATGATCAATTAGTGGAAACATTATGCCTTCACCCAGTGTAATAGATATATAGTAAACATACAAAGAACTATATGCCAAAGTTTTGCATAACTTGCATTCTTCTTTAATTTTCTTTCCTTCCCTTTTATTTTATTTGATCACACTAGTCAGCTGAGTGATGAAGACATGAGCACCATTGATTCCAAAGGCTCATCTAGACTTTCCCAGTATAAAATTAACATAATAGCACAATATCTGCACACTAGGTGAAGGCAACAACAACACTGCTATGCAAAGGCAACACACAGCAATCGAGTTATGACTGAAACTGGGTCTACTATGACAGAAGATATGGGTTTGGCTGGGCAAAAAAATTATAGAAAATAGAGTTTAAATTTAGATCAAATCAGTTACAAAATAAAATAACAAACGGAGCCACTTTCTCAGCCTCAGTGTTACTGCAGTACTGTGTTTTGCCTTTCCATAGGATTATGCAATGAGATCATATATTTAATTGGAGATATCACACCGTGACTGATCACAGATTATCAAGAGACTATGAAAATGTATGAATGTCCAGCTTGGAAGAGCTGCATAGAACATATTGTAGTCCATCTGATGCTGCAGGGCATCTGTTAATTACCACCCTGTTTCAAGCTGACTTCAGGATCAGAGATTTCGTTTTTTTAGTTATCCCAAATGTATTCACCGTCACTATACTGTATTTTCATTGTAAAGTCAAAGACTGCTCATATATAATCTAATCCTGAATCTGGCCTTGCTGTATAAAATCCAGTTTACCGTCTAGTATCAGTCAGTATTTCCCAGATATCTCTCTCGAACCCCAGGGTTTAATTCCATAGTGTCATAAATCACATAACCGATCCTCATCCCATCTTTGTCAAATTCCTCTGTTCTTCTGATATCAATTGTAAGATTTTTGAATGTTTTTTTGAATGTAGCCTGTCCTCCTTGAGGTTTTTCTGTGCTTTTGTTGTTGTTTCGGTTGTTCAGATGCATTTGTTGATCATGTTTATCAAGATTTTAATCACTGTTCAACACTTGTCAAATAAGTGTTATTTACACAGATGAATGCTCTCCTCCTCTGGAAAGGTTGCAACTGGAACCTGCGGTTTACAAGCATAGAAATGGACAGACATACAGTATATAGAAATAACAGTTATTATTACAGTGTCATATTGTCATACAATAGATGCTTTAGTTCAACAATTCTCTTTGATTTTTTTACACAAAGACTTTGATTAATATTTATAAATCAGTCTCACTGGTCATGACCTTTTTTGAAGGTAAGATGAAAATACAGCTACATTTATTAAAGTTCTGTTCTAAGGGAAAATAAATAGAGATATAAACTATTATGAAATTGCTGTCTGTGTTTTTCTGACTATCTGTATCTGTTTTTTACATCTGCCTAATGCAAGCTTACAAGAGAAAGCATGCAAATGCTTTGGTGTAATATCACAAAATTTAGGTTGTAGAATTATTTAGGACTCAAGTCACTGCCTTAAAGGGATAGTTCACCCGATAGTTCACCCGAACTCTTCTGAACATACTCAGGATTGTTTTAACAAGGCTATAGATTCCAGGAAATAATGTTGTAAATAATGTTCAGTTTTTTGCACAGACTATCATTTCGCTTCATAAAAACCTCAAAATATTGTCAGGAGCCACTTAATTAATTTAGTGTTGCCTTTATATACTTTATTGACGCTTAAAGTGACTGCAACTGTGTGCTTGCGTTTAATAAATTACTGTTCTATTGAAGAAAAAAAAAGTATCCTTAATGCTATCGTGTTTTACAGATATGTTTTAGCACGTTGCTAGCATGAAATGGCATGTAGCACATTTATAACATAATTTAGCATGTTGGTAACGTTTCTAGCATGTTTAACATTTGTGACCCTGGCAGGGGCGATTCTAGGATTTTTTCGACTGGGGGCACATGAGGGGCCACAATAAATACAGAGGGGCCAATATTATGTTGTGTACAATGCATCTATGCATTTATGTAGTGTGAAGTCTGATCTTTGAGAAAATGTATTTGTTTTTTGACCCTCTAACTCTAGCATCCTCTATTTCTATATTTACAAAGGTTTCATTCTTCATTTATTTTTATATCTTATATATTTTCTATCTGTTTTTTTTTTTTATTTATTGACAACAAAACAAACTTTGCTATCATCCGTTCATAACTGCTTAAAGTTATACCATTTTAAGATGAGTGCTATTTATATATCCCCTATTGCAATACTCAACTGATTTTTTTAAAGATATTTTGAGATAAAAACAAATCTGTGGTTCTTTTACGTGCGTCACACCACAGGACATTACGTCACAGACCTAGACCTGACTGTTGAAATGCATGGGAAACAACTGTATAAATGCAGTTATGACCTACAATTCAAAATATTGTTGCAAAAAATGCCCCTCTGTGTTTCCCCCTCATATTTATATATAGGCTATCACATATCACAAGGATAGCACATGGACAAGAGCAATATGATGCCAGGGCTGATTTTGTAGGCTACCTATCACACAAATAAAAATAGACCCTTTACAGTGCTGAATGCTGTTATTTTATCTTAATGAGCAAAAATGATCGCATAAAAATGTTTCCAATACAAGTGATCGCGCTGGCGCCTACATGTCCTGTAAAGCGCGCTTCAGCTTCCACTGGAAACAGCGTACATTATTACCTACAGGTTAAACGTTTACTAAGGTTTGGTTAAACAACTAACATTGTGATATGCTTAAGCTGTTTTATATTTAGGCCTATAGACTTTATTTTAGACAAGTCGTGATGATTTGAGAAGGCTAAATTGATGATCAACTCACTGTCTGATGCTGGCCGCTTACTTAAAAAAAAAAAAAAACGTACATTTAAACGTTTTTTTCTAAATTAACTAAATAAAACAACGAAACGAAATATATGGACCCTCAAGCGCAACTTTGTTTAGTTATGGAGTAAAAAGGCTTACTGCTCCATTTTACCCTATAATATTTGTATACATTTTCCATCTAATCTTGCCCTAATTTTGTGTCGCTAGAGGTTTCGTCATCTTAAATTAAAATGTCTTTGGTCTGTGCTTTGGAAGTGTTCTGTTAATTCTGCTAAACTTTAATTAATAAAACACCAGCCACCTCACCCAATAACAGCAATAAGCTTTGTGTTTTTGGTGCTTTTAACAGGAACAAAGTCTCAGCTTTCAAATTCTTTAATTACTAAAGCTAAAATTAAAACTAAACTATAAAAACTAAATAGGCTAGAAATCTGTTCACAAAATAGCCTAAAAACGAAGCTAAAATTAACCATTTTTTTTAAACAAAACTAATAAAAACCAAACTGAATTTTACTGAAACCAGCACTGCATATATATACTTCATATTTAACATATTTTATTATTTTTATTGATTTTCGTGTATTATACTACTAGATAAATCATTTGCGGTTGGTTTGTAAAAGCGGTTTATGCATGAGTTCTTGTCGCATTTACACGCACAATAATGTGCATTTTTGACATATTATTATCCTATTTAATACTGTAAAGTTGCTTTGACACAACTTGTATTGTTAAAAGCGCTGTATAAATAAACTTGACTTGACTTTTGACAGACAGGCGTCACAAGCGTGCGAGCGCTTCGAAACAGTAAATCGAAAAGGTCTGAAGCTTTGAAAAGTGTTTTTTTGTTTGTTTTTTTCTCATTGAACAGTGGCCTAACATTTAGCACAATTCAATTTCCAAAAATACGAAATAATTTCAAAGAAGCTTCGAAAAGGTTTGCTTCCATCACTAACTACGAGGTCACGATGTGACGTATCGATCTGCTGTTGGTCACACTTTTCACGTTGTAAATTCGTAGGTCAGAGTTCACCAGCCTTGAACTTCGGAGCGCTACGGAACGCCAAACATTTCGCATGTGCTTGCTTTTCAGAATGGAAGTAAATGCAACGAAAAGTGTAGTGTTACCGACTGGGAGAATCTCCTCTCCACCGCACACTATACGATTATTATGAAGAAGAGAAGAAAGAGGCCCGACTCAACGCTGCAAACGGGCGATTATGCGCTGCGGCTGCTACCATGAGTACATAAAGTGATGTGCGATGAGTGTTTACTAGAGCCCAGCAACTCACGGATTCGTATTCCCGGGTTTGATGGAAGAAGAAGAGCCAACCGCTACTGTCCTGAGGTGAGTGAGAAACTGTAAACTACAGCAGCAGCAGCAAAAGTAGTCGTAATAGTAGTGATAGCAGTAATTTAGGCCTTAAGGTTAAGCCAGGATTTGGTCATACCTCAATTCGGACATATCTTTTACAAAACAATGGCGCTGACATATTTTTATTTGTCTGTGAGTCCTAAGGGGTAGAGTAGCAAATAATAATATAATATTTGGGATAAAAAATGAGTTTAAAATAACACAGCAACAAAAATAAAACTGAAAAATTAAAATATGAATCTAAAGTTATGTCAGTAATCAGTCATTCTTGAGAAGTGGGACAAAACAGGGTGCAAAACTGAAAAAATAAAACCATGTACTCAGACAAATGAAACCACATTTATGTATCTTACAAGTACTAAGCTACTGAGCTATGCTTTGATACATCCTCCCAACTTTTCTTTTTTTTTTTTAACAAAATGTGCTTTTTAACTTGAACTGTGTAATATAATTTTTCTTTAACAGCATTCTAGGTGTATTTAACATTTCAAAACACATTCTCAAGTTAGCAGACAGATTACATTTTCACATGTGACCAACAATTCAACAACAAATATAACATATCATAATGAAATATTATCAAAATATTCATCTGATGGAGTTGACACATCTGACGGTGGTCACCAAAACCTGAATTTGTAGTCATTTTAACTATCAAATGCATTGAATCAATCAATTACTGTATTAAAACAAACACAACAAGCTGTGAGTATGTTATTGTTTATAAAGCTTCTATTCAAGAGTCACATTAAGGTAGTTTGAGATATCATTGGAAAACAAAATCTGATGGTGGTGATATCTGACGGTGTTGACAAATTTGCCATTTCTTTCACAAAACAAATGGAGTTCATGTAGTAGTCATTTAGTTTTTTTTCTGTTGATGCTAGAGGCTAATGGAACCTGCTTCAAGAGAATAAAATTACCTAAATATTTCAAATAATTTCCTCAGAAATTGGAAGATGGTGTTGACATATCATGGTTGTGACACAGGAAATCTTAACATTAGAATTTAAAATATTCTAAAACTATGAAACTTGGCACAGCCTGTCTCTACTCTGCAGAGGAAAGCAAGGGGGTACTTTAGAGTGACAGCTGCCCATGATATTTCCTGATTTTATTACATTTTAATTAATATCTGACGGTGTTGACAAAAAGTGAGGACACAATTTTGAAACCTAATTAAACATGCACGTGTCATTGAAAAACAACCTTGCTTTGATATGATATATTATAATAATTAAATAACCTTTTATTGATCAAAGAGTCCTGGAAAAATTTATCACAGATTCAAAAAAAAAAAAAAATTTGTATATTAGAATGATTTCTGAAGGATCATGTGATGATAAATACTGCAGTAATGATGCTGAAAAATTCAGCTTTGATTTCAGAAATAAATTACATTTTTAATGTATATTAAAATAGAAGAACGTTATTTTAATTTTTTTCTGTATAAATGCAGCCTTGATGAGCATTAGAAAATGATTTAAAATGCATTAAAAATCATACTGATCCCAAACTTTTGACCAGTAGTTTATGTATGTGTATATATATATGGTTTGTCAGTTGTTTCTATGCTTTTCCTTTTTGTCTCTGCAGGCCTGTAGAGCTTTCTGATAGGGATGCACGATATTGGATTTTTGCCAGTATCCGATATGCCCATATTTTTCAACTATTTTTGGCCGATAACCAATGCCGAAATATTTCCTTGTGTTTGGAAACGACTCCAAGTCTCTAATGTGCGGAAATTAAGAGTAAATTCTTTTTAATTGTATAATTATTTTATAATGACAGTACGAGGCTGCTGCTAGTGCCACTGCACATGCTACTACTGTTTACTCTGTCGCACACCGAATGAACGCGTCATTCTGTATGTGTTGTAGTTTGGAGCGAAATGAGACGGAGCACCTTTCAGCTTGCGGGAACTTTAATGAACTGATTCGTATTTGCGGGTTTGATGGAAGAGGAAAAGCCAACCGCTCTTGTCGTGAGGTGAGTGAGAAACTGTACACAACAACAGCAGCAGCAGCAGCAAAAGTAGTCGTAATAGTAGTGGTTAGGGATGCACGGTATACCGGTAATGGAAAAATACCGGTATATATTATTTTTCAAACGGTTCGATATCATCATTTTGCCCAGTTCAATATTTCTAACGCTGCTGTTCCGATGTTCACCTGTAGGCGGCAGTGCTTCCCAAATTGCTGCAAAACCGGTAAACGCATGACAACAGAAAAACGCGATGGAAACTCCATCAAAGTGCTCGAAACTAAAATAAAGACAACAGTAGAAGTGAAATATGGCAAAACCGATGATAAAGGTGAATAAACTGACTTTACTGCACCTGTATTCAAGCGTTGCTATAAATCAAGTATTTGTCACTTGCTCATCCTGATCTTTTCCACGAATTAAGAGATCGACAGGTGAGTGCTTCATTCATCAATCAAACATTTAGATTTTAATAACTTTTATTCACAAATGATAGTGGACATTAGTGAAGTATTTTTACTTTAAGTAAATTTAAAAAGGATCTGTAGAGTGTTTTTCTTCCATTCCAAAGCATAATGTCATACTTTTTCCTAAAAGTTGTTGTTTGTTTTACCTTTAATAATTAAGAATATTAACAATGTAGTATTTTCTTGTACTTAACTAAATTTCAGAATTACTTTTACTTGAGTAAAATTAAGAAAGTAATATATTTCTAATGTAATAAAGTATTAAATATTTAATCAGGCATAGTGCAGTAAAAAGTTAAATATTATGCTTTGGAATGTTCTAAAGAAAACACTTTAATAAAGTACAGACACTTGAAAAGTACTTTTAAAATATTTTCTGTAAAAAATACTTTCTGAGTCTGAAATCTAAAACAATCAGAACGTGATTTTGAATATTTTTGACTGTTAAAATAATACTTTACAGTAAAACAACTTTTGTTAAAATTCTGTAGTAAGCTGGCCCAACAGTATTACATCATTAATCTAGGTCAACAATTATTTATAAATGATAAATAAACTAATACATGTTTAGTATGATAACATTACTTACTACAGTATCGATTTAGTATCGATACCGAGGTATTACATTCTGGTATCGTACCGAAGCCAAAATTATGGTATCGAGCCATCCCTAGTAGTGGTAGCAGTAATTTAGGCCTTCAGGTTAAGCCAGGATTTAGTCATACCTCAATTAGGACATATCTTTTACAAAACAATGGCACTGACATATTTTAAGATAAGCCAATGCACGTTTCTTTTAGTTGAAACGGCATAGAATTTTTGTAATGCTTTTTTTATGCCTTTTTTTTAATGCCTTGTCTGTGAATCCGAGGGATAGAGTAGCAAGTAATAATAGACTATTTGTAATAAAAATGAATTTAAAATATCACAGCAACAAAAGTAAAAGTTAAAAATTAAGATATGAGTCTAAAATTATGTCAGCAATACAATTTAGTAATATTAACTGCATAATAAAATAAATACACAATACAATAATTAGCTAAGATGGGCCATTAAATAATACCAATGATATAATATAAAGTAACTAATAATAAAATACAAGAAAATGATAATGTGATTATAATATTATACAATATGTACAATATGAATGAATACAAAATAATAATAAAAAAAAAACATAATAGAATATATATGGATATAGAAAAAAAACTAGTCAACAACTCAGAGATTTGGTAGTCTAAGCATCGCAGCTCCTTTTATCACAGAGCTCAGTGGGTGATGCATTGGCCTCTGTAGTCAACATCATGTGATATTGCTGTCTTGGATGGCGGTTTATAGCGTTGGGTGGTGAGTGCTGTCCCATCACACCATATCTATGGGAATGAGCCACGGCGTCAGGTGGTGTGACTCTCTCACTCACCCAACTCTCACCTGAAGCACTCTTACCATAGCGAGACGCTGCTTTAGATTCTCGCACTGACAGTGAGAGACCAATAGTGAGGCATCGCTCGGTGGGTGACAGATGGTGTCAAAGACAGCTTCTCATGAGATTGACTACAAAAATAAATACAAATATTTTTGCAAATAAGCAGCTAAGCGATGTGACGACTACCAATCAGGATGTAGAAGATGATCTATCCATGATTAAATACCACAGAAGAATTACAAAAAAAAAGTTGATGAATACTTTTGACAATTTTCAAATAAAAAAACTGGTAATATGCAAACAAACAAACCAAAAAATGTAAAGTGCAAAGCAATGTTTTACAGTGAACAATAAAATTAAATAAATGTCCTTAAAGCACACTTGTCACTCTCAGTAATTTAATTTGTATACTATCAATGTCCAGCACTAGACATCACAAGATACGCATCTGAATATAATTATGTCAAATATATATAGGTCATAATAGCATATTTGATAAATATGTTATAAACAACGAGGCATATATTTCTAAAATTCAAAATAGATTTAATTTCACCCTTTATATAGCGAAATATATATCAAAGTATATTTCATAAACATACATTTCCTATTGTACAGTAGCCTAAATGTTTAGGCTAAAAACAAATGTAGATGAAAATGATTTAATCATTTTTCATTTTTTAATTTACTGTAATAGTCTTGTTTTTGTAATATTGTAAATTGTTTCTTTTTTTTTTTTTTTTTTAATTCAAATGTTCAAATGTTATTGAAAAAATATGTCATGTATGAATGTGTTTTTTTGGATTTAAATATGTGACCCTGGACCACTAAACCAGTCATAAGGGTCAGGTTTTTTTTTTTTTAATTGCGATATGCAAAGCTGAATAAATACGCTTTCTATTGATGTGTTGTGTGTTAGCATAGGACAATATTTGGTCAAAACATCTATTAAAGTCATGTTGACGCATAGAATGTATTTTTGGCTATTGCTACAAATATACTCATGCTACTCAAGATTGGTTTTGTGGTCCAGGGGTCACATATACTAAAGGCAAAAAAAAAAAAAATTGTGTGAATATGCACTGCGTTCAAAAGTTTGGGATCAGTAAGATTGTAATGTTTTTTAAAGAATTCTCTAATGCTCATCAAGACTGCATTTACTTGATCAAAAATATATGGAAAAAAAAGTAATATTGTGACATAAATATTATTACAGTTTAAAATAATAGTTTTCTATTTTAATATATTTTAAAATATTTTGTTCTAGTGATGCAAAGCTTTTGTCAGCCATTACTCCAGTCTTCAGTGTCACATGATCTTCAGAAATCATTTTACTATGCTGATTTATTACTTGTATTAACAATGTTGGAAACAGTTGTGATACCAAATAATTTTATGGAACCTGTGATGCATTTTTTCAGAATTCTTTGATCAATAAATGGTTACAAAGAACAACATTTATTCAAAATATAAATCTTATCTAACACTATATGTTTTTGCTATGACTTTAATCAATTTAACACATCCTTAATGTAGTATTAATTTCTTAAAAAAAAAGAATAAAAATGTACTGACCCCAAACTTTTGAACAGTATTGTATATTGTTAGAAAACCTTTCTATTTTAAATAAATGCTGTTCTTTTTAACCTTTTATTGATCAAAGAGTCCTGGAAAAATGTATTACAGGTTCCAAAAACAATATTAAGCAGCACAACTGTTTCCAGCACTGATAATAAGAAGTATATTAGAATGATTTCTAATATAGGATCATGTGACAATAAATACTGCAGTAATGATGCTGAAAAATTCAGCTTTGATTTCATAAATTAGATTTTTAATATATATATTAATATAGAAGAACGTTTTAACTTTTTTTTTTTTTTTGGTGTATTTATCAATTAAACGCAGCCTTGATGAGCATTAGAATCTTATTTAAAATGCATTAAAAATCATACTGATCCCAAACTTTTGACCAGCAGTTTATGTATGTGTATATATATGGTTTGTCATTAGTTTCCATGCTTTGCCTTTTTGTCTCTGCAGGCGCGCAGAGCTTTCTGATAGGGATGCACGATAGGGGTGGGGGAAATTATCGATTCTTAGATGCATCGCGATGCGGAGGTGAACGATTCTAAATCGATTAGCAAATGTCAAAAATCGATTCTCTAAATGTTGACGGAACCTAATATATAATATTTAAAATTAGCTTATATTTAACTCTATCTCTTACGCAGCTCCTTTCACACGCACATTGCTCACTCCCGAGCCGCATGCGGCTTTTTCATCCCTCTGTCGTGGCTCTTTAATAAAGCCTAAACTCTTCCCCTGCACTTTTTCTCGGGCAAGTATGTTGCGCATAGTGATTTTCAAGGGCCAATGTTAATAAATCTAGATTCAAATTAAAAGAGACACTATATTCACGTTGTTTTGAATATGTTTTATTCTTATCCAAAACAATGTCGGAGCGCTGAACACTCTCATGCAGTTGTATGTTTCATTCATACTCAAAGTCCAAAACGCACTCGTATGATAGAAGTAATAACTTTTGAAGTTCCAGGAAAACCCTAATATGGACTATCGCTGTAGCCAAGCTGAATAACAAGCATTACCCTTAACTGATTAAACGTGAAGACAATAAATGATTGTGACAATATATGGTATGTGTGTTTTTCAAGTCTTCTCCAGGTAATGATTATGCTGCTAGTTTTTCTATGGCAGGGAATATAGCATTTAGCTAAGCACATTTGCACTCTCAGGCATTGGCTTGATTTCATTGGCTATCTTGGTTAAGTTTTTGTACATCACACATAGATTTTTGCAATCTCTGTGGTTTTGGCACAAACATTTATGCTAGTTATTACTGTTTTTTGATGTTACTAGCTATAAAGTTACAATATGCTGCTGTTGGTTATTTGCAGTGTTGGGACATTTGACTTTCCAGTCCAGTTGTCTTCTTAAACCACTTTGTTTTATTAATAAAAGACATTAGAGATACATTATTTTTCATTGTTTATTCATTTACAAATACTTTGCTTGAAGAAAAAAGAAAATCTGTATTTAAAAAAAAAAGATGCATCTATAATCGTTTTATCATCGAATCGGAGCCCCCTGAATCGGAATCGAATCGTGAGGTGCCTAGAGATTCCCACCCCTAATGCACGATATTGGATTTTTGTCAGTATCCGATATGCCCATATTTTTCAACTAATTTTGGCCGATAGCCAATGTCGAGACATTTCCTTGTGTTTGGAAACGACTCCAAGTCTCTCCTGTGTGGAAATTATAAGCAAATTCTTTTTAATTGTATAATTATTTTATAATAACAGTACAAGGCTGCCGCTAGTGCCACTGCATGTGCTATTACTGTTTACTCTGTCACACACCGAACAAACACGTCATTCTGTATGTGTTGTAGTTTGGAGCGAAATGATGAGACTGAGAACCTTTCAGCCTGCGGGAACTTTACTGAATTGGTTCATATTCGCGGGTTTGATGGAAGAAGAAGAGCCAACCGCTCTTGTCGTGAGGTGAGTGAGAAACTGTAATCAACAGCAGCAGCAAAAGTAGTCGTAATAGTAGTGGTAGCAGTAATTTAGGCCTTCAGGTTAAGCCAGGATTTGGTCATACCTCAATTAGGACATATCTTTTACAAAACAATGGCGCTGACATATTTTAAGATGCCAGTGCACGTTTCTTTCAGTTAAAACGGCATAGAAATTTTTTTATGCTTTTTTTTTTTAAATGCCTTGTCTGTGAATCCGAGGGATAGAGTAGCAAGTAATAATAGAATATTTATGAGAAAAATGAGTTTAAAATAACATAGCAACAAAAGTTAAAAATTAAGATATGAATCTAAAATTATGTCAGTAATACAATTTATTAATATTAAATGTATAATAAAATAAATACACAATAAAATAATTAGCTAAGATGGGCCATTAAATAATACCAATGATGTAATATAAAGTAACTAATAATAAAATAACATGAAAATGATAATGTGATTATAATATTATACAATATATACAATATGAATTAACACAAAATAATAAAAAAATAACCATAATAGAATATATATGAATATAGAAAAAAACTGGTCAACAACTCCTTTTATCACAGCAAACTCTAAAACAGACAACAGTTGCAGATGTTTTTCAACAGCAGCAGAAATGTGACAACTTTTGAGTGAAGCTTGTTTTCAATTTTTCTTATTCAATGCTTGTAATTTATTTAGGTGACATTTAACTTAAAAGTTTACAGTCCTTGAAATTTTATTATTTGTGGAAAAGCTTGAAACACAATTTTAAATAAATATAAAGAATGGCACTGGATTTTGTAAATTTTATTTTTCTTTATTAATAAAAAAATAGTGTTGTTCAATTAATGTGTTTTGCTTTGGTACCAAAATTGGTACAGAGAATCGTGTATTTTCACTGGTATTGGTACCGAATACTGAAATTTTGGTACCGTGACAACACTAGCACTTACATATTTTAAGATATGCCAATGCACATTTCTTTCAGTTAAATTATTAATCATAGATTATTATTATTATTATTTTTTTTAATGCCTTGTCTGTGAATCTGAGGGATAGATTAGCAATAAAAATAACATGAAAATGATAATATGATTATAATATTATACAATAAATATAATATGACTTAACACAAAATAATAAATAACCACAACAGATTATATTTTTCTGTTGTTTTATGGTACTCAATTCTCTACACCTTTACCTTATTTTGTTTATTCTTAGGTTAGGTAAGTAAGTCAAGTCTGTCCTATCTCATAAGCATTTGAATTTTCATACTCTCAAAATATGCCTCAGAAAGCTTCTCCCTGGTGTGTTTTGCTCAAGTCTATAAATCAGAGTCTTTTGGTAGGCAGGGTTCTTGGTTGTAAATAGGTATAGTTTTATGTATAGGTTGAATACTTTACACACAAATACTAATATATAAAAATAAAAGAAATAAAATACAAGCAAAATAATTTGCTAGCTTTGTTGGTCGAAGGCAGCAATGGCATATAATGTCCACGTCGCACTAGTCTTTCATAGATGGTAGGTGCATTCCAATGTCCTGATGTCTTGAGTTCTGGACATCCCCTAAGAAGACCTCTATATAAGACCCCCTGTAAAGGTTTAGCAAGGTTTTAGGGTTGGTTAAGGAATGTGCTACCAGGATGGTGTGTCCATTAAAACACAGATGAATCCAGTACTCAGTCCATGATGTTTATTTAACATTAGAGGCATAGGATTCTAGCCATGGTAGTATGACACAAATAGAGTTGAATGGTTTCTAAGAACAAAAGACAATAAATGGCAAACAAATCTTAGATACAATTAATGTAACTCAAACAAATTGAAACAAAAGTTATCAAAACACCAAAGGAATAAACTTACAAAGTCAGGAACACATCAACTCTAAAAGAAGTGTAGCGTCTGGACCAATCAGACAATGGTTCATTAGATTTACCCAAATCAGTGGTTTATTGAATTAACAATTAAGCACAGATTTCCCCTCACCCAAACCAACACTGGGTGCCGCAAAGTCTTAGATGGACCCGGTTACCATGGCAACCAGGGCGCTTCTGGCAGACCAGATAAACTTTACGACCCAAAAGTATGTATAGAGAGACTTCCCCCATCCTGACTGTCTCTAAAGCAAACGTACTAATATTGGAAGTGACTTATTTTGTCAATTCTTAGACAAACCTTTCTGTGACGAACACACAAATGGTCACAGATCACTATGTATATTATGACTGTTCAGATACTTTGTCTTTTGTTTTATTAACTGTTTTATGCATGTTTTATGGTAGATTTCTATGTAGTATAATCGTGTTTGGTCTCATTGAATTTGTATTTTGATTATCTAAAAGATGGTGTGTATTAGATGTTGATACCTGCGCGACATATTAGTGTTTTAAGAATCCTTAGTATTTTTGGCCTGAACTAGGGATGCTCACATTGACCGTTTAACCGTTAACCGCCAGTAAGAATTTTAACCGATTAATGATATCAGTTAAACGGTTTAAAAGGTTTTTTCTACAAGTATTTTTTTAATTTGCTGCATGGTGAAAGAACTATACATAAGAATTTGTTTACTCACAGGCGAGTGTCGAAACGTGCAGCATGCTTAGGCTATACAGACATATTTCACAGTGCAAGCACCTGCCTCACCTTCACTTAACTGATGCAGCCTATACGCAACACAATGGCAAGCGGCAATATTGGATAAATGGCTATCAGAGTGAATCCGTGAGTAAATGGATTCTGAATGGATTATAGCCTAGAAAGTGTGCAATGAGCACGGCGCTCCCTTACAATCACTTGAAAAAGCTGTCACACATCTTAATGTAGTTCATCGCTTTCTCAAAGTTAAAAAAGAGTAATAAAAGAACCTTTAAACTGCTCAATTAATCTCTTATTTACATCATGTCTACATTTTCTGTTTTAATGATAGTTCACGAACGTGTAGAGCAGAACTGAACAGAACACTACCGGCATTTTGGGTGCTGAGAGGATTGTAACCTAACCGCCTCCGACTGGCCACTGCATTCATAAAATCAAGAGATTGGCTATATTTCTCTACGCTTCAAACACGCTATGAATAGAAACATACATATGTCCATTGGATGAGAAGCCCAAACCGCAAATTGACCGCAGATATTTGATGGTGTATATGATGGTGTTTTTGCCGCAGGTCTAACAGTTAACAGGCAGCGCTCCAGTCCTACAGCATGTCGCCATGCACGTCTCCTTCAGCTATTAAAATAGTTACATTTTGTATGTAATGGCAAAGTGATTATATTTAGTTTCATTTTTTTAAGTTAATTTGGAGAAACTTTTGGGTCTTTTTTTTTTTTTTGCTTGTTAAATATAAGTTTTTGTTTTTTTAAGTAACGAACAGCGGCCAGCGGAAGACTGTTCATAGTCTGAACAATTTGGTTTCTTAAATCATCACGACTTGCATGAAATAAAATCTATAGATCTAAAACAGTTAAAGTAGCTAACCTAGATAAATGTGTGCTAGGTGCATTTCATTTTTGGAGAGTGGAAGCTAGAACCGCTTTGCAGGGCATGGAGTCGCCAGCGCGATCATTTGCATTTTTTTTCAGTGAATATATAAATAGAAAGCTTTAAATGAATACTTAACGAAACAAAACAAATCGGAAAAAAATCTATTTCGTTAGGCTATGTAATCCGTAAAGATACATTTCTTTCTAAAGGTGCGTTCAAAAAGGAGATTGTGAGTCAGGGTCTTTGCGACACTATTCTCTGCTGGTGCGTGATAATTTGAGGATGTGTGAATTTTTATTGTTGCTCTGCTGCTGTGTATGCTGCTGTTTGCGAGTTAAAATAAAATATTTGTTTGTAATTTTTATGTATCATCATATATTTTTATTTTATACTAATTTATTATTCTAATTTGATCAGTTAACGGTAATGTTCGGTTGACCCTAGCCTGAACCCCTGTTGATTTACATATGCAAAATGCCATGCCTCGGAAACAAAGGGGTCGTAAACGAGGACCCAGTCTTCTGACCTCCCGCTGAGAAAGTCAGCCTTCTCATTGGTCGAACCCATTTGGGAAGGTGTGACTCTCTCCAGACTTTAAAGGGCTCATGCACAGTTCCGCCTTCTCTTCTGCAAAATCTTCCGATTGTTTGTTGCGTGGAGGCCCTCCACGACAAGGCCACGGGCCTGTGGCCCAGCCACATGCGGCCTTCCTAACCATAGAAATGGCTTTTGATCACAAGACTCAAACCTACAACACTGGAGTTTGTTTTCACTTAACCCTGGAGCCCATCATCATGGAGATGTCCTCGACCAGACCTTCCTTTCTCTACATCTTCATCTCTGGATTGTGGCCTACGCATCCGCTGCGTCCCACAATGCCAGCAAACCCCAATATGCACAAAGCCATGTGCTCCCCCAGGAGGGAGGATTCTCCTGAGCACAACAAACTCAAGGACAACCTCGGAGTTTCAAGGAATTGCAACTCCAGCCATCAAATGGAACTATCCGGACCTGTTTCAAAGGCTTCTCGAGACCCTCGTCCCATAGCCGGGTCAAATGCAAGTATAGTATCTTGTACCAGACAGAGGTCTGATTTAAGCTATCGTATACTATGCTTTTGAACTAGAAACTGATGGTTTTTAGAGATGGTTAACTCTGACTCTCCCCTTTCCGTACCTATCATCCCCTTTTAGCCTTCCCATGTATGCCTGATGTGTGTGTATGTATATGTGTTGTTTAGATTAGTTATGTGTTAGCCTGTAGTTAATAAAGTTCTTGTGCACAAATGACATGAGTTTCTGATTCTGCATTGCAAAATGTCACTTTACGATTTCCGATCAAAGCCACATGCTCTAATGCATTAGTATTTAAAAAACGTATTTTCTGCGACCAAGAAAATAGTTTTTCTGTGAATACACATGAATTTACCCTGAATGTTCGCTGGCCGAATGGGTCAATTGATTGTAATGTGAATTTTGTTTCATCAAGAGAATTCTTCTGAATTATCCAAATATTATAATTAATTATAACAAGTTATGATTAATTATTAATATTTCCCTTTTGAGCTAATTCACGACAGAAGATCTCTTTGAGGAGAAGGAAAGGCAATGTTAGCTTCAGCTGCTGTTGTTTGATGTGTGTGCAACATGCAGTTAGTGCACCTGAGGAGACTTAGCTCCACCCATGGCTGACTGTCATGTGACCTCCTGGGAATTCTCAACTCCCCCAGTTTTCACATTCTTTCTTCTCCGGATTCTTCTCCAATGCTGCCTTCTACGCCTCTTGTACAGCGGACACCTGATGGTAACATTTGAATTCCTTTTCTCGCAAAGCTCTATCTAATACATGTTCATTATTAAGCTATGTTCTTGCTTATATATGTTCTAAACATTTTCTTAATAAATGCTTTTAAAAAACAAGTGTGGTGTTTTACTTTCAATAAAACAAATACAATAAAAAAGTGTTGTGTCTTTCTTAATAAAGAAAATTACTTTTTCTTTACAGTTAAATATGCAAAAAGGAAAATACATACTTGAAACAATTGCATATTTTCCACATCACTATAATATAGTGATATAGAAAATAAAAAATTAATAATATTGGCAGTAAACTGCCTACTGGCCAACAACTCTAGGCATCGTCTAAGCATCGCAGCTCCTTTTGTCACAGAGCTCAGTGGGTGATGGAGTGGCCTTTGTAGAGGGATTCTAGGATATTTTTTTCAACTGTGGGGCACGAGGGGCCAATATTATATTGTGTATTTTATGTGTATTTGACAAGGCAGTAAAAAAAGTGATCGTGCTGGTGCCTCCATGTCCTGTAAAGCGCGCTTCAACTTCCACTCTCCACACAAATGATTGGACATGCCTCTAATAGCACATATTTATACAGTTTAAGAGTTTAAACCAACTAACATTGTGATATTCTTAAGCTGTTTTATATCTGTAGATTTCATTTTTATGCAAGTAGTGATGATTTGAGAAGGCTAAACTGATCAAACAACTTTTATAGAATTTCGTTTACAATGTTGATGTGATTACCGTGAGAACAGTGTCGCCCGCTGGACGCTTGCTGCTGTATCAGCCGTCATATGGTAGAATAGCCAAATAAAAGTCTGTATTCAACAAGCTGACAGAATTCCATCAGTTTCTTTGTTGTAAACTTTTAAATGACAAAGTATAAAATATTGCCATTGTAAATATTCATGTTTCTATGGCCACGGAGAAGAATCAGAGATTGTGGGTCACATTCAGCAGACAGACACGAATACGCTATTTTTATACTTATTTCAACAAATGACAACCAAAATAAAAACCCTGAGAGCTTGTTTACAGTTTTGTAGCATTTTAAAATGCTGGTTTATGTACTATGCCAGTGATACTAAAAGACATGCAGATGAGGCCAGAATATTAATGCATTTATTTACATGTGAAAGGTTTTCCTCTATTTAGAAAACCATACAAGGGAAAACCATACAGGGAAATGCTTAGCATGGCTTATACATTCAGACAGACAGTTATATTTAAAGTTCAGAATTTGTGCTCATCTGTCTCACATGAGAATCTGCACATAGTATGCCTTACAATTTTGTCCTTATCACTGTCTTGGTGCATTAAGCCACATGATGTGTTTCTGTTCAGCATTTTAGAAAGCCCCTGTTCAAGTTCTGCTCATTCACAAGAATCAAAATTGCAAAGATGTTGTTAATTACTAAACCAAACAATACAAAACCTTCAAAAACATGCAGCAATGTGATCCTTTTATTGAGTGACAGGCAGTGGGTTTAATCGGTGACATTTATTAATAGATTTACTATCTGGCGTCTTCTCGCCATCTCTGCAAACTGCTGCCCTTGGTGTTTTTACACCTAGAAAATGCGAAAAAACGCGACAGAAAATCAAAATAGTGTCCAAAACTCCATAGTGAAATCATGTGAAACGGCAGCATGATCCTCCCAGTATGGCGGAAAAACAAAGCAATTTCCCAGAATTCAACGCGGCGTGACGTCAGCTTCACATTCTCTATATAAAATGCTATTACGAGCACTGTTTATTTGCCCCTTTATAATGAATCGCTTGTTGTATTCCTCAATTGTAAGTCATTTTGGATAGTGTACGCTAAATTAGTAAATGTAAATGCATTACCTTTGTCTATGAGCTAACATCAAACCTTGTCTGTCCTAACACTGAAAGATGATACCAAAATCTAGCGCTACAACTTTCTTTTATGTAAAAAATCATTAGAATATTAAGTAAATATCATGTTCCATGAACATATTTTGTAAATTTCTTAACGTAAATATATGAAAACTTAATTTTTGATAAGTAATATGCATTGCTAAGATCTTCATTTGGACAACTTTAAAGGCGATTTTCTCAATATTTTTTATTTTTTTGGCAACCTCAGATTGCAGATTTGCAAATACTTGTATCTCGGCCAAATATTGTCCTATCCTAACAATATATAAATGCAGAGCTTGTTTATTCAGCTTTCAGATGATGTATAAATATCAATTCTAAAAAACAGACCCTTATGACTTTTATTATTTTGTGGTCCAGGGCCACATTTTGCTAGCATGAATGTTGATAGCATGGCAAACACATTTTAGCTGTTGCTAGCATGTTTTTATCTTGAGTGAACATGTTGCTTCTATGTTGAACATGTTGCTAGTATGTTGCTAGAATGTTTCTAGCATGTTTAAACTTTTTCTAGCATGATATATGATGTTGTCACCATGGTTACTACATTGTTAACACACATTAACATATGGTTAGCATGTTTAACATGTTGTTTGCATAATTTTGCATGTTGCTGGCATCTTCAGAAATTGTTTTTATTGGCATCTTTCTATCATGTTTTGACATCATGAATTAGCATGTTGCTAGCATGTTTCTAACATACTTGTAGAATGTTTCAAATGCTGCTAGAATGAACCAGAATGTTTCTAACATGTTTAACTTTTGCTAGCATGAATAGCATGCTGCTAGCTTGTTTTAACACGTCTATGCAGACACTTGGCAATGAATTTATGACAATGAGTCTGAAAGTTGTGTGTGGGTGTGCAAGAACCCACATGGCCTGGCCACCAAGCTAAGATGAAATGCATGCACATGATGCAAGAGTCACAGTGCTCAGAAACTATGCCTGGTTAGACACCCCACAGTGCTCATAACCTCCATGTGATTCAAGCCTCAAACCTATACAGAACATCAGAAAATTGATGGTGGAACTTGCAAGGAGAAGGAGTGGCTGCAATTTAATGAAGATGTCGATGCTATTTTGAAAGCATACCAAAGGTGAAGCTGAACAGCACCTTCAGATAATGACCACCATCAGTCAGTACATTTACATGGCCATCAGTAATCTAATTATTTACCATATTTTGAATAAAACTATATTATGATGGTGTTTACATGAGTTGCTTTTAAATATTCCTTTCATGTTCCTGTTTTACATACAGTGCATCTGGAAAGTATTCACAGCGCTTCACTTTTTCCACATTTTATGGTGTTACAGCCTTATTCCAAAATGGATTAACTGCATTATTTCCTCAAAATTCTACAAACAATACTTTATAATGACAATGTGAAAGATGTTTGTTTGAAATCTTTGCAAAATAATCAAAAAGTAAAAAATCACATGTACATAAGTATTTACAGCCTTTGACATGACACTCAAAATTGAGCTCAGGTGTATCCTGTTTCCGCTGATCACCCTTGAGATGTTTCTACAACTTGATTGGAGTCCACCTGTAGTAAATTCAGCTGATTGGACATTATTTGAAAAGGCACACACCTGTCTATATAAGGCCCCGCAGTTAACAGTTGTAGCAGAATTAGCTCAAAGGGGTAATAATAATAATTAATCATAACTTGTTACAATGAATTATAATATTTGGATGAGTTCATAGAATTAGCTTGATAAAGCAGAATTTACAATCAATTGATCTGTTCGTCCAGCGAACATTCGGGGTAATTTCATATCAACTCTAAACAATATTTTCTTGGCCACAGAAAATACCTTTCTTAAAGTATTTTTGCATTAGAGCATGTAGCTTGAATCAAAATCTGGGACATTAATTTACAAGGCAGAATCAGAAACTTGCCAATCGAAACAAACAAACAGTCACTCATATATGGGGGAAGGGCAAGTAAGAAGCTATGAGAGAGACAGGGAGTGAAGCTATGAAAAGAGTTAGTTAACCGTTGAGTGAAGCCATCAGCAGGGTTGCCAGGTTTTCACAACAAAACCCGCCCAATTGGTACTCAAAAGTAGCCCAATTGCGTTTCAAGAGGGGGTCACCCAGGACAAACCGTGTTCCAACTGGAAAAATACATGTTTTGTGTTGGGGTTCCTCTGGGAAAAATTAGCATTCCAAGTGCTAAATATTACGTTATTGGGCTCGTTTTAACCCGCGGACATGAAAAACAACCCGCTGCAACAGTATAAAAGTAGCCCTATTGGCAACTTTGGCCATCAGTACTTTTTCTAATGGGTCTATAGCTTATACTAAACCACTGTTCATTCAGTTAGATGTACGATACTTGCATTGCCTTGGTTGTTCACGAGTGTCTGAATGCAGTCTCGGATGAAAGTCTTAATGGTTTCAAGGTTTGAACTTGCAATCACGTCCTTCCTGAGAGTGATGAACTCCAAAGATGTCCTGACTTGGTGGTGATTAGAAGTTTATTCCCAGATGGAACATGAAGAATAACAAAGAGCTGAGAGAAAGAGAGAGCCCCAGCTGAAATCCGGAGGTCTTTGGTGAATGAAAAGACAAGGCCGAAGCCTGGCGTAGACTTAAGGGGTCATGAAGAGTTCCATCTCATCCTCCTCATCCTCTTAGGTTCTCTTCTGTGTTCGAGGCCTGCAATGCCGGCTCTGGGACTTAGCAACTAGAAGATGGGAAGGTGATGAGGGACGAGTCAAGAGATTAAAAAGCACTGAGAACTGAGGCAGGTCACTGGTGTGAGTCCTTTATCTCCTATGGAAGTCACGCCTCTTGGAGGTCGAAGAGCCATGGTGAATTTCACTTTTGGAGGGAAAGTTATGACTTTTTGTCTGCCAGCATGGTACCAGGATTGGGTGTTCATGCACAAACTACTAAAGATTTTTAAAGAACATTATTGTGTATTATATATGCATAAAACAATTATACAATACAAAAGACAAAATACATGAACAGTCATAAAATACACAATGATTTGAGGATATGTGTCTTCGTTCACAAAAAGGGTTGTCTAATAATTAACAAAATAAGTCATTTCCTATGGCAGTATGTGTCTGCTGGGTAGAGAATTAGGTAGGGCAGATTCTCTTTACATACTTTTGAGTCATAAAGTTTATCTGGTCTGGCTGAAGTGTCCTGGTCACCATAGTAACCAGGGGCCTGGTAGGCCATTTGTAGACTTCTCGGCAGCCAGTGCTGTGGATTAGGTGAAGGGGGTCTGTGATCATTTGTTAATCTAATGAAAAATTAATTATTTTGTAAATCTAATGAACAATTGTGTGTCCAGACACTAAACAGTGCATGTCAGAGCACAAACCAAGCCATGAAGTCCAAGGAATTGTCTGTAGACCTCGGAGACAGAATTGTATTAAGGCACAGATCTGGGGAAGGGTACAGGAAAATGTCCCAATCAGCACAATGACCTCCTCATCCATAAATAGAAGAAGTTTGGAACCAGCAGGACTCTTCCTAGAGCGGGTCGCTCGGCCAAACTGAGTGACTGGGGGAGAAGGGCCTTAGTTGGGAAGGTGACCAAGAACCTGACTGTCACTTCAAAAGAGCTCCAGTACTGGGAGTAAGTTTCAGAGCTTAAGTCCCTAACCATTAGGCAGCCTGACTTGTAACCAAGAGGTTGCGAGTTCGAGTCCCAGGTCCGGCAGGGATTGACGGTGGGGGGAGTGAATATCCAACGCCCTCTCCATCGTCAATACCACGACTGAGGTGAGACCCTTGAGCAAGGCACCGAACCCCCAACTGCTCCCCGGGCGCCGCAGCAATGCAATGGCTGCCCACTGCTCCGGGTGTATGTTCACGGTGTGTGTGTGTGTGTGTGTGTGTGTTCACTACTGTGTGTGTGCACTTGGATGGGTTAAATGCAGAGCACAAATTCCTAGTATGGGTCACCATACTTGGCCTCACGTCTCATCACTTTCACTAAATGATCCACCACCCACTGAGGATAGTCAGAATCTTAGGATAGCAAGCAGTTTGAAATCAAATCAGTTAATAATTTTAGCAGGCAATCCAATTGAAAGTACATTACAATAAGCAGAAATGTTTACAATAATGTGAAAGGGGAAAAATAGTTTTGATAGTTATCAGCACAGCAACTATAACCAAGAAGCATGTAAATGTTAGAAAGAAGAGATGCCAAGAACAGAGCCTTGAGGGACACCTTGAGCAAACAGGATAGAGAGATATGCCATTTCGTATTGATCAGCAACAATCTCACAGCAAACACACTGTAAGATGGTTATCTTGAATTTCTGACACTATCTTTACAACACACTAAGAATGTATGCAAGCTCTGGTCACAAAACAGCCTTCTTTGAATTTCTCTCAGAGTACAACATAGGACCACCATTTAGAAGCCACGACCATAGAAATCGCCATGATTGTTTCATGTTGGTCATCTTTTATCTGGGATGGCCCAAAATTATTGGGCATATGTCATAAGGACTTGATTTGAGGGTTGAAGCTAAACCAGAGGTTTTCTTATTTTTGGGAGATATGAGGGTCTGTATTACTTACAATTACAGAAAGAGTCGCTGTCAACTTAGATCATGTGTGCATTGATAACCAATCACACTACAGATTAGACATCATTGACTTTCGATCGGAGACAGTCAATCTGCGTTTATGGATGCCATAGGAATGAACAGTAAGTAGGTTTGCCTTCCAGTGGCTTTGGCTAAACTCCTACTAAATACTAAGATAAAGTAAAATGAAGATATTAAAAAAAAAAAAACAGAGTTTGCAGAATCCAATGTGTTTCACTGTGGTAACATGAGTAAAATCCAGACAGAAAATACCATTTTAACTGAGAATTCACAACTTTTTCCAACAGATCCAAATTTCCTAAGTCTAAAATACTGTTTGTCTTTAAACATTGACCATGATCCAGTAAAAGCATTTAAAAAGACACTGTTAATTTAGTATACATAAAATAAAGTATAAATAAAATAAAGCATTTTAAATGTGACCATTTAACCCCCTAAAGTATCCTCTGCCAAATGGAAAACAGAAAAACGTGTTGTCATTATTTTTTTTCTCCACAAGATGTCAGCACATGTCTTTAGTATAAGAGGAGCTTTTTTTTTGTTTGCCACAGGTGAATAAATGGCAGAGATGTGGGAATTTAGAGGATGCAACAGGAGTTGATAATATAAATTCCAATGATCTAATTTGTGTTTATGACTTTTGTTTTTATTATCATTAATTAATTACTGTCAATATGAAAAGAAAAAAAAGTTACAGAAATGTCCCACACAAATAGATCATGCATGGTTTTGCAAGTTTTACAATTCTTACATTAGGCTTTACAGTTTGCTGACCAGTTGCCTTTACAACACACTAGTTATAACTTGCATTATTATGTTCCAGTAAAGCTGCCACAAAAAATGCAGAATTTATCTAATTTATCTAATTTATCTTTAAGTAAATCAAGTCAAATTATTTAACCATTTATTACATTAAATCAAACCCAACTTGTTTTCCTAAATTATGCCTTTTAACCAATAACTAACTGTTTATTTTTAATGGTGTAATAATAATATCCTGACAGTTTAGTAGTGTGAATTCTTTAAGTTTTGTTATATACAATATTAATTGAGCAGGGTGCTGTGTTATAATTTATTTTTAATGCATATGGGGTGAAGACTCTGGCACAATTGAAACACAGTGTAAAATGCCACAGGGATTCCAACACCATCATATTATACAAATAGAAATTAACACCATGATATGGTAAATGTAGAAATCTAACTGGGAAATTTCTGCAAAAATCCACAAGTCAGATTTTGCAGATGCATCAAGTGTTTGAATCTGCTGAACATGGTGGTACCTGTAGGGAGTATACAGTAAGAAAACAAAACATATCAAACAGTCAAATTTCCTACATCACATAATACCTATTGAGCAAACATTTGCTATGACAGGTGTGTAAAGCAAGGTAAATGATTATCACTCTTGATAAACGTACACCTTCAGAACAAATGTTAGCACTGCATAGCATCATTTAACTTCTAGTCAATTAGGTCATACACCTGAAAAACTAACAGTAGCCTTAGGGATTTTAGGTAGCACTGGCGTTCTTTATACACCATCTTCTATATGTCTGGTAATGAAAATGGAGCTCCTCTCCCATATGGGAAAGGTTATTTCAAAGATTTAAAGCGAAAATGAGTCCTATAAAATAACCAAGCAGTTCGGCACCCATGTGGGTTAATTTCATGTTTAATGAAATCAATAAATATATATGAATTGTAAAATGTTATTTTTCCAGAGTGCTTTTAATTGTCTTTAGAATTGAATTTCTGCAATGCTAGAGAGGAAAACAAAACTGTGAAACAGAATTAAACCATGGTGACTGGTGTTCTCTTAGGTGAGTACATTAGTGAGTACACCCCTCACATTTTCAAGTGACAACGCTGAAGAAATGACACTTTGCTACATTGTAAAGTAGTGAGTGTACAGCTTGTATAACAGTGTAAATTTACTGTCCCCTCAAAATAACTGAACACACAGCCATTAATGTCTAAGTCGCTGGCCACAAAAGTGAGCACACCGCTAAGTGAAAATGTCTAAATTGGGCCCAATTAGCCATTTTCTCTCCCCGGTGTCATGTGGCTTGTTAGTGTTACAAGGTCTCAGGTATGAATGGGGAGCAGGTGTGCTAAATTTTGTGTTATCACTCTCACTGTCTTATACTGGTAACTGGAAGTTCAACATGGCACCTCATGGCAAAGAACTCTGAGGGATCTGAAAAAAAGAATTGTTGCTCTTCATAAATATGGCATAGGCTATAAGACGATTGCCAAGACCCTGAAACTGAGCTGCAGCATGGTGGCCAAGACCAAACAGCAGTTTAACAGGACAGGTTCCATTCAGAACAGGCCTTGCCATGGTTGACCAAAGAAGTTGAGTGCACATGCTCAGTGTCATATCCAGAGGTTGTGTTTGGGAAATAGAAGCATGAGTGCTGCCAGCATTGCTGCAGAGGTTGAAGAGGCACACACTGCATCAAATTGGTCTGCATGGCTGTCGTCCCAGACGGAAGCCTCTTCTAAAGATGATGCACAAGAAAGCCCGCAAACAGTTTGCTGAAGACAAGCAGACTAAGGACATGGATTACTGGAACCATGCCCTGTGGTCTGATGAGACCAAGATAAACTTATTTGGTTCAGATGGTGTCAAGCGTGTGTGGCGGCAACCAGGTGAGGAGTACAAGGACAAATGTGTCTTGCCTAGTCAAGCATGGTGGTGGGAGTGTCATGGTCTGGGGCTGCATGAGTGCTGTCGGTACTGGGGAGCTACAGTTCATTGAGGGAACCATGAATGCCAACATGTACTGTAACATACGAAGCAGAGCATGATCCCCTCCCTTCAGAGACTGGGTCGCAGGGCAGTATTCCAACATGATAATGTCCCCAAAACACCTCCAAGATGACCACTGCCTTGCTAAAGAAGCTGAGGGTAAAGGTGATGGACTGGCCAAGCATGTCTCCAGACCTAAACTCTATTGAGCATCTGTGGGGCATCCGTAAACGGAAGGTAAAGGAGCACAAGGTCTCTAACATCCACCAGTTCCATGATGTCATCAGGAGAGGAGTGGAAGAGGACTCCAGTGGCAACCTGTAAAGCTCTAGTGAACTCCATGCCCAAGAGGATTGTCAGTGCTGAAAAATAAATACATTTTTACTTAGGAAAAATGTAGCAAAATAGCAAATTTACATTGTTATACAAGCTGTACACTTACTACTTTACATTGTAGCATTGTAGCAAAGTGTCATTTCGTCACATGAAAAGATATAATAAAATATTTACAAAAATGTAAGGGGTGTACTCACTTCTGTGAGATACTTTAAATGAACACCATGGATGTCATGTTTAAACTTGAAATTTGGAGGTTGGAGAACCCTAAAATCTAGTGGTGCAATAAGATGACATCCCTTATACCCTTTAAATAAATAAATAAAAAACAGAACTACTTTTGTTATGATACTGTATACCATTCCAAAGTTTGGAATCTTTTTTTTTTTGTTTTTGTTTTTATGTTTTTGAAAGAAAATTGGCATGCTTACTAAGGCTACATGTAATGGATCAAAGGTACAGTAGAGCAGTAATATTATGAAAAAATATTTTAAAATATCAGTTTTTGCTATTCTCCAGAGGGAGGAATCCAAATTTAGCTATAAAGTGCATAATCAACAAGAAGACCCAAAGCCATGCTGTTTTAATGTCAATGGGGATGCCTATCAAGTCACATTTATACTAGTGCTGTTAAATCGATTAATCATGATTAATCGCATCCAAAATAAAAGTTTGTGTTTACATAATATATGCGTGTGTACTGTGTATATTTAAATGTGTATATAAATACACAAACATACATTATATATTTAAGAAATATTTACACGTATATCTGTATACATATTTAAATCTGATTTGTATTATATATGAATATAATTATATATTACATTTATTTCTTATATATATATATATATATAGGGGAGAGTGGGGTAAGTTGAGCCAGTGGGTAAGTTGACCCACCCCTTGTATCTTGGCTACTGTACACTTTTACTGTCATGTGACCCTGTATTTTGGAATCACACATAAATTCTGCCAGACTGTGAAATGGAGAAACACATGGAAGGAGTGGAAGGCACCTGTTTACTTTAAAAATAGTTTTTGGCTTGTCAAAGTAAAATTTTTGCGTAACAGATGTAATGGCTGTTACATCATAGCTAATTTATCCAGGTCTAAAAATATTTATGATGCATATAGGTGATTTAGCAACATATAAAACCATGCAAATCATTTAGCTAAATATTAGCCTGAATTGGTAAGCTAGCTAGTGTTTTTCCAAAATGCCAGCTATGGGGCAAAGTGAGCCAAATGCTGTGGGGTAAGTTGAGCCAACATTTTAACTTACACCCCACCATAAAGCACTGAAGTTAAGTTAAATCTCTGAAGTATAAACTGGTATTTTAATGTGATATTACAAAACTGGATTAGTTTATGGTAAATATACATATTATTTGATAGGGACAGTGTACAAGTGCACCATATCCTTCTCTGAGAACCAGAAGATGCTTTTCATCACATTATAATCAAATATATCTTTCCACCTATAGTTCCTAATGGTCTGTTCGCTATTGCAAAAAAGCTACCATGCCAAGAATCTTTTGACAAAAATGTTTATTAGTTTCAGCGACATTCATTCTTTCATTTTTAATTATGTTTTTATTTAATTTTACTCAAAAAACTCTGTTTAGTCTGTTTTAGGGAAGGTTAAATCTTTGGTGTTCTACGTATTGTTTCAGAAATGCAAACAATTAAAGATGTGATTGGTTTTATGTTAAGTTAGCTTTAAGATAAGAAATATGACTGTTTGTAAAATTAAATTTGATTATTAAGTTAGTTAAAAAGGATAAATTATCTTTAAAAATGTCACATGTGTTTGAATCAGATTTGGTCAGATGGTCAGTTTTCACTCATCAGATGGGTCATCATACCCACTGACTTGGGTCAACTTACCCCTAACCTGGGGCAAATTGAGCCACAGGAACACTTTTTTATAAGAAGCCATAATTTTAGAACCCTTTGTCATAGATAAATTCTGATAATTTAAAATGATAGGAGGCATCCTGAAATTACTGTAGATACGTTAATTGCACTTCTGCCCCATTTTCCTTTATCTTGAGGATTACATAAGTAAAAAATGGCTCATTTTACCCCACTCTCCCCTATATATATATGTGTGTATATTTATATATACATATAGAACACATGCACAATGTTATGTAACTACAAAATTTTATTTTGGATGTGATTAATCACCGTTAAATGATTTAACACTACTGATTTATACATATGGTTGTCAATTCATCTTTCAGTGCTTATCCATATACACATTGCTAGATCTTGCTGGGGGAAAAAAAACAAGCCTCTAATAAACTTAAATCCAAACATGTTATCTTGAAAATAAACCACATATCAAAATATAACAACCTAACAACAGGCCCAAACATGATTAATAAGCACTGCTTATAGTAAGTGGATATGGCAACACTTCAAGAGCATGCTCTGCAAAGCAACCTTTCAAAACAAATACAAACCACAGTAGCTTTGCCAACCACAGTTTAGATAAAACTGCGACTCTTTGGTCGCTGTAGTATTACTTTGGTCAAAATAGCAGAAACCAGAAGCACAGGAAAGCAAAACATTACTATGGTTACATCTGTGTCAGTCATTGCTATTTCGAAAGTGAGTCCTGTTTCACACACAAATAAATTTAGGGGAACTTACACTCCACAGCTAACCTGCTCCAGAGCAGGTTGTGTTCTGGGTAAGAGATCTCAAACTGAAATTGGACCAGTCAGATATGAGCAAAAGGACACATGCCTGACACAAAAAAGTCACTCCCCCAGTTTCTCTTTCTCCAAATTAAAAGGTCACTATGCAACATATAGTAAAAAAATTCTGGCTTTAATGATAACTACTTTGAATTATTTATTATATGATTTAGATTATTATTAATCCATTACACACAAGCAATTTTAGTTTAACACATAACTTTATAAAGTATTTGTTTTAAATGAATAACAATACATATGGATCATATGTAATATAAATAAACTGTAGAATCAGATAACGCTTTAAAAATTACTACATGTGACCTTACATGTTCGAGTCTCTATCGCTATATATTATCAACTATATAAAGTAACTTAACAAGTTTCATATGTGACTGCACTGGTAGAGGATGATCCTTTTCTTTTAATTTTTTAATGTATTTAAAATCTCTTAGCAATAGAGTTTTTAATCTCATTGGCTCTCTCTAAGTGAATCACACTTTGCAAGGCATGTTATTGGCTGTTCGCCACTGATGGCATACATTCATATGTGAATGTGCTCCACAGAACACAAATTAAGATACTTTTGATGAAATCCAAGAGCTCTCTGATCCTCCATAGACAGCAAGGGTCCTATCACAGTCAAGGTCCAGAAAGGTACAGCGTGAGGGTGAGTAATTAATGAATCACCAAATGCCATATGTGACCTGATCCAGCAAAATGAGTCACAGTGACCCAAATTTCAAAATTGAGATTTTGATATCAATGGAAAGAGGAGACCATAAGCTTTAAATGATACCCTAGTCAAATTCCTTGAATGGTTTTAAAGATATACCCACTTGAGTTATGTTCGTCTGCCCTCTTTTACCAATTGAAAACCTGAGAAAATGGCTCTTAAAGTTTTTTGCACGTTTTTTGTTGATATCTTTAAAAATCCATTGCATTTATTTTTGTGACGAGACGTGAGGCCAAGTAAAGGGATAAACTATTTATTTTACAGCTTAATTTGACCAAAGACATTTGTATATATTTAAATGCTATTAAACCAGGAAGCTCAAATTATTTTAAAGTATTTATTTGAATAAATATTTAAAAAGGCACTTGAACAGAGGTGCTACATTTTTGCTTGAGATAGAGGGTGTGTCTGTGTGTGTGTGTGTGTGTGTGTGTGTGTGTGTGTGTGTGTGTGTGTGTGTGTGTGTAATAAAATGTATTCTTTTCTTAAATGTTTAAATTGATTTTATGGGCATTTTTACCTTTATAAAGCTGCCTATTCTTACATTTAATCTGTCAATTATAATAATAATACATTTAGGCTGTTATACTAAACAAATTAAATCAGTATCAACTAAATTTTTCTTCACAGAAGTTGCATAAAAAGTGGCAATTAATGACGTGACGTGTGGCCAAGTATGGTGACCCATACTCAGTATTTGTGCTCTGCATTTAACCCATCCAGAGCAGTGGGCAGCTATATTGCTATCACTGCGGCACCCGGGGAGCAGTTTGGGGGTTCGGTGCCTTGCTCAAGGGTCTCACCTCAGTCGTGGTATTGAGGGTGGAGAGAGCGCTGATTAATCACTCACCCCACCAACAATCGCTTCCGAACCTGCAACCTTTCGGTTATAAGTCCTAACCATTAGGCCACGGCTGCCACCTTTAGATGCATTTACACATGATAATGCATCTATATTTAAAATTATTTTACCGCCAGTAGGTGTCAGTGAGTCATTGCAATTAAACCGAATCATTTAAACGGATGATTCATTCAGAAACACCTTCATGTTGCTCAGAGACACAAAACAGTGTTGTGGCTGTGTTTGGAATGATTTTTGTTGGCAAAAACAGGA
This sequence comes from Cirrhinus molitorella, assembly GCA_033026305.1. Lineage (NCBI taxonomy): Eukaryota > Metazoa > Chordata > Actinopteri > Cypriniformes > Cyprinidae > Cirrhinus > Cirrhinus molitorella. The sequence goes on from CM065120.1 coordinate 22,564,111, forward strand.
AATATGCTGTCTAAAAAGTAAGTCTTTTAGCCCTCTATAGGATATTGTCATTTATAAATGATGCTGAGAAATCTGCATTTAAAATACAATACTAATTACAATATCAACAAAAAATTATTTTAGTGATGTCAAATGACTTCCCTTTCAACCAGTAAAATAAAAATGTATTTGCCACGTGCTTCACATTTTTGGTAACAATGGTTAGCATATGTTAGGTCACATGCTCTCAAGGCTCCATAGAGAGCTCATTTTAGACTAGAAAATTCTAAAAGTTATAAAAAATATAATTGTAACTCTGAGACAAAAAAAATAAATAAATCTGAGCGTCATGTATAACTGACAAAGTTCTATGGACGGCATATTTGATGTAGCTGGCACTATTGACCAGCATTGGGAGGCAGTATAATAGCCTTTATAAATGTGTTTTAGGTTCATTTTTGTAAGGTTTTTGGAAAATAAAATGACAAATCTGTACTTATTTCAGAAGGTAATGATGATAGTAATAGGAAGGCATCAGAAAATCAGGCTGTAGTAATAAAATAAGTTGTTGACGATCAAAGAAGGATAGAAGCAATGACGGTAAAGGGCTGTAATGAAGAATTGGTTGTAGTGAAAATCAGGCATTTGGGTACATTATTGTATGTCAGTTTGAAAGATGTGATCCATACAACAACCAAAGATCAAGAAAAGATGGCAATGTCTATCAGCATTACTATACTGAAAGGCAGCGTTTCCAGTGATGACTGCACAAGTCGGGGTACACTGAAAAAGAAGTCTTGTTGACTTTCACTTGTGCTATGATAACTGATTCCAAGATGAAATACAATGTTGTTTTAATGCTTTTGAAATACTAAGACATGGTTTTCAGGCAGTGAAATTGCATCCGAATTTGTCAAGTTTTAGACATTTTCACGTGTGAAATCCAAATCAAATATAGCAGCACTATAAATTACTTTTAATGTTCATTAGATTTTTAATGTTTTTTTGAAACAACAAGACCTTTTCACTTCTTTTCAGATAATGAAAAAACATTTGATTGTTTGTGAAGTTTCTGACAATTTGCCAAAAAGAATTTACCCTAATGGGACAATGTCAGTTATAAATGAAGGAACCCTGAAAGAAAGGTCAAAGTTCAGATGTGGAAAAAAAATTTGGAATATGATTTTACTCCTAAAAATATCTAAAATGTAAAGCCCATTATTTTTTTCTAGCTGTAAATTCACAATTACTCCTAATGGCACTCTTCGTGTGATATTGTTTAACTAAATTAAATGATATAAATATATAGATTTTCTGCCCCTATATGTTGAATTCTGTGATCATTCTAAATGCATTTTAATATACTGAGTCATGCAGTGAAAAAATGCACTCTAAATGCGTACTTACTAGATTTTATCACTCTGTAGGTGTGTTTTTCAGCGTTTATGTCACTATTTGTGTACATTTCTAAGCTTTTAAATTGGTTTTATACAATATTTAGCACCATATTTGGAGAGCAGAGATAGTGACGTTTCAGGGGATACCTGAAATTTAGGAAAATGCTCAGAGGGGACAAGAGGAGTTGAGAGAAGCAATTTTCATTTCCAGCGAATTTAGTAAAACTTTAAGCCAACTCTAATAGTCATTTAAATGCTAGCTAAAATATATATATATATATTAGCTAAATTTCATTGTTTTTCCACGTTATCGGCCCATATCTCAAAATGGAAAACATTTTGTTATGTTGCTGCCTTATGTTAAACTGCTTTAAATTACTTTTTCTCCCACATCAATCTACATTTCATACACCATAATGGCAAAGCAAAAAACTAAACAAAACAAAAAATAAATAAAATAAAAAATAAATAAAAACTGCATGTAGAGCCACACATTGGGGGAAGAGTTCAGAAAAAAATCTGCATTGAAGGTTCACAGAAGCATGTAGTCTCCATTACCCTTAATGGAAGAAGTTTGAAACAACCAGGACTCTTCCTAGAGCTGGCCTCCTGGCTAAACCGAGCAGCTGATGGAGAAGGGCCTTAGTAAGAGTGGTGACTGAGAAGCTGATAGTCATCAGTAGTTGAGCTCCATAATCATATATGCAGGAGAAACTTACAGAAGGATGAAAATCACTGCAGCACTCCACCGATCTGGGCTTTATGGCGGTGTGGCAAGACTCAAGTCTCTACTCAGTAAAGACACATGAAAACACACTTGGAATTTACAAAAAAAGCCCCTAAAGGAGCCTCAGACTGTGACAAACAAGATTCTCTGGTCTGATGAACCTCAATTCCAAGCATCATGTTTGAAGGAAACCAGGCACCGGTCATCACCTGGAGAGTAGCATCCCAGAAATAAAGTGTGGTGGTACTAGCCTCATTCTGTGGGGCTGTTTTTCAGTGGCAGGGACTGAGGGACCTTTCAGAGTATAAGGAAAGCTTAATGCATCAAAATATTGAGATAGCCTTAATGAAAACCCAATCCAGAGTATTCAGAATCTCAGACTAGGCAGAAGGTTCACCTTCCAAAAGGACAATGACCCTAAAGTACACATAAGGCTGAAAAGGTGCCTCAGCTAAGGATATAAATACTTATGCAATATACTTATTTATTTTTTTATTTTTAATACATTTATGAAGTGGTGACAATTCTGTTTTTGCTTTGTCAGTATGGTGCATGGAGTGTAGACTGATGTGAAAAAAGTAATTTAAAGCAGTTTAACATACTGTAAGACAGCAGCATAACAGAAGAAAAAAAAAATGAAGAGGTATTATACTGCAATATACTGTAATGTAAACATTCTACCAAAAATCAAATTATGACAAACTTGTAAATAGCATTTTAATTGACATCAAAGGTGTTATATCTTTGACCTGGAGCATATTAGCCAGGTTGATTGCTGCTTTCTACAGTGATGCATATGTCCAAGTTGGCATCTCTTCCTACATTAAGAGAATCTCTGGCAGTGCCCTGCGCTGAGAATAATTTTGTAAATAAATTAGGGTTCGAGGGAAGCATGCTTAATGTAATAAGCATTAACTCTAAATAGAGGCTGAATGTGTGTACTATATCAAACAAATATGCTGGAGAATACAAGAAACTGAATGGATTGGCAAATCCAATTTCCTGTTGTTATTTGTGAATAAAGTCAGCTGTAATTACCTTATTCCCAAAACATAAAATTAGTGTCTGCAAGAAGATCTTTACATCCTGACATTTTCAGAGACATGACTAAAAATATTCTGGACTCTACTCTGTAATTTAATAGGACATTAAGTTTTCATACAAAGGTCTGCAGGAGACATTTCACCCCAGATCATTGTGAATGGTAAATCAGAGGGTCAGTGGGGTTTGGAAGAGGGTACTGTATAGTGCAAGTGTTGTTTAAGTTAAACCGCTGCACTTAAAACACTGTTCCCCAGTGTATGTATGAAGATAAAAAGACTTGAATCTGGAGCTAATAGAAATCAATGATGCCACAAGGCTGAGACTGAGATGCCTTTCTTCAAAAGCGTAATTTAGGATAATCATTATGGAAAATGTGCCGCAAAAATCCAATACCTTCATATTTCACATTAATTTTATTTTAACTACATTATTTAAAAAAATATATATAAACAATAGTCTTTTCTCAGATAATTCTGCATGTAAGCATCTCTGTGTGCTGAATGTTATAAGGTTGAAGCAGTACCACAAACACACACCGACACATGAACCGAATGCATCCAGCAGAAACATTCTGACTCATGTGTGACCCTGCTCCAACTCTTCTCCCTACACCTCCTTTTGCCCATCCATCAAACCTAGGAATGACCAGCGAGTCAGACTGACAGTGCCACATAGTGACTATCCAGGTTTCATCAGGCACACAGGGCTGGCTAATGCTGACAGCTGGATCAGACAAATGTCCTTAAAGCATGTGTGGCCCCTGGATGGAACAAGTGAAAAATGGGTATGTGTATCTAACACACACCAATGGACTATACATTAAAAGCCACTACAAAATAGGTAAACGAGCTGAATGTGTGATTTGGTCCAATATAACACTTCAAAGACTGTTTTACTGTTGTCGTTTTTTTTTTTTTTTTTTTCTCCTTAAGTCGCTGCTGCTTGAAACAGCACAACAGCAACTTTGTAGTCTTGTGCAGTCCTTTACATAAAAAAGTGCTGCTCTTTCAATATTCTTAAAGCCCTGGAGATTATTTTGGTGGGACGACCTTTCCTAAATTGCCAGAGATTTGCAGTTTTATTCAATTTTAGATGTTTTAGATCTTTAACAGAGTCGAGTGATTGACTACCATTTGCTTAATAATGACTTTAAAGCTATTCCCGGACTCATCTGGGAGGCCTCAGAGAGCTCTTTTGATCTGATGATGTCATCCCACATCAAATGCTTAAACCCAAACCCTGAAACAGACTTTCGATGTGCTCTTCAAGTTGCTCTCAAGTTTTGGAGCACACATGTATAGACATTAGATGAAAGGTTACATTTAAGTCTTAAATACGTTTTATCCAACAGTTTCAAACTTGATCAAAACATTCAATCTATGACATTCACATTCTAGATTTATATTTAAAATGTAATTTTATGTCACATTTTATCTAGACAATCTTAGCGATGTTACTACTTAAAATTGACCTGAAGAGGGCACTGTATTGCTTTGATATTAATGTAGAGGCCATATCTTTGTATTTGTGTGTGTGCACGAATGTATTTAGAAAATGTAAATTCACTTATTTAGGCATCACGTATAGATAAAATAGTCACTCTCTCACGATCTGCAACACAGATAGCACAGAAATGACCAATTCTAGTCAGCATTATACCATTTAACTTTTTTTTTTTTTACAGTGTTTTTACAGCAACAGTATTTATTCAGAAGATGCTTTTATCCCAAGCAACTTACAGCTGAGTAATATCCCAAGCAATTTATCATAAGAACCAACAATATTTGTTGTACCAAATGCCAAGTTTCAGGTATAAGCTAAATTAGTATACAAGCAAGATCAGAATTTAAATAGTAAAAAAGAAGAGACAAACGTACAGTAAATAATTAGTTAAGTGCTACCCAAAAAGATGTCTCTGTATCTTGAAATTATGATACAAATGTGTGTCCTTGATGAGTGCATTATCTAAAACCTTCCATACAACATTTTGAATAGTTTTTAAATAGCAAAGCTGTGGTGAAATTCTGAAGTCTGAGGAATGCTGTTCTGAAGTCAGAGGAGGGAACTGAACTAAAAGGGATTTATTAAACTGTCATGCTATGAATGAAGAACAATTCAGACAGAACCCTGACGGTTTAAATTTAGCCCTCTAAATTGGGCAGAGCAGTTTTCCTCAGTATTTCATCCAGAGCATAATTCACCAGGAAGAAAGGAGATAACAGACCAGAGACAGAGGAGAGTCTGACATTCACATAGAGGTGAATGCATAAGCAAAGTCCTTCTTTAAGATGCGCCTGTTGAATAATTCAAAAGAGCTTTTGGCTACAGTCCATTTACAAGGATGCTCAATCTTAAGAAACCATAACTCAGAGGTCTCGATGTAAACAGGATCACTTCAAAATTAACAAATTCCACCAAGTGCAAGATTTTTAAATAATTTCTAGCTCAAAATAAGTGCTGTAATAATACAGTTCTACAGTATTTAGTATTAGTTATTTCACTGACCACAACTTTTTCAAGACTTTATTTATTATTTGAACCCATCACTTTTCAGAGGGTGTTCCCTTGTGAGTTAGCTAGTGGCAAAGAGTCTGTCGTAACAAGCCTGTGTAAATAAGTGTAAATATCACTTCTTCACCATGACTCCATGGTAACTGCACACTGTCTCACAGATAATTTACTAACTATAGCATCAGAATGTACTTGTGACGTTGATGCAATAGCACATGCAATCTGGAATAACCCTCAATAGACTTCAATTGACTTTTTAATTAAGAAGAGACACATGTACATGGTGTTCTGAGCCTCTATATTGTGAAAGTCAGTGCTGCGAAGAGCTGGTGCTGGGAGGGATAACATTGTGGCCATTTATATTTCAGGATGGCAATGAGAAAATGCTTCCATTCATCTATAAGGGCAGACAGTTGGTTGGGGTGAAGGCAGCCACTGAAATGATAAAAAACTGACTTACATTATGTTTATATTTTATGTTGGAAATATTGCATAAAATAACTATTTATAAAATACAAAGTGAAGAAGGATGAACCTGTGGGTAGGTTGCTCCACCCCCTGTATCCAGGCATATTTTCTGTCATGTGATCATATAAGCAGAACGTATCCATCACTTTATCAGACTAGGAAGAGGAGAAGCTCAAGAGAAAAGAGCTAAGCATGTTTTACATGCACACAAAATAGTTTTTTATTGGTGGCCACAGTACTAATTTATATTCAAGGCTTAATGATTGTTGTGGCAAAGCACATTCATTCAGGTACAAAATGGCATATCTTGAATGATTAGCACAATATTAGTACTGAAGCACTGTACTATACTAGGTACTTTTTTCACAAAATGGCAGCAGTGTGAAAAAAGAACCAGTCTGGGGAAAGTTACACTGAAAGAATTTGGTAACCTAAACTTTTTAAATTAACTGAAAATCTAAAATCTAAATTAACTTTGTCTAAATTAAATGGATTGTTTACCTAAAAATTAAAATTACTTCATCATTAACTCACCCTTTATTTGTTTCAAAACTGTATGAGTTTCTTTCTTCTGCTGAACACAAAAGATGATATTTTGAAGAAATGTTGGTATTAAATTAGTTGATGGTAGCCACTGACGTCCATAGTATTTATTTATTCATTTATTTTTATGTTTGGTTACCAATATTCTTCAATCATCTTTTGTGATCAGCAGAATTATAGTATAGTAAACAATGAAATTATTATTATTACTATTTTTTTTGGTAATTTTTTTGGTAATCATTTTAATTTCACCCAAAATATTATTTGACATCACTGAATCAACCTAAACACATTATTTTATACAACCAAAACACAATTATTTACAGAAGAGGCTTGACCAACTAAATTTGTCACACACAAAAAAAAAAAAGAAAGAAAGAAAGAAAGAAAGAAAGAAAGAAAGAAAGAAAGAAAGAAAGAAAGAAAAGAAAAGGAAAGAAAGAAAGAAAGAAAGAAAGAAAGAAAGAAAGAAAGAAAGAAAAGAAAAGAAAAGAAAAGAAAAGAAAAGAAAAGAAAAGAAAAGAAAAGAAAGAAAGAAAGAAAGAAAGAAAGAAAAAATCTCTACAAGAAGTGAAATCAAACAGTCAGTAACAGAAAGCTGCCACATGCTAATTATTTATGTTGGGAAGAAAAAATCAAAACTGAGGAAAAGGATGACCCCAAACACTGGTCTATTATGAATCGACATCGAACATCGAACATCGAACATGTCGCTAGTTTTAACCTTAGGGTTAACTTAGATAAATGTGTTCTATTGCACCCCAAACCATTTTCTCCTTGTAAGTACTTTAGTACTTTAAATTAATATCATAAACATGCGATTAGTTGACTAAACACTTAAAAAAGACTACTAGGAAAATCTTTAGTCGGTGACTGCCCAAGTAGCATATTATAGTAGGTGCTAATTCACATATTTTCTTTTAGGCTTGATGGATGAAATGTTGAGTAGTGTTGTGTAAACAAACATGTTTGATGGATCCTGTATTGCAGAAACAATACAGGATCTTTTTCCTCATAAACATATTTATAACTCACTCACTTATATCATGTGTTAAAAGCCAATATAAGTAATAAAAATTGCCTCATATGATCACTATCCATCATAAAATGTTTTCTTGCCATGAAAAAAAAAAAAAAAAAAAAAAAAAAATTCAATTTAAGTTAAAAATCTTACATTCCAGTTTTAAAACTAGGCCTGTTTTAAAAACTCTCACTGATGAATAGAGGATAGAACAGACATACAAATAAGAAGAAGAAAAAAAAAAAACATTTATAGTGAGCCATTGAACAAAAAATAATTAAATCATCCATTATCACAGGAATTTCCTTAATTCCAGTCATTAAATATTCAACCAGAGCACACTGTTTGTGGAAGGAAACAGCCATGATTTAAAATCAATTGCAACTCTCAATGCTGCGAGCAACACTCATATTTAATTCATCTTAGCTGGAGATAAATGAATTATTATCGGATTTCATGCATCATGGTTGGGCAGACTAAATCAAGCTCATCATAAATCATAAGATAACACACACGTGTCATTCATGTGTGATGTGAGTGATGATGCAGATTTCTTGTATATATATTGTGACACTATGTTATTGAATGTAGCTCATTTGGTTAAATCTCAGCTCCATGAATTGGTCTCTGTTCACAAACATACAACGCATGGTCATTGTTTACTTTGTCCAGCTGTCCATGCAATTATATGTTGGATGGCCTCGGTGGACTGGATGATGTATTGTCTAATGTTTCCCTGCAGTTTGTTGTCCCCATCAGCCCACAGACAGCTTACTCACTCAGACTGTTATTCTAACTCTAGAGGATGTCTCCCTTAAGATTCACTGTTCAGATGGTGTTACCACAGCACAAAGCCATTCGTAATGAACATCAGACTGGACATCCTGTTTGGGTGAGTCACACTGACTCAGACAGCAACATCAGCACCCCTGCTATAGAATAACAGATTCACATGAATGGCGTATTGAGCTCCAAATGTTCCTCAATAAAGGGATGCCCAGCCTAGCAGAGGTGTTTATTTTTTATTTTTTTGTAGAATACCCACTGTGAAGATATGAAACCGTTACCACAGCTACCTGATATTGCCCGAACCCTGCTAAAGGGGAATTGGTGCAGATACTGGCGAGAACAGGAATGTATGAGATGGAGAAATGAGATGCTGATGAAAAGTTATAAGAAAAATCCAAATGCTGGAGGCTGTGGGGTTGCACTGTTATCTTGGCTGACTCAATACTATCACAGGGCATCTTAGTTCCAGTTTGATGATTGTTCCATCATTATTCATGCACACTAGATGCCATTTTTAGATTCACAGAATGGGGTTTACATCTAATAAGGACAGCATTGAGGAATCGTTTTAAAAGGGAATTCATATTGTGCCAATGAAAAGATGCATTTGTTTTGGCTCACATTACCGGCAGCCATGTAATCAAAACTGGTTTTAGCTTCTTGAGAAGCCAAACAAGATTTTCTGGTAACATTAAATGAATAACTAAAGATAGACCACGTTTAGGCTAAGGGAGAGCTTCAAGCAAAAAAAATTTAAAAATATCCCTACAGTAAAAGCACATCTACCTCTTCATTTAACCATATTTGTGTTGATCAGATACGACCATCTTAGTAACCATACAAGGTACTGTAAATTGCCCTTTATTTCAGCAATGATTTATGTCCTCATGTTGAAAAGTTGGTTTTGCACATGGTAAGATCAAGGTTTTGGTTTTCATCAAATAATAATCCTAAAGCAATCCCCCCCCCCCCCCCCCCCCAAAAAAAATTCTGGGTTTCATGCTATATATAAACCAATATACTGTATACAGTTGAAGTCAAAAGTTTACATACACCTTACAAAATCTGCAAAATGTTAATTATTTTTCCAAAATAAGAGGGATTATACAAAATGCATGTTATTTTGTTATATAAAGTGGTACTGACCTGAATAAGATATTTCACATAAAAGATGTTTACAATTAGTCCAAAAGAGAAAATAATAGCTGAATTTACAAAAATGACCATGTTCAAAAGTTTACATACACTTGATTCTTAATACTGTGTTGTTACCTAAATGATCCACAGCTGTGTTTTTTGTTTAGTAATAGTTGTTCATGAGTCCCTTATTTGTCCTGAACAGTTATTGTTATAGCTATTGTTCTTCAGAAAAATCCTTCAGGCCTCACAAATTCTTTGGTTTTTCAGCATTTTTGTGTATTTGAACTCTTTCCAACCATGACTGTATGATTTTGAGATTCATCTTTTCACATTGAGGACAACTGAGGAATTCATATGCAACTATTACAGAAAGTTCAAATGCTCACTGATGCTTTAGAAGGAAAAACGATGCATTAAGATCCAGGGGGTGAAAACCTTTGAACAGAATGAAGCTACAGAATATACTTGCATGTTTCCCACAAGACAAAATAAGTTAAATTTAAATTAATTTAATTTTTGTGCTTCCTTCTGAAGCATCATTGAGCGTTTGAACCTTCTAAAAAAGATTCATGAGTCCCTCAGTTGTCCTCCATGTCCTCCATACAGTCATTGTTAGAAAGGGTTCAAATACACAAAAATTATGGAAAACCAAAGGATTTGTGGGACCTGAAGGACTTTTCTGAAGAACAGCAGGTTGTTTAACTGTTCAGGACAAACAAGGGACTCATAATCACAAAAAAAAACAAAAAAAAAACAGCTGTGAATCATTTAGGTAAGAACACAGTATTAAGAATCAAGCATTTGTAAACTTTTCAATGGGGTCATTTTTATAAATTCAGCTATTATTTTCTCTTGTGGACTATATGTAAATGACTTCTATGTGAAATATCCTATTCAGGTTAGTACTAAATAAAAAATAACATGCATTTTGTATGATCCCTCTTATTTTGGTAAACTAATTAACATTTAGCAGATTCTGCAAGGTGTATGTAAACTTTTGACTTCAACTGCATAGTGCCTTTTAAAAGTATTGATTTATCACTTTTCATATTTTATGTTGTAGCTTTAAATAAAACTGCTTTAAAGTACTATTTTTCTACATCGGTCTCCACTTCATACACAAAATAACAAACCAAAATGGCAGATATATGATACATTTATTTGTGAGCAAGTTTATTAAAAAGGGAAAAACTGAAATAATTAAATTGCATAAGCATTCATACCCTTAATGCAGTCCTTACTTGAAACACCTTTGGCACTAATTACAATCTCTTGGGTATGATGCGACAAGCTTTGCACATCTGCGTTTGGGGAATTTCTGCCAATCTTCTCTTCAGATCCCCTCAATCTCTGTCAAAATGTATGAGGACCATTGGTGGACAGCCATTTTCAGGTTTCTTTAGAGAAGTTTGACTGGGTTAAAGTTTAAGCACTGGCTTGGCCACTCGGGCATTTACAGAGATCTTCATAAGTCACACTTGCATTCTTTTCTGTCTTGAAAGCTCTGAACCAAGACTTCATTAAAGACATCTCTGAATCTGCTGCATTGAGCATTCTTTCTACTCTGATGAGTCCTCGAGTCCCTGCTGCTGAAAAACACCCCCCACACCATAATGCTACGACCAACATACTTCACTGTTGGGATGTGTGTGCAGGTGCAGATGATGAGCAGTGCAGGGCTTTCTGCAGACATGAAACATGGAATTGATGTTCATCAGACCAGAGAATCTTGTTTCTCAGAGTATAAGAGTCCTTTAGGTCCTTTTTTCCCCAAGTGGGTTTTCATGTGTTTTCCTCTTCACTAAAAAGAGCTCTGGAAAGATGATCATGGAGCTCATCTAGAGTGACCATCAGGGATGGGCAGTATTTTAGATAAATGTATTTAAAATACGTATTTGAAATACAAAATACTATTTTGTATTTTGTATTTTAAAGCCTTTGGGAAAAATCTAATGTAATTTGTATTTAAATACATTTAAGATGAGTATTTTGTATTTTCAAAATACATAAAATACTTTGTGCCAATCAACCTCTTTATCAGGGTGCTGATTTAGTTCAGACACACCCCTCCCCCAACATTAAAGGGATAGTTCACTTTGAAATTAAATTTTGATATGTTTTAGCTTACCCCAAGGGCATCCAAGATGTAGGTGTCTTTGTTTCCGCAGTAGTTTCAATTTTGATATTTTTAGGTCCAACCGTTCTTGTCTGTCAGTCATATAATGCATGCCTATGGTCACCTCATCAAAGAAAATGCACAGATTCAAATTAAACAGTCCAAATTAAACAATTCCACATCGTAAGTACACATTGATGGCCTAAGACATGAAACGAGCGGTTTGTGTGAGAAAAAGAACAGTATTTATATCGTTTTTTACCTCTTGAAAAACATCCTCTCGTGCGAGCATACGCAATTCTTTTCTTTTTAAACATCCCTAAACATATATATATATATATATTTAAACATTTCTTGTTTAAAACATCCCGGATAAGCGCAAACTAGTACCATTTCTGTTAGCCGTCTTACCTACAATCTCTGTTCTGTGTAAACAATGAGTGACGTTTACACGCAAGAGAGATCACTTCCGGTGCTTTCCGGGAGTTGCGCCGGCGCATCAATAAGCCAGAACGTGCTCACACACCAGGAAGCTCGCTCCCTCCAACTTGGACATGATGTTTTTCAAGAGGTAAAAAACAATATAAATACTGTTTGTTTTTTCACACAAACTGCTTGTTTCGTGTCTTACGTCATCAATGTGTACTTACAATGGGAAATTGTTTAATTTGGACTGTTTAATTTGAATCTGTGCATTTTCTTTGATGAGGTGACCATAGGCATGCATTATATGACTGACAGACAAGAACAGTTGGACCTAAAAATATCAAAATTGAAACTACTGTGGAAACAAAGACACCTACATCTTGGATGCCGTTGGGGTAAGCTAAAACATATCAAAGTGAACTATCCCTTTAACACTCATGCAGCAGAGTCAACATTGGATCAGTGACTTTTCTCAGTTTTCTGCATTAAGGTAAGGGTGTCATCATGATCAATTCCTTGTTGATTAAAGTTAAAATGGTGCATCATTCAGATTTGCCTTCAGTAAACATGAAAGAATAAAAAAGCACCGACACGTGTAGGAGAAAAATAGCATTAGCTGTTAGCCAATCAGTTTTGATAGTTAAAAATTTAGTTTTGTTTTTCCTACAGGGCAGGGGAAGGGAAGATAATTTCTAATCAGTTGTATACATCTAAATGTTTTTGTTTTGCATTCAGAATATGTCCAGATATATTTCAGCTTAATAGGGATGCCTGCACTTGATGGCCAATTTCACATGTATTTTGTGTATTTTAAAAATACAAAATACTGTATTTGTATTTAAATACATTTTTTTTACACAGTATTTTGTATTTGTATTTAAATACATTTTTCCACTCAGTATTTTGTATTTTTATTTTAAATACATTTCTATGTATTTATGCCCATCTCTGGTGACCATCTTCTTGGACACCACTCTAATCAAAGTCCTTCCCCATCGATTGCTCATTTTGGCCAGGAGGCCAATTCTAGGAAGAGTCCTGGTTGTTCCAAACTTCTTCCATTAAGGATAATGCAGGCTACATGGTTCTGTGAACCTTTTGATGCAGAAGATTTTTTTTTTTTACTGAAATATTCCACAGATCTGTGTCTTGGCACAATCCTCTTAGCTCCCTGAGCTGTATAGACAGTTATTTTACCTCAGGGCTTGGTTTTTACTCTGATATGCATTTTCATCTGTTAGGCCTTGACAGGTGTGGGCTTTTTCGAGATCATACCCATTCAAATGAATTAAGACACAGATTAACTCTATTCAAAGTGTAGAAACATCTACAAGCGATATTGGTGTGCTCCTGAGCTAAATTTCAACTGCCCCTGAAAAGGGCATGAAATCTTTTTGTTTTGAATAAATTTGCTGGGTTGCTGTGATCAAATATAAAGGGTGTTTTTTTACATGATTATTGAGGAATTTTAATCAAAGTATGTTACACCATTAAATGCTTTAAAGTACTCAAACAGATTCCTCAAACATACACCACTATATGGTATATTCAAAGAATACCTTTAAACACACCTCCAGGGTTCCTTGTTAAGATACCTATATAGTTAAAAATCAAAAAAACAATTGATTACTTATCCTGCTGTTCAGCGTGTGAACATCTAATGACAGCACAGCAGAAGCTGAAGGATAGGCACTAACCCTTTGTTCTCTTCAGTGTTTGCAATTTCACTGTGCATTTCTTTAATGAGATAAAAGGAAACAGAGACCTCATTAGTGAAACAACAGGTGACAGTGGAGGCTGGCAATTCATCTTAAGCCGCATGAAGAATATAGTGATTGACAGTGCTGTCTGCTGTATTCATTATCGGTCATAAGTCATTGAGCAGTGTGCATAATTTAGCATTGATCATTAAGTATTTTAGTAATTATTATTCAAAGACCACTGGTTGATGTATGTGCAATTATGTATGAGCATGACAGTCATGTTACATTGAGGAGAATGAATTACGCTCTAGGTATTAATTATTATTAATTAATGTCTTTATTAAGAAAATACCATTTTTATACCCATCATTATATTCCATAACATTCCAGTTTATAGAAACATAGCATCGTGACTGACAACCTGTGACCATCAATACTTCAAAAAGATACAGGAACTTTGAATTGCTCTGAAGGTCAGGACAGAAATAGTACAGTGAGTCACTATTTTTGAACAGAGGACCTCACTTGAAAGCTGACTGAAAAATGTCAAATGGCCTTTTAGAAAGATGAATCCTTGTACACATGGTCATTATATTAATATGGCCACTCTGGCCCCGGACACTTATGTCAATATAGTCTCTTAATTGTAGAACAAATTCAACCAAAGCATCTGTATGAGGCATACTATTTTGCAATATGTATAATAAGAGTGAGCTCACCCACAAAAAGTTTGTGGTTAAACTGTGTGGGTGTTTGAATAAACAATGTCTTGTCTTCAAGCATGTAGGTCTCGTAATACATTATGCGTATAGGTTAGAGATAAAATATGAGTGTTAATAGGCTATTATAAAGTGAATAAATATATGGAATGTAAATGACATCTGGATAAACTGCCCACAGAAAGATATTTATTGCTTTAGTACAGTTTATACCGTGTCCACACTGTGAGAGACGAAATTAGATTTGAATCCGTTGACAGCACAAACATGCACCCCGTGAAGGAGCCCTTTAAACTACCACACTTAAACTGTATATATATTATATATGTATATATTTCTTTAAGAAAAATTCTTTGTGACCTGTGGACAGAGATTTTTTCCACTGACAGCAGAGAAATCTGCGGAGAGACACCATCAGATTGAAATGAGTCACAACAAAGAATATGTTTTTAAACAGAACACATCCTACTTGTGTGCCACACAAGGGTGTTATATTGGAAAGGTAAATAATTGAGCTAAACTTAGGTGGCACCAAATAATACAAAATAAACCCTATGCCCCAACACTGAATCCTGACACTCTGTGAATAATGCATACTGCTAACCACACTGACAATGACTGATTAACTAATTTAACAAGCCAAAACTAATTAAGGGGTGACTTGCTGATAGGATCCGTTAATAGGATTCTGTGATACAACTTATTGTATCTGTAGAAGAGGGAAGTGGGGGCTGTGAGCAGTAAGTTCACTTTTATTAAAAATGGAAAGAAATAAACAAAAAGGCACTCTTTTCTGTATTCCCTGGCATTCATAGTGCAATTAAATTAACAACTTTGGTAGGGTTTGTGTCTCTCAAAGGATTAGCTTGCTTCCAGAATAAAAATAAAGTAAAATCAATAAAAAAACAAGAGTGTCAACTAGAAAGTAAGTTTAACTTTATTGGAATATCAAAAACTAACAAACAAAAAACTATCCTACATTTAAACCTCTGTCAAACTGACATGTTTATGTAAAAGTGTTAAATGCAGCTTTGCTTTATGTTTCCTAAGGGTAGTGTACAAAAAAAAAAAAAAAAAAAAAAACATAAAAGTGTTTAATAGAGGTTTGTAGTACTTCCCTTTTTATTTTCATGCTGTATTCAATATTTTTTATATATATTGTATATTTATTTTATATTTATATTATATATTGTGTGCACACACAGTTTACAAACTTCATTAAACAGCACAACCACTTTCAACTGTGAAAATAATATTGCTTCTTGATTACCAAAAAGGCATATTAGAATGATATCTAAAGGATTAATGGCTGCTGATATTTCAGAACTTGATGTGAGAGGAAAAATATAAAAAAAAGATAAACACTGGGTCGGTACTTCCTCCTACATCAAGCGTGACTTTTCTAACATGACTACATAATGCGTCAAGTCCAAGATGAGCATTTGTTCTTAAAAAGTATATACATTTTATTTTATTTTTAACTAAAAGAAAGAAATACATGAACGATGACATAAAGGTGAGTACATTATCAAAACATTTTTAATCTGGAAGTGAATTAATCCTTTAATAAATAAAAAGATGTTTGTTTCATTGTTTTCTTATCATTTTATACTTGTATAATATTAGTGAACAAGAGTGTCAACTAGAAAGTAAGTTTAACTTTATTGCTGTAGGAATATCAAAAACAAACAAACAAAAAACTATCCTACAACTAAACCTCTGTCAAACTGACATATTTCTAAAGTGTTAAATACAGCTTTGGTTTATGTTTCCTGAGGGCATTGTACAAAAAAGAAAAGAGAAATATATATATTGTATAAAAAATATTGTATATATTGTATATTTATTTATTTTTATTTTATATAGTGTGTGCACGCACAGTATATCTAAAGGATTAATGGCTAATCAGCACTGATATGAAAGGAAAAATATTTAAATAGATAAACACATGGACATAAATACAAACAGAGATAAATGAAGAGACATATGGTACAGATACTATTTTTTTAAGTAGAAGGACATTCAATTCACAAAATGCAGATAATTAAATAAATTGTACAGGCCTTGCCAAATACTGGTAGCATGCTGCTTCTGTTTCACTGAAATTAGTCTGTAAAAAATATGTTCTCTGTTCTGTCAATAAATATGTCCTTGCCCAGCTCGGTGATGCGAGTGGTCTGTTCCCTTTCTTGCTAACCTTTTCATCTTCCCTTTCTCTTTCTATTGCCATAATGGAATTGGTGTTGAAACCTCTGAAGTGCACGATGAGGATCTAATCTCAGGTCTCCAATACACCCTAACAAAGAAACTTTACTCTGGTGAGTTTTATCCTTGTTCATTAGGCCACACAGTGATACCCACCAATTTCTCCAAAATTAAATCAAAATATGTCACCTTGAGAGGCATTACAACATGTTTTTTTTTAATCAGTGATTGCTCTCTCTCTCTCACTCACTCTCTCCCTCTCCCTCTCCCTCTCTCTCTCTCTCTCTCTCTCTCTCTCTCTCTCTCTCTCTCTCTCTCTCTCTCTCTCGCATGTCTTGTGACCAAGTGTGATGTGTTAACTTTCCTCTTCAGGTTGATTTGTGCTGGTTATCAGTTTATTCTATCACAGCCTGCAGAGGTACTGTATATTTGTAAAATGTGTCTCTGTACTTGACAAACACTATGCAATTATAATTAGTATTTTGATGCAGTCACGCAACAGTAAGCAGCTGCCATTGTAAGTACAAGGTAAAAATGTAATGAGCTATTTCAGATCCCTGAATGTTTTAAAGACTTGCTCCTCATTTGTGTGTTGGTTAGTGTATATGTTTGTTTGCCTACTCATCAGGGGTAATTTTGGACTCGCTGTTGTTGCTACGCTGCTGTTTGGATTTGTATTATTAAGCTTTCCGGGAAATGTTGTGAGTCTACCTCAGGTAGACTACTGGGGTTAGTGGATGTCAAGGACCTTATGCAGTGTAGCTTGTATCTGATTATTGATTAACTGAATTTGTAAGGTCATCCTCTTGTGTGGGCATGGGGCAGTTTGGGGGCATATCCTGCTTATCAGCTCTGACTTTCCTGTTTCCTCAAATTTATTATAGCACTGATGGTAAACATGATTTTACCAAGTGGAGCATGTTCCTGAATCAACATCCTTATTAGTTCTTGTACAACATTCCTCTCAGCCAATCCGATTTTTTGGGTTAGGAATATGACTAATGTCACAGTGAAGTATGAGGGTATAGTTAGGGGCTTATGGGCCATTCTTATCAACCTATCTGATTTTATGGGTAGGTAATAGTTCAGGTTTAGGTTTGGTGTAGGGTTTAAATTAGGAGTATGTTTCTTTCATATGTTTTTTTCCAGAAATATGTTTTACTGGCAGCAGACAATAATTACACTTGGTAGATGATTTTATCAAAAGCATCTTACATTGCATTAAAAAATCTGTTGTTGCATTCCCTGGGAATCATATCCATGACTTTGAACCACATTAATATAGCCTTTGCACTATGTCTGTCTTTGGGGAAAAGGATTGGACAGCTTGTTTCCCACAGATTTTTTGTAACAACACAACACTGTATCAATTCAACGTTATTCTTCCAGCTAATGTTCACACAAGAGACTAAACTAAAAATCACTTTCTTGATAGGTGTGACAAAAAGGGCCAGCTGTTTGCAACTTTCCATTGTGGGTCCAATGTCCAGTCTCCCCTACAAGCCAAAAACAAGTTAAACTCTATCATCAGCATCTGTTACATACTGTAAAAGAAAACCTTAGCTTGTTTTCCCTGTTTCATTGGAAGTTTTTTACACTTCTCTAAGCCAGAAAAACCACAAATCATCAAGTGCTCTTTTGGGTGTGTGTCTAGAGTCACTAAGAACAAAGTTTTTAATGGAGGATTTTCTCACACTCCTGTTTTCTCTCAAGAGCATGACTAGACTTTGAGACGACTTTGCTGTGTGACAACTCCAAAGAGTGATGAAATCCTTTGGATTCCTGTTATGTTATAATGACCTGCTCTTTGTTTTAGGAGTTTAACTGTCATGAGGCATTTCTGCATACTCATAAGTGGAAATTTATGGCACTGTTTCCCAGCTCTGGCCCTGGAATAAATCCACAGCACATTTTGTCTCTCTCTCTAAACCATAAGTGTCAGATTCAGCTTCTGGAGGGCCACTGTTTTGCAGAGTTTATCTTAGAACCTAATTAAATACACCTAAACCAAATGATTAAGTTCTTCAGGAGCACTTGGCTGTGTCCGCAATCACCTCTTATACCCTTAAATAGGGTACTATTTGATGAGACAGCCATTTGTAATGAGTCGTGTGAGTGCACTCATTCAGTCCCATAACTCATGTACTACCAATGTACACTGGAAGTCGTGCATAGGAATCTCGCCAGAAGACAGCACCTGCAACTGAGGTTCATTTTTCCAAACCACTGGTCCAGTGTGGGTACAGCATAATATCATACAGATTTCTTTATAACTGATGTATATTATAAATGTTTTAATTAAGGTTTATACATGCTAGTTTCCATAACATAGTTCAAAATAAATATTTCTACTGGAGCTGCCAGTTCACTAAGTTTCAAATGATTATTAAACAGCAAGCACAAAAGCAGCAGCCCTTCCAGTGCACTTTGTACAAATTCTCCTACTTGGTAAATTAGTGGACAAATGTAGGGAATAGTGAATGAGGGTTTAGGGGACAATTTCACAATCCACAAGGGGACTTTTTTTTTTTTTTTTTTTGGCAGGTTGGCACTAAACTCTGAAGGACATTGGCCTTTCAGGGGCAGAATTGAGTCCTAGTAAGACTGTGGGGGTTGGAAACCTTTATGATGTAGTTACTAGACTTACTAGATCATCTTAAAAATGTAAATGGGCCTAAAATGTTCGGGTTTTGGTTCTTTTTCCTATTGTCTTCATACTTGCTGAAGGTAATGACTGAATAGTAGTACGTTATGGACCAGTCATGGCATGCTGTTAGGTTGGATCTATAGAGAACGAAAAGCAACACAAATTCACATACAACAAAGGCAAAACCCAGACATTTTAGGCAATTTAGAAATCCCAGCTAGGGCATATTTGGGGGGGGGGGCCATGACCTCTGGTGGAGACGCAGTTTTCTGATACTGGCCACTACGTTGCACCCCAAAAATCTTTGGTAATCATCAGATTTCATTAAACCATCCACACAGTCAAGGCATCCAGGGCCAGAAGCAGCAAAGCAACCCCAAAACATTTTCGAACCTCCACCATGTTTGACTGTAGGGACTGTATGTTCTTTTCTTAGAAGGCCTCGTTTATTTTTCTGTAAACAGTGCCATGATGTCTTTACCAAAAAGCTCTACTTTTGTCTCATCTGTCCACAGTACGTTCTGTGGTTTTGTCACATACGTTTTGGCAAACCCCAGTCTTGCTTTTTTATGCCTTTGTCAGCAGTGGTGTCTTCCCATAGAGTCCCTTTTCATTCAGATGGCGACGGACAGTGTGAGCTGACACCGTTGTACCCTGTGTCTGCAGATCAGCTTGAATTTGTTTGGAAGTTAATCTGGGTTCTTTATCCACCATTTGAAGAATCCTTTGTTGTAATTTTTCGTTTATTTTGCTTCTCTACGTCCAGGGTGGTTAGCTACAGTGCCATGGGCTGTAAACCACTTGATGATATTGCGCACAGTGGACACAGGAACATTAAGACCTCTGGAGATGGACTTATAGCCTTGAGATTGTCCAAGCTTTTCCAACCTTTTTTCTCTCAAATCCACAGACAACTCTTTACACTTCTTTCTTTTCTCCAACACAAAGGTTGAGTCAACTTTTCTCAGTTTTAACTGGATGCAAATGTGATTACAATTTTCCTCGCACCTGTTATTTGCCATTTGTGTGAGTGTGTGTGTGTTTGTTGTTCCAGTGCAAACAAAAACAATATGCACGTGAATACCAAAACATTTGCAATTAGAATATATTTGGCATAAAATATAATCGGAATATGTTTGGCCGTGACTGTGTATATATATATATAAGAATAGCTTGACACTAAAGGATAAATTAATAACATTGTGAATGACAACATGCCATTCATTTTCTTTGTATAATCAAATTTTATTATGAAGATAATGTACTTTGTTAATATGATTTATTGTCTATATATGCAACCCACTTACCTAGAGTGCAAAGCCAAGTTGCATATTGTACCCACACACAAAGCTTTTAGCATTGATTTTAAATATCTGAATTAGCTTTCTAATTATCTATATGTGTGTATACTTTTGTGACATGATAAGGATATCTTATTGAAAAAAAAAAAACTGGATTTAAAGAAACGTATAGCTAATTTGACAAAAATGTGTTGTTTTTTTTTGTTTGTTTAAAATGAGCTTTTATGCATGACGCAAATGAACGTTTCCTTGACATCTGTCTATTGATATTCAAACCCCCGAAATGTCAGACATCCTAAATGGGCACCTCTGAACACAGCCACAGCAATGATCAATTCTTGGACTGTTTGACCAATATTTTATCAAAGTGAAAGTGAAAGATTGGTCCATGTCTTGAAAGCAGATGTTAGGATGCCTTAAAAATACTATATTGATTACGCCCTTCAGATATCAGTGCTTCAAAAGGAGGTTTTGATATCTTAAATAAAGCCAAGTAATGTGATTCAGACAGCCCACGGGTAGCGTGAGGCCAGAATAATCTAAAAGAAAAAGTAATCAAAATTAATAATTGTACTGCATTTTGCACAGTATGTCAGTGTCATCAGATGTAGTCCGATGTGCATACATCATGCACACTTTTGTTTTGTAATCTGTTTATTTTGTATATTGTGTATTTTTTTTTTTCTCACATGTATAGGAAGCTGGGGATTGTTGTAATACCATCATCTTAACCATTAAATCATTATCAAAATGACCACCATCCTTCTAAAGTGACATTAGAAGTTGCAAGCATCTGCGCACAAGCAGGATTTTCAAAACACAAAAATTAGGTAGTAAATCATTTCACTTCTTATAATTGTATTTTCGATCAGGTTAGTTAGTGTTAACACATTAGATTATCTTGCTTAAATTGATATATAACATTTAAAATTCAAAACTTACATCTTATAGACTTTCATATTTTTTATATGCATTTAAAGATATTTTCTACTGCCTACCCTAGTAAAAATTAAATATACTAAATTGTATTTAAAATACATGTGTTTTATGCTAAATCAGGGGAGTAGTTTGTGAGGGATAGGAGGGAGGTAATAACCCTCCAATAATCAAAACTAACAAGTATCGCAAAGTTTATGCTAAAACGGGTAAATGTGTAAAATATGGGTTCTAATGATAAATGATTGAAAAACCTGGTCTTCCAAGCTTGGCTATTCCAAGAGCCTGATGAATGTGATTAAGAAATAAAACATGGCAAAATAAGAAGATGTTAAGTAAGATTGACTTTTCCATGGCATGCTGAATTAAAGCCCTGCATTTCAGCCCAGGCCCGACAGGCCCCCACCTTTTTTAATATATATATATATATATATATGTGTGTGTGTGTGTGTGTGTGTGTGTGTGATGCAAACACATGGTGAAATTTGACCTTTTTTAGGTTTTGATACCATGTGAAAGCTGGGTTCAAGCCCTTTCCAAAACTGTTTTTAGTCTGAACGTAATAAAAGTTATGGCTATCTGAAGTTGGCTGATAGCTATGATTTTCAGGAATGGAATTCTGAGAAAACAGGTTTAAAGTGAGACGTGTTTTACTTTCACTTTACGGGTTTAAGGAGAGTTGTCAGGAGTGCTATACTGCATCATTACACAAACGGACTGATGTCTGTTTTCCGTTGTTTATCATGGGCATAGTCTCTGAACTTTTGATCACCCCTTGTATGTTTAAATAGCATGAATGTACCTTGTAGTTGTAGTTTACATGTCGAAACGAGAGCATGTTCGCATACTGTTTGTATAACAAAACTGACTGCCATCGAACTCCTCCTCTTTAGTAACTTCATCATCCGATCCTTCATCTCTGGATGTGAAATAGTCCATTGTAGCATCGTTTAGGGCACTGACATCACCAGGATTGAGCAGATTGAGACGAGTAAAATCATTTGAGTGTGCAGCTTCTTCAGACTGCGTTGATATCTTGCACTCCGCCATGTCACAATGTTAAAAAATAAATAAATAAATACAACTTTGCGTGCTGTAGTTTACACAGGACCTGTAGGAAATGAGCACCATTATTAAATATGTTACATGGTTTATTTTGTAGGGTTAACTGTTTTTGTAGAGTTAAGAGAAAGCACCTCCGCAGCACATTCTTAACATTAGGGAAAAACACTGTAATTTCTGCTTGCTGCAATAAAACGCTATTTTTTTTGCACTGAACAAGTGTATTTTGCCAAGATATTTTCAGAGATGATAGACAAGATGTTATAGAATAATAATTTAATGAATTACAAATTTTGACAAAAAATTAACATTCAACCTATTTTTCGAATTTCCTGAAAACGTCCCAGCGCAACATCCGACGGGTTTTGTATGTATATGTGTATATATCATGTCTGTGGTGCATGTATTCACTGAGTTTTGGTTTATTTTTGTGAAGCGCCTCTGTTCAAGAACGAGACAGCAAAAAAAAACGCATCATGTTTGTTTTCTGAAACTCCCTTTATTTTATAAAAGCACTGTTTGTAACATTTTGCACACTTATAAAAGTAGACAAACTCCAAAAGTTTTTCTAAATTAACTTGAAATTTAAAAAAACTAAATGAAATATAATCACTTTGCCATTACATACAAAACTGAACTGTTTTAATAGCTTGAAACAGAAGTAAAAGCTGTTTTGGGAGAAGGGGGGAAAAAGATGGGCTCGGGTCAGACTCGGGGTGAGAATTCTGATAAGCTGTCAGACAAATGCCGGGCTAGGGCATGAGCGCCTCAGGCCAGGGCCGGGCTAGGGCCTAGATTTGAGGCCCGTGCAAGGCTCTGTGCTGAATTAGAACATTCTGTCAAGCTATAGGCTGTAAGTGTATAGGCATACAGTTCTCTTCAAAAGTGACATCAAAAGTGACATTTTAGGCTTAATTTTAAGAAATGTGTATTGTGCACAAGTAGTACCCCAAAAAAAGTTTAATTACCACTTTTTAATTTTTTTTTTTTTTATATCAGTAAATCTCAAGCGATATGTCAGTAAATATGTTAATAGATTTGAACTGTACTTAGTATAAAATAAATGCATTTTAAATCTATTACTTTTTTATTGGTTAACCCCAACTCAAGCCCTAGCCCTGCCCCTAAACATAACCTTCACACAAATTTGTGTAAATCACTAGGTATAAACATAAGCATGAACTGATCATTTATATTTATAGACATTTTCGAACTCACAAGTATAGTCAAACCTATGGTATCTAGTTTTAAATAAAAATTATGCTGTACTCTCAGAGTGTTTGGAAAGACGAAAAGTTCTATATTCACTAAATTTGGTGATGTCCTTAAATACATGACATACAGGTACTATATATTTTCATACATCATTTCACTTGTGTACATGGAGAAGTGACAACAAAGTGAGCTAAGATGAAGAGGAAGAACCCCTGCAGTCTCTGTCACTTCATAATATTTCACTCGAAATGGTTTTGCAGGTGTGTGTTTAATTTTAGAGCTAATTATATGATCAGCTCCCACAAGCTCACAATTTCCTGCTGAATCCAAACCAAGCAAAATAAAAAGGGTGGTGGTCTGGTTATATCACAGTAGTACACTGTATACTTAGAACTTGGTTTGCTGAAATACAATGGTGGATTTTTGGCAGGAGATGATGCAAAACAATAGGCACCAGATGAAACTTATCCTGTGCAGGCTGCAAATGTCCATTCATTTCCACCTTCTTGCTGAGGTCTGGTAAAATACAAGATAATATCCAGAGTGCTTTGCTAGTAGACATAAGAATAACAATGTTCCAGATATGGTCTCATCCCCATATGTTTTATAATGAGGAAATTGAGAACAAAGAGTAAGTCAGAAAGATATTTTCTCTATGCTGATGATATTTGACAGACTATAGGACTAATGATTGCTTGTGCTCTTTTTCCACCTTCTGGGTCCAAGGTTATGACAGGAGATAGGAACATGCACCCAGACAGACAGCACAAATACCATATTTCATATTATTTGGACTCAACACTAAGCTTGTATTTTTATGATCACTGCAAAAGGAAAGGCAAAAAAACAGAACACTACTGAGGCACAGATCCAATTTGGCCTGATTCACTACTGCAAAAACTCAACCATGTCTACTTCAGTAAATGTATGCATGACATAGTCTAGTCATAGTCTAGTCCATATTGGAGCAACTTGCCTGTTGATTTTTGGAATCACCTCAGGACTCTTTCCACCTTATGAAAAAATGTTTGTTGGCATAACCCTTAGAAATTCTCTCCCAGAATATAAATATGTGTTTTGCCAGAAATATCAGGTGATGGAACTCAAGAGCACAAAATTAAACATTACAACATTCCTGGTATTGTTAAAGCAAATTGACTTAAGATGTAAAGGTATGCTACTGTTTTATTTATTTTGATGGATATGTTGACGTGACTCAAATATTTATTTAAATTGCCACACATGACTAAATCAATTTGAATGGTTGAAACACAAAATATAGCAATGACACTTTTTTTTTGTACTTTTTTTTTTATTTAGTTTATTTACTTTTTTTTTTTTTTACTTTTTATTTATAAATGCATGTATGATGGACTCAGAATTATGGGTGGACTGCTTATTTGGCAATGTAATAAAGCCTTTAATACAAACTGCAGCATAACAAAATATAAAAGTTATCTAATTTGACTAAGGTTTATTCACAAAAATAAATCTATGTGATTTTTGATTAATTACAATTAGTTATTTATGATGTTTTTCCGTGAGTATCTGAAAAAGGACTTGGAGTTGGAAAAGGAACAATTTTACAGCTCTAGTTAGGTAATAAGAAAATAATAACAATTTATTTATATAGTACCTTTCAAACATAAAATGCGACTCAAAGTGCTTTACAACAAAATGAAAAAAATAAAAAAAATAAATAATATATATATATATATATATATATATATATACAACAATACAACACATTCATTAAAAACAAACATTTTCAGTGTCAACTTCTCTTTAAAAATACTAAGTGTGCTAGCTTCCCTAATATCTAAAGGTAATGTATTCCATAATTTTGGACCATAATTTATGAAGGCTGCATCACTAATTTTTTAACTTCTTGAACTAGGAACCTCTAGCAAACCTGCTTCTTCCGTACAGGTCTAACCACAACAGTTCATCAGGAAAATAACCGGTCTGCAAAGATGTATTTATGATATATAAAACTTGAGACACAATTAAATACCTGTTTAAAAAAACACTGTTGGTACAGGGTCAATAGATAAAGTAGTAGTATTACATTCATTGACAACTTTCTGAAGTTCTGTTAATGTTATACAAGTAAATTGTCCCATAGTTACATCTCTTTCATTAGATTTATCAGCTATTTTTTCATTGGTAAGAATACTAGTACTTAAACAGTGCAAGTTCTTCACATTTTGCTGCAGAGTGCTGTTTCAGGACAGGGGCAGCATTTACTAAATGGTCAATTCT
The DNA here is from genome assembly GCA_033026305.1 of Cirrhinus molitorella. NCBI lineage: Eukaryota > Metazoa > Chordata > Actinopteri > Cypriniformes > Cyprinidae > Cirrhinus > Cirrhinus molitorella. The sequence continues at coordinate 22,590,322 of CM065120.1, forward strand.
AAAGAATAATGTTCTGGAATTGCTGTATATAGTGTTTTATTCTAAGTGACCATTGCTTCTTTATATATTGTAATTGTGTTTTCCTCCATTTTCTTTCAGCAGCTCGACAACTTTTCTTAGCTTCTTTCACATTATTCATATTTAACCATGAAAGGATTCTAACAGAGATTCTAACTTTTTGTTTTTAAGTGGACCAACAGCATTTAAAACAGATGACAATATAGTATTAAAAGTCATCCTGGAAAAAAAAATGTTAGTACATATTTTGGTGGTCGATATAGTGTAATAATAATCATTGATAGTTTTGATAATCAGAGCTGTTTTGTGAATTATCATTGCCCATTAATTCTCACTACCAGGAAATTCAGTGTGATATGATATTGTTTGTGTCCCTGAATATCTAAGGTTGAAATTGGCAACCTACCGAATGTCAGCTTTGTAGTTTTAAAGCGAGTTCTTTGATCAGGATATAAACACACAGGCTAAGCTCTTTAGGTAAGTACCACCTTTGTAATCTTGTGCAAGCATGTAAGATGCCAGTATTATGTTTTTACTTTTATTGTAGGAAAGTTCCTTGACCTTAAAATACCACCAACAAATCATCAGCAGCACATTAGACCAGCTCCATTTGACTTGATTACATTTAATACTGTTTTGCCTAGATAATGTCTGAAAAATAGTCTCAGATTTGTCAAATTGAGCCAAAATCTACCTGCAGGTGTTTCTAGCATTCACAATTTTCATCAAAGCCAAATTGTGCTTTTCAAGAGGATGTATTTCTAATCAAATGGGCAGTGTGCAATCACATAAATAAGAGGTGTGAGTGATTTTACCTTTGTGGTTGTGTGAGCACACATATATCTGTCATTGTGATTAAACTTTAACGAGGGGCTTGTGTCTAGAGGCACTAGAGAATATAAAATATAGTCATGCACAACTATGTCTCACACACCAACTCAGACCCACTTAAATTTCTGTAACAGAAGTAAAAGCTAATCAAAACCTTAGTAACTCCCAGTCACTCTCCATGTTGTGAATAATACAATTTGAAAAATGGCATTCATTACTAAATTAGACAGTTCTGCTCTGCTACATTGCATCTCATTGACTGCTAGAGGGAAGGATGGTTTCTAGGGGCTGCTGTAGCAGACTTAACTATCTGCAACTGAAAACGAAGCTGCTCATTCAATCTGCATTTTCAGCTAAGGTGTCTGATATAACAGACACTGCAGGGAAATATCCGCATGTGAAGATATTAGTAAGTGATAGGCCCCATGATGATAAAAAAAAAGGCCCAAAGAGTTACCTACATTTAACAGAATACTAATCTCAGAATCATATGAAGAGCTGTATTTGGTATTCCTGTTGGAGTATGAAAGCTTCAGATTCAGGGAGGGAATAGTCAATTCCTGACACTCCACTGAAGATCAGGGCCTCCAGAATCTCTACATGAAGGTCTCATGGGGAACAATTTAAATGGGCTGTATATGCAGGTCAACACCAAGGGAAAAGTTTACTAAAAGCTGTGACTATTAATAGCCATATATACTATAAATGAGTCAGTGAGTGGAACACAACCACTGTAAATCATTAAATGTGCCACATCAATCAGAGGTGGAGCATAATCAATGCTGAATGTCTTTGTGCCTTATGTGTGTGCCTGTAAAATGTGAAATATGTATAAATGCAAAGCAGTGTATTCATTTTGATGTCATGATCTGGCACTGCTCAGTCTCAAAAACACAGCATGTCCCCAGAGCAAGATAGAAAGATATCAGCTCATTTTTCCAACTGAAATGTATTATGAAAGAATGACGCAGATGAGACCTCAGCAGATTCCCATCTGACCCCAGGATCACTACCCAGAGCAGAGAAGTGAACTCCTTATTAAAACTCTTAAATCATCTGAGATCATTACAGAAGGATTTTTCTTTCTGCACGACCTCTAGGTCTATATTCATGTCAAATATTTTTATATTACAATTACACTTTTACTGTTTCTAACAAATATCTGATGTCTGCGAAATAAAGGGCCATGAGCTGGTAATGGAGTAGCGGGTGAATAAACCATTGATATTGAAACCTCAGCAACGTAATTTGCGAGATAGCTTGTTTGGCTGAGAACTCAAATTTGTCCCCACAGGTCACTCCTTGACAATCAGTCTATCATCTGCCCCCCATTAGGATGTACTGTTACCTCCATAAGGAACTGATTCATGTACTCCACTGCACTTTTGGATAATGAAATGGTATTTTAAGAGTCCAACTAGAACACACAATTCTTTCTGTCAGTTCTTATAGATTATGATCCTGTATGATGGTCTAGCACATTAGTATACAGCATTGTATAAATTACAACACATTTTGGTAACACCTCACAATAGTGTTACATTTTTGTTCACTCACTTTATTTCTGTATAAATCTGTTTATTTATTCTGCTTAACAAAAAAGAAGATATATTTTTAAAAATGTTGATAATCAGAGCTGGGTAGATTACTTACAAATTGTAATAAATTACTGATTCCACTTAATTGTGGTTAGTAACATAATCCATTACATTACACATTTAAGTAATATAGTAAGACTGTCTGATTACATTGATTTAAATAGGATAATCTTGAACCATATTGACAAAAAAAATACAGAGTAAGAAAATATATTACATTTTTGTTGTTAACAGCATGATGTGCATTAAAGGTTTAAAATCAAAATGTAAAAAACAAACAAAAAAAAAACTTATTTTAAGGTGTCATAATATAGAGTAATTACCTAATTAATTACTTAGTAGTAGGCGTTGTACTTACATCCCAACTTCAGTGTGGAAAGGTCTGAAAGCTATCACAAACTACAAAACACCTTTCCCAAGCACTGAGGTGAATCAGCTATTGCTGAGGACCTGAATGAGTTTTATTGTAGATTCGAAAAGCCCCCCGTTCCGACAATCTTTTTTCACAACCATTAACACCTCCCGCAACCCCCCTCTCCCCCCTCCTGCCATACAAATCAATGAAGATGATGTGCGCCCAGCCTTCACAAAGAACAAAAGAAAAAAGGCACCAGGCCCTGTCTGAAAACCTGCGCTGACGATCTGGCCCCCATCTTCTCACAGATCTTCAACAGGCCTCTGGAGTTGAAATCCCTGCCTGCTCCACCATCATCCCCGTTCCAAAAAAAAGCCCAAGATAACAGGACTCATTGACTACAGAACTGTGGCTCTAACATCTGTCATCATGAAGTCATTTAAAAAACTGGTTCTGGCTTATCCGAAGGACATCACTGGACCCTTATTTGACCCTCTGTAGTTTGCTTACAGAGCAAACAGGTTTGTTGATGATGCAGTGAACATGGGATTGCACTTCATCCTGCAACATCTGGACAGACCAGGGACTTATGTGAGGATATGTGAGGATCCAAACTTCGGTTTGGCCTTCAACACCATCATTCCTACACTCCTCCAAACCAGACTAAACCAGCTCTCTGTTCCTTGCCCTATCTGTCAATGGATCACCAGCTTTCTGACAGATAGGCAACAGCTGGTGAGACTGCGGAAATTCATGTCAAGCAGCCGCATCACCAACACTGGCGCCCCTCAGGTTTGTGTTCTCTCCCCACTGCTCTTCTCCTTCTACACCACCTCTTTCCCCACACACCATCACAGACAGCACTGCGGCTGCAGTGGAGACATTTAAGTTCCTGGGATCTTTCATCTCCCAGGACCTGAAGTGGGACAATCACGTCTACTCCATTGTAAAAAAGGCCCAACAAGTACCACAGGAGTTGCTAAAACAGTTCTATTTAGCTGTCATCGAGTCTGTTCTGTGCACATCAATAACTGTCTGGTTTGGCTCAGCTACTAAATCAGACATCAGAAGATTACAGAGAATGTTTTGGACTGCTGAAAGGGATCATTGGTGCTCCCCTGCCCACCCTTCAAGAACTGTATACATCCAGAGTGAGGAAAAGAGCTCAGAAAATTACTCTGGATCCCTCACATCCAAGCCATCCCCTCTTTGAACTTTTGCCATCTGGCCGGCGCTACAGAGCTCCAAATACCAGGACAACCAGGCACAAGAACAGTTTCTTCCCCCAGGCAATCCACCTTATGAACAGCTAAATGTTCACCCCATTGTGCAATACAAATATGTGCAATAATAAGGGTGCAACTGCATAAGGTGTACATTATAGATACACATGAAGTACACTTAAGTACAATCTTGATGCACTTTATTTTAAGTAGCTTATGTCTGTGTAATATTCTGTAATTTTAATGTAATTAGAAAGGTACTAAATGTATTTAAGATGTGTACTGGTGGGTTAAATCAAACTAAGGTGCAGCTGAATAAGGTGTACAGTATAGATACACATGAAGTACACTTAAGTACAGTCTTGATACACTTTATTTTAAGTAGCTTATGTCTGTGTACTAACATTTATAATTATGTTATATAAAGTCTGCAACACATGTGCAATAATCTTTTGGTTGCATAAGTGTCTGTTACATATGTGTAACAGTAGCTACCTATTGCATGCACATAATTACAAACTGTTCCATAATTTACATGTTAAGTACATTTTGTTTCATGTAAGTACAACAGCTACTAAGTACTTAACTAGGTAATTACTCTGTATTATGGACACCTTAAAATAAGGTGTCTCCAAACTTACTAAAAAAATAAATATTTTGTTTACCTGTCATGTGGCCATAACCAATGTCAGAGAATGTTGCAAATGATTAAGTGATACTTGATTATTAAATATTTATTTTAAAACCTCAGGGGTACATCAAGTAAATATATTAGGTGAAAGAGGATCAGTTGACAAAAAAAGTTTGTGGATTTGTGCATTTTAATGAGTTTGAAAGAAAAAAGCCTTACAAAGACATAGAAATGCATGGTTAAATAACCTACAGAGTGATAATTCAAACAAAAAACAATGTGTTTATCAGCAGCTGACGCAATGTTGAAACACTTCTTAAACCTGAAATTATTTTTGTAAATCAGTGGTCAAGTGCTGTGTCACCACCTAATGACTATGTCTCTGTGTGAATGTCCACAAAACTGGAATTTCTGAATGTATATAAGTGGTAGGCTATTGTAGAAAAGACATTTTTAAACATGAAACTTTTTATTGCTATTGGAGTTTATTGCTATTGTATAAATAGTATGTAATCATCTAATCCTTAAAAAAGTAACTGTAGTCTGAATAAAATAATTTTAAAATACAATTTAATCTAATTACAAGTACTTAATTTCTGGAATCTGATTATGTAATCCATATTACATGTAATCAGTTAATACCTTAGTAAAAAGAAAGTAATAGATCTAAAATGCATTTGTACCTAAAGTACACTTGCAATATTTCCACTTTAGCACAATCAAATATACTTAATCTTTAGTTGGACTTTAGCAATACTTCCTTACAATTAAAATGCATTAAGTACAAAATTACTTATTCCAATTTAGCTTTAATTTTACATTTTATTATTATTATTTATTTATTTATTTATTTTTTAAGTTTAGTATACTAAAAGTACAATTGCAGGGCATTTTTTTATTAAGAACATACTCTGTAAATGTATTTGTTGTATACTTAGCATGAAATAAATGTATTTTAAATACATTTTAGTATATATTTAGTTTTACTAGGGTACAGTACCCTAAAGTTTACCCACATTCTTCAAAATATCTTCTTTTATATTCCATATTACAGAAAAGTCATAATAAATTGAGGGTAAATACTCATTTTTTGTGGTGAACTATCCCTTTAATTATATCAAGAACTAACAATCAACACTTCTTTTACAGCATCTATGAAACATGTTTCCTGTGCATGCTTTATTATGCACTTAGAACTGCAGGACTTAAATGAAAAACAAATATCAGCTACTTAGTTATTTAATCAAGAGTCAGGTCTAATCAGAGGTCGTTAACACACTGCATGAAATAATTTCACTCATCTAAATCCTGTAACATGTCTTCATTCCGGTTGCCATAGTGAGAGGACTTCTTGTGCAGACAGTACATTGTTGTGTTTTGCTCATTCAAAACGGCCATTTGCCTTCCCTCACACAAAGCTTTCTTCACAAATGGGCATTAAAGAATATAGAAACAACCGTTTACTTTTTACATCAGTAAATGAAGAGGAACATTTCATGATAGATCACATTCATTTTAATAAATGACATTGCTTTTTTTTAAGAAACCCATGATACATTATGAATTACTCTCAGCCTTTCTCAGCTTGCTAAAGGAATTATTAAAACCCAAGACTGACAGTTCAGACCATGATATATAATGTACATGACATACCCTCAAATCTCAGAATAGGCTTGATTTTCATATGTTGCTTGCTTGATATTAATCAAGGCCGCATCCTTTATTGCAGACATTTCATTTTGTCATAGAGACCACTCCTTTTTGGCACACACACACACACACAAAAAAAAAATTTAATTCCTGTAAGATGAAGATCCAATCTGAGAATTAATTTACCTATTGTGATGGTACAATAAATGAGAAAGTATTTTAGTGTGATCTAAATAATTAAGGCTTTGTGTAAAGTTTGTCACTATGACATAAATGCGGTCATATACAACACATTTACAGCATTCTTTCTGATTGAAGGCATAATTAAATACTAAACATAATTCAAGAGGAGACTGCCTCCAGAATAGCACAGTGACGTCTTTAAAACCACCCACATGGGCAAAATCAGAGGGAAGAAAAACTTGAGTTCATTTCTATACTAATGAACTCAAAAAAATGTTTTTCTCCTCCCTGCAAACACGCACACACAGAAAGATCTAGCACTCATTGGCAATCATTACCACAGCATATGGATCAGTCATACAAGCCGAAAAGTCATCAGGACAAACCCTCATCTGTCTCACCACAAGGTCAGAAACACTTTTTTGAAGCAGCGAATTAATTCAATAAAAGTAAAAACTACAAATATTAATTTTTAAAAATCCCATTATTCACAATAACCACTATTTTATAATACTTCACGTGTACTTTCAGGGAGAAAAAAAAAAAAAAAACAGTTTGCCTTGAAAACACATACTGGCCTTTAGTACTGAAGACACGTTCCCAGTAATGCCATTTTTAAAGCCTTGGCTGAATATAAAATGTTTTATATACATATATTATATATTATATAATGGCATTTCAAATGTAGATTCCTCTTGAGCCATGTGTTTTCCAGAAGCCTTGATTTGTACAACTTACTAGATAGTGACCCTTTCAGCTGATTTTGAAGTACGATCACACTTCAAGCTGTGATTAACTGCTGTTCTGTGGTGCTGCATTATTACCATAATAATTTGCTCAGCTATAAAAAAGCATACTGCCAACCAACAGAATCAGCTGCACTTCTGCTATGTTCTGATCCCACTTAACCCTCTGTTTTAGCATGACATTTCAGCATGATGACTGAACAACAGTTCATTGTGTCTCATTAATTTTAAACTTCCTGACACTGGCCTTTAGTAGTAATCACAGGCCAGTTTTTTCACCTTGCTTGTATTTTTTGAGGTCAGAGTTTGGGGCAGCAGAAGGAAATTGTCTCGGAATTGGTATTTTAGCTAATTTAGCTAACACCTCACCACTTAACAGAAGTGATTTAGCAGAATAGAAGCCAAATGTGCCATTATGTCAGACTGTCCAGCACATTTTCACACCCTCCTCCCCCTCCTCTTCTGGTCTTCAATTAGCCACCAGTCATGGTATTTCCTCTTGGGGCACCATAGTCCATCTGTGGATCATCACATCTCCTACTGTGCTTTAATCTCAAGGTTAAAAGAAGCTTGTGCATGGAATTGCACAAGATGATCTAAGTTTATTAATATGTTCAGAATGAGTCTTGTTCCTCTTGGCAGAAGATCTGCAATGCAATTTGGACAATGTCCAGTAATACTACTACAGTCTATAAAACTGTTATTTATTGGATTTGGTGTAGTTCTAGTTAGACAAGTAGCAACAGCTGGACGTTAGATCTCCCACAGGTGTTGTAAAAATCCTGCTTACATTAGCGAACCGGAGCAAACTTTTTAAGTTTAGGCTATAAGACATATGCCAGGCAAAATGGGTATTAGAGGAAATGCATTTGAGTTTGTCCCCTGGGGCATACTTTGCTTTTATGAAGTACAGTCTAGCAGTAAATGTGTTTACCTGCACAGTCTCCAACTTACTGTGGTAAGTTTACACGAAACAATGCATAAAAGGAAAAGAGTATGCGAGGCATCTTCTAATTTAGAGCAAACCCACAATAGCCTGCCAAAAGCAATAGCCCGACTTAAGAAAAATCAGAAAACTGACACTAAAGCATGACATATTGAGAAGAACAAACTGTTGCTTTAGTTTCACTGAAATCAGACTTTATGTTTCTCCAGGCAATCATGATGATTAACTGCAACACATGTCAGGAGCCAGTTCCTACTTCATCATAAGTGGAAGCTTCACCTTTTATTGGCAGTGAATTGCGTAACCAAAATTTCGTAATTTCATAAAAGGAAATTAAAGATCTGGAAGTTCAGATAAAACAACACAGTTGGGTGCCATAGCGGTGGGTGGAAGAACAAAAACTGTTGCTGGGATTAAAAGAGGAAGCGAGAGAGAGAAAATCATTGGCATATTAACAAAATATAATTTTTATATATTTTTTAACAAAACTATGAGTTTAATGGTCCTCTGAGGTTTATGAAAGTTTACCTTGATAGACTACTTAATTGTTGAATGATTCTGTGAGTGTTTAAAGAGCTTTCACATATGAGTCAAGGTAACAGCCTTCAGTGTGGGAAGTGACAACCAAATGAGGCACATTTGGATGAGATACAGGAAAATTTAATCTTGTATATGACATACTGGCTTTATGTTTGATTTTAAAGACTGTGTGGCACAGTGGCATGTCATGGACACACTAAGTGTCTAGATATTTTGAAAATAAACAAAAAATGCTTCTGGCTAATGCATATTTCTATGTTATTGCCCATAACATTTATTGCCCACCAAACCTCAGGGGGTTTACACCTTCTGTGCTTCCATGTAACAGAAAAACACCTGATACAGGCTATTGATATAGACTCTTGTTCAGCTTTGTGTTTCCAGTACTGCTAAGACTTGCTGTCTTCATTTTTAGCATGTTCCATTCAACTTTCTCACCTCAATAATTAGAGAAAACTTGCGTCAGCTTGTACAGGAAATGACCTTAGTGCCATAACATACTTTGTGAAAGTTTGAGTCATCAGGCTTGATCTAATATTTTTTTGGAGATCCATTTTTACTGCTATAATCATATGCAGTGGTGCTGTGAGAGGATATGAGTTAGTGTTCCGTTGAGCCCTTTTCAGAGGTGGGTAGAGTTTAAAAAAAAAAAAACTGAATACCACTACTGAAATACTGAAATCTGAAATTTGAAGAAGTCAAATAAATACTGAGCGACCTTCTGTCTGCTATCCAAAATGTAATCAAATATATATTTCCATAAGCATGTGTAACTGTATCTAAGCAACAGCATTCCTTTTTCCAATGAACAGGTCGCCCACCAATGTGCAAAACTCAGATAATGTAGGTTGGCAGGTGTTTTTTTTTTTTTTCATACTTCGTGAACAATGGTAGGTTAATTAGTGTATAAATTAAGGTATATGTCTAAAAACAAGGTAATGTCGTACTTTGTAGCAGTGGTATTGTGTACTTTTTTTTAGCATAAGTTTGTTTTTAAAATGTATACCTGTATGAAATGAAATTGAATGCATACCTGTGTAATCGATTCTCAGAAACCACACACTGTTAAACTAATAAAGATAATAATCCTACCTGATCTCATAACGAAAATGTACCTGCAGGAAGTTTTTTGCAAGACGCCAAATACGTACCAATAAGCACATATCACTGCAGTTTCCAACAGAAATGAACACTAGAGGCAGTAAAACAGTGAACACTTGTGACCGTTTTCGAACAGAGTTATGATTACAGCTCCATATGTTTCGCTTTCTGGTGTTGACCCCTGCCATATTACTAACCCCCTAGTATTGTTAGGTTTAGGGTTAGGTTTGGGGAAAGGGTGTTATTTCTTAACACACCTTTTTGTCTAGTTAAGAACAACACATTTTGTGTTCGTTTTAACTCAACCATGTGTTATTCCTGCTAACACAGAAAGTATGTTAAAATACAAAATACAGTAATTTAAACATTTGAATTGTTCCTTGAGTGAAAAGTTGCTAATAGTTACTCAAGTTTGTACTGTGAATTTTTAAAAATGTGGTATTTGACAACCTCTTAAACATTAATCGTTTATATACACATTTTCTTTAGCACAAGTGATGGTGAGGGTCGGTGAGAAGTCTCTTGTTTGTCTCCTGTTACGTCAGTAACTGCCACAAGTGCTTCAGGAGTGTCTTCCATTCAAAGCTACAAGAGTAAAATAAAGATACTTTTGTTATTTATAGGCTACTCATAACGAATATTGTAAAATAACGATAGCTAAAAAGTCAAGAAAAGCTTAAGCATCAGAGATGATTTTAGCGTCTTAGGGCAATTTGCACAATACGTGGCACCATGAATCCGTTCATTTTCAAAGAGAGAGAGGCGATTAACGGCATGTATTTCCTCATGTGAAGCACTACAACGTATGTGCATTAATACAATGATTAATTAAAAGCGATTCTGTTCACAATAAATCTAACAAAAGAAACCATAAAGCTTGCTAAAATACGTTCCCACCACCGAGATCATGCAGCGTTGGCACGGGCGCAGCTCACATCGCCATTCGTGAGGTAGTTCCCTTTCGAGGGAACATAAAACTGCATCCTCCAGGGGGTGCTATGGGGAACGCCGCCAGTGTGACTCATGTCTGAAGCCTACGTACAAAAATGACAATAGCATTGACAATAGCAAGGGCACCGGTAGAACACAACATTCTCCTCTGAATGAAATTAGTTAATTTAACTCAGTTTTTAAAAAAAAAGTTATTTCAACTCAATACATATTTGTGATGTAAACTCAAAAGCGAATTAGGATAAGCGGAACTCATTTGAAATAAGTTACTAGAAATTAATTGAATCTATTATTGCCATGCTTGCATTATTGCTATGGCTGATCACAAATATTTAAAAGAAATATAAGCTTAATACATGATTTCCAATATTGTTTTTCAAGAAGCCACTTCCCCAGACAGCAAAAATCATCTGGTCCAGATCCGGCCCATACCTCCGCAAATCCGCAAAACAGACCTGGGCCGGTGTCTTTTGGCACAGCGGGCCAATACCGCCACACATCAGGTTTTCCCTCATCTGGACCAGCACTGGGCCATCTCCGTACCAGATGCTGGTTCCTTTATGCTGATTTGCAGAGGTGGAAAATCCATGTGCCATGAGTAAAAGTCCTCCCCAGTATTTTGTTCCATTCACCTGGATTTGCTAATTAGCACAGTTTTTCAGCAGGAGGTCAGAGATGGGACCAAGTCATTCCTTTCGAGTCACAAGAAATTCTTGAGTCAAATCCAAAGTCCTTAAAGATTTAATGAGACAATTACAAAATGATGATTGTCCATTAGTGATGAACACCTGCTGTTACCGAGAATTACAGAGGATCAGATGTTGATGTTTTATTAATTAAAATGATGCCACCATCATGAAGATCAGTGTGTTTGCTTTAGTTGGGCTTTTCCCCCTTAACTTCTTGTGTTAGAGCTGTCTGTAGCAACACATGTGGTGTTGTGAAATAGTGAGATCAGTGCTCAGTGATGAGAACATATTAGCTACTTTTTTTGATGAGATGGTCATCATGAGCTGGCTGGAAAACAATCAAACTTTACATATAAATATATATGTTTGTTGTATAATCAGCCCTATAAAACTACAGTATGCAAACAATATATTGTTCTAATATTTGTAGTTATTAAAAAAAAAATTAACTCCAGTGTTATTTAGACACACACAGACATCAAGAACCAGCACATGAATCTCAACAATGGTGACAATCAAGAAAATGTTTAATGCTGGGTAACACCATAGTAAAAACTCCCATCATGCACTGCAGTATAAATAATTGTCACCACTGTTGAGATTCATTCTGGTTCTTGGTGTCTGTGTGTGTCTAAATGGCACTGGAGATCAGTTTTTTTAATATGCACTACATAGTTTTTTTTATAACCACAACCATTAGAACAATATATTGTCTGTATACTGTAGTTCTACAGGGTTGATTATACAACACTTAAACACACACACATAAATATGTATGTGTAAAATTACTTTGACCATCTCATCATATAAAAGCAGTTAATATCTTCTCATCACTGAGCACTGATCTCACTACTTCACAACACCACATGAGTTGCTTCAGAAAGATCTAACACACAAAGTTAAGGGTGAAGTGCCCAACTAAAGCAAACACACTGATCTCCATAATGGTGGCATCATTTTAACCAATTAAACATACACATTTGATCTTCTGTAATTCTCAATAATAGCAGGTGTTCATCACTAATGCACAATCATCATTTAATTAGACACTTAATTATCTCATTAACTCTTTGGGGACTTTGGATTTGACTCGAGACTTGCTTGTGACTCGAAAGGAATGACTTGGTCCCATCTCTGACCTCCTGCTGAAAAATTGTGCTAATTCGCAAATCTAGGTGATTGGAACAAAATACTGGGGAGGACTTTTACTCATGGCACATGGATTTTCCACCTCAGTTCCCGCTCACTGAAACCAGGCTCGGGCTGGATCCGTGTGCACTGAAACGGATGTGACTGTAACTCGGATTTACCGGTTTGAAAATGAATCCGGCACAGAGTCAGCTGCTGTCTGGGTAATAATTGACTAAGCTAACATAAAAAAATAAGTAAATATAACTCAGTGTATATGAGTTTATAGTACTCATATTTATTGTTTTTAAACTTAAATGGTTTAAGGCAATCGGTTTCCTCAAACGGTTTGAGTTACCATAACTTGTCGGGTTTTACAGTGCAGCTATCTGCTCCCCACGATTTGAAACATCGGTGAACTTCTCCTTGATGTGCCAGTCTCGCCTTCTGAGCTCCATTGAGACGATGATCGGGGAGTTTGGGGAGGAACAACAGGGGGTCCTGGCCCCTCCTGGTCTAAGGGTCAGAGATGGGCACAGAAGCCTAGTGTACGGCTCACTCCCCTCCTCCACCTGCGGGTGGCTTCAATAGAGGGTGCAAGCCAAAAGGAGGTCACCCTCTTCTTCCCTCCCTAATTCCCCTATAACCACTATCTACTTCTCCTAAAAGCCATGCCATCCATGTTTTGCCTTGAGGAGCTTCATTGCACCTGCGTTAAGCAGTCAATCTTGTGCTATCGCTAAGTGTACAGAACAGCTACACTTCCTATTTAGGAGGTTTTCCTGCTGGAATCCCTTCTGAGCTGGCCCTGAGGAGCAGTAGCCCATTACAGCTATGGGGGAGCCATGGTGGGAACCCTTCTTTCCTGAGCTATGGTGTTGCAGTATGTACGGCTGTTTGCTGTGTTCTTCCTATGTTTCAGGGTTAGATCATCTGTCAGTACCCTCCCTGTAGAACACTCAGGAGTTAGAAACTTGTCCCTAATCACTAACCATTTACTCTGGTCAAGTGTGTTAGCTCCATGGCAGCATTATCTGATAATTAGCAGCTTGCATTTGATGATTAGCAGCACTGCTCCCCTCACCTGAGGGTTGGCTCTAAGTATTGCACCTTACTGGGCATCTGACATTCCCCTCACTGCCTACCACCTGGAGCCCCCGTTTGAGCGTGACCTCTCCGGCACGCCATTTCTAAAATCCATTTTATGGTAAGTGCACACACAAGTCTCTGGGCATTTTTCTAAAATCCTGTATGGTATGGGCTACGCGCTAGACTTCCTTCCCATTTTCTGAGTTGGTTAGGCCCCGGTCACCTTGGGCCCCACTCCACCTATGTATCCTTGCTGATACCTCTTAAGCATCTGCTACCTAGGACTTGTCTAAGCATTCCTAGGCTAAGCTCCCCTAGTAATGTTTTTTCTAAAATCCATGTTTATGGTAAGTGCACACGCAAGTCTCTGGGCACTTTTCTAAAATCCTGTATGGTATGGGTTACATGCTAGACTTTGTTCCCATTCTCTGAGTTGGTTTACACCCCGGCCACCTTGGGCTCCACTCTGCCTATGTTTCTTTGAACAGTGTGCTGCAACCGATATTCTGTGAGTCGGTTCCTGAGAGGATGGACCCATACAGAGTCAGTGGTAGCCCCTGCGTGACAGGCAAGCGTAGGTTACCTTGAGCTCTGTCCAGCATGGGAATAAAGCCGCTAACAGCCGTCACTATGTCTCATGGGCAACTCCCTTAAGCTTAAGGGAGTTGGTACTCAGTGCTGGCCTAATGATAGCATGCACTCCCCTCAGCATGGTAGCGTGGGTATAACTGTTTCCCATAGTGCCCCCTAGAGGACGCATTTTGATGTTCCCTTGAAAGGGAACATCTCAGGTTACGTATGTAACCATGGTTCCCTGAGAAGGGAACAAGACACTGCGTCCTGTAGGCTCATTGTCATGCTTCCGACATAAGCTTCAGACGAAGAAGCGAATGTTGTGTTTTACTGGCACCCTTTTATACTATGGTCGCGCCGGTAGTGACACACTGGAGGTGATGCTCTAGATGTGACTAAGTGACGTTATAGGCTGTTGCCAGCCAATGCTATTATCATTTTTGCATTTCCCATAGCACTTCCTGGAGGATGTAGTGTCTGGTTCCCTTCTCAGGGAAACATAGTAACATAGGTAACCTGAGACGTTTTCCGGCTACCGCGTACATGTGTCAAATGCTCCTTGAAAAACGATACAATCTATCACAAAAGACATTTTAAAAACTTCTAATGCCAAATACAAACATTTCTCTTACCTCCACACATCAAAGTTATCCTCTGATGATGAAAACTTGAAGCGCAAGGAAACTTGCTTGCATCAAAAGAATAATGAAGTGATGCAAGTACCACCAATGTAATTAGCTGATATTTAACACATATTGTGTTGGACACACTGCATTGGATATTTTCTTTTTTGTTTTTAACAACATTTAACACGATTTTTTTTTAAGTTTACTTATTGGTATTTACGTATTTTGCATCTCACAAAAAAGTTCCCACAGGCTGCATGGATGGTCCAGAATTTTTGCCCAGAATAGAATCAATCCAGACTGTCTGTAAATTGTCAATTGACAATAGTGGTCCTGACAGAACTGAACAAATAATTCAAACTGCAAACCAATTCAGACAGTTTTGTTAATTGTTTGATGGAGTCTTTGAACAGAATCAAATCTAAACAGTGATTCATTGCACACTGTGCTTGAAATAAACTACACATTTCTTTACATATATTGCAATAAAATAAAGCATGTCAAAAGAGGAATGTCAAAGTAAACTAATTAAAAGGTTTTGTAGAGTTTTGAAGTTTTTCTTTTATAAAATGTTTTTTTTTTTTTTTGTAAATGTAGCTTGTTACTACCTTGTTTTGGTCCTTTCTTTTTCCTTTTTAATTTTTGTAATGACACCCTTGTAAATTGTGAGTTTTTGTTTAAAACATTGTATTTTGTCTCTGCGTACAATGTCCGGAACCTAGGGGAGATCTTTGTTTGAGAAAATCTCCCTCTAGGTAAAGGTTTAGATACTCTGTTATATTAACACATTTCATTTCATTTTTTGTTTTCATATATAGAACAGCTGCTTTCAATGTCCAACAACGCAAAGAGCTCTATATAATAAAACACTTTTTATACGTTCTTATCATAAAATCATTATCACATACTTGGTACTTCATAACTTCATCTCATTCACCCTACTCAGCATTACTTTTAGCTTTAAGGTAATACTGTGAGTCTGCTTTCACACATGGGTATTGTTTGTGAGAAGACCAGGTTTGGACGAAAAATTTGGATAATGAACAGTAATGAATCAAATGTTACAAAATATGACAGTATTGAATTACATCCTTCTTACCTTCATTGAGCTCCTGAGGAGTGGCATGAATGTGGCATGTTGCTGTGTTCAGTGGCATAATACAACACATTCAACATGTTCATAACAGGCTGTGATTGGCTGGTTTAATCACAGAATGATCTGTGATTAAACTAGTTAAAAGTGCACCTCCAAACATGCCACCACACTTGCACTTGTTTTTTTGTTTTTTTTCTGATTAATGATCCAATAAGAAGTCAGTTATTATGTTTCACAAGTCAAACAACAAATTTATTCAGGTTTGAATAAAATATACAGTATACAATATATTCTTGTTACTGTATTATTGAAACTATTATTTTTGAAGCAATCATTGTGGGAAAATCCAAAATGGCTGACTGTGTAATATGAATCAATAGCAATCTCAGTTGTAATTATAAACTAAGAGTATTCGATCAAGGATTTTCAAAAGAATCTAAAATAAATTAACTAAAATAATTAACCATTAATATTCTGATTGGGACCTGAAAGATCTGTTCAAAACAAACATGAAATATTTATTTTAATAATCTTCTACCTGTGCTGTGTGCCTGAATGTTCTAGAAGCTCTAATAACAATGAGTTTATAACAATTGAGTTGTCAACTTGTCAGCACTTGTCAGCTTATTATTAAAACAAGAATAGTGCATGATTATTTCATGCAGTCTTGCTCACAATGCCAATCCAAATACCACTGCAGCTTATGTCGATACACACTTTTGCATCCCTCTCACCAAAGTACCAAAAAAGCTGTCCAAACTTTAAAAAATGGCCACCTGCGAGAAGCGTGCCCATGGGTCATCAGGGGTCAGAGGTTGGTCACTAATGTGCAGTCCATGGACAATTACTGGCTCCCATTTCCTGTCTCTGTCCATTTGAAAAACGTTGTTTTTACACTCATGCAACACAAACCAGTATGTAAAATGGGCCTGTGAGTGGCATATGGGGTCATTATGTTTGTCCACATTATAGCAAATTGCTGGACCAACGGGCGAATTTTACACCGAGAGAACAAAAGAGATGGAATGAAGCAACAAGAGTTGCAATACCAGATGAAAGGAAGAAAAGGAAGAGAGAAGGACAGAGAGAAATGTGAGGGCCAGTGAAGATGAATAGCTTGGCTCTCTAGGGCTTTCTAAGCTGTTAGTATGCAGTGGGCACCATGAAGTGTGTGTGTGTGTGTGTGTGTGTGTGTGTGTGTGTGTGTGTGGATATGGGTGTGCGTGTGTGTGTGTAAAGGGTCTATTTGGCTGACAGTGAATCCTCCAACACCACCTCATTACTGAAGTCAAGAGGAGTGTCCATCCATATGAAATATAGCTTCTCTGCTTTCACCGCTTACGTCTAAGGTGAAAATTCAGCATCAATTTATTTCTTACATTTCTTCTTCTACCTTTTAAATGTACACTATGTGAAAAAAAGCTTTGAATCACTGTCAGAAGTGTAATGAGATCGTGATGGCTTGAATCTCAACTCAAAGTTATAAGGCCTCTCTGCCAGTGTGGGACAAATATCCAGGTATAAATTGAGCTGTAAATTCTGCTGTACTGAACCGAGCTGTTTATACAGTGAGCATGCTTTGTGAATGAACCTTGAATTTTTCTTTTACTGCTTTTGACGAGGCAAGTCAAAAGGTTTTCACTTGTTTATTTGAAAGAGGAGGAACATTCAGTGAGTGTATAAATTTAGATTTTTGAATAATAAAGCAACTAATGGAAGTTTACATCTGTTAATTTCCATCAAGGCCAGTATGAATGACTCACTGCATCCAAAAATAACAGTTTATGTCAGAAGAGAGTAAAAATGAGAGGATTTACAACATCCACAATGACAGGTAGTTAAGGAAAGTAAAAGTGAGAGGCTATCAGGAATTGAAATATTTTGTTGTTCGGATTGTCGTTTTCCTTTAGACTGTTAGAATTGCTCTTTAAAACACTGAGATTGGACAGACCCAATGAGGGATCTCTAGCTTAATATCTCCTGACACTGTAATCTGTCTTGTGATAAGATAAGGCTTGTGAGGCTCACATAAGCTCACCACGTACACACTCACCTATGATGTGATGAGGTTTCGGAGAAGGGCACCAGATATGGCTTATAAATGAAAAGCTGCACACACACACAGACATTCTATCCCTCACAAGACATTATTTTGACCTAATGTCTCTCGGGGATCAATCCTTACACAGTCTAGCCACAGAAATGGGCAGCGTGGAGACAGAATCTCATAACAGCTACAATGACAGTGTGTGTGAACTGAAGAGACTTGTTGACTTAGACTGACCCTCATAAAAACAGACCATCTCCCCTTGCGATCTAGCAATCTTTGCTACCCTTAACACAATTTTCTCTCTCTCCCCTCACTGAAGTTTCCTCAATGGGTGATGTTTTTTAAAAGATGAAACGGAAATAAGCGTTGGATGTTTGAGGACTAAAGGTTCAGACAGAGAGAATTGCTTAGCTTCCCCTGACAGCTCTACGCGTCCGTCGTGTGCACACTGCCGTAATTGCATGTGTTTTTGATTAGTCATATCTCAGTGTGAGATTTACCATTCACTCGGATGAATGTAACATGGAAAAATTCATCTTTTTTTCCCCCTAGCTCCTTCTAGCTCATTACCTGCCTGCGCACACATGCAGCTAATTAATAATCACGAAAATTTCTTCTTGATAGGCAGGTGTGAACCGTAAACCTAAGAGATAATAAGGCAATTGAACAGAAAAGGTCATGAAAGGAGCAAAAAGAAGACACTGACCCCAATTATGGCTGCCTCAGGGAAACAAGACAAAAAGAACTGTCGGTTAAAGTGAATCTTAACACAGGCCTGACTCACAGCTAACTGAGTACTGATTGCTCTTCAATGTCTAAGGAGACAAGTTTTGCCTTTCCTTGAACTTCAGTGACACTGCTAGTGTTGTTTTTAACTATACTTTGAAAGTATAATTACATAAATTTTCTTAAAAGTATAATTTTACATCAGCGACAAGCAGTATAGAATATGCCATGTGTTGGGTTGTGAAACTATCTTGAATTGCCTGTCACTATCTCCTACCCATTTATGCATGTAAGCAGGCTATGAAATCCATCAGCACATATTTCAGTGAAGTCCTGGCAGTGTCAAGGAGGATATAAATCTAAGATTTCATGTTGCTTCCCATATGGAAATTAATTAAACATATTGCCCTATATTAAGAATGATAGTCATATATGTTACCTATAAGCAGTAGCGTAGCCAGGATTCACAATATTGGTGGGCCCAGAGAAAATTGGGTGGGCCTAGTCAAAAATGTTATATGTTATCAAAATTGACCAACGCAACGACACCTGCTTGAAAAATCAGAGCATAAGCCTGTATGTCATTATAAGCAGAGCATAACGGTAAGAACTGCATATGAGCAAGGTGGCCACACCGCTTTCTGAAAGACACAACACAACAACATTTTGCCACAAAGCACCAGCAAAAACCAGCAGCTTTCTATTTATATATTTATCATGTTTGTGAGGCATGTATGTGCTGAGTTTTGGTTTCATTTTTGTTTTGCGCTCCTATTGAAGTACAAGACGGCAGAAAGCTCATGTTTGTTTTCTTTATTTTATAAAACCACAGTTTGTAACGTTTTGTTAATATTGTGAGTGCACACAAATAAAAGTAGACCCTTTATATTTCCGAATGATCTATTACTCTAAAATGAGGGAAAATTTTAAATTGCTTCCACAGAAAATATGCAAATGATTGCGCTGGCACCTCCATGTCCTGCAAACCGGCTTCAGGTTCCTCTCTCCGCAAAAGCAATTGGATAGCACACATTTATCTAGGTTTAACGTTTAAACTAACATCATTTCATAGCTACTTTAACTGTTTTATATCTATAGATTTTATTTTAGATAAGTCCTGATGATTTGAGAAGGTAAATCGATCAAACACACTACAAACAGTCTTCTGCTGGCCGCGCTGTGCGATTCTTTAAAAAACGAAAACTTTTAGAATTTTGATAAGCTGATTCTTATTAGGCTAAGCAACTGACTGGGTAGGCCTGACTGACAGGTGGGTGACTATAAGGTCATTTTAAAAATCAATAATGCTATCTGCCATTATCAATTTGTTCTGACACAATTTAACGAGTTCTTGTCATATTTTTATTACCATTTTCAGAACTATAGCAAATAAACTGTGATAATGTGAGAAATGTTGAAGATGTTTGAATAAATGTTGGGTTGAATGTATATATCAAGTCAAAATCAAACTTCAAATGGCCTAAAAACATGATATGTGGATTTTTAGTGAGCAATCAGCTTGTTGAAATTAAAGATACATCTCTGTGAAGTATATTGTGAAGAAGAACAGCTGTGAACATTCAGTTCATAAATAAAATATGTAATTGTTTAAATAAAATATATTGTATAAATTGTTACTCCACTGAAGACACCACTGCATCCCACTGATTTGCGTATAGGAATTTTTGGAATGGGATTGAAGCTTTTCTGAGTGACAATATATTACAAAAATGATTTTTAATGTTATGTATTAGGCTACATACGTGGCAAGTCTGAAATCAAAACAGCTCAGTATGAGGGATGGTGAAAACATTATACATGGATATTATGTTATCCATCCAGTCAATATGAAATGTTAAACAATACAATAATGCCCTTTATGCCCTTCTGGGAATAGAGAAAGTGAGTTCAAATTGATTTGAGCTTTCAGATCACCAAAGAGCTTAATTGTATTTCCAAATGTCACTTTGGACGTAATTACTGGTATTTATTGTTGCAGGCTGCAATTGTTGTTATTATTATTATAAAGTTGCAATTCCTTTTCTGTCATTTACAAAAAAATCTTTCTAGCAGTTTTAAACTGACACCATCTCACCATCAAACTCTGTACTCTCCTGTCTACCCATAACACGTACAGCACATACTACTCTCTTGTCCTGTTGGTCAATGCGGTGCAGACAAAAAAGACGCAAGCACTTTTGAGTCGCTGTGCTGTCACAACACTGGCTTTCCCTGAGAAACAGATTCTGTGAGACATCACCTGCAAACTAAGTAGCTGAATAAACATTCTGTGATGGAGGAGGAAGAAGTGGGAGTTTCAAAGACATGATAACAGAAGACAGATTACCATGGCAGCACAGGAAAAAGCTTTATTTTAGCCTTGGCCTCAAACTACAAACCCACAAACCAACAGCAAAGACGTTTACACATTGCAAAACAAGCCGCCACAGGTATTCTAAATATAGCAAACATGTAATAAGATCAACCGGCTTTGAAACAGACATTGATAGAGTTTTCTCACAGCTTTAGTGACAAGAAGGCATAATCATATTAAACCGAACATACAGGATACAGTTGTTTTCAAAATTTCTACAGTCTTCTGAGAAAGTCTAGAGAAGTCATAAGTCATACAGTCTCAAAAAAGAAAATACATGCAAGGCAAACTGATTAAAATCAAAAAGAAAAGAAAAGAAAAAAGAAAAGAAATGCATGCACCACATTCTTTTTTAGAAATGCACTCTCTGTATTCATGCTGGTTTTATCACAAAATCTGGTTTTCATTTCAAGGGTTTCTTTTTTTAATTAGTCTTTATATGACAAAAAAATAAATAAATGAGCGCCACATCAATGACTCATTTGTAATATGGCCAACAGCTAATCTAATAGCAGAAAGAAGATGGGCTTTGTCATTAAATATACACTGCAAATTGAATTAATTGTTTTTCTGTTCAAACCCCATGTAGTCCAAACATTTCAGAACACTGAATTTTCATTCAGTGCACAAAGCATGTGCACCCACTTAAAGCCAAGAAATGTGCCCTTTGAAATCCATCCATCACAATGGCAACTAGCTAGAATGAAAGAGTGAAACTGTGAAAAAAAAAAAATACTATTTCAAAGTATTAATCTTTGAGAACCAACCATATATGTTTTGCCTCGGAGGAATAGCTAATCACAAATAGTAATAAGAAAATGGAATCTTTCATCTGTTGATGCTATTTGTCATTCTCAAAGACATAAGAAATGGGAAAAAGAGTGACATAAATCAACAAAACAAATGGAACATTTCAGACTTGGGGGGGACCCTCAAAGACAATATTACACAACTTTTTCAAAGTACAAAACAGTAAACTGAACATAAACAAGTACTGAGAAATGTATAAACCATATTTAAATTCAGATAATGGCCACTGGAAATGACAATTTGCTACAAAAATGGCCTAACAATACAATCAATGGTTATGCATAAGTGCTCTCTCATGCACACACACACACACACACACACACAGTCTTATACATTTTCTCTCCCTCATTTAAGGCTATGGTGGCCATGGTGTATTGTGATGTTTTAGCCAATACACTGCATTTTAACAAACCTTATCACTTAATTGCGTTTTAAATGGTACTGAACTAAAAGTCCCACAATCCTTTCTACTGCAGAAGACCAGCACCATTCACTTTTTAATATTGGATGTCTATTGTTGTTGTTGTGTGTTTGGTATATATATATATATATATATATTTTTTTTTTTTTTTTTTTTTTAAAACATGTATCTATTACAAAAAATACTCATTAGTTTTTTCTCATAGTGTGCTTTTTAAATAATTTGATATTTAGATTTAGATTTATCATATAATATCAGTACAGAATAGAAGTGAACTATTGTATTTACAACAATGTAAAAAAATGAAGTCTAGAACATATATTTAATTCAATATCTCACAATGTTTTGGATAAATTGTACAGATCTCAAAGCACTCCCAAGAAATACACAACACATTTCTGTATCTATATTTCAGAAGGGAACTAGCCGAGGATAATTCCTCATAGAGAACAATCTAGCAGACAAACTTTGACACGCTGCATAATTATCAGTCTGTTAGTTCTTGTTTACATCTGCCACAGAAGTAAGTAGAAGCATGTTCAAAAATGTGAGCCATCAACAAGGTCAGAAGTTGCAAGACATATTTAACCTACCAGCCAAACATCAAAAGTGGCAGTTTCATTACATTGCACTTTGCATCCAGCTTGATAATAGATGCGTTTCTGAATGTAGTTCTTTGTTATTTGCCTGATTATCTAAAGCTATTTTCATGTAATTCTTTGCTTTTCTGTTTTCTTATTTATTCAGGTAGCTTTCATTTCAATCAGTTTCTATTTGTTACTTTGTTGCGTCCAGTCCGAATCAAACCCCCCTTGAATGTATGAATGGTTGTCTTGGAAACAGGTTCCATATCCTCTGTTGTAGCAATTTGAAATTAATGGTCAGACCTATGTTATCTATCATCCACCCAAACAAAAACAAACCTGTAAGAAGAACCAGCTCAACTTTCCGTGTCCCTTTTGGCAGATGTCACTGACACCAAGAGAAATAACAAGAGCTGCTTAGCAGACAGGTTATGTGTCTGAGTGAGAAATAGCACATTCTGTTTATCCCCAAGACTTGGGTTTGATATAGGTTTGCCACATACCCAGGTGGTCCTTCAGAGGAAATGGAGAGAGGGAAAACTGATCGATGGAATGAAAAATGGCAAGAAGGGAGTGATAATCAAGAGAGAGAAGCAGACAGAAATAAAAGAGGTAAGACGGGTGGGCATGTGTGAGCACTGAAGTATTTGCTCAGTGTATTCCTGGGGGGCACATAAACAAATTATAAAGCTATGAATTCTAGTGCTGACCATGGGGGAGGTGGGAAGAAAGGAGAACATACAGAAAGTGAAGGCAGAAAAAAAAAAAAAAAAAAGATTCTACAACATTTAAACAATTGCATTGTGTTAAACTGACTTGAAACTGTTACGTTTTGGTTCAACTCACCACTTTACTTATTTAATTTGAGTTAAGAGTACATAAATTATTTTACTTGTGTAACTAGGAAGTGGATTTGCCCTTCCCATCATGCTTTGCACAGGATAAGGAGAGTAAATGTTGAAATAAAATGTTATTTTTAGGGCTGGTAATTTAACGTGTTAATTAGATTAATTAATTACGGTGAAAAATAACGTGTTAAAATTATTAACGCATTTAACGCACTTGCCCCGCCCCAGACCTACGTGGGTCATCTGACATTTCATACAGCTGATTGATTACAAATATGAGGCAGGGCAACAACTCACTGTGTGATGGAGCCTAGAGAATGTAGTTAGAATATTAGAATATAAATTTAAGATATGGGGCAAAAAAGCCCCTGTTTAAGTTTTTGTTTCATACTTAGCATAGCAATTGCATAGCAATATCACACGAGCAATAGGCTATAAGGGCAATATTACAGGAGTGCAAATGTGATACTGATCTTATATAACAGTTCAGTAAGTAAGAAGTTAATATTGTGTTATTTTAGATGCAATGTTGTCTGTTTTGCTCAATTTTTCCAATGAAAATATAAAGACAAAGCAGAACTGTTTGTCTCTGAGGAATTGTATTTCTTAATGCACGTTTTGAATGAATTGGGTGAACCATTTAACGCGTTGGATTTGAAGCGGCACTGCACAGACCTATCGGTGTATGACATCAAAGTACCGCGAAAGTGATTCAAAAGCATAATGTCACACACCAATCTGTCTGATGGTGATGATCTGCTTCAAGTTGAACATGCCTAATGATTCAGTGGACCATACATAAAGAACCATTTACTTCACTTCTGAATGAATCAGCCATTTGAATGAATCAAATGAATTTACCACCACCTACTGGCAGTTTTAGTTTATTATTTAGAGTATGATTTCAATAAAGAAATAATTTCATATTTCCATAGTAATATTAATAAAATTCATAAAATACATTATCAAAGGTATAGTTCACCTACCCAAAAATGACAGTTGTGTCAACATTTACTCAACCTCATGGTCCAAAAGAGTATATGTAATAGGCTACATTTTGTCTAACAAAATATTTACTTTTTGTAATGTCTCTTTGATGCTTTACACAACAGTGACTTTAAATGATCTTTTGGGAGTCATTTCTCAGTCAAATTTGATGTGTGATTAATTTGCAATGAAAAAATGTAATTGCTTACCAGCCCTAGTTATTTTATGCATTTTTTTTATTAAGATGATGAAATTGGGAGACTTGTTCATGTTTAATGTTCTTTTATGTTTTTATTTATCTGGTATGTTAGTGTTTTGGGGGGTTACCATTGTGGTGAAGTGTAGAGCATGTGCTTGGGTTGAGGACCTGCTAGCATGAGTTAAAGTTGTTTTAATAATAAAATAAAATAAATACTTTGGCCATGCCATGGATGTAGCAAAACCATCTTATGTCTATTGGCTAAAGTTAAATAAATCTAATGTATCATTTATTTTATTTTTTTGATTGTAGAAAGATTTCTGCCTAGTTATTTGTTTTAGTTTGAGTTCAACAAGCATAAAATAATCACTTCATAAACTAATTTAATTAATCAATTTCATTTAAACGACATGATCAAATTGAGTTGTCCCAGCTTAATTTTATTTCATTGCATGAAATACTTTTTTATGAGTTGGGGCCACACATATTTATTGGATGGAAATCCTGCCCTCAATTATATTTAGTTTTTTTAATTATTGGAATAAGTTTTATAATTCTAATAAAAGGGTCATTTAGCCAACGTACAGCTCTTTTATTTGCTCACTGCCCAGCAAGATTTCTTAGTAAAGTGTGTAATTTGTAAACCATTTTATATAGGCCTGAAAAACACTATCATGTTTTGTTTTTGTTTTACTTATTTTAATCCATTAGGTTATACGAAATTAAAATTAGAAATGTTGGAGTTAAGGAGTAGTTCACTTCCATAACAAAAATTTACAGATAATGTACTCGCCTCCTTGTCATCCAAGATGTTCATGTCTTTCATTCTTCAGTCGTGAAGAAATTATGTTTTTTGAGGAAAACGTTTCAGGAATTACCTCCATTTAATGGACTTCCATGGTGTCCACAAGTTTGAACTTCCAAAATGCAGTTTAAATGCAGCTTCAAATGGCTCTAAACGATCCCAGTCATGGAAGAAGGGTCTTATCTAGCGACACGTTCAGCTATTACTATTTATATACTTTTTAACCTCAAACACTCATCTTGTCTAGCTCTGTGTGAACTGCGTATGTATTCCGGTTCCTGGTAGGGTATGTTGAAAAACTCCCATCTCATTTTCTCCTCAAACTGCAAAATCGTCCTACATCGCTGTTTTACCTTTCTTTGTAAAGGCCGTTTGATCTTCTTTGTATGTTCACTTTGTAAACACTGGGTAGGTATTTCTGCAGCAATGTAGGACGATTTTAAAGTTGTAAAAAGTATATAAATTGTCAATTTGTTTAAAAAATAACCGATCGTTTCGCTAGATAAGACCCTTCTTCCTTGACTGGGATCAATTTAGAGCCCTTTGGAGCTGCATTGAAACTGCATTTTGGAAGTTCAAACTCGCGTTTTCGTCAAAATACATAATTTCTTTACGACTGAAGAAAGAAAGACATGAACATCTTGGATGACAAGGGGGTGAGTACATTATCTGTAAATTTTTGTTCTGAAAGTAAACTACATTTTGATGAAATTCGAGAGCTGTCTGTCCCTGCGTAGACAGCAATGCAACTGACACATTTAAGGCCCAGAAAGGTAGTAAGGACATTGTTAAAATATGAGAATACTTTAATTACTTTACTCAACACTATCTTCTCTTCTCAGGCGTTCTAATGTAGAACGGCCATCTCTCATAGTTCATCATATGTATATTCTGGTTCAAATAAGTATGGCTTGCCAAAAAAATTTCAAGTCATCCAAGTCATCTGTCAAAATCTTCAGACATGTTTACAAAAAGAGTTTTATGCACAGTGTGCATCTTCTTCGGCCTCTAAACAAGGCACAGCTTTAGCAGCACCACACATGTGTTGTGGTACTCTCCTGAACACACAGAAGAGAACAAGTTGTTGAATAAATTTGTTATTTTTGTTTTTTTTACACACAAAAAGAATTATTGTAGCTTCATAACATTACGGTTGAACCATAGATGTCACATAGACTATTTTAACAATGTCCTTACCTTTCTGGGCTCTGAACGTGTCAGTTTCATTGTTGTCTGGGTCAGAAAGCTCTCAGATTTCATAAAAAATATCTTTATTTGTGTTCCGAACATGAACGAAGGTCTTATGGGTTTGTAACCACTTGAGGGTAAGAAATGAATGGCAGATTTTTATTTTTGCATGAACTATTCCTTTAACATAAATTTTATTTAAACTAACGAAAATATGGGGTTGTATTTTTCATGTCACTTTTAGTTTGTAGTTAACTATAATACCCTGCTTCCCACTTGTATAAAATTCAATCCAGTGGATAACAAGATGAACCAAGTATAAGCACACAAACATCTCATATGCGTTCCATCCTTTTGAGGATGAATTTTAAAACGCTTGGATTCGCTGTGCAGATCCAGCTTTCATGTTTAGCATGAACCGCTGAATAAATTAAGTTCAGCACAAACAAGAGCTTAGCTCTCCCTTCATATATTCAGAGAGGGTTCGTTGGGGCCAGACAAGAAGCCGAATATCCCAGGTGTCTCATCAGCTTCAGCAATAAGGAAGAAATCAATTAGAGCAATTGCAATTTGAGATAGACTCAATGCTTTTTTTTTTTTTTTTTTCGTAGTGAGAATATCTATTAGAATATTAGTGCCTCCAAGGCAATCACATCAAACCTCCCTCTACAGTTTATTGTTTTCCTTTTATATCGTCATCTCCAGTGTCAGGGCGTTAAAAAATCCAGCCTGTCATGCAGCTTGGCAGTATTGACCATGGAATCACTTCAACTGGGGTGAAGATTTCCAAGAGACCGTTGATTCCGTTGACGACTGAATTGCCTTGCCCACCTGATACATCTTCATGTAGGATAACTTGTAGGAGATGTGCATCAGAAAAGAAGGAGCACAAATTAAACATTGTCTCCTACAAAACCATCTGATGCTGTTATTATCAGAATATACAAAAGAAGGACTCTCAATGGTGCCATACAAAGCTCATTAAGACAAAGACGCCATTATAGAACTCTAACAAAACAATGAACAAAATACAGACGATACATCACAACACTCAAAATAGACAATAAAATGTACCATTTTGTAGCCGGAAAGCAGCTATCTACAAGTGTAGTCTTTTGTTTGATCATGCAACATGCAGTATTTGGTTCTATAACGTCAAAGATACAAGAATATTTCTATGGTATTTCTCTATGAACACTTCCCATGCATGATAGGATCATCCTCTGAAAAGTTCTCTAAAGATCTTACACAATAATGTCAAAGCTACATCTTTGCACGTCCCGTGTACCGCACTTTTTGATTGTATCACAAACGTTGAAGACAGAACCATAGAAAGACAGTTTACCACTGACACACCAACTTTGGGCAGAAAGAACAGACAAATGAGGTATTCTTTTCAAATAAAACTGAACACTGACACATCGAAAAAAGCATGTTGACAACATGAAAAAAGAACACATCTGGTGATTTGAACTCAGTACATGTCACAAGCACACAGCTCATAGATCAAACTGGAGACACCTGCAATGCTAATGCTAACACGGTCCTACCGTGCTAACGGTGGTATAACTGAACTTTGTGGACGCCCCTGTGACTCCAGTGATCTCATCATCACCTTCCCTCCTCTTCCTCCGGTTGTGGCACGGCGGCCTGCAACACCCAAAGGTGGCCAAGAGAGCCTTCCGGAAGCGGGTGTTCATGAAGCAGTAGATGATGGGGTTGACGCAGGCTGAGGTATAGGACAGCAGCTGAATGAAGGAGATGGGAGCTCCAGAAAGTGCGCGCTGGGCAGATTTTTGGTCAAAAGCCTTCCAGGTGTTGGCAGAGTAAAGAGGCATCCAGCATACGAAGAACATGGCAACTATAATGATCAGCATTCGGATCACTCGTTTCTTGGCAATGAGCTTTGCCTCTGAGGTGTTGCTACGTGGACGGTCCGCCTTGACGGTGCCAGAGGTGGTCAGAGCAGAAAGTTCCATAGCGGGAGGCTTCTTTGGGACCTGGATATAGCAACCATCGCTCTCATCGTGGCCTGAAGACAGTGCACCATTCAAGCCATTCTTTATGCCTGTACATAAAAGAATTGAAAGTATTTTTTTTACAAAATCATATTTAGTTCAGCTGCAGTCACACTAGACTTTGCACTCTATTCATACCCATGCGAACACAAGGGACCAGAAATACAGAAGAAATCTGCTACATACAAAAATTTGCTAACTCTGACTTTTGAATGGGTATCATGACAAGACCTATGACCAACAGAGGTTTTAAACGTTACAGTCTTTGTTGATTTCAAAGCTGTCATTAATCCAAAGCTGTCATTAATTACTTACCATCTTGTCGTTCCAAACCCGTAAGACCTTCATTCATCTTCGAAATACAAACTATGATATTTTGATTAAATCTGAGAGCTGTCTGACCCTGCATAGACAGCAATGCAACTAAAATGTTCAAACGGCCCAAAAAGGTACTAAGGACATTGTTAAAATAGTCGTCACATTGACTTTTTAACAATGTCTTTATTACCTTTTTATCTTAATTTGTGTTCTGAAGATGAACAAAGATCTTATGGGTTTGGAATGACATGAGGGTGAGTAATTACTGACAAGATTTCAATTTTTATGTGAACGAATCCTTTACATTTCCATAGATTAAATATATTGTCATATGAAGTTAAAAAAAAACCCTACAGTATATGAAACCTATCAGAATTTGAAACAATTTCATATATTACCATATATACACTCACTCGCTCATTAGCATAAATCTGAGGTATTTTAAATTTATTTATACAACAATTCCAGTCCTCTAATTTGATTAGCTAAATCATCTAATCAGCCAATCATACAAGAGGAAAGAAAGGTGATTTAAGTGACTTTAAGTGATATATTTATGGTTAACAGAGAATAATCTTAAAAAAGACAAAATATCCATGGAGCGGCAGTTTTGTGGACAGGAGGTCAGAGGAGAATGGGCAAACTTGTTCAAACTGATAGAAAGGCAACAGTACTTCAAATAAACAATTGTTAAAACCAATGTATGCAGAAGTAAACACAACAACACATCGGACCTTGAAGCTGATGGGCTACGGCAGCAGAAGAATACACCGGCTGCCACTCCTGTCAGCTGAGAACAGAAAACTGAGGCTACAATTCCCACAGGCCCACCAAAACTGGACAAAGGAAGACTGGAAAAAGGTTGACTGCTTTGATGAGACTCGATTTCTGCTGCAACATTGGGATGGTAGGGTCAGAATGTGGTGTAAACAACATGAACACATGGATCCATCCTGCCTTGTATCAACGATTCAGGCTTGTGATGTTGGTGTAATGGTGTGGGGGATATTTTCTTGGAACACTTTGGGCCCCTTGAGCATTGTTTGTGACCAAATAAGTATTGTTTAAACACCACAGCCTACCCGAATATTGTTGCTGATCATGTCCTTTCCTTTTATGACTACAATGCATCCATCTTGTTATCGCTAGTTCCAGCAGAATAACATGCCATGTCACAAAGCTCAAATCATCTCAAAATACTTTCTTAAACATGACACTGAGTTCACTACACTCAAATGGCCTCCACAGTCATCAGATTTCAATCAACTGAGCAACTTTATGATGTGGTGGAATGGGAGATTCACATCACGGATGCGCAGCCAACAAATCTGTCTCATCATATCATGTCAATATGGACCAAAATATCGAAGAAATGTTTTCAGTACTTCGTTAAATCTATGCCACAAAGAATTAAGTCAGTTCTGAAGGCAAAATGAGGTCTAATCTGGTACTAGCAAGGTGTATCTAAGTGGCTAGTGAGTGTATCTAGCCCACACAAATACTTTATGTATGTTTAATACTTTTTGGGACATATATGTCATGTGTATTTATCACAAAAACATATAATTGTAATTGTTTTTACGTTTTGTTATGTTGCAGCCTTATGTTAAACTGCTTTAAATTACTTTTTTTTTACATCAATCTACATTCTATACACCATAATGACAACATACAAAACAGATTTGTAACAATTTAGAAAATTTACTAGAAATAAAAAATCTAAAATGACTCCATTGCACAAGTATTTACAGGCTTTTCTGGAACACTTGCAATTTAGCTAAAAACCATAATTTGTAGATGTTACTACACTTCGAGTGAAGTTAACCTGTGGCAAATTCATTTGAATAAGTATGATTTGGAAAGACACACATCTTTCAAAAAAATGTCTAACAGCTGAAAATGCATATCAGAGCAAAAAACCAAGCCCTGAGGTCAAAAGAACTGCCTGTAGAGCTCAGAGACATGACTGCCTTAAGGAACAGATCTGGGGAAGAGTTCAGACAAAAGCATGACCAAACTCAATCCTCTCCTTAGTGAAGCCACGTGAAAACCCATTTGGAATTTGCAACAAGGTACCTAACTCTCAAATTGTGAGAAACAAGATTCTCTGGTCTGATGAACCTCAATTCAAGCATCATGTATGGAGCAAACCAGGCACTGTATATCACTTGGACAGTAGCATCCCATGAGTATAGTGTGGTTGTAGCAGCCTCATGCTGTGTGGCTGTTTTTTCAGTGGCAGAGTATGAGGGACTAGTCAGAGTAAAAGGAAGGATCAACCCAGCAAAATATAGAGATAGTCTTAATGAAAATCTAGTCCATAGCATTCAGAACCTTAGACTGGGAAGAAAGTTCACCTTCCAACAGGACAATGATCCTAAGCACACAGCAAGTGTGGCTTATAGACAACTCTGTGAAAGTCCCTGAGTGACCCAGTCAGAGCCTGGGCTTGAACCCAATCAAACATTTTTGGAAAAACTTGAAAATTTCTGCCACCCCCCATTCAAGCTGACAGAGCTTGAGAGGTTAAGAGGTGAGGAGAAGAATGGCAGATAATTGCAAGTGCAAAACTTGTTGCATCATACCAAAAATAGACCTGAGGCTGTAAAGGTGCTTCAGCTGTACTGAATACTAATGGAATGTACTTATTACAGTGTTTTATTTCTAATGAATTTGCAGTCACAAATCTGTTTTGTGCTTTGTCATTAATGTGTATGGAGTGTAGATTGACGTAAGAAAAAAAGTAATTTATAGTAGCTTAACTTAAAGCAACAAAATAACAAATGTGTAAAAAAAAATGAAAATGAAGGGGTATAAATACTTTTGCAAGACAATGTATAAAATTACATATTTTTGTGTATATATATATATATATATAGGCTATATATATATATATATATATATATATATATATATATATGTTGTTTTAATAAAGTTGTATATGAACAATAAATAAAATATTCACATATTCATAATATTCAAATTTTAACTTTTAATTTAAAACAAATATGAAAGTCCTGACCATGTGATTCTAACCAGTTCATTGTGTAGTCCAAAGACACTTCAGAAAACTCCAGTGACACAGTGACAACATAATACAGGTTTGGCAGGGTACAACTACAACATGAGGAGGATGTGTCGGCTCATTTATATAGAAAGTATCTTGTGGCACTCTGCATGCACCTGATACAAGGGAGTTACATAGTAGCGCAAATAACAACCTGTATAACCAGTATCCTGTTTAAATATGTCAGACCTTCTTCATGTCCCTGCTTCATGTCCAAAACATTAACATTAATATTTACTCTCATTTAATTTTCCAGTCTTATTTATTTCATCCCAGCAATGTTACAAGTGAAGAATAAAATGTGCTTTTTAAAGAATACTTCTAATAAAAGGTACCTGTGGAGGTCTTTAACTGAAATGCCCTCAGAAGTACCTCTTCCACCTCACTGAAGTTGTCTAAAGCTTCTCCCTGAGAGAACTTACATCCAGCACATCGGTGCACAAACAGCCTTAACACCCAGGGAGGCACTCAGCATGACCTTAGTGCATTCAGTCCTCGCCATGGGAAACATGGGTCAAGCAGCCTCTCTCACAAATACAGAGAGAAGGGAATAGTCTGCCAAAATGCCAAAAAATGCAACCTCACTCATAGCACTTATGTCATGCAAAAAGAAAAAGTTAAGGAATAATTAAATGTCAGAAATGGTGGCATGCTTCAGGCAATTCAGTGCTTCAAGGGCTAACTGGGATTCTGGTGTGAGAGCTTAAAAAAATGGTTCATACCACTAGAGTCTTTCTTCTGCTCCAGTTCAAACTGAATCCCTCTGTAAAGTTCTCTGGATATGAGACCGTAAGCAATTATCATCACCACACCTGGGATGAAGAACAGAATGAAGAGCAACAAGACGTACCTAAAAGAGAGAAAAAGAGCAAAATATCTGTGAATGAAAAGGTAGTGTATACAGATAATGAAGTCAAAGAACTACACATGTTCCTTCTAAGCTGTCGAAGCCACGCATATGAAATAACATGCCATGCACAAGAAAGACGCAAAAATTAGTTAGGAAAGCCATTTTATTGAATTCTAGTAAATGCTAAATAATTGCAAAGCTCAGGCAAACTGCTATAGAGTTGGAGTCGCTATAGAACCGGTGAATCTGGTTTACACGTTTCATCATAGAAAGAGAATGATGGAGGTGGAAATAGCAGATGGGCATTTAGAGTTACACACAGGTGTAGGCTAGTGTACAAAATGTAGCCTACTACATGGAGATGTTTTAGATACCTGTAAAAGATTCAAAATTCAAGTTCACATTTTTTAAGATAATATTTATTGAAAATATTCTTTTTTTTTATATTATATTATATTATATTATATTATATTATATTATATTGCATGGCTCTGTGGAATACTTAATTCTCATTATTAGGTATGTGATTCCCATATAATAACCGTCATTAATAATTAATAACCGATAAAAACTAATAACACAGGCTCATACGGGTAACTGCAGTCGGCGCTATTAGCTACCTGGGAAAATTTTTTTCTTCATGAAAGCTTTGTGTTTGGTTGGCTAATAAAATATTTAAACTTAAATCAATATTCTCTATACAAATATTTAATTATGTCATCCTGGTATTGCGGACTCTCTCTCGTTTCATACAAACGCAGATGCTGCCATTTTGAGACTATTGTTTTGTACACTGTGATGGGTTGTAAGATAACTAACAAACTGGTAAGATTTTAAAACAGTTTCACCTTAAATCAATATCTTTTATTGCTATAATTATTTGTGTGGCAAAATGCAGTGTAATAACCATATCTCTTAATGTCCGTCTAGCTTGAACTTGCTACTTGCAAGAAACGTTTTTCTTCACAGAAGCTTTGCATATAAATATTTATTATTTATCATTTAAATAAAAATAAAGCCCTTCAGTCTTACACAACAACTGCTGACAAGCATATCGGGCTTCGATGATAACTGGCTGGATGTACACCCTTAGATAAGCCTAAACAAATAAAAAAGGGAATTGATGAGCAATAACTTTATACTTTATTTTTTTAGATTAATTATATTATATTATATTATATTATATTATATTTAGTGGTGTCAAAAATAGCACGTTAACGCAGGTGATTAATTTTTTCATTTTAACACGGTATAAATATTTAACGCAATTAATGCATGGGCGGGGCCAGGCACTCACAGCTTCTAAAGAATTGCGTTTATTTAGATGACAACTTTACTTTACTTCAGCACCAGCGGAAACGGAACCGGTGACAAGGAGCTTTAGTAAAACATTTAGTACAAATGTCAGGCCATTTGTCGGTAAAAACAAATTTACCCGTCCTGTCAGCCGTTATACTGTGATCTTAGCACGTGCTCTTTAAGTGCACACACAAATGTGCCGGCGTGCGGCGTATTAGGCCTATATTAAAGCGCTGTATCATATTCAAACCCAAATGTCGTGTCATTTGTTAAGACATGAAGTTACAAAAAAGGCAATTAAAGCTGCCTTAAAACTGTGCATGTAAGTATTTATTTTTTGTAGGGCACATTTAAAGCAGTGTCAGCAGCAGCAGCTTTTAAACTACTTCTGTAGTTTTAAGCTTTATTTTTATCATTTAAAACTTTATATAATTTAGTGTTTGACAATATTAGGCTATATTTTCTTGTTGAAGTTTTAATCTAATAAATGTTAAAGTGATAGCTCTCAAGTATACTGTAATGTTGAATGGTTATATTCAATGGTTAAATAAAAATAGAGACATCAGTTGGAATCAGTGATATAAATGCATAATTAAAAAATGTCAGGTAGGATTAATCGCGATTGATTTCAGGAAAAATATGTGATTAATTCTTTTTTTTTTTAATCGATTGACACCACTAATTATATTATATTATATTATATTATATTATATTATATTATGTCACTGTAAAAGTATTTTCTAAGGAAACCTAAAATGTGCATCATTTAGTTACATCAAGGGTCAACTCAAATATAAATAGCACATTAAATTTAAAAGTTAAACACATTTTTTGTGTGTGTGCTGTACAGGTCTACTATAAAGAAGTTCTAGCTAAGGTGCCTGAAATGCCCACCCCATAGAGAAAAGTTTTGCTCTGCAAAAACATTGTAGTGGACAAATTAGAATAAATGACGGGTGGTACTGTACTGTGCTGCTTTTTCCAAAAAAATAAATGAAAATAAAAAAGTACATTTTGTTTATTTATTTACACAATATAAAATATATACAATGAAAAAATATAATCCATTTACAGTGCAGGGAGCGGCTGAAAACCCAATAAAGGTTTGTTTAAAGCCTCCAACTAAACAAAAAAAACAAAGAAACAAATATGTATAAATTACAGCTATTTTGGGAAATGCAGCTCTGGTCTGTTCTGGTGCATTGATCAAAGAAAAGGTTCAATTGAAATTCTGAGGTGTCTCAAATTAATTTATACAACAGTTAGCTCCAGTCCTCTAATCTGGAGTGTGCCTCCAAAAAGCATTGTTGGCTAACTATGGTCGCAAGTTCCATTTATCTCAATTGGTAACATTGGAACTTGCGACCATAGTTGCTTTTGGGAAACACACCCCAGATTGTCTAAGCTAAGCTCTGTAGCAAGACAAGTGATACAGTATAATGCTTAAGTCCTCTGTAGTTAGTCACTATACAGCTGTTAACTGGGATCCAGTTACCTGAATGAGCACTATTAATACAGCTACAGTATTGCAAAGGTGTCACACAAACTTAATTGCTGTTGTACTGAATTCTAAATGTAATTAATTGTTTTGATTACCTACAGCTGTGGTGATATTTAGTGCAACAGCATTATAGCATTGTTTAACTAGCTTTTGCAGTCTATTTAAATTATTTGCAATGAACAACACAAGCTTCAGATTCAGTCACACAGTATTTAAAATAATGCGGTCAGATGGACAGCTCTAGCATACAATAGGACAATGCAATTCTTGAATGTCAAACTTTAAATTAAAAAGCTCTGCCCCATAATATGATGTCATTTAATAATATTCAAATGACAGCGTGGGAGTGTTCCCTGAAAGCATCTCCGGTAGTCCGTTCCTCTGATCTTTTTCATCTATCAGACAGCTTTGTGCTTGCAGCTCCTTTCGATGCTGCACTTATCTGATATCAAAGACACTTTTCTATTCTCTTGTTTCCTGTGTGGCTTTCAAATTCATTACGAGCTCCAGCACAAAGGCAATAAAAGCAATACTAATCCAACCAGGAAGTAGATGTAAGAGATGGGGGTGTGATATTGGGAAGCACCTTTTTATGCAAAGCAAATTTATAATGTGTGATCTTTAATACCTGTGTGTTGCTGGAAGGTTTTTTTTTTCTCATTCAAACAAAACCAACATCATGGGTAGTGAAACGGAAACCCTTATACACTGATCAGGCATAACATTATGACAACCTTCCTAATATTGTTTTGGTCCCCCTTTCGCTGCCTAAACAACCATGACCTGTCGAGGCATGGACTCCACTAGACCCCTAAAGGTGTGCTGTGGTATCTAGCATCAAGATGTTAGCAGCAGGTGCTTTAAGTCCTGGAAGTTGTGAGGCAGGCCTCTATGGATCAGACTTGGATTTGATTGAGATCTGTGGAATTTGGGGGGCAAGTCAAGCATTTTTGCTTTGTGGCAGGAAGGAGTATTACTATAACTGCAATGCACTGTGTATTCTGACATCTTTTCATCAGAACCAGCATTAACTTGTGCATCAGTGGGCCTTGGCTGCCCATGATCTTTCACCAGTGTTACTTCCTTGGACCACTTTTGATAGATACTGACCAATGCAGACTGGGAACACTCCACAAGAGCTGCAGTTTTGGAGATGCGCTGACCCAGTCGTCTAACCATCACAATTTGGCCCTTGTCAAACTCCTTACCATCAAAATCCTTACGCTTGTCCATTTTTTTATAGCACATCAACTTTAAGGACAAAATGTTCACTTGCTGTGTATTATATCTCACATACTAACAGGTGCAGTGATGAGGAGATAGTGTTTTTCACTACACCTGTCAGTGGTCATAATGTTATGCCTGATCAGTGTATATATGCAACCGTTCTTCTAATCTCCTACAACTTCATGGCCATTTTTAAACTAAAAATGTACTTTCCTCTCACTCTATTTTTCTTATATACCATCACAAATATTTTACAATATAAACACTAGTGAAAAGTTTATAAATGTGTTCAGCTTCATGTAAACTCATGCAAGAGAAATTAATTAATTGAGTGCTGCAATAAAGCTATCACATGTAAAAATGTAGTGCAGTTTTTGTTTTCATTGCTATGCGGTATATAGAAAAATATAAGTAGGCTTATACGTTTCCATAGGCCAGATTTACTAAACAGGGCAAATTAGCATTAGAGCACAATTCCTTAAAAGCGCAGATGGGAGGCGAAAATTCTGTGTGTGATTTACTGACAATGCACACATTAAAGAACACAGATGCAGCAAGATCATTTTTAAATTAGCGCCTGCTTTAAGACATGCTTTTTTTTTGGACGTTAAATAATGGTGCAAATACTAGGAACTCCTATAAATGCATATTCAATAAGGTCAGACGCAAAAATAACTGTGTCCACGTCTTTTCAGCACTAATTCCTCACTGTGTGTCTTTAGTAAATCTTGACAGTACTATTTTAACGGCAAAAGACGTTGGTGCAAGCTGTTAGTAAATCTGGCCCTGTGTGTGGACCTTATATATGTAAATACAGTCAGGTCCATAAATATTGGGACATCGACACAATTCTAACATTTTTGGCTCTATACACCACCACAATGGATTTCAAATGAAACAAACAAGATGAAAGCAGACTATCAGCTTTAATTTGAGGGTATTTACATACAAATCAGGTGAACGGTGTAGGAATTACAACAGTTTGCATATGTGCCTCCCACTTGTTAAGGGACCAAAAGTAATGGGACAATTGGCTTGTCAGCTGTTCCATGGCCAGGTATGTGTTATTCTCTCATTATCCCAATTACAATGAGCAGATAAAAGGTTCAGAGTTCATTTCAAGTGTGCTATTTGCATTTGGAATCTATTGTTGTCAACTGTCAAGATGAGATCCAAAGAGATGTCACTATCAGTGAAGCAAGCCATCATTAGGCTGAAAAAACAAAACAAACCCATCAGAGAGATAGCAAAAACATTAGGCGTGCCCAAAACAACTGTTTGGAACATTCTTAAAAAGAAGGAACGCACCGGTGAGCTCAGCAACACCAAAAGACCCAGAAGACCACAGAAAACAACTGTGGTGGATGACCGAAGAATTCTTTGCCTGGTGAAGAAAACACCCTTCACAACAGTTGGCCAGATCAAGAACACTCTCCAGGAGGTAGGTGTGTGTGTGTGTGTGTGTGTGTGTGTGTGTGTGTGTGTCAAAGTCAACAATCAAGAGAAGACTTCACCAGAGTGAATACAGAGGGTTCACCACAAGATGTAAACCATTGGTGAGCCTCAAAAACAGGAAGGCCAGATTAGAGTTTGCCAAACGACATCTAAAAAAGCCTTCACAGTTCTGGAACAACATCCTATGGACAGATGAGACCAAGATCCACTTGTACCAGAGTGATGGGAAGAGAAGAGTATGGAGAAGGAAAGGAACTGCTCATGATCCTAAGCATACCACCTCATCAGTGAAGCATGGCGTGGGCATGTATGGCTGCCAATGGAACTGGTTCTCTTGTATTTACTGATGATATGACTGTTGACAAAAGCAGCAGGATGAATTCTGAAGTGTTTCGGGCAATATTATCTGCTCATATTCAGCCAAATGCTTCAGAACTCATTGGACGGCGCTTCACAGTGCAGATGGACAATGACCCAAAGCATACTGCAAAAGCAACCATAGAGTTTTTGAAGGGAAAGAAGTGGACTGTTATGCAATGGCCAAGTCAATCACCTGACCTGAATCTGATTGAGCATGCATTTCACTTGCTGAAGATAAAACTGAAGGGAAAATGCCCCAAGAACAAGCAGGAACTGAAGACGGTTGCAGTAGAGGCCTGGCAGAGCATCACCAGAGATGAAACCCAGTGTCTGGTGATGTCTATGCATTCCAGACTTCAGGCTGTAATTGACTGCAAAGGATTTGCAACCAAGTATTAAAAAGTGAAAGTTTGATTTATGATTATTATTCTGTCCAATTACTTTTGGTCCCTTAACAAGTGGGAGGCATATATGCAAACTGTTGTAATTCCTACACCGTTCACCTGATTGGATATAAATTAAAGCTGACAGTCTGCAGTTAAAGCACATCTTGTTTGTTTCATTTGAAATCCACTGTGGTGGTGTATAGAGCCAACAATGTTAGAATTGTGTCGATGTCCCATTATTTATGGGCCTGACTGTATATGAAGAGTTCAGATGCAAATCCATCCATTAAAAAATGCATTTTTATCAGGCTCTAATGAATAAATTTGCCACTACCTAAGTAACATTACTTCTGATTGGGCTGAGGCTGGGATTTTAGCGAGTTTGAAGTAAAAGTATTTGATGGACGTATAATATGTGTCCAGAGCATTCACTCAGGATGGCACCAAGATGGCTTTTAGGGGGTGTTTTTTTTTTTTTTTGTTGGTACCCTAAATGTGACACTTGCTGAATTAGCAATCCTTCTAAAACATAAACATAAATAAATTAATACATACATAGGTCAAAGACGAAAAAGGGTTTAAACATTAAAACAATGTGTACTGCTTTAAATTGTTGTTGTTTTCCAATATATATATATATATATATATATATATATATATTAAAAGTATTCTGTTTAATTTAATTGCAGTTTTGTTTTTCTGAGCAAAACACAAATAAATAATATACATTTTCATTAATTTTCAGAAGACACCCACTAAAATGTCATTCAGTATAACAATCTTGTCATGCATATTTACAACAAGAATACATTTCTGACATATTAAAAAAAATTATTACTTTCACCCCAAATACTAATTAAGTTTTTTTTTATTTGCCACTATCCTAGGTTTTGCCCATTTGTCAGTAATTTTCTACTCATTTAAAGCACAATATAATTTTATATGCTCCTATATCCTTTTATATATTTTAATATGTACAAGTCAGAATAAGCATGTTTTTACATAAATATTGTGTTGCACTGAATGACAATGTAACATTATTTCAACCAAATTTTTCAATCAAAAACTTATTTGAAACCTTAAAAGTAGACACTTTACTTACATTTAATGTACTTTCTATGGACATAAAATCATCATACATACATACATAAAACGTTGTAATTTTGAGATTTGCAAAATGCATCAAGGGCACTTTTTCTACAGTTACAGTATGAAAGTCACAAATCCAAGCCCCCTGGAGCTCAACAACCCTCTGAGCCCTCAAGACTTGAACCAGCAGGCTGTGATTTGTGCGAAGCTCTTGTTTACTGCTATGATGCATCTGACATGAATGTCTTAACAAAGAGGGATCACGAATACTGTAGAGGTTTGGACTTCAGCTTCACAATTAATGAGCAAGATTTAATTGCTCTTTTTATGTAGTTTGAACTTATTTAGAGCTGAGTCTTGACAGCAGCTCCCCTGCTTACATACCAGCTTAAACCAGCATGAATTTCCAGGCTCTGGTTTATGCTAGTTAGTTCTATTTTAGTCCTGCCGTTTGTCCTTGTTATACAGCGTGGTTGTGGTTGTCTCGCTTTTATTCACTGCCTCAGCGGGAACTACTTGTTGAACATTTTATCTTTCCACTCATACCCTTTGTGAATAGAATTGCACACATACTGATCCATTTATACTGTATATATATGGCGATAGAAAATATAGTTTGTACAGTATAAAAACCATTACGCCTATGGAAAGTCTGCATAAACCACGTTCAAGAATAGACTAATTAAAAGTAATTTTGCAAATACATTTTAACTACCAGACATTATTAGAGTATTAATATCTTATTAAGAATTCTACTTCTGATTCTTATCTTAGTATCTTATTCTACTAACCTTAAACCTAACCTAGAGTCTACACTGCAAAAAATGCTTTTCTTACTTAGATTTTTAGTCTTGTTTCCAGCCAAAATTCTTAAATTAAGAATTTAAATTAAATTATTTCTAGACAAGTAAAATTATTGTCTTGTTTTTAGAAAAAAAAAAGTTAAAATTAAGTGAGTTTTTGCTTGAAACAAGCAAAATAATCTGCCAGTGGGGTAAGCAAAATAATCTAGTTTTCTGCTTGAAATAAGGTTATTTTGCTTACCCCATTGGCAGATTATTAAGCTTGTTTTAAGCAAAAACTAAAAAAAAAATAAAAAATTTGACTTGATTGATTTTTTCTAAAAAATCATTCTTGATTTAAGAATTTTTAGATATTTTGTCTGGAAACAAGACAAAAAAACCAGTCAGAGACTATGGATGCAGTGTCTTTACTGATGGTAAATATGTTTACACCACCTTTATATATTGAATAAAAAAACACCTGATGCACATATTTGAATTATTTTGTATAAGTAGAATTAAAGGGGACCCATTATGCAAAGGTGTTTGAACACAGTTGTGTTGAAAACAACCGACCCACTCACTTTTTTACAAACCCAATAAATCATCAACAGTCTCTCTGAACATGCGATTCCAGATTTCCAAAAACCCCGCCCATTTGTGACAATCTCTGCCCTATTAGCATAGACACAGCCCTGAGGGAGAAGCAGCAGTCTACTATTACTGTTTTCTTGTTATAGCTGCTAGAGATATACAATGTCAGCACCAAAGAGGTATTCCAAGTGTTGTGTTTTGGGATGCATACACTCCCTCCATCTGAGCCGCTGGGGACACTGTCCCAGAAAATGTCCTGGAAAAAATAAACTGGTAAAGTCCTATATGTTTGTGCCAATCATTTTACGCCGAAATGCTTCACAAACAAGGGTCAGTTCAGTGCTGGATTTCGCAAATGTTGATTCTGAAAGAGGGATCAATACCAACGCTTTGTGCATCATGCTCCAGACAAAGTCAGTTTCACAACATATTTTGTTTTCCAAATTGCCTTTCTATAACAGCTTCTTGGCACTCTGTAAGGCTAATGTTGCTAAAGTTACCATTGTCTCATTGTCTGCCTGTTTTCACGGATGCTGCCTTCACATGCTACCAGAATGATCATAAACAGGAATGTGATAAAAATTGCATATGAAATCAATGTGAAGTCAATTGCTTAAGTTTGTGGAGCTCATAATCACAAGTGTTTTTTTTGGGAAGTTTGTTATAGCACGTGAAAGCACCATGAGACCATCAATGTCATTATTTTTATCGTGCTCCCCATCTGTGTACATTTATTTTACATAGTACAATCAGATGACTAACTTTTAAATCTTTCTTTTTTGATGTACAGATCTTGATAACATTATAAGTGAACCTCAAAGAACAGTACAAAATAAAAAAAAGTGCCAATTCATGACCCCTTTAAAAAAAATCTTGCTGTATTTTTATAATCACCATCTTGCTCTGACCAAAGTTTTTTTAACGCAACTGATGTAATTACAACTTCCCAACTTGTAAATATGAACTTTCCAGGAGGGCTTGAACACACCACACCTTTCTACAGAATTTAGCTTTCTTTCTTAATTTAATATGCCTAAACCAGTTAATCAAGGTCTTCAGGTGTACTAGAGGCTTATGAGCAGGTGTTCTGGAGCAGGTTGGAGGTGAACTCTGCAGGGAAGAATCCCTCCAGGAACAGAACTGCACACCCCTGCCATAGAATGAAACAGCATTTAATAGGCAAGTAAAGGTTTCTTTGAAGAACAAGAAAACCATTTTTGAATGTCTGTCAGTCTGAAAAGTCTCCCATTTGACGTGCTCAAAAAGACGCTCTGCGCATCTAAATAAATGCAATTCTTTAGAAGTTGTGAGTGTCTAGCCCCGCCCATGTGTTATTTTGTATGTTAAAATGAAAAAAATAATTGCCTGCGTTAAAGCGTTAATTTTTACACCACTAATATATAGAAAATATAAAAGTATATATTACATATTGAATCTCTACATTAATGTAGAAACACATAAAAATTGTGTATTTTAAATGTTTAATGACATCTTTTTACTAGTAGTCGATTATTAATAAAGGCTAGTATAATTGATACCAATCCTGCTACTAATGTTGCTTTTAAATACATTAGTCCCTCAACTTTAGCCATTAATTATAAACATTAAATGTTATCATATAATTTAAAGTTTTTATTTTTAGCATTTCATTGGCTAAAATGTTTAATTTAAGTGATCTTAAAACAATCTTCACATAAACTATATTGTATATGCCAAAAAACTATAACTATATATTGAATATAGATGTCAAGGCTGACAAAGGTGGCCAGGATTAGGCGCCCTCTCTGGGCCTAATGAGCAATTGGTCAGCAGGCCTTAGAGTGCAGCGGCCGTTAAGCTGGAGAGAGCAATGCTGGCTTGCCGGAAACTCAGACTGGGCTGCCATCTTGGTCGGGAATGCAAACTGGGTGGCCATCTTGGCCGGCAGGCTTGATGTAGGCGAGGCCGGTGGGCTGGCCGAAGGACAGTCAAGCAGGCTTGCCATAGGAGAGGCCGGCAGACTTGGTTCGGAGGCGATCGGTGGACTTGACTGTTGAGCGGTCAGTGTTTCTGAGTGTTGGACGGCTGACATTTTTGCAGGCTTGGTGGTGATCGGTTCTGGGCTGAGGATCGGTATGGTTCTTGTAGCTGGCTTTTGAGGAAAGGTGGCGGATTTCATCGCTGATCAGACAGATGTAATAGCCTGGTTCAGCCAGCTTTGCCCCCCGGTTAGCGCTGTTGGATACCCATTTCTGGGTGCAAAGAATTATGGGAGGACAGGGGTGGACATT
This sequence comes from Cirrhinus molitorella, assembly GCA_033026305.1. Taxonomy (NCBI): domain Eukaryota; kingdom Metazoa; phylum Chordata; class Actinopteri; order Cypriniformes; family Cyprinidae; genus Cirrhinus; species Cirrhinus molitorella. The sequence continues at coordinate 22,634,504 of CM065120.1, forward strand.
GATTAATTCAGCCAAAGAGAAATCACACACAGGAAAACTGCACCGAATAGTGTTTTTATCCAGTCCCATCTGAGAAATCCCACATAGTGACACATCGGGCCAGCTCACCTGATGGGACAGCTTGCAGAATTCCTCCACATACCTTTCCAGAAGGCAACCAGCCTACTGCATTTTAGTTATGGGTTTGACCTTCCAGAACAGCAGTCTGTGAAGTGAACCTTCGTTGCAATGTGTCATTAATATGGGGCTGGTCTTCTGTCATGGCTGGACAAAGAGGCAAACAGGTGAATTTAAAGCAGGTGAGCTTTATTGCAAACTTAGAATCACGCTTCCAAACTGAAAAGGATTCGAATCAAGGTGAATCAAAGAAAGCTAATCAGACAGTCTTATCTGAACTTGAATTCTTCTCTTTCCACAACGACGGACATTTCCAGTGGTGAAGGTATGTGGGTGCAGGTGAGTGCCATTTGTCACCATTTAAGACAAGGTATTTTTACATAATTGTGTGTGTTTTTGAGCTCAGTGCGGGATGCCTGTGTTCACAGAGAGCTGCATCAGTGCGGCAGTACCAAATTAAGTTCACTTTGGTGTATTGTGCTTGATAGCATGTTCGTAGTATAGAGTGCTTCAATCGGCCATATTGGTGGCACAGAACGTAAGCAATGCCACTAAACTGAACTTGCAAATTTTGCTGATTTATTGCTATGAAAATGGTCAATTTTTGTCATGTTTTGTGCTGTACTAATTGGTTGGACCAGGAAAATCCTTTGGTGTAGATAGACTGCCAAAAGTTATAACAAATCAGGTAGGTAAAATATTAGGCTAATATCTTAATACTGCTCGTACGTATCTTTACCACCTAATTAACTTTAGTTTGTCAAAATATTGTGCTCTTTTACTGCTTACTCCTTCTGTATATTACTCCTGCGCTAAGTCCTTCTCTAGCTGCTTTCACACATTTTTCCATGGTTTAGACAGCATAAATTAGCAGAACAACCTATTCAGTAGTGCATTAACCACGCAACTAATGCTGTTCTATACATCAGAGTATCCAATATGGCTGTGCATCCGGGTAACTGACGAAACCATGATGTAGGTGGAAACCCTCTATACTATAACACTAGTGAAAGAATTGCTTTAATTGCTTTAAACTGTTTAACTCCTCAATATTTAAGCAATTAAAACAGCATCTATTTTTCCATATATATTAGAGCTGTCAAAATTAACATGTTAATTGTGCAAAAAAAAAAATTGCACAATTAACACATTACATTTGACAGGCAAAAAATTTTTACATTAAAGTTTTCCATCATTAATACTCACCAAGTCTGTTCCACTTGGCTGATGGGCCAGTCAAGCCTGCACATGTGAGCCGTGATGTTGTTGGGTTTGCTGAAAGGCACCAGTATACTAAACACAGGATAGGGCACCATGATCCCCACAGATAGTACCCATGTGGCAGCAATGACCTTGTAGGCATGTGAACGTGTCTGCCATGCCCTGGACTTCAGCGGGTTGCAAATGGCACTGTATCTTTCAATGGCAATGGCCACCAGACTGAAAGTGGAGATGCTGACAGATATACCTGTGAAAAAGCATATAAGGGAAGGAAATTAGCATTTAAAATGTATTATATTTAAATATTACACAGTCATGGACATTAATATCAGCACCCTTGCAATTCTGTCAGAAAATGCAACACTTCTCTCAGAAAATTGTTCCAATTGCAAATGTTTTGGTGTTCACATGTTTATTGGTTTTGTTTGCCCCTGCCCTTTTTCCAAAAGTAATTTAAAGTGCCCCCTCGCAATATTTATCAGCAAAAATATTGTGGTCGATAATATGCATTTGAATCATAAATAATATGAGAACGTGTATAAAATAGTAAAGAATATAACTCGAAACGAAGTTTGGATAATCCCCCTATTGTTCAATGCCGTTACACAGTCTGAAAAGCCGTTGTCATAACGCATCTTTGGATTTGCCTTTTCCACTTAATTTGACAGTTTAGAAAGTTAATAAAGAGGGACGTTGCAGTTTTGGGATATCGATATTTAATTTATTAGTATATTATTAGTTTAGCTAAGGCAATATATCATGGGCATATAGGCTAACTTAATGGAGAACGACATCTAAAATTAATAATGTCATCAGAATCTAATATACTTGAAACTAGTAACATAGAAAACATGCACATTGTGGCTTAGTTTTCTTTATTGTTGCCGGTTCTTGTGATAAAATTTGTGAATGCTAAAGACGGTCCCTATTTAAACTGGTTATTTTGTAGACATCTGTTGAAAAATAAAAAAACATGTGAAACAATTTTTGGTGAGTGTAATGGTATTAAAATAAACGGGTAAGTAAGTCAGAGCTGTGTTAATATATTTAACATTTAGTTTAGGAAAAAAAAGACTGCCCTTTTTCCACTTGAGCCCCTGCCCCTCAAAATGTCTGTGCACGTCCCTGATCTCCAGTGATCTAAATGTTCCTGTGTCTACTGTGCACAATATCATCAAGTGGTTTACAGCCCATGGCACTGTAGCTAACCTCCCTGGACATGGACGGAAGAATGAATGAAAAATTACAATGAAGGATTGTTCGAATGGAGGATAAAGAACCCAGATTAACTTCCAAACAAATTCAAGCTGAACTGCAGACACAGTGCACAACAGCATCAGCTCACACTATCCGTCGCCATCTGAATGAAAAGGGATGCTATGGTAGGACACCACTTCTGACACAAAGGCATAAAAAAGCAAGGCTGGAGTTTGCCAAAACTTATGTGAAAAAACGACAATCCTTCTGGGAGAACGTACTGTGCACAGATGAGACAAAAGTAGAGCATTTTGTCAAAGGACATCATGGCATTGTTTTCAGCAAAAAGAAATGCGGCCTTCAAAGAAAAGAACTCAGTCCCTACAGTCAAACATGGTGAAGGTTCAAAGATGGGTTGTCTGGGTTGCTTTGCTGCTTCTGGCACTGGATGCCTTGACTGTGTGGATGGTATCATGAAATCTGATGATTACCAAAGAATTTTTTTTACCAAAGATTACAAAGAAAGCTGCGTCTCCACCAGAAGTCATGGGTCTTCCAGCTGGACAATGACCCGAAACCCACTTCAAAAAACACTCATAAATAGTTACAAACAAAATGCTGGAAAGTTCTAAAATGGCCAGCAATGAGTCCAGCACTGAATCCCATAGAACACCTGTGTAGAGATCTCAAAACAACAGATAGGAGAAGGCATTCATCAAATCTGAATGACCTAGAACAATCTGCAAAAAAAAAAAAGAGTGGTCCAAAATTCCAGTAGAGAGGTGTAAAAAATTAACTCGTGTACAGGAATTGCATTTTTTGGGTTCTGTATGGAATTGTATCAGATTTGACTTTTCTTATTTTATGTTGTTCCATTAAAAAATAAACACGTGATCACCAAAACATTTGCAACTGCAAAAATTTTCTGAGAGAAGGGTTGCATTTTCTGACAGAACTGCAAGGGTGCATACATCTTTGGCCATGACTGTATACAAATATATATTTAAATAATATATATTATGCATTGTTCAAATTGTAAAATATTTGCATATACTCAAGATGTCCCTGGGGTGGTACCCTTTTAAAAGGTAGTAATGTGTACACTTTAAGTACTAATAGGCTATATACTGTATCTTTAAGGTACAATACTTACAAAATTGGTACACACCTTTTAATTACTAAATGTAGGTGTTTCAATCAGACCCATTGCTACAGGTGTATAAAATCAAGCATCTAGTAATGCAGACTGTATTTGCAAACATTTATAAATAAATAGATATGGTCATTCTGAAGAACTCAGTGAATTAAATTGTGGTAATGTGATAGGATGTCACCTTTGCAATAAGTCAGTTCATGAAATTTACTGCCTGCTAGATATTCCACTGTCAACTATAGGTGGTATTTTTAGAAAGTGGAAGAGTTTAGGAACAGCAGCAACTCAGCTGTGAAGCAGAAGACCATGTAAAGTCAAAGAGTGGGGTCATTTTGTACTTTTATCCATATATATGCAACCTTAACTTGTGAAATAGGGTACCTTTCGGCCAAAGTGACAGGTTTCGTACATTTTTCCTGAGAGTGTAATATATATAACAATCTATATAATATAAAAATCTAAACAAAACAATATAGGCTATATACAACTTTGCTGAGTACGATGGTATGTACAGTATTAACTTTCATCAGTTTTACACCTACCAGTCTGTACTGGATCATGGATTTACCATGGATTTCTTGGGGTTGTTTATTTTATGATTATGTTACTATGCACAAGAGTTCTACTTCCAAGCATTTCCACATAGGGCACCATACCTCTCCTAATTTCATCAGATTCAAATACCAAGGCTTATGGAACCTCCTGGATTGAGAAGTGCAGCTAATGGGGTTTGCATACATGAATATGTATATTATGCAGTGTTTGCTACATTCTGCTCTGGCACTCTTTACAAATCATTTTAATGTATTCCCCTATTTAAACACACACACATAAAAAAAACACTCACGTCGCAGATTTCGCACCCCCCAAAATGATTGTAAACTTCCTTTGATGAAGTATTTTTTACTGAACAAGAATGTTTTTTAAGGCAATGTTTTGCTGCACTTGTTTCGTCATGTTGTGCTAATGAGAATCCAGAGCTGCTACTGCAAAACCTCTGATTATCCAGCGACTGTGTGAAAACACTCAGGCAGATGGATTTCTAACTGATTGAGATTACCCAAGTGAATTTCCTAAACTCTCTTTAGATGTTTTTTTCCTTCTAGCCCAAAAAGAAGCAAGATGAAATGTGAGAGTACCACGGAGAATAAAGTTTACTGGGAGCAATTGCAAATAAAGGTTTTTTTTTTTTTTTTTTTCCCAAAGTATATGGTGTCTACATCAAGTTCTTATTATTGCAGAGTACTGGCCTTATGTTCATTGTCTGTGCTCTACCCCGGTTTTAGATTCGCTCCACTTTGTTTCATATATACAGTGGTTGATAAATCCTCTCTGCCTGTATTTGCCAAGGCCGCACACACACTGAGCTTTTCAAAGCAGACCTTCAGGGAAATGTTCAGTGCAGCGTGACATGTTTAAGAACTTTTCTGAAAAGACGAATCTCTGAAGCTCTTCTGCAGTTAAACGGTCAACAGTTTGATACTATTCAGTCTGAAACTATTACTTTCCATATAGAACTGCTATTTACTGTTTTTTTCCTCTTTGAGTAAAGGAAACTTCTAAGCGATATTTTTCACGTTATCAAGATATATTTGCTGTGTTCTGTGCTCCCAGAAGTATTCTAGATGTAATTTTAATCTCAAAAGAATTCACACTGGCTGAGAATGATGTCTAATTTGAAACACACTTAAAACGGAGGTGTACACAAATGTTGAAGCCATTGTAACCGCATTTACCAATCGCACAGACAGTGATTTGTGCTCTGAGGTAATTTTCTTCCTTGTGGGTAGACATTAGCAGATATGACCACTGAGGGTAGGAAATCAATGGCTCGTAATGGTTTTGTGCATTGATTGCCACTGGCTGGCTAAAACCAGGAGCCCAAAGCACTCTCAGATTAATGCAATAAAGTCAGCAAGGTAATACAAGAGAATGCCACAGAATACCAGTGGAGCTGTAGAATGTGATGGAATGTTCTCACAGAGGCGGCGTGCTCTTCCTCTGACTCAAGGCCAACGCTTTGCAGAGTGAGAATGACTTATTGCCGTCCAGCTCAGTGCCAAGTAAATTCAGAGACGAAATGCTGATTTAAGACCAGGCTGTGCTGCACAGATCCTCAAGCTTATAGCTTATACTGCTATATTATGGAACACTCATAAATATGTATAACACTGTGTAAGGGATGATATACAGTGTGCCAATCAGTTCATTTATTTGGGTCTTGTATCATCCTGAAGGGGTTCATTTTGTAATAATGGTCTGCCTGTATATTTTCCACTTATTACACGGATACCGAATGAGTAAATAAATAAACATGAAATATTGAATCGAGTTGAAATTATTATATTATGTGAGAAGAAAAAAAACACAGTGATGTGAGAGAAACTAGCAGAGTGCAAGGCATTTGTTGCCAGGGACAACAGTATATAGTTTTGTGCATTGACTGCAGAGTTAAGCATTTGACCAAGCATTTCAGCCAAATAAATATATATAATTTAATGTAACTGGTTACTACAATTTCCAGAAATAATCTTTGCTGTCATCAAAAGATCCCTTACAAAAAAGAAGTTTATTCAAGTGTGCTATTAGTCTACTTCTTTAGAAATATAATTATAGTGATATTTAAGTCAAACTAACTTATATTTAGAAAAACTTTAAAGGGGGGGGGGTGCAATGGTGTTTTGTGTATTCAGAGTTGTTTACAGTGTTAAAAAGTTGGATTCTCATGCTAAACATGGCCAAAGCTTAAAAAAATTATTTGGACGAATGACTGAGAATTTCTGTGCCGAAAATCTTATATCCAGGTTGGTACATGTTTCGGCTGATTTTTTTCGATCAAGGCTTTAATGACGTAGACGATGGTGGAACTCCTTATATGATCATTTCTCCCGGAAGAGTGGGCCCACACACACGTCGACTAGAGCGAGAGAAAGAGCGTGCCCATCAACGTGCTTCATTCGGCTGCACTGCTGCAAGGTTTTCACTCGGGAAGAATATTACTAAAGAAGTGTGGTTTTGGTTGTAAGGCAAAGATAACTTTGCTCAGCTTCCCAAAGAACCCAGCGTTACGTGAACAGTGGATGCAGTTCCTTTTTCCAGGGCAGCAATAGAGTTTTGCAAGTGTATTTGTTGTGTAAATGTTGTTGACGAACATTTCATATACAAGGCCCAGTTCGACGCTGGATTTGCACATTGTTTGATACTAAAAGATGGAGCAGTCCCATCTATAAAAGATCCTGGTCATGATTCAGAACTGCAGATGGTAAGTGAAACAGCATCAAATGTCTGTATTTTATTGGCAATCCGAGTGCGAGAGCTTGTCGAATTTAGCTCCGCCACAGCAGAAGCTTTGCTTTTTTTGGAGAGAATCGTAAAGCTGTATCTTTCTTTTATAACTATGATGAAACTAAAGACTTTTTGGATATATAAAGAATGCAGTACTACTCTATAGGTACTCATGATTAACATGAGATCAGGTGAAACTGTGTTTGTTATACCCCCTTTAAGTATATTTGAGCTATACATGTGCTCTGTGAATCTGTGTTTTTAATTGTTATACGCTCTAGGGGCACTATTGCACATATTATTAGTATATCTATACGTTCACTTTTAGTATACTTGCAGTACAAACTGAAAACATAGATGTAAACTAGATGTATACTCAAAAGTTACTGGTGATATACTAAAAGTATACTTTTATATACTAGAAAGTGTGCCAATTTAGTCCCAAGGAGTATTGAAATAGTATACTTAAAAGTATACTACTAGTACACTGATATTTGTCTACTTACAAAGTATGCTTAAAAATATACTTTAACTTTACTAAGTATACTTCATGAAATAAACTCGAAATATTCTTCTTTTTGGTAAGGGATATTCTTCTTTTTATACAACGAATAAATGACAGCTCAAATAGCCATTTTAAATGCTGCTTTGTTGCTATCCACTATTTTGTCCATTTAAAGCTTACTGATCTATCTTAAGACCATTTTTTGAAAGACTTGGGCTTGTCTTAGTCTCAGACTAAGAGAACTCAGGATTTTGCTTCAAGACCAGTCAAGACCACAACTGTGGGAACATCACTTAATTGCTGATTTATTTATAACCAGCATTAAATTGACTAGATGTAAACATTCCAGATTCAAGAACCACTGATTTATCCTGTTATGTCGGGTCAGAAATTAAGAGAGAGGTTGTGTCAAAAATGTCACCAAAATTAATTCAAATGCCCACAAAATGCAAGATATCATTGCAAAGAAATACTTGTATGAGATCTGTTTTTATATAGCCTAAAATATAATATAAATAACATCACAAGAGCAATAGAGCTGAGCACAAATTTTATATTATACAAATATTTTAAAAAAAGAAAAGTTACTTTACATTACATTAGTAGTTACATTACTTATGCATTCGTAATTGTATAACTTTAATTTGATTAATAATAACTCTATATAGTGTCTTATTATTCTAACTGTATTTAATAATTAAAAATAAGACATTTCTCAAGCAGTAAATGTAAATTTTAAGATTAATTTTAGGAGCGCTGCTCTGGTCTTGACTCAGTCTCGCCCTTCCTTGGTCTTGGTCTTGTCTTGGTCTCAACCCCACAAAGTCTTGGTTTTGTCCTGTTCTCAACACACATTTGTCTTGGCCTCGACTTGGTCCCAGATTAGGTAGTCTTGACTACAACACTAGATACTAGGTATGCACAGTGGCTAATTAATGGAGCTTTGTTTGTTCCATTCCAGAAATCAGCCAGTAATCTCGAAAAACGCAAGCATTGATTTCTTCTTTATGACAGTGACCTTCATTCATTTTAAATTTCCATTTTCTTTCCAAACCGACTTACAACATCATTTTGTTTGACAGACATAGATAGAGTACTTATCCACTGTTGTAAGGTCAAATGGAAAGCAATGACATGGAAAAATAAATGGGCTAAGCTTTTATGGGATCCCTGAGTGCTTAACTAGTGTTGTTGTGTTGATGATGTATTGAGATAAGCAGATGTGCCTGTGCTCTGGAAAGTGATTTAAGCACTTTAAGCCTAATGTATAAAGCAGATTTCAGCTTGTCAAATTTATGTTTGCTTTCACAACAGATGATGACATCCTAATAAACTAACCTATTCAAGGGTTCAGTCACTATCACAAACCTAATTAACAGCATGGATGACCAAGCTGTCAACCTGATGAAATCATATCACATTGAAAGTGGTCTTGTTTATATATAAATGTTTATATAAATACATATGTATGTATGCAGCTTCAGTTTTTTTGTATATCTGTGCCTCAGATTTCAGACATTTAGATTTAACCCATCACACAGTATTCTCTATGAATGGGGTTTAAAAGCACTTGGATGTAATTTTCAAGTGTTTTTTTTTTTGTTTGTTTGTTTTTGTTTTTTTTTGCAGTGGTGTATACAAAGCTGGTTTATATGTCAAAGCTCAAATCACAACAGAGATCAATTTGTGAAATATGTTTGTTGATTCTGAAAAAAAAGTAATTAAAATGCAGGATTAATTAAAAATTACAGGTTTTTTAGTTGATTTAGGGTTGGAGCTGTAGTCAAAGTTTACTTTAGTCTTTAGGCATTATTGAACAATGCTTTGGCAGAAAAAAAAGAATCAAACATTAATCTTCCACTTCAGAAAGCTTAATTGAACATTCCTCACCCATGAAATAGGCGACTGTCTTGCACATCGCTGCTCCAAAGATGAAGTCTTCCAGCAGGCTGGGGATGAGATTAAAGGGCATGCAGAAGATGGCCATCATGAGATCACTAACAGCCAGTGAGAGCAGGAAGGAGTTGGTGACGGTCCGCATTCTCTTGTTTACTATTAGGACCACAATGATCAGCAGGTTCCCGAAAACACTCAGGAGAAAGACAAGTGAGTAAAGGATAATCCTCACCGAGTCCATTTCTGAGGAGAAAGAAAATGCCATTTTTTTTGGTCAAAGGAATCACTACATTTTTTCATTTTTCAAATGTTTCATTTTTTGACTTTCCGAAAAGAAAAATGTAAAACATCCTGTGCAATGTACATCCTTTATTGCACAAACTGATGAGCTGAGGTGTATGTACTGTATGTTGGCTTATAAGGAGAGGAGTCTGTTTACATGGCATCAACTTCTCATCAGAAAAGTAATGATGCAGACAGTCCTGAAAAAATGGCGCTTTTGATTTCACATGAGGAATCTGTAAAGTAATCACACTCCCAGCCAGGTGGCTGACTGTGAATTCCTCGCCTCAGGTTTGAACAATCAATTCACCATCAATCACACACTTCAAAGTATTTTCTATGCATTTTTTCACCACCTAGCGTGTAGACGGTATTGATAATCATTCTCACTGTTTCAGTGGTTGATTCTGGCTCATCTCTCACACTCATGTAAAGCCACATAGTCTATAACGCTTTATATAGATCTTGTTAGGTTGAAGCAACCATATTTTATAAAATCTAAAATGTATATTTTATTTATTGTTTCTGCATTCATAACAGTGAGTTGTCTAAGTTAACATGATTTACTAAAATTATCAGCCAGTGATGTGGTGTTTAGTCTGTCATCTAATAGTTTGCTTTATACATAGGGTAGAAGTTGGAAAATATTTCATGAAACATTTCATTTTGGTTTTCTTCTTCTTACATTTAATCATCTTACAATTACGTTTTATTTTTTACACTTGAGCAGAAACAAGCTTCCAAAACTGTCATTCTGAAATCTCTATGTTTGCTCCATTGATTTGTCTTGTCACTTGTCTAACACAGCTGAATTCAGGCTGCTCTATGCCTGCTCAAAATTCAGCATCACAAAGACGCAATGCAAAATTCATAAAGACACAATGCTGCATAAAAGTCGGAATAAATTATGTCGGACTAAGTTTTGAGCCAGTTCAGCTCCTAGCATTAAAGTATACAGCTGTAATTGCTGTGTAAATACATTTATGCCACCTCTAATCAGTAACCTTTACCCTGTAAATTTGGCATAATATTCCTACATATACTTTTTACTTAGATTCTTCTGTATTTCTTAAATTTCTTAAGATTCCTAAAACTATATAAGAAATATTTGCAAACAAATATGCTTATTTAACAGTAACTTGATATGTAGACCCCAGGTAGATTAATAACAATTCTGTGGAAGCTAATGAGGATCCAAATAAACAATAAAAATAAATGAATATAAATATACATTTTGTAGCACAGAACCAAGAACAGTTTTGCAGAGAATGATTTACAGTATATGTCATTCTGCTGTTTACTCCCTCTTTTGCTGCTGTTTCATTACAGAATTCATAAACATTGCTCAATGCTCTGGGCATAAACAGATGGAATTCTGAGTACAATGGAAACCTCAAGAAAGCATAAAATTGACATTTGTGATGTTGTGGCCGCCTCCAGTCACAGTACAGTCAGACACAGTTAGTGGTGTCGACACCACTACTGTTAATCCAGTGTCATCCCAATGGTATATTGTATTGCTCATTCTAGTGTTCAGTGTCAGTCTGTGTGTAGTGTCATAGCTGTTACTGTTGTGACAGCTCCTCGCTTTTCACGTTCCCCTGACCTGCCCTGACAGTTCCTCTGTTCATTTGTCTTGCAGCTCTGCTGGGAGCAGAACCTGTTCTCACAGGAACAGTACCTACCAGCTGGCTCCTCCTGCATGTCAGATTTACTTCAGATCAAATGAAATAGAAACAACCAGGTTACTAAGTCACAAAGAATAAAAATCCATATAAATGTAGCTAATTAGAATACATTTAATAATCCATGATATGATGTTAGGATCCTGTCACTTCTGGTTGATCTTGATCTTACTGTGGTTTCAGGATCCCCTGAAAAAAGCAGCATATGCTGGTTAGGTAGGTTTTGAAGGTAGGCACATGACCAGCATAAACCAGCTCAATCCAGCATCCTTCCCTTTAAAACCTACCTAACCAGCATATGCTGTTTTTTTCAACAGGGTCTTGACACCTGGTGTACTGTCTTGTAATGGGGTCTGGTTGGGGAGTTCTTTGTTTTTCTGTTAATGTTCTCTCCACAGTCCTGATACCTTACATGTTCGCATATTTGCACTGCTTTGACCGTTCTTTAAAGATCACACCTTCTTGCACACCACGATTGGTCTATTATGTATAATGCCTGCACGCTATTAGTAAACTACTTTTCAGTCATTTCTTCCAGCAAGTATGAAAACACTAGAAAATCAAAGCCAAAACCGGGACAATTTAGGCAGTTTAGAAATTCCGACCAGGACATGTGCTTGTGTGTTGTGATTTTGTTTGTGTTCTTTTTCCCAGACATCTCCTAGCCAGGATTTCTGTCTTGCCTAAAATATCCAGGTTTTGGCTTTGTTTTCCTGTTTTCATACTTGTTTTCGACTTGAAGCAGTGCTGAGAAAACCGATCGGTGTATGACATCAAAGTATTTTGACAGCTATAAAGAGAAGACAGCTCCTTATGCTTTCGAAATGCTCTCACAGTACTTTGGTGGTCTGCACAGTGCTGCTTCAAATCAAACACAACGCACCCAATATGTATGCATATTTCCATCGCTCTGACCATTCTCTGTAGATCCCACCTTCTTATGCGTCAGAGAATATAGCTTCCCAATGAACCCAGCATTATATGTCATTTTGGTGATTAAAGTTTTATAAACAAAGCCCAGTTCGATGCTGGATTTGCACATTGTTTGATACCGAAAGATAGAACGTTTCATAAATCTGATAAAACTAAAGATTTTTTGGAGATATGAAGGATAAAATGCTACTCAAAAGGTACTCAAGATTAACATAAAATTGTGTGTTATGTCTCCCTAAATACCAATATTTTAATTAGTTTTATTTTGATAAACATGGTCCTTGGTTCTCAAGATAAGGGAAAATAGGGCAGAAGTACAATGAAAGTATCTAAAGTAATTTCAGGATGTATCCTATCATTTTAAATTATCAAAAAGTACCAAAAGGGCTCTAAAAAAAAGTTCCCAGAGGGTAAAATGCAAAATCTAGGTGTAAACTGATAATCTAACTAAATCTGATTCAAATCCATGTTAAATTTGAAAGATAATTTACGTCTTTTAAAAAGTAATTAAATAATTACATTTCCTTTTACAAACACTATCGCACTATTTATTTTCTTAAAAAAATAACATAAAACCAACCAAATTAACTTTACATTTCAATGTTTAATTGTATGTATTTCTGAAACAATATGCTACTTTAAAATAAAGTATAATTAAAATAAAGACTGAATTAGAATGAAGGAATAAATGTCACTGAAACTAATCAACATTTTAGTCGAAAGATTCTTGGCATAGTGCCTCTTCTGCAGTGTTCAACAGGCCATTGGGGACTACAGACATTTTCTGAATGAGCACTGTGCTGTGTTCAAACTGATTGGACTGTATTTTATATATAATCATTTTTATTTCATTATCATTATCTGATTTCATTATTTCATTTTCATTATCTTAACTGTTTTAATTCATTTTAAATCAATTTGTAAATCATTTGAAATGTTCTTAAATCCCTAGTTTTTATTGTTGTGTTTATTTATTTTTTTTATGATTATTTTAATTTTAATTGTACAGAACTTTGAATTATATTGTGTATGAAATGTGCTAGAAAGATTTGGTGCACTTTTACACTGTCTCTTTAAAATAAAGTATAATATAATAAACTAAACCAGTTGCATATCATCACATTAAAATACAGTTTATACTTCAGAGATTTAACGTAACTTCATGTGCCTTCTGGAGAGGTAAGTTAAAATGCTGGCTCAATGTTGCTAAACCACCTACACTGTAAAAAAAAAAAACAATTTGTTGAGTCTATTTGTTTTACTAAGTGATAACTTATTTGAGTTGATTCAACTTAAAATTTTAAGGCAGCCCAGTAACAAATTATTTTAAGTTGACTCAACAAATTGTGTTTTTTGTTTTTTTACAGTGCATAAAAGTCTATACACTGTAAATATTTTTGTAAAAAAAAAAAAAAATACAGTGTATAAAGTAAATATTTGGGACCTGTTTGCTTTGATGTAACATTACATCTGTTATGCTAAAATTTTACTTTGACAACCCTTACCAAAGAGAAGTATACCTTAAGTTTATTTTATTAAGTAAACTTAAGTAAAGTTCAAGTATATTATAAAGTATACTTTATGTAGTAAGTATACAAATATTAGTGTACTAGTAGTATACTTTTAAGTGTACTATTTCAATACTCCTTGGGACTAAATTGGCCCACTTTCTAGTATATAAAGGTATACTTTTAAACATACTTTAAGTATACCAGTATAAACTTTGAGTACACAACTAGTTTACATATATGTTTTCATTTTGTACTCCTGATAGTTTACTACTTAAATGAACTTTACATTATACTTTAAGTATACTACTATGTCCCTATTTAGGTATTAATTTGTATATATTTTGTTATATGAATATCTGAACATACAAAACAACAAAAGAAAGAACAGGGTATCTGCTTGTAAACAAACACATTTTATTCTACCTTATATATTCCTTTTTTATAAACACTTGAATGTGGGTAGTTTCATAAATACAAAATAAATAAATAAACAACATTTTGAGCAAAAAGCTACAAAAAAAAAGAAAGAAAGAAAAACCCTTGAATAAACTTCTTTTGTAAGGGTCTGTGCATCACATACTCTCCTTTTTGATTTGATTTTGAATTTAAAATAAAAACACATCTGCACTCTGTAAATAAGTGCTTACCCTTCCCTAGAATAAAGTTTGAATAAGTATTCCTCTGCATGTATGACCCTGCAAGCACTGATGTTCTGTATTTATTTTAATAATTCATCTTTATGATGTTTTATTCATTGGTCAGTTCAGCTGCTTTCTTCATGAAGTCTACTTGTATGAAAATTATCTACAGGCATTGCTTGTGCCAGTGTTAGGAACGGGTCTTTATTAATTTAATGAATAAATTACAATTAGTCAATGGGAGTCAGTAAGTCTGTGATTTTTAGAATGTCACATAATTAGACTGGGTAAAAGGATTTGGTGTAATTTGAAGCCAATTAAAAATTAAAGCCATTTTATTCAGGCACAGTGCCAAAGTCTAGTGTTAAAAGCTTCTGCTCAATTTCAGTGCCAAAGAAAACACAGCAACACAGTTTAAGCATCCAACCATCCAGCCAATGCAGATAGTGATTTTTTTTTTTCTTACTTGGTAAAGAATGATCTCATTTCAACTACACCACAGTCAACACTATAAAACATAATAACTGTCCTCAGAAACACTTCTTTATTTAACCTGAGTGATTTATTTGTTTGTTCGCTAAATGTATAATATCCTGTTCAGCCAATAAATTCTTATCAATGCAGCTACAAATTACAACATGAGACATTTTAATTTGCCAACACTTCAGTCTTGCATATGAAAGGGTTCCTGTAATTAGCTCTATTATTGTTGCTTCATATTGTATATGGACGTTAACAGTTAACAGATAAGAGCTATTAGCATCACCTAACATCATCAACAACTATTTAAAGCCATCAGCAGTCAAACTATATTACCACATAATTTATTCATGCTACAATTAGGCAGGGGTGTCATAAGTGCATAAAGAAGGTTGGGACAGGGGATCCAGCTGAAACCCAAACTCTCATATACATTTAGTACCCTAAAATAACTGCTCTTAGATGTAATGATACAAGATATGTGGGCTCCTCCTTAAAACATCAAGTGGTTTATCCCAAAATCCCATACTTCACACTCCATCAGGTAGTTGGCAGGAGATGCCGCAGCTAATATCTGGATACCAGAAATGGAAAAAGAAACAGGAGACGAGAGAGTAGGATGGAGAAGACAGCTAATCAGTGGAGTATGAGAGGTGTTGAAACACTAATAGCAGTCAGAATTAAAGAGAGACAGATTTGTAAAATATAATCAGCAAAATATAAATGTTAGTCAGAACCTTTCAATTTGCAATTTAAAAAGATATCTACTGAGAAAAGCATTCCTTTCGCATGGAAAACAAATAAAGCACGGTAATGTCTCTCTCTCCTTTCTAGAGCAGTCTGTTAAAAAATATCAAAGAATCATACCTCAATACTAATGCACTGTCTTCGCAACTGTATAGAAAAAGCAAAACACACTTATATAGATATATGCAATATTAAAATAGGCTAACTAGGTTAAATGATCCACATTGATATTAACAAGCTATGCATTAGCACTTCCATAATGCCTCTTCACTGGTTAGCGCAGAAAACCTCTAGGAGTATGCAATTTGAAACTGGACAGCTTTGCTCATGAGTGTTCAATTCTGCTGGCAATCATTTTGAGCCAATCACATCAGCTGTGAAAAGCCATGTGACTAATGACTCTGGAGCTGTAGAAAAATGACATGGCGACAAAACAATGTTAATGGAACAACATGCAACAGCTGTGTCCTTTTATTACAAGCAGCTTGTTTTTTCATAAAGTTGCTTATAAATTAGTCGTGGGTTGCAGTTTTTTGGCTTTGTATTTAGGCTTGCTAGTGCCCTCTAATAGCAGTTGTCAAATATCCCCACCTACTGTTCAACCCACACTCTACATGATGTCATTACCAATCGCCATCGTTTGTCTTATTTCCTAAAGCTCTGCTCTCCTCTGCTCCTCCCCTCTCCGAAATGCACGCTGTTTTCTTTTCCATAAGTGTGTGTGTGTGTGTGTGTGTGTGTGCACATAGAGAGACATATTAATTGATTTAAATGGCCAGTTGTATGGGGTCATTTGTTTAGGTGTATTTTGGTGAGACAATGAGCTTATTGTAGTTTTTTATATATATAGATGTTTTGACTATACCAAGCTGTGACAAGTAAAAAATATAGATTTTACACTTTTAAGACTCTTTGGACAAAATCAGGCACAAATATTGCTTACAAAACAATTTATTTAATTAGAATACACTGATATTTCTGAATGAATGTCAATGGAGTAAGATGCTCTTCTACCAAATGGGGCCATGCTAAACAGCAACAACTTGAACCTTTGTGCTTAACCCAGAGGGGGATTTCTGTAGAAAGAATCTGTATGTATAAATAGTTCATTTCAATACTATAATTGTCATGTTTTATACATATATAATGAGCGAATATGGCAATTATAGAACTGAAGCAAACTAATGTACATTCAAACAACCATGTTGGGATAACATTTGGTAGAATACAGATGATGTAAAGTGTGTTGCAAAGATGTTGCAATATTGTAAGATGTATTATTTCACCTACTCCTGCTTCTGCACAACTCACAGTCTTGCCAACTATATGCCACCTACTTTCATTTACACTGTAAATGAACACATCAGAACACTCTCAAATAAAGCTAAAACTAGATAATCTAGTCCTCTTTTTCAAAGAGCAGAACCACGTGATTGAATGAGTCAACTGTATGTGGATCTATAAAATTTGTGGATTGCTTAATCAGAGGTAGGACACTGTTAGGGTGTTTGTGCATAAAATTAAACCTAATGCAGTTATTTTTTTTAATAGGTTCATCAGTATCAAAGCCAGATATCTCAAATTACATATGTGGTTTGAATTTTTGAATTATTGATGCATTACTACAAGTGGTGTTAACTTCCAACGCAGAGCTGTTCACGCTGGAATTGTCTGGAGTTCTTGAACATACCCAAAATTGGATATAAATTTCACTTATTTTCTATACATCAGGTTTAAAACTATTATTCACGATATTGTACATAGAGTATATTTTAAGAAAGGCTTATACTTTGTGCATGAGCATAGCTGTGGAACTGGAGTACAAACCACAGTCTTGCCAAGAGTATGCCACCTTCTTTCATCATTTACAGTGTAAATGAACACATCAGAACACTCTCAAATGAGAAAGCGGATACTAGATTATCTCGTCACCTTTTTCAAAAAGCAAATCCACCTGATTGAGAGAGTCACCAGTATGTGGATCTATAAAATTTGTGGATTGCCAAAATAGAAAAAGATGACTGGAATGCTGTAGCAGTTCCGTAATTAGAGGTAAGACACTGCTAGGGTGTTTGCATAAAAATGAAATCAAATGCAGATACATTTTTTTCCCGCTGAGAGGTTTCATTAGGTTCATCGGTGTCAAAGCCAGATTTCTAAAATTACAAATGTAGTTTGAATTTTTGAATTATTGATGCATTACTAAGTTACTAAGTGGCGTTAACTTCCACCGCAGAGCTGTTCATGCTGGAATTGTCTGGAGTTCTTGAACATTCCCAAAACAGGATTTGAGTTTTATTCATTTTCTGTACATCAGGTTTAAAACTAATTATTCACGATATTTCACTTAGAGTATATTTTAACAAAGGCTTTTAGTTTGTACTCCTGTTCCACAGTTATGCTCATGCACAAACCACAGTCTTGCCAAGTGTATGCCACCTTCTTTTAATAATTTACACTGTAAATGAACACATCAGAGCACTCTCAGATGAGAAAGCTAAAACTAGATAATCTTGTCACCTTTTTCAAAGAACAGAACCACCTGATTGAGTGAGTCACCGGTATGTGGATCTATAAAATTTGTGTATTCCTAAAATAGAAAAAGATGACTGGAATGCTGTAGCAGTTTCATAATCAGAGGTAAGACACGGCTAAATTGTTTGTGTATAAAAAGGAAATCTAATGCAGTTCATTTTTTTCAGAGCTGGGAGATTTTATTAGGTACTTCAGTGTCAAAGCTGGATATCTCAAATTACAGATGTTTTGAAATGAACAGATGAAATTATTGGCCACAAGGACCTGACAGGAAGCTTAATCAGCTAACACTCCCCCTGACTTGTGCCAGTCTGATTCACAACGTTGCAAAAACCGAGATTTAAAACTAAATTATTTAGAAATTGGATAATCATTCTCATGCCCACAAATCATTCTTGAGTTTGTGATTTTGAATGCCTGTTAACTAGTGAACACATTTATCCATGGTTGTTTGCTCATGTAATGAAGTAAACACTACATTTGCATGTTCAGAAAGTATAATAATGTGATCTGAAAAATGCAAACAGCATCCTTGGGGTTTAATTATACTAACCGTTGACATAGTTTTGGAATAATACACAAAATAGCTACTGTTATCATTATATAAAATACTGTGAATATATTACATATACTGCTGTTCTATTAAAAGAAAAAACAATCACTCATCTTAATGAGCATTTTAAATCAATAAAAATACTGAAAAACAAGCTGCTGAAGTTTATTTTAATGTGTCTGTGTGCGTGTTTGTTGGGGCGCAGTTGCGTTGGGAATGTATGATTTCATAATTAATGTTCAGGCATGCTGTTATAGCTAAAGTATATAAATAATGAATCATTTGTACTGGGGGAAAAAACAATGTTGTACCATCAGCAAAGGTTGAACGTATCACGCTGTTTATCGTGCTTTTAATTTATCTGTGGAAAAAAGTGCAACAGGAAAACAAGACAATATAACGTTAATATTGATTGTCTTTTCTTACCTTTTGGTCGCATGGGTTTGAATTTCTGAATAACTGACGCATTGCTACAGGTGGCGTTAACTTCCAACGCAGAGCTGTTCACGCTGGAATTGTCTGGAGTTCTTGAACATTCCCAAAACGGGATCTGAGTTTCATTCATTTTCTGTAAATCCATTGACCCGTGAGAACAGGTAGGAGTATAAAATTAAAACTACTTATTCGCGTATATTTTAAGAAGGGCTTATACTTAATGCCATTAATTGTCAAAACGCATGTAAAGCTTATATATTAATACGCGCTAAAATATTCTGCGCATCCATTGCCTGCATCTGCGCGCGCGTCTGTGAGAGAATGTCTGTGCCCGTGAAACTGTAGTCGGTGAAAAGCGCGCTGTAGCTCTGATGAGCGAGCAGCGTGGGTAGACAGTTCTTTAGGAGTGTTAGCACAGAGGGTGGGGTGATTTTAGAAAGGGAGGGAGAATTACAAGAGTAACACACTCCCTTGGAGTAAATAGTTAGCAGTGCCCTTCAGATTCTAGCGGCTCTTGGTTCATGGAATGTAAGTCCTGCGTCTCCCTCCAGTGGATGTCCTGTGTTATTGCTTGTTGATCATCAGAAAGAGTGAGAAGGTAGAGGAAAGACAGAAAGAGAAAATAAAAGCTGCTCAGGCATACCAGTAAGAGGTTCAGAACTCTTAACCGCAGAGCTTTTCTCGCTCATACTGTCATTTTCCTCTGTGTGTGTGTGTGTGTTCTTAAAATGTTCTTAAAATGAAAAGTGGTTCACAACCTGAGAATTCTGAAGTTAACATAGTAAGTCATTGTGCAGGTTTGGGTTAGGGTTAATGTGCTTTATTTATAAAAGGCATCCTGTCAGACACGCAAACATATATGTGCATACAGTATCAAAAAAGAAAAACATAATTGTTTTGTTTATTTCCAAATAAATGTAAAAAAAAAAAAAAAAAAAAAAAACACACACACATACAATTTTGGCTACATTTAATAGTGGGTTAAATGAAAATGCATAATATAAAACTGGAAAAAAATCAAATGTAGTTGGATTTTTCTCAGAGTGCAGTGTACCCATTTTAAAACATGGCTTTCTGATGTGATGTTTTAGTAGTTGTTTTTGGGAGAGTTTTCTAAATGTTGTCAGTCTCATACTACAGTGTTTATGTGAAAGCCCTGCCAGGTTGGATGTTGAACACCCTGCCATTTCCGTCTGCATTCTCTGTCCTTGAAGGAAGTATCAGTTTGACTTAACTTGATCTGAAGTGCATACATAGAAAAGACATCAAAAATACAATTATCAACCACGTGCAACATATCAGTTAGTCAGCATTTAAAGATCTAAAGTTTAAATCAATCCATAAATAAGTATTTGTTGGCAAATTATATTGTAAAAAAAAAAAATTGAATCACTCCACTCCACTATGATTTACTTTTTATAATATAATATAATATAATATAATATAATATAATATAATATAATATAATATAATATAATATAATAATAGCACTGCTAACCGAGATTATAATAAGGAAGCCAGGACTACTTCTCGGCATATTAAAAATTTAAATATTAGCAACAGTCTTATATCTGCATTATTTTTCATGAGATGTCAGTCAAATTAATAACTTTTCTAATACTGAGGTTGAGGTCAAAAGTTTACATCACCCTTTCAGAATCTGCTAAATGTTAATTATTTTACCAAAATGAGAAGGATCTTACAAAATGCATAAAAGTGACCCCATTCAAAAATTTGCATCCCATTATTCTTACTACTGCTATCTTCTGTAGCCTCTGAAGTGCTGTACTAAATGAAAAAATATGATATTCAGGCAAAATAAGAAACATATACACATCTCCATTCTGTTCAAAAGTTTTCACCCCCAGCAGTGAGCATTTGGACCTTCTGTAGTTGCATATGAGTCTTTCAGTTGAAAAGTGAATCTTTTCAGGTGAAAAGATGGACCTCAAAATCATACAGTCATTTTTGGAAAGATTTCAAATACACAAAAATGCTGAAAAACCAATGAATTTGTGAAACCTGAAGGATTTTTCTGAAGAACAGATGGCAGTTTAACTGTTCAGGACAAACAAGGGACTCATTAACAACTATCACTACACAAAAAAAAAAAAAAAAAAACACAGCCGTGGATCATTCAGGTAACAACACAGGTAACAATATTATTTTCTCTTATAAACTTGTAAACATCTTTTATCTTATTCAGGTCAGTACTAAATAAACAATAACATACATTTTGTATGAACCCTCTTATTTTGGTAATCAACAGTTTGCAGATTCTGAAAGGGGGGTGTAAACGTTTGACCTCAAATGTACATTGATTTAAATGATAGGAATATGCTATGTTGAATGACTCTTTTTCCAAATGTAAATATAAGTACTTACCCGCAGATAGAAAACGATGCAAGTCATTACCAGCCCGTATATGACAAAGCCTCCAAGCACCAGCCAAAAAACCAGGTGATCATAATGTTGACAGACAACATGCTGTTTATCTGGTCTTCCTGTTGAAACACACACATATTGGGTTTCCATGTTTTATGGGGACTTTCCATTGACATAATAATTTTTCTACTATACAAATTATTCAATCCCCTAACCCTAAACATAACTTCCATTTAGTAAATGATTTACTACGATTTGCTAATCATATTGGCAATTGTTTTAATTCTCTTCATATTTCCTGTTGACGGTGGCAATGTTATGTAACAACCATAGTGAACATACCTTCAACAAACACAATAGTTTGTGGTTTGTGATCCACTACGTGATATGGAGGAGGAAAGATTTTCTCGGCCTCACAAGTGTACAGAGCTGTAGTGTTCAGTGTTACACTGTCCAGGATAAAACTGGTACTGTTATCCGTAATATTAACTTCAAACCTGGGAAGCAAATCTATCCCCTGGCTGTTGTTTTTCTCATTGCTATGTGTATTATTAGGAATGCTGGTACTAGAAATCACATCTAATCCCTTATATAATTTGAAGACCATTTCTTTAGCACTGAGTACAGGGCAGGGTACAGTCACTCTGCTGTTCAATGCCACATGTTGAACTGGTGGTAGATTACCTGCGGTGTAGAGGAGACAAAACATCAGTAACTTAAAACTGCTTAATACACTGGTTTTAAGTTTTAACTTTAAAATCAGAAATTTACTTTGCAGTTTTTTTGCGGAAGTGGTTATTGCAACCCACAAATCACCCGTGAAATCAACAAAAAATGGCTCATTTCATCACAGCACCTTTTTCTTCTTCCTCCTCCTCTTTTTCTTCTTCTTCTTTTTTATATTATTCTGGATCAGAACCGTTAATGAGAATCTTTGTCTTTTTAATTATTGGTGGTCTTAACTTTATGTAAAGTTTTATTCTCATACCAAACTCATGAGAAAAAAAAAAAGCTGGAAAAATCTTAAACACCAGAATAGCATAACTGAAGAACAGTTTTGACTGGTTTCTTAATTTCACAAATATTAACCTTTGCTTGTAAGAGTGGAGAAATGTTGTCATAGAGACAAAGTTTCTTTGAACAAATTTGCTTTGAACTGTGATTTGGAGGGGGAAAAAAGGAAAGACTGAATCATCCTTTTGCAGAATGATTAACTTCCTCAGCATTTCATTTTCTACTGTCAGTGCCAAACATGCCAAATTGTTGCAAAATGTAATAATTGTGCTTTGCAACCTCAGAAATTATATGTTTGTGGTAAAGTTAGTTTTAAATAAGCCTGACTGCACTATATGTCAGTTAACAAACCACTTTCAGCCAGTTTTTATTTTCTTATGTATGATTATGTATTTATGTTTGACTATTAAGGGCATTTCCCACATTCATGTCATCCCACACACTTGCCAGGATGTAAACAAACAAACAGCTTTATGCTGTCTTGTAAATTTATATTTCATTATTTCAACGTAATATATACCCATTTTGACACTATTTCTCCTAATTGAGATTTCATATCAGAATTAAGAATTACTGCATTTGTTTTAAAATGTTTTTGGCAAAACCAACAAAGGTATCTTGATTCTAACACAAATATAAACACTGTACTTCACTTTTACATTTGCAGTGCCTTGTTTTGCGCTGTTAGGCCACTGCAAGCCTCTTGACTCAAAGCCCATGCATTGAAAAATTGGCCCTATTTGTCCGGGCCATATTCCGTCCCATCCTAAACAAAGCTTTTGCCAAATAAGCTAAGCTGCATGAGTAATCAGTTAAAAATGATTTAATATGACTGAATCAGCCTTAACACATTAGCTAACACAAACAAATGTAATTCCCCACTATACTAAGTGTTTAAAGTAAATCACAAAAAAGAAGATCTTACCTTTGCACATAGCCCGTGTTTCAGACAGGCTGCTATAGAAGAGACAGAGGCTTAAGAAGGTCACAGATGTCCAAAAAATCTCCATCTGTTGTATTCTAAGTCTTCACACAATGAAAATGCTGTTAAAAACGGCAGAGCTGCTGCCTTTCGTTTCGGCAATGTTTTGCAAGTATGGCGTGCTTGTATGGCAAATTCAACCTTCAGTGTAACAGAAGAACATATCACGAGCCAAACAGGAAGTTTCCATTCTCTCCTTGCACCCTTTGTGGTTGATGCTATTTGCATGTTAAGGTTTCATATAGTGTGTCTGTTACAGATTCTCATGGCATCATACAGTAACTGGTGTTTCCTCATTGAGGGGAGGTAGTGAAGGAGACCCCTTAGGGGTTTTCTAGTAAATGGTCTGTTTGAAGAGATGATGTGGGGAGGGGGTTATTTAGGGTTAAAGTGGCTTTGTACTTGAGAGTAACAGATGCAGAAAATGAAAGAGAGAGGAAGGAGGATGAAAAAGAAAGAGGACTCCTCAAAGTTAAAATAATAGAAACTCTTGACTGAAAAAAGACCGGCACGCATTTGTTTAATAAAGTGCATTAAGATATTTTCTGGCAGTCAGCCCTTTAACACATGTGATGAACAGGAAAATGCCGTTAAGCTGATTTATAGTCTTCATGTTTCCTGTTTTTAATCTATAACTGAGTGCACGTCAGAGCCAGTGCACTTTGTAATCTCTATGGCAACCGATTCACAGAACACTGAAACCATCGTCAACCCACGTGCTGACGATCATCTCTGTTCGTTATGCTATTTCCTTGATGGAAAGAAAGGTTCTGATTAATTGAGTTTCTTCGTATGTTATTCAAGTGATGAGAAGACATGCAAATAATGAGGTTTTGTGGTTGTTTTTATATTTAGACCTAAAACTGGAACTAGTTTCAGACCCCTACATGCACTGTCACCCCCTTAAAAATACTTCCTGCGAGAACCACAAAACGTGATAACATGTTTACAGAGCCTCTCATTCATGAAAGTCTGTGTGTGTGTGTGTGTGTGTGTGTGTGTGTGTGTATACACACATACACACACACACACACACATACATAAGTAAATAAAGTAAAAAAAAAAAAGAAAGAAAATTTATCATTTTAAACTATATAAGGGTCATTCCACAAAATCGGTGCCTTTTGCGTCCCTAAGAAATAATCAAACATAGAATTAATACAACAAAAAAATAAATTTACATAAAATCAGTATTACGTAAAAAAGTTAATTCAATATTATTTTAAATAATTTAGATAGCATTTATGCTGATAAGGATATGGTTTTTGGCCTGTCCCTTTTTTTTAAGCAGGAAAATTTCATTTTAATTTGCAAAAATTCAGATTTATTTTGCAAAATGAAGGAAAAATTATATTTAAACACACACACACACACACACACACACATTTGCATATTGTTCTAAACACAGTCTCATTGTTAAGCAATGTTTTTGCCATAAATATACTTTTTTTCTATAAAATATAACTCATTTTATTGGTCTCCCCTTCATGTCAGACCTGTTACCCTCATCAAAAAATTATTTAATTTTTATTTAATTATTTTAAATTATTTATTTATTTATTTATTTTTACAAAAATAAAAAGACAGTAGACACACAATTTCTATATTTTTAGCTTTAGTCCTATAAAAATGTGAAAAT
This sequence comes from Cirrhinus molitorella, assembly GCA_033026305.1. NCBI lineage: Eukaryota > Metazoa > Chordata > Actinopteri > Cypriniformes > Cyprinidae > Cirrhinus > Cirrhinus molitorella. The sequence continues at coordinate 22,659,697 of CM065120.1, forward strand.
GACAATAAATTGTACATTTTTATCATTAAATTGTCATCAGGGACACATGAGTAGTAGGTACATGTTTGTTTAAAAAAAAAATTCTGTGTAAAATCTTTTTTAAACCGATCCCGATTTTTAAAATGTTAATTTAAACAATTATTTATTGCAATTAATAAAATCATCATCTGCAAGTAACACTCTTTCAAAGTGTACAACATAAGCTTTTGTGAACTTGACTATAAGCTAGCTATTAGCACTTTTTTAAATTGTCAAACCTGTCACTTATGTTACTTTTTAGAGTAACATGAGTGACGTGTTTTGGTTCCTTGCCACTCTCGCCTCTGGCTTGCTCAGTTGGGGACACTTAATTTCCAGCAATATTGTATACTAAGATATTGTATACTAATTGAACTGAGCTGGATAATGATATCACTGAATTCAGTGATTAACTCCCTTTAACTGAAAATTGTTTACTGTTTCTTTTTGCATTATTGACACACTACTTTCCTATTTGATACTGTAAAGCTGCTTTGACACAATCTGTATTGCAAAAAGCGCTATATAAATAAATGACTTGACTTGACATGTGGGTAACAGGGATGACATAGATTAGGTGTCACCCTGTTTTTAAAGATTGTCCGTGAAAAATGTAAACATTTTAAAGGTCACCCTGTTTGTAGCTAATGCCTATATCATTCAGTGGCATATGAGCATCAGTTACTATTACTGTTGTTGTTGTTAATGACCAGGATATAATGATCAGTCTCAATAAAACAATTTTTTCCCATAACTCATTGTCAATAATGTATCCATGTAAATTCAGTTACAAACAAGAGCAGCAAGATGACTGCAGACTCTTGCAATGTTCAAAAAATAAAATCAAATTTCAGCATCAAGATCTTGGTCTGGTTTCAGATAATCACAGAAAGAGATCTAAACATCTTCCTCGCCTAATAATTGAACCAGATCAGTACAGTTTAAGTTCTGTGAGGGAACACAGAAAAACAGATGGACGCATAATCTAATTATAGTACCCTTAAGACATTAGACATTAGAAATGTAATGTGCTAAATCAACAGTGAACTGACTTTAACTGAAAAATGGACTGTTTGTGTCATCCCTGTTACTCTGTCAATCCTGCTTCTGTCATCAATTTTATAAAAAATGTTAAAAATTATATTTGATAGCGCCTTCCAGTTTTTTTTTTTTTTCATTTTAACTCTAACTATTTTATTTTTGACAAAGCCCTTTTCATAACATCTCTCTTGTAAAATTTTTTTTTTTTAAAAATCCTTAATTGGCATGTGGTCACCCTCCAAAATTAAAATGTTCTTGGTTATCTGAAAGACAAATATAAAACTGTAAAAAAAATAAAATAAAAAAAAAATCCAAAATTTAAAACAATCCCAGTAAAAAGAGGGACTAAAATACTATATACTATAGCTATAGTATCTAGTAACGTTTGTGTCAGTAACAGGGTTGATAAAAAATAAATAATAATAATAAAGTATTATAAAAGTAAATAAAGTAAAAAATAAAGAAATAATTATATTTTTAAATTGTATAAATAATTATATTAATATATTACTTAATTTATATAATTATTTAATAAAAAAACATTTCATGCTAATGCTTTCACTTATTATATTACATTACCATTTTATTCTTAATAATAAAATTGGGCCTTAGAATAAAACTGTAGGTGTTTTTTCCTCCTTGAGTATGAGATCCATATTCTTTTTATACCAAACCATATGTATATTCCATAAATGCCTCAAAATTGTACGTTTGTTTATTGGTTTATTTTAGGACTGTCAAACTATTAATCGTGATTAATCGCATCCAAAATAAAAGTTTATGTTTACATACTATATGTGTGTTTACTTTGTATATTTATTATGAACATATAAACACACACACACACACACGTATATATTAAAACAAAATATTTATATGTATATATATTTATACCTGTATACAATTTAGATTATAAATAAATATAAATATTTTGGATATTAATCTAAAATATTTTTCCTTAATATATACTTGCATGTGTGTGTATTTATATATATATATATATATATATATATATATATATATATAATAAATATACACAGTGCACAAATATATAGTATGTAAACATAAACTTTTATTTTGGATGTGATTAATCGTTTGACATCACTAGTTTATTTATTTGATTTTTTCCTAAAGGTTTAATAAACTGGGGCCTGTTTCAATAAGGGGGTTCAACCAACTGTAAGTTTTAACTTGAACTCTGAGTTGAGTTACCATGAGATTGGATTGGTTTCGGTTTCAGAACAGCTGAATTGAGTTAGTTCAATCCACTCTGGGTAGGTTGAGATTGAGTTTAGTGCGTGCTTCACAACTATAAAAAGCCATGATCAACTTTAATTCTTTAATTCTGAATCGCTGTTATAATATAAGGTAAAAACTGCCAGAACAGTAAATTATTAAACCATTATTAATTGTCATGATATTCCACAGGCAAAAGAAAAAAAAAATAGCTAAAACAGCCAACAGCAAGAAGGCTTGCAAAATAATGAAGAACAGATGAAAAGAAGATTCATCTATTGGAAGAATATTAAAATCCAACATGAAAAAGAATAAAAGTTGCTTTTGTATTTGTAGGAAATAATGATGAACAAGTAAATTTAACAGCTGTGGTGGTGGTTATGACATATATCTCAGTAATCAGCTTCGTTTTTGGTGGGTTTGTGCTCAGGAAACTACACAAACATTCTCATAAATAGCGTGAGAGCGAGGCACACTTTCTTCACCTCTTTGCATACAATGGCCATACTAATGTGTGCTCTGCATCCCTGATGTTATATAGAAAACTACCATTTAAAAATGCTACCACTCAAATAAATACATGCAGCATACATGCGGATATGGCAAAATCTAAATAATCCTGTATATAATAATAAAATAATCCTATGTATAAAAGGACATGCCGTTTTTTATCACTTTCACAGTGTCTGTGTGACGAAAATATGTGTTATGAATAAATGCACCTGCACTGCAAAGATGCTTTTCTTACTTCTAAGTATTATTGTCTTGTTGTTTCCAATCAAAATATCTAAAGATTCTTAAATCTAGATGCATTTTCTACATAAGAAAAATGACATAAGGTATTCAGTCGTTTAAGTATATTTTTCTTATTGTGCAAATTATCTGCCATCTATGGGGTAAGAAAAATAATCTTGTTTCCATTTGTATTAAGATTTTTTTCTTGTTTTAAGTAAAATGCACTAAATTTACATTCCAAAATACTCACAAAGAAAAGCATTTGTGTAGTGTAAATGATTGAATGAGGCATTTAAACATCGCTTACAAATTAAAAAGGGGGAGCAGACCGAAAGAAACTCTGGGTTTAAAGAAGAAAACCTGCTCCTGACCAGGTTAGGTTCACAGAGTAAGTTACCAAGGTAACTGACTCTGACTATAAGTTACCTCTCTTTCAGAAACAGGCTTGACTTACCCTGCATTCTCAGGTTTGACAAACCTCCCATTCTGAAATGGAAAACCCAGAGTTACCCTCATTTCAGGGTTGACATACTCAGAGTTTTCACTTAACCTTCTTTCTGAAACAGGCCCCAGGGACATGTTTCAATACGGGGGTTCAACCAACTCTAAGTTTAAACTTGAACTCTGGGTTGAGTTACCATGAGATGGGAAACTCTGCGTTTTCAGTTTCAGAACAGCTGAACTGAGTTAGTTCAATCCACTCTGAGTAGGCTGACTCTGAGTTTAATGCGTGCACCACAACTATAAAAAGCCCTGATCAATAGAGCTCCGAAATTATGATTCACCATGGCAACAGCTCCCACCAAAAAGACCTCTGCATACCTGAAGTATAGGTCAATGCTTAACTTTAATTCTGAATCACTGTTATAATATCAAAGGTAATAACTGGCAGAACAGTAAATTATTAAACTAATATTAATTGTCATGATATTCCACAGGCAAAAGAAAAAAATAAAATAAAACAGCTATAAAGTATAAAAACACAATTAAATCAGGTAAAGCTTTAACCATAAAAGATTCATAGGTGTAGGCTACATGACAATACAAACATGTGACATATTAAATAAATATCATTCAGTGTCTATTTCAATGTGCAGCAGCTTTTTCCATGTAGTCTTTTACTTTTTTCACATAATTAAATACTCTCTAATCCAAACGGTTGCATTTTTTAATTAGAGTAATGAAATTAACATTTCAATTCTACTGAGCCAACAGCAAGAAGGCTTGCAAAATAATGAAGAACAGATGAAAAGGAGATGGCTACAATACCAAGTATTGGAAGAATATTAAAATCCAACATGAAAAAGAATAAAAGTTGCTTTTGTATTTGTAGGAAATAAAGATGAACAAGCTAATTTAACAGCGGTGGTGGTGGTGGGTACGACATATATCTCAGTAATCAGCTTCGTTTTTGGTGGGTTTGTGCTCAGGAAACTACACAAAAATTCTCATGAAGACAGTGAGAGCGAGGCACACTTTCTTCACCACTCTGCATACAATGGCCATACTAATATACTAATGTGTGCTCTGCATCCCTGCTGTTATATAGAAAACTACCATTTAAAAATGCTACCACTCAAATAAATACATGCGGATATGGCAAAAAATCTAAATAATCCTGTATATAATAATAAAATAATCCTATATGTAAAAGGACATGCCGTTTTTGTCACTTTCACAGTGTCTGTGTGATGAAAATATGTGTTATGAATGAATGCACCTGCACCGCAAAAATGCTTTTCTTACTTTTAAGTATTATTGTCTTGTTGTTTCCAATCAAAATATCTGAAGTGTCATGAACTGTGCCATTGTGGCTCCCTCCCTTCACCTTTAGAGGGAGCCGTCAATGGACTTTGGACTATTAGACACACTATCATGGACTCCATTCCCCATAATCCCTTTCTGTGTCTCCTGTCACCTCTCACCTCTCACCTCTCACGCCTGTCGGCCATATTGCTCATTTCAGTCACAGTATAAATAGACCGGTTCTTCCACTGTCACTTCGCAAAGTTTTGATTTGTAGTATACTGTCAATTCCGAACGTTTTCCCGTGTTTGTTTTCCCGTTGCCGTTTCCTGTCTGTTCCCTGGTTTCCCAAGTCACCTCCGCCCACCTATCGACCCCTTGGCTGCCCTAGGATTACTCTGTTCGTTCGCTGCCGGCCCCTGACCCTCTCGCTCGGATATTGACCGCCCCTTGCTCGTTCTTCGTTGTCCCTGCTTGTTCCTGCCAGACCCTGCCTGTACGACTACGATTTCTGTCAATAAAGCTTGCGTATGGATCCAACTGTCTTCGTCCCATTTGTTACATGAAGATTCTTAAATCTAGATGCATTTTCTATTTTTCTTATTGTGCAAATTATCTGCCTATGGGGTGAGAAAAATAATCTTGTTTCCATTTGTATTAAGATTTTTTTTCTTGTTTTAAGTAAAATGCACTTAATTTACATTCCAAAATACTCACAAAGAAAAGCATTTTTGTAGTGTAAATGATTGAATGAGGCATTTAAACATTGCTTACAAAATAAAAAGGGGGAGCAGACCGATAAGACCCAGAAACTCTGGGTTTAATGAAGAAAACCTGCTCCTGACCAGTTTAGTTTCACAGAGTAAAATACTGAGTACCTCTCTTTCAGAAACAGGCTTGACTTACCCTGCATTCTCAGGTTTGACAAACCTCCCATTCTGAAATGGAAAACCCAGAGTTACCCTCATTTCAGGGTTGACATGAGGCCCAGCTCCAGACACGAGGGCCAAGGTGGGCCAAGTGAAATTCGAGATGGGCCGGGGCTTGGATACACTCTAGTAGGCTACACTAGTGCACCTATGTGTACTACAAGTGGTAACTACATACATTTTTTTTTAATACAGAGATAGCGTGTTAAAAGCACATTTTAGTTCTTATTCATAGTGTCACAGAATAGCACAGTTGAGTAAAATTTAGATGTTCTTAAGTTTATCTTACTAAATAATTTTTAGTATTAATTGTTAAGTACAAAATTAGTAGGCCTATGTGAAAATAGAGCACTTTAAGTATATTATACAACTGTTAGGGTTAATTCAGTTTCTATATGCTTAACTTTAATTCTGAATCACTGTTATAATATCAAAGGTAATAACTGGCAGAACAGTAAATTATTAAACTAATATTAATTGTCATGATATTCCACAGGCAAAAGAAAAAAATTTAATAAAACAGCTATAAAGTATAAAAACACAATTAAATCAGGTAAAGCTTTAACCATAAAAGATTCATGGGTGTAGGCTACATGACAATACAAACATGTGACATATTAAATAAATATCATTCAGTGTCTATTTCAATGTGCAGCAGCTTTTTCCATGTAGTCTTTTACTTTTTTCACATAATTAAATACTCTCTAATCCAAACGGTTGCATTTTTTAATTAGAGTAATGAAATTAACATTTCAATTCTACTGAGCCAACAGCAAGAAGGCTTGCAAAATAATGAAGAACAGATGAAAAGGAGATGGCTACAATACCAAGTATTGGAAGAATATTAAAATCCAACATGAAAAAGAATAAAAGTTGCTTTTGTATTTGTAGGAAATAAAGATGAACAAGCTAATTTAACAGCGGTGGTGGTGGGTACAACATATATCTCAGTAATCAGCTTCGTTTTTGGTGGGTTTGTGCTCAGGAAACTACACAAAAATTCTCATGAAGAGAGTGAGAGCGAGGCACACTTTCTTCACCACTCTGCATACAACGGCCATACTAATATACTAATGTGTGCTCTGCATCCCTGCTGTTATATAGAAAACTACCATTTAAAAATGCTACCACTCAAACAAATACATGCGGATATGGCAAAAAATCTAAATAATCCTGCATATAATAATAAAATAATCCTATATGTAAAAGGACATGCCGTTTTTGTCACTTTCACAGTGTCTGTGTGATGAAAATATGTGTTATAAATGAATGCACCTGCACCGCAAAAATGCTTTTCTTACTTTTAAGTATTATTGTCTTGTTGTTTCCAATCAAAATATCTGAAGTGTCATGAACTGTGCCATTGTGGCTTCCTCCCTTCACCTTTAGAGGGAGCCGTCATTGGACTTTGGACTATTAGACGCACTATCATGGACTCCATTCCCCATAATCCCTTTCTGTGTCTCCTGTCACCTCTCACCTCTCTCCCCTGTCGGCCATATTGCTCATTTCAGTCACAGTATAAATAGACCGGTTCTTCCACTGTCACTTCGCAAAGTTTTGATTTGTAGTATACTGTCAATTCCAAGCGTTTTCCCGTGTTTGTTTTCCCGTTGCCGTTTCCTGTCTGTTCCCTGGTTTCCAGAGTCTCCTCCGCCCACCTATCGACCCCTTGCCTGCCCTAGGATTACTCTGTTCGTTCGCTGCCGGCCCCTGACCCTCTCGCTCGGATATTGACCGCCCTTTGCTCGTTCTTCGTTGTCCCTGCTTGTTCCTGCCAGACCCTGCCTGTACGACTACGATTTCTGTCAATAAAGCTTGCGTATGGATCCAACTGTCTTCGTCCCATTTGTTACATGAAGATTCTTAAATCTAGATGCATTTTCTATTTTTCTTATTGTGCAAATTATCTGCCTATGGGGTAAGAAAAATAATCTTGTTTCCATTTGTATTAAGATTTTTTTTCTTGTTTTAAGTAAAATGCACTTAATTTACATTCCAAAATACTCACAAAGAAAAGCATTTTTGTAGTGTAAATGATTGAATGAGGCATTTAAACATCGCTTACAAAATAAAAAGGGGAAGCAGACCGATAAGACCCAGAAACTATGGGTTTAATGAAGAAAACCTGCTCCTGACCAGTTTAGTTTCACAGAGTAAAATACTGAGTACCTCTCTTTCAGAAACAGGCTTGACTTACCCTGCATTCTCAGGTTTGACAAACCTCCCATTCTGAAATGGAAAACCCAGAGTTACCCTCATTTCAGGGTTGACATGAGGCCCAGCTCCAGACACGAGGTCCAAGGTGGGCCAAGTGAAATTCGAGATGGGCCGGGGCTTGGATACACTCTAGTAGGCTACACTAGTGCACCTATGTGTACTACAAGTGGTAACTACATACATTTTTTTTAATACAGAGATAGCGTGTTAAAAGCACATTTTAGTTCTTATTCATAGTGTCACAAAATAGCACAGTTGAGTAAAATTTAGATGTTCTTAAGTTTATCGTACTAAATAATTTTTAGTATTAATTGTCAAGTACAAAATTAGTAGGCCTATGTGAAAATAGAGCACTTTAAGTATATTATACAACTGTTAGGGTTAATTCAGTTTCTATATGCTTAACTTTAATTCTGAATCACTGTTATAATATCAAAGGTAAAAACTGGCAGAACAGTAAATTATTAAACTAATATTAATTGTCATGATATTCCACAGGCAAAAGAAAAAAATTAAATAAAACAGCTATAAAGTATAAAAACACAATTAAATCAGGTAAAGCTTTAACCATAAAAGATTCATGGGTGTAGGCTACATGACAATACAAACATGTGACATATTAAATAAATATCATTCAGTGTCTATTTCAATGTGCAGCAGCTTTTTCCATGTAGTCTTTTACTTTTTTCACATAATTAAATACTCTCTAATCCAAACGGTTGCATTTTTTAATTAGAGTAATGAAATTAACATTTCAATTCTACTGAGCCAACAGCAAGAAGGCTTGCAAAATAATGAAGAACAGATGAAAAGGAGATGGCTACAATACCAAGTATTGGAAGAATATTAAAATCCAACATGAAAAAGAATAAAAGTTGCTTTTGTATTTGTAGGAAATAAAGATGAACAAGCTAATTTAACAGCGGTGGTGGTGGGTACAACATATATCTCAGTAATCAGCTTCGTTTTTGGTGGGTTTGTGCTCAGGAAACTACACAAAAATTCTCATGAAGAGAGTGAGAGCGAGGCACACTTTCTTCACCACTCTGCATACAACGGCCATACTAATATACTAATGTGTGCTCTGCATCCCTGCTGTTATATAGAAGACTACCATTTAAAAATGCTACCACTCAAATAAATACATGCGGATATGGCAAAAAATCTAAATAATCCTGTATATAATAATAAAATAATGCTATATATAAAAGGACATGCCGTTTTTGTCACTTTCACAGTGTCTGTGTGATGAAAATATGTGTTATGAATGAATGCACCTGCACCGCAAAAATGCTTTTCTTACTTTTAAGTATTATTGTCTTGTTGTTTCCAATCAAAATATCTGAAGTGTCATGAACTGTGCCATTGTGGCTCCCTCCCTTCACCTTTAGAGGGAGCCGTCATTGGACTTTGGACTATTAGACGCACTATCATGGACTCCATTCCCCATAATCCCTTTCTGTGTCTCCTGTCACCTCTCACCTCTCACCCCTGTCGGCCATATTGCTCATTTCAGTCACAGTATAAATAGACCGGTTCTTCCACTGTCACTTCGCGAAGTTTTGATTTGTAGTATACTGTCAATTCCGAGCGTTTTCCTGTGTTTGTTTTCCCGTTGCCGTTTCCTGTCTGTTCCCTGGTTTCCCAAGTCTCCTCCGCCCACCTATCGACCCCTTGCCTGCCCTAGGATTACTCTGTTCGTTCGCTGCCGGCCCCTGACCCTCTCGCTCGGATATTGACCGCCCCTTGCTCGTTCTTCGTTGTCCCTGCTTGTTCCTGCCAGACCCTGCCTGTACGACTACGATTTCTGTCAATAAAGCTTGCGTATGGATCCAACTGTCTTCGTCCCATTTGTTACATGAAGATTCTTAAATCTAGATGCATTTTCTATTTTTCTTATTGTGCAAATTATCTGCCTATGGGGTAAGAAAAATAATCTTGTTTCCATCTGTATTAAGATTTTTTTTCTTGTTTTAAGTAAAATGCACTTAATTTACATTCCAAAATACTCACAAAGAAAAGCATTTTTGTAGTGTAAATGATTGAATGAGGCATTTAAACATCGCTTACAAAATAAAAAGGGGAAGCAGACCGATAAGACCCAGAAACTATGGGTTTAATGAAGAAAACCTGCTCCTGACCAGTTTAGTTTCACAGAGTAAAATACTGAGTACCTCTCTTTCAGAAACAGGCTTGACTTACCCTGCATTCTCAGGTTTGACAAACCTCCCATTCTGAAATGGAAAACCCAGAGTTACCCTCATTTCAGGGTTGACATGAGGCCCAGCTCCAGACACGAGGTCCAAGGTGGGCCAAGTGAAATTCGAGATGGGCCGGGGCTTGGATACACTCTAGTAGGCTACACTAGTGCACCTATGTGTACTACAAGTGGTAACTACATACATTTTTTTTAATACAGAGATAGCGTGTTAAAAGCACATTTTAGTTCTTATTCATAGTGTCACAAAATAGCACAGTTGAGTAAAATTTAGATGTTCTTAAGTTTATCTTACAAAATAATTTTTAGTATTAATTGTTAAGTACAAAATTAGTAGGCCTATGTGAAAATAGAGCACTTTAAGTATATTATAGAACTGTTAGGGTTAATTCAATTTCTATATGCTTAACTTTAATTCTGAATCACTGTTATAATATCAAAGGTAAAAACTGGCAGAACAGTAAATTATTAAAATAATATTAATTGTCATGATATTCCACAGGCAAAATAAAAATAAATAAAACAGCTATGAAGTATAAAAACACAATTAAATCAGGTAAAGATTTAACCATAAAAGGTTCATGGGTGTAGGCTACATGACAATACAAACATGTGACATATTAAATAAATATCATTCAGTGTCTATTTCAATGTGCAGCAGCCTTTTCTGCATAGTCTAATACTTTTTTCACATAATTAAATATTCTCTAATCCAAACAGTTGCATTTTTAATTAGAGTAATGAAATTAACATTTCAATTCTACTGAGCCAACAGCAAGAAGGCTTGCAAAATAATGAAGAACAGATGAAAAGGAGATGGCTACAATACCAAGTATTGGAAGAATATTAAAATCCAACATGAAAAATAATATATTTTTTATTTTTTTATATGTGTTGATTTAACTCAGCTAATGTGTTGATTAATTTTTTTTAAATATAGCTTATTTTTACTTTATACATATTAAATTATGAAATACTTTATGCTTGTTATAATAAATTATGTTTACAGATTAACTTAAATCATCTAAACTTCTGTAAAATAATCCACACAACCACTGGTTTGCATGATAACTTCCTTTATTTTCCTTTATTTATCATTTACAGCACTGTTTATCGTTTTAATGTACACTGTAAGCCTATACAGGTTGATTGAACTTAAAAAAAAAAATATGGAAACTCAAAAAAGTTAATTTTGTCTGGTTGAAATAACAATTAATTTTAAGTTTAATGTACTTAAGAATTCAGTAGAATTTAATTAAAACCCTTTAGTTCATTGAACTAATAGTTTTTAATGCAATACTGTTAAAATCATAAGTAAAAGAAAAAATTAACTTTTTTAGGGCAACGAGTTTCCATAAATTTTTTAAGTTCAATCAACCTGTATTACTGTATAGGCTTAATACAGCAAAAAGCAGGTATATCGCAACTTGGATGAACAAACATTTAATTTAACCAGCACAAACATTTAATTTAAATGTAGCTATTTCCTGTAAATAAACTACATTACAAACAAGGACAAAGAATAACAATGATTTATTTGAACTAACAATTTATTGGAGTTAACTTACCCACATCATTCAAAGAATGATAAAACAATAAAGACAATTACCAATTACCCAATTTTAAGTCTTTAAAACAGGGTTTTTAAAACATTTCCAAATATTAAACTGTGGAGGAAAGGGGTTGCAGGGCCACATCTTTGTTTTCTCGACTGAGGATTCCAACTGGCACATGTTGGTATAAATCTCCATCATCTGAAGCCTGGACAAGAATATGGATATTACTAAAATAAATTAACAGTGTACAGTTTTTTCAGATTTTTTTATTGAATGGTTTGCATAATTGCAAGCATAATTGTTGAATTGTGAATTATTTACACAAATGCTCAGTAATATTGAAATATTACACTTATATATTTGCTTGTATACAAGTAATTTGACATGAACTACTAATTAAAAATACAGGTCCTTCTCAAAAAAATTAGCATATTGTGATAAAGTTCATTATTTTCTGTAATGTACTGATAAACATTAGACTTTCATATATTTTAGATTCATTACCTACAACTGAAGTAGTTCAAGCCTTTTTTTTGTTTTAATATTGATGATTTTGGCATACAGCTCATGAAAACCCAAAATTCCTATCTCAAAAAATTAGCATATTTCATCCGACCAATAAAAGAAAAGTGTTTTTAATACAAAAAAAGTCAACCTTCAAATAATTATGTTCAGTTATGCACTCAATACTTGGTCGGGAATCCTTTTGCAGAAATGACTGCTTCAATGCGGCGTGGCATGGAGGCAATCAGCCTGTGGCACTGCTGAGGTGTTATGGAGGCCCAGGATGCTTCGATAGCGGCCTTAAGCTCATCCAGAGTGTTGGGTCTTGCGTCTCTCAACTTTCTCTTCACAATATCCCACAGATTCTCTATGGGGTTCAGGTCAGGAGAGTTGGCAGGCCAATTGAGCACAGTAATACCATGGTCAGTAAACCATTTACCAGTGGTTTTGGCACTGTGAGCAGGTGCCAGGTCGTGCTGAAAAATGAAATCTTCATCTCCATAAAGCTTTTCAGCAGATGGAAGCATGAAGTGCTCCAAAATCTCCTGATAGCTAGCTGCATTGACCCTGCCCTTGATAAAACACAGTGGACCAACACCAGCAGCTGACATGGCACCCCAGACCATCACTGACTGTGGGTACTTGACACTGGACTTCAGGCATTTTGGCATTTCCCTCTTCCCAGTCTTCCTCCAGACTCTGGCACCTTGATTTCCGAATGACATGCAAAATTTGCTTTCATCCGAAAAAAGTACTTTGGACCACTGAGCAACAGTCCAGTGCTGCTTCTCTGTAGCCCAGGTCAGGCGCTTCTGCCGCTGCTTCCGCAGGTCCCCCTCTCGTTGTGCAGCGTTTTCTGCCACACTTTTTCCTTCCCACAGACTTCCCACTGAGGTGCCTTGATACAGCACTCTGGGAACAGCCTATTCGTTCAGAAATTTCTTTCTGTGTCTTACCCTCTTGCTTGAGGGTGTCAATGATGGCCTTCTGGACAGCAGTCAGGTCGGCAGTCTTACCCATGATTGCGGTTTTGAGTAATGAACCAGGCTGGGAGTTTTTAAAAGCCTCAGGAATCTTTTGCAGGTATTTAGAGTTAATTAGTTGATTCAGATGATTAGGTTAATAGCTCGTTTAGAGAACCTTTTCATGATATGCTAATTTTTTGAGATAGGAATTTTGGGTTTTCATGAGCTGTATGCCAAAATCATCAATATTAAAACAAAAAAAAGGCTTGAACTACTTCAGTTGTGTGTAATGAATCTAAAATATATGAAAGTCTAATGTTTATCAGTACATTACAGAAAATAATGAACTTTGTCACAATATGCTAATTTTTTGAGAAGGACTTGTATGTAAAGTTCTAAAATTATTATCCGTGATTTATTTTAGAGTTTCAAAGTTGTCATAACATGAATTCAAATTTCTCCTAAATGAATTACAATTAAAACCTCCTCTTCACTCCTCATTTAATTTATCATTTAACTAAAATACGGCATTGTTTTTGCTGATTTATTAATCGTTCTTGCTGACATAAATGCACATTAAGAAAAAATAATACAATAAAACTATAAAAGAAAAATGTTATTACTTACAAAACATGCTTTTAAGAACTCAGTTGGGTCATCACCAAGAAGTACTGGAGACCCTCTAATGGCAACACATTGCATGTCAGTGAGGTCAGAGGTCTGAGGTGTGGTGGCTGCACAGAAAACATTGTATCATTAGTCAATGTGAAAGAAAGGCAATTTCTATTTATCATAATTTTGTCGTTAAGGTTAACATAACAGGCTGCTTTTCAAAATTCAGCAAACAATGGCATCAATTTAGATGTTCAAACCTTGGCTTCTTGCAGAAGAGACCTCTCTTTGACCTGAATCAAAAACAAAACAAAACACTATTTTATATTTCGGGCTTTAGACGTTTAAAGTGCCAAAGACTACACCGAGGTGTAACAATTTTATTAAAAAAAAAAAAAACACGACTGTTGCATTTATTGTTTTGTCCGCTTGGGGGAGAACTTTACTACACTTTCTCAAAATGTGTTGCTTCGTTCTCCAAAACAAACGAACTAACGTTACCTAACTTACTAGCTGACGAAATGCTCAGTCTGTTACTGTCTAATTTCACTTTGGAATGTGCACGGTTTATGTAACCTATTTTTACCACATACTGTGACTAAGAAAATTCTACAATTATTAATTTAAATTAACTAAAATACATTTAACACTTTGCAACATACTAAACTTCCACAGAGTAGTAGACATCGGGACTGTGTCTAAACGAACCAGAACGGGTCAGAGCTTAGACCTGGGTGACTACCTAAAACAGATGGCACTTTATTATTCTAACTGCCTATAGATCAGTGCCATAATACATGCACATGTGCTGCCTGTTGTCCTTATGCACCAGTAGCGGCCTGCTGCTGTTCTCTTGTGGAGAGAGGGGGGGGGGTCCACGCACCTCCTTATGGTCAGCTGATTGGTCGAGCGCTGAATCTGGGCAGGACAGGAAACGGGACGCGAGGAACGCGCAGCAATCTCCGTTCTCCGGGAGAGAGAATGGGAGAGGAAACCGAAATGTGTCAATAGAAGACTGAAAGGATTGAATTGGGCAAATTATTCATTTGCCTTTTTATTATATATACCGCACTGTTCAGCACCAGGAACGTGGGATATTTATCTTTAACACTCTTATAAATAATTATTGGCTGTTTTCATTACATAAAAGAATTGCAGAGCTCTTCGCTGCTGGGTAAGTGGCTACTATTATTTCATCTTTCTTATGTCTGATACTCATACATAGGCTTTAACTTGTGTTAAAGTGGGTTAACATTAGAAAAAGGGTAGAAGATTCCATTCTAAAGAAACTAGCTTAGTTATACTGTCTGCTGTTATTGTTTGTCCTTATGAGAAATTGCCTGGACAAAAAGACATGGTGCGTGTTAAAGAAAGGGATCGAATTCATCTTAGTCATTTGACAATGGGACAGTTCTCACGTGCACAAAAGCTCTCCACCATCAGTCATTGAATTTCGCTGACCAGGTGGTAGTTAGTTTGTAGAACTGTAATAAGCTTGTGTGATTATCCACATTGGTTTCATCTCCAGATGAGTCAAAGAAAGCCTCTGGTTGTTCTGGGTGTGTAGCCGAGTAGCCTATATGCACTGTGGCTAACGCATGGTCAAGTAATCAATGTGACATTTTGGGTATTTGAGCATTTCAGCATGTTACATTTATCCACCAACAACACTTTACCAGAGAATAAAAAGTCCGTCACGTGTTTTCATTCAACGCTGTATGTCCGCTTGATCCTGGGTGTGTTCATAACGCCCATAAATTTCATGCCCCCTTCACCCCACGTTGGTGAAGGGAGTTGTTTTATTTTCACGCACTGTAATTATGCTTCCATCTCTGAGCTTTAAAATGAGTATCACTTGAGACAATGTTGTCAGCTTGCTGGTCTCCACCCTATCGAGCCTTAGGCTAGCATTCTGGATTTTAAACATAACGTTACATCTCCATTCGAAAATTTTATAGGGTTAAAAAATGAATGAAAGCAGATTGTTGAGGTATTGAGATATATAATGTAGGCTATGTAACGATTTCCGGCATGTTTAACCGTCTTTTATTTGCATGTCGCTTGCGCTCTAGGCCATCGTGTCCAGACTGTGTTCATTGTCCCTGCTACAGTCACTCAGGTCATAAATGTTTTTGTCACATGTTCTTTTCCAAATGTTTTCAATATCGTTTTGAATGTAATTAATGTTACTGTTGAAGTAGGTGTAAATATAATTAGTGTTTATTCTCAGAAAAAATAATCTTGTTACTCCTGACACACAGGATATGTTAAACGGGGATTGTTCTTTACAAGCCTAGTTCATAAGAACAGGGAAATGACATCAAGCCCTGTAGTTTATTATGGGCAAAGCTAGTGCTACTTTTAAGGTGTTATTGTTCAGGGATACGCCTCAGTTTTACATAGTATTGTGTGATCTTAACCTCATTACAGAACCTCAGTTTTACGTCAGTCATTTCTGCACAAATGTACCAAATAATTTGGACCAGACTATTTGCACATAACTGTGTCAAAAAAACAATGTGGGCTGTAACTGCATTGGTAAGCAAAGCAAACCCAATTTGTTTTTCCCTCGTAGGACTAAACAACTGACTGAAACTTAAGTATATTTGACAAAATCCGCTGAGGGGTGTCCATGTTTTTTAAGTTCTTCTGCCAAATGAAAGTTCATTTCATTTCTCAGTATGTTCTTGTCACTTTATCCTCTTTCTTTTTCAGTCTGTGCTTTTAGTTGTTCACTGTCTGAGGATGTTGTCTACATCCTTGGTAGCTAATGGGTAGAATGTGGGATGTAGTCTGTAAATTGCTGACCTTAAGAAAATAAGTATACTTGGTCCATGTTTTTCCAGTTTTTCTCAGTTCCATTTGTACTGCCATGTAGAGAAGGTAATGCTTGGTCCTCTAGGCATGAGAGTGGACAAAAAAAGTTGAGATGAGAAAAACAGCTGTCGCTAATGCATCTCAGCGAGACAAATATCTAAGTCGTCTGTGTGGTGATCTGTTTAACTAAACATGCCTTAACAGTTCACGCCAAATTTACAGGAGATAATCCAGCTCTGCATGGGACAGTTTTATATACACTACATCTTTTACACCCTCTAGCAGCTTTATTTTTTTTTCTAATAAATTTTAGTTGTTAGACCTTTGCCAGTTGTGATTGATTTAGGTTTTTTTTTTTTTTATCTTTTTAAAAAAGAAATGTAGAAATTGGAGACTTTGACTCTGATCCAACATCAGCACTTTTTTTTTTCAAGAGCTGGGGCCACACAAAAGACTCAGATGTTAGTTGGTGTTATTTTACCAAAGCTTCCCCTCAGAAAAGGGGGCAGACCTTCAAAGAGAACTGTAACCCTCCGTGAAACAGTCACCAGGGAAAGTGAAACCAGATAGGTCCTCAGCAGCTACAAGGACCCGCAAAGGAACACCTGAAGGCCAGTGCTTGCCCTGCTGGTATAAATGCTTGGCACCAATCATCAGGTGTGCTTGGTTCTTCACTTTCAGCCCTTCCAGAGCCAGACTCTTCACACTCAGCTGTCTCTCATTTCCCTTAATAATTTGCCCAACATTGAGACAGTTGAGACTGATTTAGCAAGGAATGCACAGAAAAACAGATTTTAATAAATAGAAACATATTTCTTTTGCATATTTTGGAATTCTGTGATTTTGGATAATGGGGAGAGTGTGTTTTGAAAGAAGAGAGTTTTGTGTGTGTGTGTGTGTTATTTTTAAACTAATTTACCATGATAAACTCCATTTACTATCAGCTTATAGAATAAATTGCTTTAGGAGAATAGTAGGCTTATTTAATAGTGTAATTGTGAAGAAATTCGGTTCAGTCAGGCTTTATGTAATACATTTATGTGCAGAGCAGATTAAGCTACACATTAGATTCATCCTTATTAAAGGAATAGTTCACCCCAAAATGAAAATTCTTCCGTCATTTATTCACTCTCTTTTAAATCCAAAACTGTGACTGACTTCTTTGGAACTGAATAGAAGATTTTTTTTTTTTTAGATGTCTCCATGTTTTTGATGTCCATGCAATGTAAGTCAGTGTTTACCAATACAGTTTAGTTTCCAACGTTTCTAAAAATACGTTCTTGTATGTTGCACAGAAGAGAGGCATACAAAGAGAGGCATTTACATGCCTTTAAATCAAACTCAAACAATAACAGACCTGTATGTATATAATATATACAGTTGAAGACAAAATTATTAGCCCCCCTGTGAAATTTAACATTTTTTTTTAGAATAATTCCCAAGTGATGTTTAACAGAGCAAGAGAATGTTCTCACTTTATTTCCTATTATTTTTTTTCTTCTAGCGAAAGTCTGATTTCTTATAGTTGCTTGAATACAAGAATTAAAAAAATAAAAAACTGCTAAGGTCGATATTATTACCCCCCTTAAGAAATTATTAGTTTGATTAGCTATAGAACAAACCACTGTTGTCCAATGACTTGCCAAATTAACCTAATTTGCCTGATTTACCTAATTAACCTAGTTAAGCCTTTAAATTGTTCTGTAAGCTGAGGATTAGTATCTTGCGAAAAAACTAGTAAAATAATATGCACTGTCATCATGGCAAAGACAAAAGAAATTAGTTTGGACTTGAGAGAAATAATTGTTAATGCTCATAAAGATGGAGAAGGATACACGTTTATCAAAGCGTTTTCAAATGTCGAGAACTGCAGTGAGATGCATTATCAAGACGTTTAAAGTGACCAATACAGTAGAGAACAAGACGGGCAGAGGCAGGAAGCAAAAGATTTCAAAAACTTTGGACTAGTGCGAGAGGTTTCTAAAGACCCAAGAACAACTGCCAAGACACTAGTGAATGACCTAGCCAAGTCTGGAATTGATGTCTCAACGAAGACAGTCACTAGAGCCCTGCACAGGAAAGAACTGCAAGGTTGCCGACCAAGAAAGACTCCACATCTGAAGAAGAGACACTTCCAAGCTAGAATGAAGTTTGCTAAGGACAACCTGGGGGAATGTGATGCATACTGGAAACGTGTCCTTTGGTCAGATGAGACAAAACTAGAGCTTTTTGGCCATAGAGATGTTGCCTATGTAAGAAGGGAGAGGCATTCAACCCCAAGAACACGGTTCCAACAGTGAAACATGGTGGTGGGAGTATAATGCTGTGGGTATGTTTCAGTGCGTTTGGAACTGGGAATCTCGTCAGGGTTGAAGAAAACATGAAAAAGGAAGACTATAAGAAGATTTTGAAAGACAACCTCAGAAAGTCTGCAAGAAAACTTGGTTTGGGTCGACATTTTGTCTTTCAGCATGATAACGACCCAAAGCATACCTCACTTCTGGTGAAGAAATGCCTCCAAATGAGCAAAGTGAGTGTACTTGACTGGCCTGCACAAAGCCCAGACTTGAATTCAATAGAAAATCTGTGGGGCACACTAAAGGCCAGAGTTTGTGCCAGAAGACCAACAAATCTGGAGGAGCTTGAGAGATTTGCTAAGGAAGACATGCTTGAAACTTGTTGAGAACTACAGCAAATGACTAAAGGCTGTTATTAAGCAAAAGGGATAGACTATTGACTAACATCAGAGGGCTAATAATTTTGACCAGTAGACTTTAAAATTCTTGGTTATACATTTATTTCTATTTGTATTACAAACCCTAAAAGCTTCCTGAATAAAGTATTATGTTTAAAAATGCTGTGTTGATAAAATCGTCTTTCTCTTAAACAACACTTGGGAGTTACTTGAAAAGTAATGAAATATTTTATAAGGGGCTAATAATTTTGTCTTCAACTGTGTGTGTGTGTGTATGTCTAATATATATATATATATATATATATATATATATATATATAGAATATACACACACACACCCAAGAACAATGTCATATATATATATATATATATATATATATATATATATATATATATGGGTTTGTCCAGCATCTACACATGTTAAAGGGATAGTTCACCCAAAAAACACCTCAAGGGTGAGTAAATAATGGGATAATTTTCAGTTTTTGGATGAACTATCCCTTTAATCAGACAACAATCATACTCCGTGTTAAACACTTACACTGACAGACAGAAGTAACAAAGGTGCATTGTGTTTAATCCTTCAAATATTCAATTATGCATTGTCATTTAGACAGACAGATGAAGACTGTAGCTTGACTATGCAAAACCCACACTGTCATAACTGTGCAGGTAATCATACTTACTCATTGAACCACTCCTAGAATTTGAGTCTCTATGATGATTCAGACATTAATGTGGTGTAGCCAGACTGTCATTCTGCACCAAAAATGTACAACGGTACTGATGCCTCTGCTCCGACCACATCTCATTCAGAGAACTGAGGACAAAATGTTGTCATGCTGCCTCTGTAAGATGCATTAGTAACTTACAAACAAGGCACTACTTAGTTTGGATGGAATTGCACAGATGTCAAAATGGATGGGGAGCTGTCACAGATGGCTTTTTGTTTCAGCTATTCATTGCTGATTCACTTTTAGCTTGGTTTCATTGTCATTCTGAACTGGAGAAGCTTATATTTTTAATTTGTTCTGAAATATAAGCTTCGGAAGAAAAAACATATATCTAAGTGGTCGTGGAGTGTTTGCAGCACATTGTAAAATTCTTTACTAAACTTGCTAGTCTGGCAAGAACAAATTAAGTGGCTCATTGCCCAGATTCTGGACTTTCTTCTTCCCTTCCATGTGTGTCCCAATGATGTTTGACCTCTCGTGACATTAGTGATCTCACCATGACGACAGCTCTACTTAATCCAGCTGGAAAAGATATCACTGAGTGCTCTTCCTTTTCCCTCAGAACAGTTTTCTCATTCAGTACATTTACATTAGAAGAAGAGAGGGAAGACCAGAAGAAATCAACTGAACTAGAAAGCTTCATTAAATTGATACAATTAAATAAATGAACAGAGCATATGACAAGGGGAAAGAAGAATGCATTAAATACAACATCGGGGTGATCTAATTTTTTAACAAGGATTAAACTGACCTAGAATCAGCTGTCAGGTCATGACTTTGCTGAGAGTGAATTAGTGAGTGGAACGAGATGGGTCAGAGCATATCCAGTCACCACTGTGTGAAATGGCAGCCCTCTGTGAGTTGTTTATTTGTTACCTAATTGTTTATGTTTGCGATATTGTTGCTTATACTTCCACTGCAAATTCCACCATATCCTTTTGGAAATATAGTTGCCATGTGAATGCAGTAAATTTGTATGTTGGAAAATTTAGATTAAAGGAAACAAAATGTTTAGAATGAAGATATACAGTTATTTTAGCAGTAACTGGTTGTACAGGCTGATCATTTATTAGGGCTATCTGAGGTTTGCAAAGGAGACATTTTGTGCTGTTTTTAGTTCACTGGCACATTTAGAAGATATTTTCAACATAGGCTTGTGCCTCTATATACATTTCTGCGAAACTGAAAAAAACTGACCTATATGTTCAAATCACTGAAGATTCTAGTTGAAATGAGCACTAGAGGCAGTAAAACTCTGACAGCTTTTATTCATTTTCTCACAAAGTATAATTTACAGGTACAGAGTTTTGTTTAATAAAGCCTTATATTTACGCAATTACTTGCAATATTATGTGATGACTTCAAAACAATTTTAACATCCTACGTCATTTGAAATCTGATACTTTTGAATGTTGTCATCACATATAGTCCTCAAAGAAAATACGACCCAGTTTTATGTTTTTTTTATTCACCTTATATGACCCATTTTTACGTTTTAAAGTTAAGCGCCCTCTAGCGAGCGTTAAAATAATGCCAGTGTCGCGCTGGATCTGACATCATGAAATGACGTATGAGTTTTTACACCGATCTCACGGTAATTCAAACATATTTTACTAGGTGTAATTCGTATGAATGACCACACCTAACCCCACCGTAAACCTACCCCTTACAGAAATAGTGAAAATCATGATTTGTAGTGCATATTCCAAAAAAAAAAAAATGCTATGGGAACGTGTACGTTCTCTGGTAAACCTGTGTTTGTATGATTACACCACTTTGAAGAACAACGCTCTACCAACTGAGCTACACGTAATCCTGAAAGTGCATTGGATACCTGTTGCTGAAAGGGGAGCAATTGTTGTATACGCTGTATGGAGCCGTATTTTGAGGATTTGTGAAAACGACTTACGTCGGGCGTATAAGTTGGAGGACATGTTGAGCTTCATATGCATGAGTTTTCTAATTCAGTATGTTTGCTCAGTGACTCATGCAATACGGCTTTGCACTTGAGTGATGAAGAGCTCCAGTATAAACCCAATGAATCTATGGTTCGACAAAACAGCTCAAATAAGTTAAAATAGCATGGCTGCATCAACAAATGCATTTTTATAGCACTTGCATTTGTTAACACTATTGGGTAGGTTTAGGGTTGAGTTTGATGTAGGGGATTTTTCCAACATGATAGAGCATTAACCTTTAGTGACACTCCCTGGATATTTCAATTTTGAACAGTATTTCATACACTGGAAATATTATCTGATCCCATGCTACCAGCAGTCTACCAGTAACTAGTCTTTAAAGGGATAGTTTACCCAAAAATTGCAATTTTGCCATTAATTACTCGCCCTCATGTTGTTCCAAACCTGTAAGACCTTTGTTTATCTTCGGAACATAAATGAAGATATTTTTGATAAAATCAAAGAGCTTTCTGATCCTGCATAGATAGCAATGCAAATGACATGTTCAAGAATGCACTTTGAAGACTGACAAAGAGAAGCAATTGTTAAATAAAGTAATTATTTTAGTTTTTTTGCGCACTAAAAGTGTTCTCGTAGCTTCATAACATTACAGTTGAAACACTGATTCCACATGGACTATTTTAACAATGTCTTTACTACCTTTCTGGGCCTTGAATGTGTCAGTTGTGTTGCTGTCTATTCAGGTTCAGAAAGCTTTCGTATTTCATCAAAAATATCCTAATTTGTGTTTCGAACAACATTAGGATGAGTAATTCATAAAAGAATTTTTAATTCTTATTAATGATTTTATTTGTTCGTTATAAATGTAAGCATGTTCTGCATGCTTAATTTAGCAAAATAAGAACAGGCTGTTTTTACACCTCACACCTTCAGATGGAAGTTTCTAGGACAGGCTATTTTTTCCCTAGTCGTAGTGATACTGTGGGACTCTGACTGTAAGAAACTGGATGATTTAAACATTTTAAACCATTTTTCAAACTTCCCCAAAAATGTGGTATTTATTTTATACATTACATGATTGTTTTCAATCTCATACCACTCTGTGTGTAAGATAGTGGAGCATGAGAAGGGGGTAAAGTGTAATCTTGCGGCCGTGTGCATAAGCACTCCAGGGTCATTCAGAATGTTTGAGCTCGCAGAACATGTGAGCGCTGGTAGTTGAAGGTCCTTTTATTTGTTTGCTGACTTTTCTGGCTAGGCTTGTGTGTCCCTGTAATGAAGGTAAAAGAGTCACCAGTTATCTAATCTTGTTAGTTTCATGGTTTTCCTCAGATAAAATTTTTTCCCAGATAAAGAAAAGATCTAGTCTAGACCTAATCTAACTACACATGTAGTCCAAACCTAAGTGTATTGCCATTTGGGGTTTCCATTGATTTGCTATTGATTGATTTGCAGGACTAGACATAGAATGTATTTAGAATGTATTTAGAAAACAGGCTTTATCTGAGTCTGAGAGGTTCAGATTTGAGTATGAATGACAGAGTGTGAATTTTTGGGAGGGTCTGACCTCGTTAATAAAGGCTTTAACTCCCTCAAAGGATGTAAAAACAAACGGCTAGTGAAAGCCTTACAAAGTACATTAAACTGGATTATTTACAAAAGAAACACATTTTACTCAACTGCACATTTTCTAATTATATAAATATACAGTGTTTTTACTTGAAGATTTAACTGAAATTTAGACTATTAAGTATTTTATATTAATCTTAAAAAAAGTGTCACGTCGTTCTTGCCATTTAAGATGACATGGCTTTAAACAATAATAAATGAATATGCATTACAAAAGGAATATTTTTGAATTGGAGAAATCGTAACACTCAAGTCGTTTCAAAGCTGTTGGCCCAGAAATCCAGCTTAAAAATTTTGACATAATTTTCTTACCCTCATATCATTCTAAAACTAAAAGATTTCCAGTCATCTTCAGTAAGTTTGGACCTTGAAGTCTGTTCTTTTGATCATATCACTTTGATCATGTCTCTTCAGAAGACTTTTTGAAGCATGGATTTAATTAGATAGACAAAAATGATGAGGAAAATATATAAAAAAAAAAAATCTTGATTTGTTTACTGAAAATGAATGACCGTTTTATGGATTTGAAATTACATGAGGCTGAATACATAATACATTTATAATTGACAGTTACAATACATGTGTCAGTAGGGATGCACCGAAATGAAAATTCTTGACTGAAGCCAAAACTGAACAAAATGAAACACTGGGCCGAAGGCCTATTACTGGATACGTTTTTTTGGGTGGGGGGGTTTTCCCCCACGTATTTTGCCAATTTTTTCACCATTGCATAAAATTAAAAAGCCAAAATTAGCTTTTTATAGTTTTGTCTTTCTTTACAAAAAAAAAATCAATTAAAAAACAACAATTTAAAAATATTTACTTAACACTGAACATTTTTAACATTCTAGTAGACATTATAGCCTACCAACAAAGCACAATTTAACTTAAAATAAATATTTTCCTTGCGCTTTGAACTTTGAATCTTGGCTAACGAGCTCATGCAGCACTTTTAGAATACATACAATTTGTAACATGCTGTAGTTTATTTACTAATGGTTTAAGGCCATTTAAGTAACCGTCTCATCGAAAACATGCAATGCGTTGTTAAACAGTCTTTCGCTGTTGGTGCTTGTCATGATGTTTGCGTTTTTCTCGGACAGTTTTAAATGCTTTCACACTATGGACATGTTTGCTACATTAGTGCGCACCTCTATTTGATTGTGTCACGTTATTGTTCTGTATAATTTATTCGGTCTTTCCGATTATTCGGGCCGAACACCGAAATAGCTTTTTTTTGCTATTTTCGGCCGAATAATTTCGGTTGCTGAACATTCGGTGCATCCCTATTTGTCAGATTTTATCCCTCAGTAAAAATGTGTAACTAAAAATGTATTTTATTTTTCTTAAAAGTGGTAGTAACAGTTCTCTCTGTAAAGCCACCATTCATTACAATTGTTCAGCAGGATCTGTACTGGCATGCTAGTCAAGTTCACAACGACTCACATGGGTTATGAGTCAAGGTTTGGGTTTGTCACAGGCTTTTTTTGTACACAAGCTGGTTTATGCCCCTTACATGGTTTCCGTTAAAGGTGAGTGTGCAGTGCAGTGTCTCCAACAAATACACACGTCTTTGGTAGATTCCAAACCACTAGTCACCCTCCTGTTAATGTTTTGGCCACTATGGCCGTTTTATTGTGTGGCTGCTTCAAATTACACTCCATGTGCCAGACAGGAAACTTTAAGCCTGTTTCCAGGTCAGCTTCACTGTTTGGCTCTCAGTGGTTCTTTGTGGCCACTGTGGCCCACACACAGATTCAGGGGCAGCCAGCTTCGACAAGTGCCAGTTTTAGCAGAGTACGGAAAGGACTCAGGACTTACAAAGGGTTGCTTACAATGGGAGAACATGTTCTTATTGCAACATGTAGAAATTGTGTAGCATGTTTACACTAGGTATGCGCAAAATAGTCTGGTTGTGGTATGAGTTACCCTGAATTAAGGTACTAAGCAGTTTTAAGGTAATAGTTCACCCAAAAATAAAAAAATCTGTCATCAATTATTCACCCTCATTTCCTTCTAAACCCATAAGAACCTTGTTCATCTCCGGAATAAATGTGTTAAACACAGAATTTTCACCATTCTTGGGGTTGAATGTCCAAATTGCAGTTTCAGTGGCACTTCAAAGGTGTCTTTTTTTTAAGAAAAGTACTGGAATGTTTTCCTCAAAAAACAGCTCAAGACATGAACATCTTGGATAACATGGTGGGTGAGTAAATTATCAGTGAACTTCTCCTTTAATGTTGTTCCCCCTGACTTTCCACTAAAGTACCTCCACAAATAAGTAAAAATTATCAAGTTAAATATTTGTAAGCAGTAATCTAAATATCTTCACTTATAGACTTGTGGGTTGCTGGACGTGAACAATCCCTAGTTTACACTCTGCACTCAAGTTCAGCTTTGGCTCACGCAATTTTCTGTCTGGTTTTCCTCAAAATTGTGTGCATATCAGTCCATAGTGAGTAAGTAGACTGGCAAAAGCCAGAATCAAAATCTGGAAAGACTTATGAAGAATTATAGCAAGCAGTGTTTTCTGACAGGTTCATAAAACTGTACAGTTAGTGGTCATCGTATGGAAGTTTTCAGCGCTGGAGTAGCTGGAATGGAACCCCCTTCATTGTGGGAATATAACATCTGATGAAATTCCCACAGTGTGTACTTTGTACAGCATAGAGGATCTATTTATGGCTATAGAGTTTATCTATGTGTCTTCATGATAGAATATTGATAATTTATAGAGAATTAATTAAATCCAGATCACCTAAAGGAGGCCATATATTTGTATAATATCATTTAGAGAAAGTGAGCCTGCTCCACAGCTTTCACAGATAGACTACTCATCCTTTGGTCTCCACAGTCTTGTTATAAATATCACTCTGATGCATCACATCAGTGGTGTCCCATTAAAGGACAGTCGGAAGATTTGGATCCACACTTAAACTGTTGTTAAGATATTTCTGTCAGCATAAGTGCCATCCAGTCAATGCTAATATCTTTTGCTGTTTCATGTTGACTTTGATCATTTGTATTGATTTGTCCCCTTAAAACCAGATGGTTTGCAGTGTTTAACACAACCGTCTAAGATCTTTTGTTGTTCAGTATTTAAAGTATTGTTTATATTTATATTGTTTATATATATTTTAGTGGACTGATCCAGCTCCCTTAGTAGGAAAGTTCTGCCACATTTCTACACATGAAATATACATGCTGTTCAGTATCTTGTGTTCTCCATTTCGGGCATTTCTGCTGATTCATGTCATCTATTCTGCTTTGTGTGTGTGGCTAGTTAATCAATAGTCTAGCATTAGGACATCCCTGGAGAACATCAGAATTAGAGAGATGTTCACTCTTTTACTCTTAGCTCTCAAAAATCCATTATATAGTATTAGTGCCACTTTCTGTCCATTTCCATCATATGGGCTGATGGGACCTGACAAACTGTTAACATTCAGCTCAGTTTCTTGCATTGCTTTGGTTTTTAAACTTGCAGTGTATGTTAAATGTAAAGAAGTTTAACACTAGTATCTTCTTTACTTCGCTTGCTATATAAAACGATTTTTTAAATTTGGAAATAAAGATTATTGGCTTTATAAGAAAATAAAATTTCAGTGTTTCTACTTCCAATTTATTTTTTTGTTGTTTTTATGCATTACTTTCCATTTATTTGAAATTTGATTTCAGTTTTTGAAATTCAAAGTCCAGATGATCACCAAAGATCAGTTAGTACTTGTGATAGGAGGTTTACATCTTTTATCTGACTTAGACCTTCGAATCTCGTTCAGCAAAATAAACAAATCTTTATTCAAGTAATTTTGTTCATTTATGCAAAATAAAATTAAAATGTTTAATTTTTAATTTTGATCATATTCTGATTTAAAAGATTGTTAAAATATCAGTGGAAGACAAATAGGGGAAACCATTGATTATTAATTCACCATTCTCCTTGTCTGAGTTTTTGATCCTTTTGTCAAATTACAGCTGTATCTGGACACACACAAAAAAAGATAAGCGAAAGGTATTTTCTATATGCATGGTTACAAAAACAATAAATGAATCACTCTCTGACACAGCTTGTTACTTCCAAGTCATATAAAAGAGTCATTTAAAATGAATTAATCATTCATGACACATCCCTAATTAATACAAACATGAATGACCCTGTGGATGCCAGCAGTAGTGGCATACTGGCAAACTAGACTAGAAAACATCTGTGACGTATATAAGAATAGGTCAAGTTTTTGCTTTTAACTCTGTGTTTGTATTCCCCATGCACTTTGAAGCATGATCAAAAAATCTGTTCTAGGAAACAGATTATGTCCAGACAAGTATGGACATAAGAACTTTGTGCGAATGCATTAACTTTGACTAACACATTCTTTTCATCTTTAATTGAAAACTTGGGTCTGTTTGCCTGGAGAGGGAAGAAAGAAATGCAATTTTGGGTTAGTTCAAGCTTGTAATTTGTCTGTACCAGTCAGCATGGGACACAGTCTCAGTTTCAAGCTTCAACTTAATGCTGTCTGTCCCCATGTATGGACACTGTTTGGTCTGTCCATTCAGCAACAATAGCCAGTTCATGGTAAAGTCTCTCTACTGGGGTTTTCCTCTGACATCACCTCCACTGTTTTGGCTTCTGTTCTGTGCCCCCTCACTCCCCATTTCCTGTTCACACAGGAAATCTCTACGTAGTCTTCCGCTGGATAGACAAAGCTGATCATCATCTCTCTTTCTCTTTCTGTTACACAATATCAATGTGCTATGACATTAAGGAAGTAAGCTTAATGGTGAGACTTCCAGTTCATTAGCCGCTATAGGAAAATAACATGAAGAATAACAACGTGCAGTAAACAGTAAAACTGTTTGCACTATAATACATTAAAATTATATGGTAAGACACCAATTTTCAATATCAAGCAGCAAAAATGAGCTGTTTTGTACAGCTAAAAATAGCTGGATGCGGATGAGACCGGAAGCCAAACCCATAACATTTACAAATGGCTGTGCCAACTCTTACGTGGAGAGAGATGCTAACTTCAAAAGTCAATTTTTATGTATAAATAGTATGCCAAATAGAAACAGAAACTTGGTTTTAGATGTTTAAAACATAAACTGTGTTTAAGTGAATACTCTCCAAGCCGGCCACTTTGACATATTTGTGTGTGTATTTGATCGTTTGCACCCGAAGCGCAAAGTGTAATTTTCATGTCTGTTTTGGAGCGTGCAGCATGCGGAACAGCATCTTTTGCACTGATTATTAGGGCTGTGCCAATATTCGGACGCGAATTATCATGCGTATCTCGTCAGTAATGCCGGTTCTGTGATTAAGTAGTAAATCTCATTCACGTGTTCATTCATACAGCCGCGTTTTACTACACAGAGCCGTAGTTCACTGATAAGCTGATTCATTATCGCAGGCGATACATATCAATGATGCACGCGAAACTGCGTTGCTTGTCAGTGAACTACGGCTCTGTGTAGTAAACGCCGCTGTATGAATGAACACGTGAGTGAGATTTACGACTAATCACAGAACCGGCATTACTGACGAGATACGCATGATATCACGTCCGAATATTGGCACAGCCCTACTGATTATTCTGATTCAGAGTTTGTTAGTTTTTTTCAAACATGTATCATAATTTAGCAACAGTAAAGACTGCATGTTGAAATTCCTGGTCGGTGTTACTCCGTGTTCAAACAAATAAGGCTGTGCAGAAAAAAGCTCTTCTTTTCTTATAGTGCAATTCGCCATCATTTTTTTTTTAACTTCTCATTTTCTTTTAATTTGTTACCGGTGTTTAGTATTGCTCTATCCTTATTTGTTTATTCTCACCAGAGCTTACAAGTCAGTGATTTGAGTTTATAATTTAAAAAATATAAATATTTTTGTTATAAAAACACATGGATCGCTTCAGAAGACTTGTGTTAAACCCCCGGAGGCGTATGGGTTAGTTTTACGATGGATGTATGCTCTTTTTGGAACTTCAAAATCTTTGCTACTATCCACCACCATTATAAAGCTTGGAAGAACCAGGATAAATTTTAAAACAACTCAGACTGTGTTCGTCTGGAAGGAGAAAGGCATATACACCTAGGATGGCTTGAGGGTAAGTAAATAATGGGGAAGTTTTCATTTTTAGGTGAACTACTCCTTTAAGTTTGGGTTTTAGGGAGGAACGAATGTGCACCGCTGTGAAGGTAAAGAAGTTGAAAGAATAGTTTTACCTCATAAATTCTTTTTTGTGATCCTTGGAAGTCAGCATCAAAATCAGACAATAAACTCTTCTGAATTGTGAATAGCAAAAATGCATCTCAGAGAAATGTCCTAATATTATTGCATATAAAAACAGGCTGATGACTCTGGGGAGATAGAATGTGCAAGATAATGTATATACAGCAATAATAAATGTATATGTATTTTCTTAATTTCTCCAGTACCGATAGCAGAACTGTTAACGTCAGAGCTTATCAATACTCCGGTCTTTTATATTTTAGCACCGGGGCCAATTTAATACCGGGTTTCGGTACCCATCCCTACGCATACGTTTACATTCCTCTGCTTGCAAGAACAAGAGGACAAATTTTTAGGTGAACTAGCACTTAAACTATCACTAAAAATTTTATTTCACTACATCAATGGTTTCTGGGACATTATTTTAAAACATCCAAGAGTTCTGTTTTTGAAGTACGTTTAGGTGTACATAAACGTGTGTTAAATACATTTTGTGACGTGATTGTTCACGTCACTATGAGCAATTTGCTTTTGTTTTATTTAGAAGTAAAAATGTATCCTTCCCATGTGTTTGACACTAAGGGTTCTTACCATTTTTGTTACCATGGTAACTGAAGTCACATGATTGGGTTTTTTTTATACTGACTCACTGTCCAAACACTCCCACACCTTCCTTAATTTTTAACAACTTTTATAAAGACAGTATTTAATCAGGGAGCTGTTTTTCAGCACTGTTGGTGGAATGTGTTGTTTAGGCTGTCTAACACACATGAGTCACACCCCCAGTGTCTAAAGAAAGATCTAATAAGGGAGTCTTTTGCAAGAACACCACATGGTCTGTCGGTGAGCCACGGCTTTGTCATGCGCCACACACACAGCGTCTCATGCTGCCATGTGGACAGACGGTCAGCACAGTTGTGCCTCAGTGTGCAGCTGTGATCTGCTTTGCTCAATGGGACACACACCCCTTTTCATTCTCTTTACTTTTGTCTCTCATCAGCTGAGGTGTGTGTGTGCGTGTGTACGCCAAGGTTTTGGGGGCGTATAACAGATTGTTGTGACTTTCTTGATTAAGAGGAAAGGGCACAACTGAGTTATTTGCTTTGAAAGGGATTATATTGGATATGAGTCATTGTTGTCTGGGACAATATTTGTTTGTTCAAAATGCCTGTTTGGTTTTAATTAAAGTAACCCTCATTCTCTTTATCCTTTTTGTGCAATAATTGGCATGTGGTGGACTATTGAAATGATGGGACAAATCCCCCACTCTGGGTTTGAGGTTTTCAGTCCAATTTAAATTCAGGTTTGAGTTCCTTTTGATGTGTACACATTATCCGAGTTAAAGGCACAATATGTACGTTTTTGCCGCTGGAGGAGCTTTTATTATGCCACAGTCAACCGCATCAGCTTCTTCCTGTCATGTGTATGTAGGAAAATCAGAGCTGTTTTATCATACTAGATACATTTGAGTCTGTTGAAAATTATGTTATGCTACTCTGTGCATTCGTCACCTGTCTAATAAAATGCATAACGTATTAAAGTGTCTTTGGGATTTCCATGTTTTCTACAAAATAAAACCAGAAAATCGAGAGTGTATGACATCATATGCAGGCGACGCAATGACATGGTCCATTGCATTAGTTAAAATTGCTTATTTCTCTGGATTTAAACATTCTTCACAACATTTGGGGTAATGTAAGTGCACAAGTCTGCAAAATATATAACACTGTTCTAGAGGTTTTGGGATATTTGAATCCAAAAATCTTACATATTGTGCCATTTAAAGTCTTTTGAAACATTCGCAAAGTTTTTCCTTACAATTGGGACTGTCAACCAGTACTATAATATTTATACCATTTATATATTAACATATCTATTAAAAACTAGTCTTCTCAAAGTCCAAGTTCAAGTAAGGCCCTATGAAATCAGTTTTATTTTTTCCAAAATTCAATTTTGTTTGTTTCCAAAGTCCTTTTTTTTTCAGTTGAAAAACACTTTATTTAACTAATGGTTAAATAAAAATGATCAATGAAATCATGAAACTTACTCAATTTAACAGCAATTTATTAAAACTTTAACAACAATTTTTTAAACATTTTTAAGGCCCTATAAAATGTATATATATATTTTTTCAAATTCAGTTTTATTTTTACCAAATTCTTTTGGTATTTTATTTTTAGAATTTTATTAAAAGCATCTCTAATTAATTGATTTTTATATAAAAAAATCTTTATTATTATTTTATTTATTTATTTTGTGTGTGTGTGTTGTGTATTCACATATTTCTGGTAAATATTCCTTTAAAAAAAGTAATGTTTAACAATAATTTTATTTGTAGTAGTAATATATTTCTGTCACAATTTCTTCAAGTTAAAGCGAACTTTTATTTTCACAGGTTGCTGTGAAGAGCTTTACATTTCTGTTTGTATACGAAATGGTAGTTTTTCTTAAAAGAAATGGTTAAATGCATGTGAGAGAAATCTCTATAGAGCAGTTCTATAGATTATTTTCATGCGTTTATGTCCTCATATATTGAGGTGACAGAGGCTGAAAACACTTCAAGCTTCACATGCGTTTTAGAATGTTCCAATTTATTCACACAGAAACACACAGAACATGCAGAATTTATATTTAAATGGTATTTTTGGTGCTTAATATTCACAGATACTAGTCCGTATTGCATTTTGATATAAGTTTACTGACCTACATATGATTTAATTAATCCAAATTTTGACATTCCGCAGTATACATTGAAATCTATTTTTATGACTAGATTCCATCCACATACTGTAGTATATTTTGGGTACACTATTTGTTACTGCTGACTGTTGATTACCTATTATGTATAAACCAGTGGTTTGATTGCTTTATACAATGTAAAGTTTCACATTTCATTTCATTTGTAGTGATTTCTGTGCTGCTCAATTTTTTTGATGGCAATAATAAAGCAGTATAGTTAAACTTTGTGTACAGTACATTAGAATTTCCCTGCTTTTATTCCTCAGCATTTCAGTCAAAATGATGACATAGTAGTTGCATGTTACTCCTCACTCACTAGTGTTTACATTTTCTGATCTGGTGCACACACAGGCTTAAATTCCTTCTCTTCTTCCTTCTACAGGCACAAGTTAACCTCTATTTGGACATTTTGAACTGACTGAAAGAAAAAAAACACTATACCAAAGGTAGGCCATTCTTCTTGGGGTCTGGAACCTTTTACAGACATTGTTTGGAAATGCTGATGTACCTTCTTGTGATATACATTTTTGTCTACATGCACAGTAACATTGAATTAATCAAATATTGCAACTTGACAAAATGGAAAATGCTCTGAGGGGACTGAAATGTCTTGTTCAACATTTGCATGACAGATAATGTCTGCAGGAAGCTGGGTGACTCTTTTTTTTTTTATTTCTGCTGCCTTTTTATCCCCAAGCTAACAGGAAAAATGTCTCGACAAAGATGTCCATTGTGTACAATACATGTGTTTTCAGAGTAACCATTGGAAGTGCAGCAATGTCTGAGACGAAGAAAGGAAAGGATGTGAGGTTGGAAAGAATGATGGAGGTTTAGGAGACACAGTGGGTGATGGTTTAGCATTCTGACACCACTGTTGGATTTTTGAGAATAATGCCAGGAATGAGTGCAATCATTCATCATCAGTCCAGCCTCGGAGGATCTAGACAGCTCAGTGTTAAACATGGTGAATGAACTAGAATGTCGCTGGAAATTAGTTTGGAGTGTTTGTGTATGTATGTTTGCGTTTACTGTTACAATTTGTTTTCCCAGCTGCTAAAATATGACCATGCCCTCTCTGAAGACTGAACTCCAGTCTTGACCCACCTAAAACTGACAGAAAGTGGATCCAAATAGGAAATACACTTTTACACCTGCATTAGACTTGCACCTGTGCTTGCAACTTCCTCAAAACGAGTTAAAATAAAGACTCTTATCTAAATGTCATTTTTATTTTCCTAACAATTCATAAATGGGTCAAGGAGATGACACTTTTATAATATAATATATTCAAAAAAGCACAAGAAATGATAATGAACTTGGATTTACCTCGTTTTATTTTTGACCGCAAAAATTTTTTACGTATTATAATATTTTTGTCCTCTTAATCTATTAATTAACTGTCAATTAAATCAAGTAATTTAGTGTGACAAATAAGTCTATTAAAATATTGGAGAATTTGAGCACTTATTTTCACAACTTTTTGTATGACAACTAACCAATATAACTTTAATTCAGGACAAATGTTATAACTTTACAATAACAATAACTTTAAATTGAACAGTATATGTGACCCTGGACCACAAAACCAGTCATAAGGGTCCATTTTTGGAAATTGAGATTTATATATAATCTGAACGCTGAATAAATAAGCTTCCCATTCCATTGTTTGCAAAAAAATGTAAATATTGAGAAAACCTTTTTAAAGTTGTCCAAATGAAGTTCTAACAATGCATATTACTCATCAAAAATTAAGTTTTTTGATACATTTATGGTAGGAAATTAAAAAAATATCTTAATGGAACATGATCTTTACTTAATATCCTAATGATTTTTGGCATAAAAGAAAAATTAATAATTTTGACTCGTGCAATGTATTTTTGGCTATTGCTACAAATATACCCCAGTGACTTATGACACTTTTTTTTTTTCATTGACCAAAATACTCCTTGTACGCCTGAATGGTTACAGGTACATAAGACATAAAACTATTACGAAGAGAACAGATATCACAAACTATCATAGCTTGCAAAAAAATTTATTATTTACAGCAATGTTTTGGTCAAGACTTCAATAAATATAATTTTTGCAAGCTGCAGTAGTGTTGAACCCTCAACAATAGCAGGCTATGTAACAGGCTATGTATTTCATATTCCCTGTCCACAGCCTATAACCAGTGTAAAAAGATTTTGAATAGTTCACACTAAAAATAGTTTTAAAAATAACCTAAAGTATGTCCAGGCATGTTTAGATGTTAAGACTCAGTGACATGAGGCTCTCAGGTGACTTGGCTTTGTTAAATCCAGGTTCTCACTTGCTGTCTCACCTTTTGCATCTAGATAAACGGGGTTGACATGTTTGGGATTACTCTTGGTCATAAACATAACAAGTAGCTCGCATACTTACAGTGCATGGGCACCTTCTTTTCAACGCTGTGACCAAACCAGCTGCCATCTTAAAGTCAAAGGTCTTGAGTTGACTTCGAGTGTGACAATGTGCCGCCCCGGCCTCAGCAACACATTTGTTTTTTGGGGGGATGGACATGGCATTCCCAGCTGCTGGAGACAAGAAGGGTTTGAGACTTTTGTCATGTCTGTGTGTCCAGCCTGACACGCAACAGGCCCTCACAAAGTTAGCAGTTGGCCAGTGCCACACAGTCCAACTGTACATAAAGTGCAAAAGAGGAATAATATATCACATAGTCAAATGCTCATCGTTGTCTGTGGAAGCACTATGAAAGATCGAAGGTGTGGAATACAGGAAATGTGTTTCTGGACACAGATAAAAAGTACAGTTGAGGTCAAAAGTTTACATACACCTTGCAGAATCAGCAAAATGTTAATTATTTGACCAAAATAAGAGGGATCGTACAAAATGCATGTTTTTTTTATTTTGTACTGACCTGAGTCAGATATTTCACATTAAAAAGACGTTTACACAAGAGAAAATAATAATGAATTTATAAAAATGACCCTGTTCAAAAGATTCTTAATACTGCATAGTTGCCTGAATGATCCATAGCTGTGTTTTATTTTGTTTAGTTGTTCATGTGTCCCTTGTTTGTCCTGAACAGTTAAACTGCTGTTCTTCAAAAAAAAATTCTTCAGGTCCCACAAATTCTTTGGTTTTTCAGCATTTTTGTGTATTTGAACCTTTTTTAACAATGACTGTATAATTTTGAGATCCATCTTTTCTCACTTACAGAAGTTGCAAATGCTCACTGATGCTCCAGAAGGAAAAACTATGCATTAAGAGCCAGGGGTGTAATCTTTTGAACAGTATGAAGATAGTAATCTATCTGAATCAGATGTGAGGTACACATCCCTAAAATTTGCATTTTGTTTCCTTCTGAAGCATCAGTGAGTGTTTAAACCTTCTGTAATAGTTGCATATGTGTCCCTCATTTGTGTTCGGTGTGGAAACATGGATCTCAAAATCATAGTTATTGTTGAAATGGTTCAAATACGTGAAAGATACTGGAAAACCAAAGAATTTGTGGGAACTAAAGGATTTTTCTGAAGAACAGCTGGCAGTTTTAGACTCATCACTAAAACAAAACAAAACAAAACAAAACACAGTATTAAGAATCAGTCAGACTCTGCAAGGTGTATGTAAACTTTTGAGCTCAACTGTACTTAAGACAACAATTTCTCGTTTAGGCCAGCTTCATGTAGTTCTGCACAACTGCTCATCAGACAAGAAATTTAGGGGTGAAACTTGTTCATTAGGAATTGACTGAATTGACAGGTTTGATTTAAAGTCTACGAGGTCTAATGAATACGAATGAATGATGTGCACAAATAAATCATTTATAATAAATACTGGAATATTCCAAGTAAGAATTGTCAATTTTGATTTTGCTCTAAGTTGCTGTAGGCTCATTGAGGGCAAGAACATTAGGAGCCAGTTTTACTAAATAGGGAAAATTACCATTAGAGCACAATTCCTTAAAAGCGCTGATGGGAGGGGAAAATTCTATGTGTGACTTACTAACAGTCGATGCAGCCAGATAATTTCCGTAATGACCAGTGAAATCTACCAAGAGCAGAGCAAATACCAGTAATTTGATGAGTGCAAACATTTAATTTAAATACTCTCCTCCCATAAATTTTGCATCTGAAAGGGTAACACCTACCAATGCATATTTATTAAGGTCAGGCTCAAAAATAACTGTGTCCACAGTACTATTTTAATGCCAAAATATGGTTTTCGCTGGCACAAGCTGTTAGTAAAACTGAGCCTAGGACTTTAGTCCAGACCTCTGTGGATGTATATGGATGGAACCATCTTTTTATTACAGAATGATCATACGAGTCATAATTTCTTACATAATCTGTCTTTATGTTTGATTTTGGTGGTTTAAAAATCTCACTAGTGCAAACTGTCAGGAAATCTTTAAGTTGACAGTTAAACGCCTTTGAACTGCAGTTGGTCCATGACTGTTCCGAACGCAATAGGTTGTTGTGCTCTGAGGATCTATGTTCTTTGACGTGGAAATCTTTTCTGGTGCATTTGCTTACTTAGTCTGTTGAGGTTAGACACAAGTGAAAAACATAAAATCGCTGAAATGCCGAATCCATGTGATCAGATGTTTTCTTAACTGCTCTACTGCTCTAATTTATTTTGTTGTTACTGAAAAGATTTACATATTTAAATACTGTACTCATCTAAACATGGCTCCCAATAGTAAAATGTGCTGTTGCGCAGCTATTTCGAATTGGCACCCCTGAGTTAAGAACAAAAAACTTTACAATGAGCATATGGGGGCATTTAGGGTTAGTTCACTTCCAGAATAAAAATGACAGATAATTTACTTACCCCTATGTCATCAGAGATGTTCATGTCTTTCTTTCTTTCTTCAGATGCAAAGAAATACATTTTTTTGAGGAAAACATTGCAGGCCTTTTCTCCATATATTTGACTTCTATGGTTCCCAATGGTTTGAACTTCCAAATCGCAGTTTCAGTGCAGCTTCAAGGGCTCTATGCAATCTCAGCCGAGGAATAAGGGTCTTATCAAGCAAAACGATTAGTTGTTTTCTTAATAAAAAAAGAAAATTCTATAGTTTTTAACCACAAATGCTCACTTTGCACCAGCTCTGATTCTGCTGCACAACTTGATGCTTTACATTGTGGTTTTACCTTTTTTTGTAAAGGGCATTTGAGTTTTTTTTGTAAAGTGACCCGATCGTTTTGCTAGATAAGACCCTCATTCTTTGGCTAGGATTGTGAACCCTTTGAACCTGCTTTAAAAGTGCAATTTGGAAGTTCAAACTGTTGGGGACCACTGAGGTCCACTATATGGAGAAAAACCCTGTAATGTTTCCCTTAAAAAACTTAATTTAAAATTCTTAATTGAAGAAAGAAAGACATGAACATCTTGGATGACAAGGCATGAGTACATTTTCAGTAAATTTTTTATTCTGGAAGTGAACTAATCCTTTAAGTATTGGAAGGCTTAGTGCAAAGTATAATTTTTACAAGGAATATTATTGAAAATAAAACTGTCCCATTAACTGTCATCTTCAAACGTCAAAATAAAAAAAGTAGTTTTTCCCTTTAGGCTTTTCTGTAGTCTAGTAAATACATTGTATAAAAATGACGGTTGCATTGACTCACTGGGTGTTTTTGTCCATAGTTGGCAGACTGTTTAATTAAGTTAGTCTGGTTTGCAACTGTATGTTTTAATTTATCACAGTTATGTCTATGAAATACTTGTTGTTATTACATCTGGATAGAGCAAAACTCGAGGATTTGCTGGCTTTTAGGTCTGCGTTGTCTGCAGAGTGGAATACTCTGCATGCAACCAATAAATGAATGTTCTTTATTGCAGGTCAAAGCCCTAAAAGCCCACCCTTAGTGTCGCCCATGAGTGACAGTAGGCACAGACTAGTGGGCATAATGTGCGTGATGGGATGCAGTAAACGGGCAGTAATTTTGCTGTGCGATATGACAGGTCATAGATCCCCTCTGTAATTGTTCAAGCGCTGAAGGGTTGGGAGGGTTTTCAGTTCTATTGTTACGTGATGTAGGAGTACAACGGTCTGATGGCCTGCAGAAAAAGCTGTTCTGCAGCCAGCTTGTGCGAGACCTGATGCTGCAGTACTGTCTGCCTAATGGAAGCAGTGAGAACAGTGGCTGGAGTCTCTGGTGAGAGCTGCAGTTCCTGACTGAACTCATAAATAGCTGATTCTAGCGACTGCACATGGGATATCTGGCATTTCAGAGCTTTCGTCTGTCTTCATAGACTAAGTACACATTGCTTTATTCTTAATATTTTCTCTTATGTATCAGTTTCAGACTCTGCAGTATGTCGCAAGTGATATTTTGCATGCAAGGCAGTATCTGCAGCAGTGGTTCATGGTGCAGTATGTTTGGGTGTTCAAGCTCAGACTTTGGACTTCACATTTCAAGCCACCTGGGACCCCAGTGAAGGGGATTGCTTGCTCATCTTGCCCTGAAGCACTTCTGCACACACACATAAAGCAAAGAGAGGGGGGATACCTGACAGTCAGCACTATCTGTAAACATGTGCCTTTGGTTTTTGTTTGAGCCAGGATGTGGCAGATATATGCAGATGAAGAATAGTAGAGTAGAACATCTGGAGGATACAGCTCATGGAACCACTTTAATCTACTTTTGTTCCTCCACTGGAATAAAAAAAAAATCACATACCAAGCCTGTTTTTAAAGACCAGTCAAAAGTGTCTGAACTCAGCACAGAGAGCATTCATTATGCAGACTCTCTGTTTTAAGACTTGCATTAAGAGCTCTGATGTAAGATGAGGAAAAGTGTTTCAAATGAGCGGGTTGCCCCAGGGGAGCGGATATATTAAGATCATATGACCAGCTCAGTATACTCACTTTATCTCAGTAAACCTCTTTTTTGGACACTTTTGCTTGTTGCACTCTTATAATGTTCCAAACCCATATTACTTCTTTCCTCAGTTTAACTAAAAACAATATAGATTTTTTTTTCCATAAACTAGTTCATAGTGACCACAACTGTTAAGCTCCATAAATGACAAAACATCTGAACGTTAAAGTAGTCCTTGTGTGCTTGTGAAGCTTCACAAAGAGAGTAAACATGTTGTTATTCTTCTCCTAATGTCTCCTAAGGTCAGCATTTAGTTAATTTTGTGATGATCAATGCAGGGCATTCACAGACTATTTTGGATGTTTGCTAAAGTTCCTGTTTTCAGCATTCTAAAAGTCATTAATTCATTGGGTGTTTGTGAACACACCTAAATTTTCATCCACTATTTTGTAAAGGTGGGGTCAAAATGACAAATTTGGAGCCAGTTTACAGGGGTGTAAAATTGACTTTAGAAAGCTGGCGACGTCATTATTTTTACACATAGTTTAGTAGGTCTAATAAAATGTAGTAAAATGTTAACTTCAACAATCTTTGTTCAATCTTTGTTTCATTATGTGCTAATGGTGACAGTTCAAAAATGGCAAAAGAACTTCTTGTCTTTTTTGACTAAGGTTTGCATGCCTGTAACTCAAGAAGTATTAAACAAATCTTAATGTCATTTTAGATTCTGATTCTTAACAAACTTTCCTTTTGGTATCTTCATTTTAAAGGCCGTCAATGGTTCAGTCCCAGAGATATGGAGATCTCATTGGGACTCCATGAGTGAACTGGTAAATTTGTTCACATTTTCAGTGGTTAAAAACCAAATGTGAGTCAGTTTGCATACAGCTGATATTTCTTTTCTTGTAAAGTAAATATCTGAAGAACAAATAATGTTGAAAATAGAAATGTATCTCATGGTTTTCTATCAACACAATTGCATAGAACACCTCTCTGAGTGCCAAAAATATTATTTTTCCAAAGTTTGGATTCCTATAACCCTCTTGATTCTCATTCTTAATAATCTTTCATTTTGAAATCTTATTTTTTAAAACCCCAAGTTCATTCCTATAGAGATAGGAATTTCAAAGCGGCTCCATGTTCAAATTGTAGAATTTTTCCCGATTTCAGTTATCGAAACCAATTGTGGTTCACTTTGCACACAGCTGATACTTACTGTGTTTAAAGAGGAATGTCTGAAGGATAAATCATGTTTAAACAAGAAATGTGTCTTGTTTCCTTCTTCCAAAAAAAAAGTCTTGAGTACCAAAAATCTATTGAAAATGGTCAAGTCAAGGCACACTTGCTCTCAAAGGTGTATTTATAAGAATCTTTATTTGATTCAATTTCAGGAAAATTTGGAAAAAGGGATTTTGTTCATTTTAATAGCTTCTGAAGAAATTAAGAGTTTGGATATACAGTATTGTAACTACACATAACCACACTGACACCCTGATATCTATGAAACTGAACCATATAGGACCTTAAAAATAAAGACTCTAAAAGAAAAGTTACATAAGAACAAGAATCTAAAATGACATTAAGATATATTTAACACTTCTTGAATTAAAGACTTGTAAACTGAGGAAATGTTTGGTTTTGACACTGTGTTTTTGGTTTTGTCACTGTGGTGTTTTGTATTCAGTTGTTTTGACAAAGGGAATAAATAAGCTTTCCATTTGATGTATGGTTTGTTAGAATATGACAATATTTGGCCAAAATACAACAATTTGAAATCTGTAATCTGAGGGTGCAAACAAATCTAAATACTGATGGCATGAGGATTTCGGTTTTGGGTGGAGTGAAGAACTCTTCATAAAGCTACAGTGTCTCTTCTCTGTAAACTAATAGACTAATAGACAACAAATGATTTCACCATAAGGGTCTCAAGTGTTTTTTTCACAAATACGACAGCGAAGAGTCTGCTTTCTTTTCAGTTTGGTCATTCTAAAGTATTGGCACAAGTTTATAATATTATGAAGTGTAAGTTCTACCTTGTTGCTTGAATATTTTGGTTCACTGTGTCAGACAGTGAAGGTCAGACGGAAAAACGACGCACCTCTTCCCTGGCGAACTTTGGACTTGTGTGGCTCCTGTATGAAAGGAGCTCTTTCACCGGGCCACCGGCTGTGCATGTGCGGGTGTGTGCTTTGTGTGCCATTTGGATAGCCAAAGGATATGACGTTAAGTGTTGAGTGAGAATCAATCCACACCCAAATGAAAAGACCATTTTTTGTTCAGTCCCCTTTCTTCCCCTCTGTATGTGCCTTATCTGTTTATTTCCCATGAAACAAGAGGAAAAGGAACTTAGATGGTGCGCTCTTTCTCATAGGGCATGAAATAGTTTTGTTTGAGAAAGTTTGTGTGACTAAAACTCCTGTGTATGCTTGACGAATCCACACAAACTTAACCTAGAAATGCCACAACAATTGACAGCTGTCAGATGTACTTCAGAAGGATTTGACTCATTCCTGGATGCTGAAATATGTTCACACCTTGCTCAAGTATTCACAGTTATAGCTGTATGAGGAACCATCCACAGAATAACAGCGTATTCTCTGAGTTGGCAGTTCGTGGTAGCCAACATTTGGCTCGGGGCTGTTTTGATCAGTTGTTCAAGTGACTTAGTGTTCACTTTCATTTCAATACAAAGTGACTCTGCGCCTGCACTACGGATATATTTAGAAATACCCTTTCCAGTTGTCCCTCTGTTTTGAGTCTTTGCAGAAAATTGTTTAATGTCTTTAATACAGAGACACAATGCAAAACTGGGGAGATGAGGGGACCAATGAGAAAGAAACAATTGTGCAATAACTGAAAATGTGAAATTAATAGAATGTCCAGCTCTCTGGGTTTCAGAGAAAAAGATGAGACTCCAGAGTAACAGAAAAACATATGAAATGAAAAGTTAAAAAGTTATATTTGTTTTATTGCCATTTTTAAGTAAGTGTTGGGTGTGTTCTATTAGAAGAACTATGTCTTACTGTTTTTCTTAAAGGAACACTCCACTTCTTTTGAAAATAGGCTAATTTTCCCTAACTCCCCTACAGTTAAACAGAGTTTTACCGTTTTTGAATCTATTCAGCCGATCTCGGGGTATGTCTTTGGCACTTTTAGCATAGCATAAATCACTGAATCAGATTAGACCATTAGCATCTTGTTCAAAAATGACCAAAGATTTTGATATTTTTCCTATTTAAAACTTGATTCTTCTGTAGTTACATTGTGTACAAAGACTGACAGAAAATTAAAAGTTGCGATTTTCCAAGCTGATATGGATAGGAACTATACTCTCATTCGGGTGTAATAATCAAGGAACTTTGCAGATTATTCCCTGAATAAGCCAGAATA
This sequence comes from Cirrhinus molitorella, assembly GCA_033026305.1. Classification (NCBI taxonomy): domain Eukaryota; kingdom Metazoa; phylum Chordata; class Actinopteri; order Cypriniformes; family Cyprinidae; genus Cirrhinus; species Cirrhinus molitorella. The sequence goes on from CM065120.1 coordinate 22,702,441, forward strand.
AGAGTATAGCTCCTATCCATATCAGCCTGGAAAATCACAGCTTTTCATTTTCTGTCGGTCTTAGTACACGATGTAACTACAGAAGAGTCAAGTTTTAAATGGGAAAAATATCGAAAATATTTGGTCATTTTTGAACGAGATGCCAATGGTCTAATCAGATTCAATGGTTTATGCTAAGATATGCTAAAAGTGCTACCAGCAGACCCGGAGATCGGCTCAATGGATTCAAAAATGGTAAAACTCAAAAAAGTCTAGGGGAGTTGGAAAATGAGCCTATTTTCAAAAAAGTGGAGTGTTCCTTTAAGTTATGAAATAACCAGGGGACTTTTGTCCAGAATGTGCACTTTGCTAGAGGTCATTCAGTTCAACAGAAACCAAGAAGCCATTCTGAAAGAATAAAAAAACACTGATAATCATTTGACAGTGTGTGATATCATCAAAAGCAAAGTGAGTTTGGTTATTAACTTTTGTCATTCAAGTTAAGTTATCATGCAATCATCTTTTTTTTTATATTGTTTAATTTGTGTTATTGATTTATTTTAAATCAGGGGTGTCAAACTCAGTTCCTGGAGAGCCACAGTCCTGCAGAGTTTTGTTCCAACCCTGCTCCAACATGCATACTATGCAGTTTTCAATTAAGTCTGAAGGACTTGATTAGTTGGATCAGGTGTGTTTAATTATGTTTGCATCGAAACTCTGCAGGGCTCTGGCCCTCCAGGAATTGAGTTTGACACCCCTGTTTTAGATGCTCATTGCAGATGCTCATTTTGGCAGTTTTGGCACTGCCAAAATTTAAATGCAGAGCAGACCCAGTAGCTTACTCAAGAATAATATTAAAATTAATTTATTGAAACAGACTAATACTAAAAATATAATAAATGTTGGTATCTGTTTAGCTTGAGGTAGTTCACCTGAAGATTATGAAAATGAAAACAAAAATGTGTCATTTGTTTTTGCTTTAAAAAACAAAACAAAAATATGAACACAATTCCACAAATGAAACAGTAATATTCAGGGTTCCCACAGGTCATGGAATTTCTGGAATATCATGGAATTTTAAAAGGTGAAAAGCAAAAACTAAATGTGAAGAAATAAAAAAAAAATGGAATGCTGAACTTGATTACAAACAGAAAATCCTTCAGATTGTTAAACCCCTGAAATCATAAAAAAACATAAATTAATTTGTGTAGAAATAATACAGAAAAAGCCAGTTTCCACCACTAAATAAAAAATAAAAAAGGTTATAGTGACTTGTTATCTTACAATTGACTTATTTTCTCACAATTGCATGATACAAACTCGCAATTCTGACTTTTTTTCTCTTGAAATGTGAGATATAAACTCGTAATTCTGAGAAATAAAGTCAGAATTGCATGTTTTATCTTTATCTCTTTTTTTATTTAGTGGCAGAAACGGGCTTCCATAGTTTTGTACTAAAAACGTCTGTAAACAAGTAAATAAAGCTTGCAGATGGGTGGATCCGTTCATTATAGGTCATGGTAATTCAGCTTTTTAATCAGTGAAAGTCAGGGAAAAGTCAGGGAATTTGACATTTGGCTTAGAGTGGGAACCCTGAATATTCATTCATTCATTGGATGTCTATATAATCACCATTTTCAAGCTTTAAAAATACATAGTAGAAAAAGACATCCATATGAACAAATGGATTTAATATAGGCATTTATTGTCTTATAAACGCTGATCAATGCACACGTATAGAGCACATCAAATATGGTCAGCGGAAGCTCAAAAAAGCATGCTTGATGCAAACTTCATTGGTTCTCGCATATCATGTAATCACGTTTACCATATGTGACCCCAGACCACAAAACCAGTCAGAAGGGTACATTTTTTTTAAACTGAGATTTATACATCATCTAAAAGCTAAATAAATAAAGCTTTCCATTGATCTATGCTTTATGATGGGACAATTTTTGGCCGAGATGCAACTATTTGTAAAGTTTGAATCTGAGGGTGTAGAAAAAGCCAAAAAATCGCCTTTAAATTTTTTAGCAATGCATAATACTAATCAAAAATTAAGTTTTGCTATATTTACAGTAGGAAATGTACTAAATATCTTCATGGAACATGATTTTTGCTTAATATCTAATGATTGTTGGCATAAAGAAAAGTCACACATTTCTTGTGTATTGCTGAATGTTTATATGTGAATAAATGTCTAAATTAAATCTATTCATCAGTAAATCTATATACTGTACACTGTCAACAGCCAGTAACTCACATCAATACCTCCCATGTGATTCAAATGGACTGGATACTTCTAATATATCAAAGAGATGTGGAGTCATGTCCTTACAGAGTGTTTTTTAGGCTTATTTTAGAATTTGCTGCAATTACTGAGTCATTCTATGATTCAGTCAATACATCAGCTCAGGACTTCAAGATAGATTACACATAGCAGTGTGTGTGTATTTGTTTGTGTGAGTGAGGTAGAGGAAAACAGTGGATAGGCAAAAAAGTGGTGAATCAGCCAGAGTGAGTAAACATTCTTGATCTGTCTTATGAGTGTCTCGCATACTGGAGATTTTGCACTGGTTTTTAACTGTACTTGTGTGCGACTGTGCTAAATAAAAGGAGATTTGGTCCCTCAGGTTGTATTCTCCTCTCTCACTGTCCTCCATTTCACTCTGCTCTTAAGATGATACATTTTTCTTCTTTCTCTTCCTTAGAGCTAATCTGTGTCCCACTGCACTATACAGGAATGTTGTCATATGCCATTATCCCTCAGAGACCGTCTGCCTTGACATACATACAATCATCTAATGTTTTAATTGAAGATATTTTCAGAGCTTCACAATTGCTCAGCACACGCAATATGATGCTATTTCTGTCTCGGGTGTGAGCTGCGTTCAGCTGTGCTTTACACTGTGATGATGGATTGAAAGTGTCTTCAGCTCCAGATGCTTAATTTGTCACTCTGCAAGTTAATAATTATTAATGCTACCTTCTAGTTTCTAATTACTAAATATGAAGTTAACATATATTAACTTCATGCTCCTTTTCTCCTCACGTCCGTAGAGTCAATTCTTCACCTCGTGTAACACACAACAAGAGTTGAGTCTAAAGAATAGGTGTGTGGAAAGCGAAGCTAAAAACACCCACTGCTCTACCCACCCAAATTTGAACCTCTTATAGTGAAACATCCATTCATTGCTGCCCAGATTACAATCAGACATTTCTATGGCAGTACAGTAACATATTCTTTAAATGTCTCAATATGACATGGTCAAAGGTCATAGGTAGTGCTTTGGTCACAGAATGACTGGCGTCTTCATAAAGCATTTACAGGAGTGGTAAAACGGCTGTTGGTTATGAAAGTGAAGCATGTCAGTAAAAAGCTGCCTTTGTTTCTGCAAAACACTCATTTAGAGTGTTAGAGCAGTCTTCTTTCTGCTACTATTTATCTGATTAAACTTAAACGAATGACCCCCCCGCCTTGGCGCTTGACGTAGATGCATAATAATTGGTTTAACATGTTTACATGACAGAATTTTAATTTTGTTCGGTTTATAGAAAGGTTTATCCTACCTCTCTCAAGCTGATTATAATTTCATTCGGTTTGAGCATTTTTATTCTGATTGAGGAATAAAAATTCATTTTCATTCAGACTGGACTTGTAAACCGATTACAATGCTCCATGTAAACGCACCTAATGTGTGTTCAACACTCTTAAAAAGGTTCTTTATTGGCACCAACGGTTTTATAAAGAACCTTGAACATCCATGGAACCTTATAAATGCAGAAAAGTTTCTTTATCGTCGCATTTTTTTTTTTTTTTTAAATGTCCTTCAAAAAGCTTTTAGGAACTGTTCACTGAAAGGTTCTTCTGTTGCATCACTGGAAAAACACCGTTTTGGAACCTTTATTTTTAAGAGTGAAGACCACTGGAAATACCACTTTGTTTATGCTAAATTGTTAAGTTAATACAGAAGTTGGCATCTGCTGGAAAGTGATTTATTAGATTTGAACAGCACTCAGATCCCTGCGTTGTGTGTGTTTTGCCATATGTCTTGTGTTTGGGTAGGGATGAATAATCACATTAGCACACATGCCACTTGTGTGTGTGTATCTGTGTGTTTATTTGGGGCCAAGCTCACAAGCACACTTGTGTGTGTGTGTGTTTGAGCAAGAGGTCAGGGAGTTAAGAGTGGCAGCTGTAGTGTTTCTTGTTGTTCTGCTTTGACACAGTCTGTGTGTGTGTTTTAAAGAGTGAGACTGTGTGCACGTGGAAAAGGGTGGTAGCCTGTTCACCCCCTCTTCCTTTTCCTGTCCCCCTCCTTGGCCAGCAATGATGTCATATTCAGCCTCATAGAAGGAGGAGAGTGTGTGTGTGTGTGTGTGTGTGTGTGTGTGTGTGCGTGAGTGTGTGTCAGTCAGAGAACAGCTGCTGGAGGGTGGTGGGAGAGCCTTGACAGAACAGCTCGCGGGGGAAATGAAGAATTCTGTACATCCTGGACATTTCCTGTCTTTCCCTCTGTTCCTCCTTCTCTCGTTTTCTGTCTATATCATTTTCACTTATTCTTACACAAGTCACCCTATGAAGGAGTAGTGTTTCTGTTCACAACTGTATGACATGGTATAATTACAACACTTAGAAAAAAGCTGGGTTACTTAAAACAACCCAGCGCTGGGTCAAATGTGGACAAACCCAGCCAGTTTTATTTAAACTATTGCTTACAAATGACTATATTTCTTGCTTAAAATGAACCTAAAATAGGTTGGAAATTAGCATTTATTAATATGTTCAATAAATGAACATAGATTATTGCTGATGCCTCTAGTAATTATGTGTTTGCTTTTTAATTTAGAACCGAAGGTTCATTTTAAGCCAACCATAGTAATTTACACAATAGTTGAAGCTGCAGTCTGTAACTTTTCCTTTTTTTTCTTTTTGGGTTAAAATTGTTACTTTAGCCCGATTCACAACAGTAAGCTTGTAATAATGATTTCTAATTTGAGTGGTACTGGTAGGTTTTCATGGGAAATACAAGCATGCCGCCATTTATCTTTGCGTCATTACATCACATCTGGAAACATAAAGGTGTCATCCCAGCTAATATATTGCATGTGAGGATGCTGCAGGTGGTGGATTATTTATAGCCTTTCTCACAGCAGAGCTGGAATAATTAAATTTATAATTTTGCTGGAGGATTGTAATCCAGAAAGGATTGTGTTAATGAAACACATGTAAGTGACTGAAATTAGATTCTAGTTTTAAATGTGTATCTAATTACAGATATGTGGGATTACACATGAGTTGTGTTTTAAAGAGAACCAGCTCTAAGGAACATAAATTTGCTTTTTGGATTAAAAGAGCAACTTCTTTACATGAAATTCAATCTGTATCTGTAACGCTAAATTACACTATATACACATACACAATGCTGATGTTGTTAACATTAACAATTTTAGACCAAAATTGTAGTTTAAATGGTTTGGTGTGATATGAGCTAGCAAATCACCATTGGTAGCGCAGTTTACTGTAATGCTTTTTTTCCTCAGTTGGTCAGAACAAAAGTGGCAGACATATTACTTATTTGTTCACTGCAGCTTTAAGTTAAATAAAACTACCCAGAAGATTGCAAATTACAATCTTTTTTTTCTCTCTTTGTGAATGTATGTTAGAATGTATATGTATTTATGCATTTAAACACTGCCAGACTATTTTTTTTTCAGCATCGTTACTCCAGTCTTCAGTGTCACATGATCCTTTAGAAATCATTAATTTGCAGTTTAAGAAACATTTTTTGCATCATCTTTATTATTATTATTATTATTATTATTATTATTATTATTATTATTATTATTATTAATATTTAAAACTATTGAGTACATTTATTTCAAGATTCTTTAATGAATAGAAAGATCCAAAGATCAGCATTTATCTGAAATTGGGAAAGACGTTATAGAAATTAATACTTTTATTTAGCAAGGATGCTTTAAATTGATCAAAATGATGATAAAGACATTGTAATGTTACAAATGATTTCTGTTTCAGATAAATGCAGTTTTTCTGAGCTTTCTATTCATTACCTTAAAATTAACCTTAAAAATTCTACTTATATTTTCACCATAATAATAATACTAATAAATGTTTTTGAGCAGCAAGTCAGAATATTAGAATGATTTCTGAAGGATCATGTGACTGGAGTAGTGATACTAAAAATTCTGCTTTGAAATTGCATTAATAAATTACATTTTAAAATATATTCTAATAGAAAATTTCAACATTTTACTGTTTTTGCTGTACTTTTGATATAATGAACTGATGTTGAAAATAAATGCAGGCTTGGTGAGCAGAAGAGACATCTTTAAAAAACAATAAACATCTTACTCTTTAAAAACATTTGACTAGTGTACCTGTAATTCTAACCTGAAAAGTGTCTATACTGTCACTTTTGTTCAATTTTAGTGCATCCTTGTGGAATCGAAACCCTAACTTGATAGCGCAAAACATTTATTTTCGTGTAAAACAGGATTCTGTTCTGTGTCCATGAGGCTTTTTTTTCTTTTTTGCTGTTGTTCACTGCTGACAGCAGGCCATAACCTTGATGATAAGGAGAGCAGTACCCATTTTGCTGTGAAATGTTCCACCCTGTTACATTCACAACATTCCAACAGATATTTGTTAATTCATATATTAATAAGCCACTATTAATGGCATTGGCGCAATTCAATTAATTAGCACATACATATACTGTGTTTTATAGAAATTTCTTTAAAAATCACCAAATTTAAAAAGCATTCATTTCATAGAATGAAGCACACATTTTTAGATTGTGTGTAGAGGCAGATGAAATATGAAGGATGAATTTGTCTACATTTTGTACTTCACCATTTTGTCTGTGTGAGAGAGAGTTTAGCAGAGCTTAGTCTAAATCAGCAGCTGTTAAGCAACAGGGTGCCAAGATAACACACCTCTCTAATTTCCCTCTGCTCTCGTTCTCTATCTCCACCTATTTTTTTCAGTTTCTGCTGTTCCATAATTTTGCAAAATCTCCTTTTGTCCCACACTCTCCCCTCTCATTCCCTCTCTCTCTTTATTCATCCCCTTTTTGCTTGACTGATTATGCAGAACCATGGCCGTTTGCAGTAGAGTGACTGAAGGCGTCATTAGCATCCTGCTGATCTGAAAGCAGTGAGACAGAGCACAAGGTTAGAATGATATTTGCAAGACTCGATCTACTGAATTAAGCACCTTGTTGAACTGAACCGCCTTTCATTGTATCTTGTCACTGGTCTTGCATATGCAAACGCTGGAAGATGCAGCTCACCCAGGGTTGGCTGAAACATCTTACAACAGTAGTAATGGTTAAAACATTCAGTTCAGATTCAGTCAGTGTCTCCTGCCGACCTGCGATCCAATGTCAGCAGGACTGTATTGTAAGAAAAGGCGCTAGGACTCTCCTAACCCAAACACAGATTCTGAAGAGACTCTCACAGTGAGACGGTTTATGTTTTTGGTTTGTGTGTTAGATAGTACAGCTACCTTGATGGAGTTGGTACAATATTTATGAAGTTAAGCTAATCTGAAGTTAAGAACATCTGGAGAACCATTCTCATGGTCATCTGACCCCAATTCTAAGCACTGTAACTACTTGTCAAAGTTTGTTGTTTGTCTATGAGCTGATAGAAGTGCATTACAGGTCAAAACTTGAAATTTGTTAATACTGTTTTCATCAAGGATGCATTAGATTTGATACAAAATATATATAAAAATTCAAAATGTTCTATTGAACTTTCTGTTCATCAAAGAATCAAGAAATGTATATGTTTCCACAGAAATATTTGTGCCATATGATGATTCAGTTTGATGATCCAGTCATAAAAATGGAATTTATTGCATAACGCGGAATGTCATGGAATTTTAATTAATAAATGAAAAGTAGGTCAGTACACTTAAATTAGAATGCGATATAGACTAGTGTCTTTGAATATTAAGCCGCAAAAAGACTATATGAATCATGAATAAATGGCTTAGAGGTGTGGTTTTGTAAAGTATGCGTGATGTGAACACATAAACGCAATCTCTAGAACTGCTCTAAGAGTCACTTTATGAGCATTTTATTGATTCTTTTGAGAAACAACTATCGTTATAACATATACAAACAAAAACAGGTCTTCACAATAACCTGTCAAAATAAAAGTTTGGTTTAGCTTGAAGAAACTGTGACAAACTATATTACCTAATGTAATGATAATGCTACTACTAATAATACAATTATTATTAAAACATTATTTTATTAAGGAATATTTACCAGAAAGATGTAAATACACAACACAGTATTTCAGGGAAAAAAGAAATGTAAAAGAAAAAGAAAAGTAGTGTGTCAATAATGCAAAACAAAACAGTTACCATTTTTCAGTTAAAGCGAGTTAATCATTGAATTCAATGATGCTATCATCCAGCTCAGTTCAATTAGTATACAATATCGCTGGAAATTAAGTGTCCCCAACTGAGCAAGCCAGAGGCGACAACGGCAAGGAACCAAAACTCCATCGGTGACAGAATGGAGAAAAAACCTTGGGAGAAACCAGGCTCAGTCGGGGGATCAGTTCTCCTCTGACCAACAAACAAGCAATTTGTACCTGTAGAGGTCATCTATAGGTGCTGATCCACCATCCAGATATGGACTGGATCAGGGGATTGCAGTGACCATCTGATCAGGATACAGACTGGATCTGAGTGGCAACGATGACTTTGGAATAAGCAAGAGACAGACTAATATTAGCGTAGATGCCATTCTTCTTATGATGCAACGAGTACATCAAAACAGTTATTTTAAATCCTAATAATATTTCACAATATTACTGTTTTTATTGTATTTTTGATCAAATAAATTAGCCTAGGTGCAACAAGTACATCAAAAGTGTTATTTTTAAATCAATAATATTTCACAATATTACTGTTTTTACTGTATTTTTGATCAAATAAATAAGCCTTGGTGAGCAGAAGAAACTTGTTCTGATCCCGAACTTTTGAAAGACACTGTGTACTTTGACTTTGGTTGCTGTAGTTCACTACACGTCTTCCTGGAATGTGTGATTCTGATTTCTGATCATACAATGTTCTAGGAAAGTGTTAGAAAACATTGTGTCTGCTTTCAAGTCTGCTACATAAATTAGTACAAACACACCCTTGTTGGATCAACAAGTGAAGCGGGTCAATTAGGTGAGCTCAGAATCTCTAAGGGACCAAAAAAGCTTGTGCAGAAAAAGCTGGAAAATGAAAACTGAAAAGTTTTGTGTAAGAATAAATATATAATGTCTGTAATAATATATTACATGTAATAATAAAGTGTGGCTAAGGGGCCCAAGCTGGTTTTTCCTACTGATAGTGAAAGTGAATCTGGCTGTCATTAATAAGTCTCTACCCATAGTTTGTGACTCATCTGATAGTTGTTCACCAAAGTTCATCGTTCTTCGGTTCACCAAAGCCTGACTCAGCATGAAAAGCTAATACATGCTTACATACATGCTACTCATGTTTTGTTTGAGCTCTAGATGTGACTGAGAGCAGTAACATTACTGTCCACCAGAGGGCTGCTCTGTCCACCGCTGACTTACACCCTCAAACCTCCATTCTAATGAGGTCATTACAAACACACCCAACATTGGCATGATTACAGTGTTTCCAATTTCACATCTAAAATCTGATTTCATTACATTAAATTGAAACATTCATTTTGATCTTCCAGTCAAATTAGCATGTTTTGTTTATGTGTGTGCTTGATGCAGTGTGGTTTCAGTAACATGTATAATGCTTATAAGTAACCTTTGAGTGCTTTGGGTAATTTCAATACATTAGCCAGTAATGAACATTATTTTGAATCAATAAACACAGTGGAAGATACAGCAGGGGTTGCCATGGCAATGATGGGGGTGAAAACTGATAGTGGGAGATCTAGAGAAGGTTGCTATAGCAACTATGCCAGTCTTTGAGACAGAGCTGAGGTTACCATAACAACCACATCACACCCTCTCAGAAGGCAACCTTGAAATAATGACTTACTTTACACAGAGATGAACACTGGAGGTGTCTGTCAGAGCATACATAAAGATAATATAAAAAAGGGGGTTTGTTTTTCTCAAATATGCCAAACAGATGTCCTATGGGATTGCGGTGTCAAACGCAGATTGGAAGGTGTCATATCACAACCCTCATTTAAAAGAAAGATTCCAGAGGTTTCCATAGTCACATGAGATAAGAAGAGAGATATTAATATTATATATATATATTAGATTACAAAAATGGAAATCAGTCATGATGTACATCATCCTTAAAGTGAATCGACACCTAATTGTGTTGACAAGACACATCAAAGCTAACAAGTCATTCTTGAAATTTTGGTTCTTTGTCAGCAGGCTGTAATATTTGTGATGTTCTGTGTGTTTAGGCATCAGGCTGACTGTTGATGTGGACATGGCACATTAGTTGACTGTATCATGTACTGAGGTGGTGTGGGTGTGTTGTGTGTTACAGCAGAAATGGAGCAGGTGTCAGATGATGATTTGGACCATGCTGCTGAAGAAGACAGCGATAAGGAGGACCAGGATCTGGACAAGATGTTTGGTGCCTGGTTGGGAGAACTGGACAAACTCACACAGGTGACACTCTTGCACTCTCACACTTGTGATGCGTTACATCTGGAGTATAAATTGATATTCACATATATGTTCACATATATGTCAGCATATATTGATATGTGCAATTCATTTGAATAGTGTAATTCGGGGATGCATAATATTTCACCTTATCGGTTCATATTTTGGCCACATTTTTATCAGTGTAGCTCAGTATTGTATATATAACCTAAACCTATACCTTATATAGTGTCTCACAGAAGTGAGTACACCCCTAAAATGTAATTTTTTTTGTTATATCTTTTAATGTGACAACACTGAAGAAATAACACTTTGCTACAATGTAAAGTAGTGAGTGTACAGCTTGTATAACAGTGTAAATGTACTGTTCCCTCAAAATAACTAAACACAACCATTATTGTCTAAAAGTGCCACTGGAGTCCTCTTCCACTCCTGTCCAAGCCTGTCATTCATTCAGTGCTTATGGCAGAGATACTATTGACAAGAACCTAGAACAAAGCAATATGCTACATGTAATGCCATATTTTTTTAATTTTTGCAATGAATGGCGGATGACACGACGCAGTGTTTTGTTTACTACATGCATAAGTTAATCACATACTAAACTTCGGCTGACATTCACAGAATTTTCAGCTTCTGCCGATATGATATGAACACACAATATCATCTTCAGCTGCTCTGAGAGTCACTTCATTAGCATTTTACCATTTAATGTGAGAAAACTACCGTCATAAATAAGTTTCGTTTAATAGTCTTAAGACTTAATGTAACAACAATGCTGCTGCTGCTGCTACTACTACTACTACTACTAATATAAATAATCTTTATTTTTAAACGAATAATCACATTTGTTTTCTTTATAATTTTTACAGTAAACCTCTGTTGTGCAGCACTTTGCCCAAAAAATAAAAGGGTTTAATTTTCATTTGATCAGGATAAATTAAATTAATGTTTTATGCCTTCATCTGATTACCAGAAAAATGAAGATGTACATTTTATGGGGCCCTATTATTGTTTAAAAAAAGGACCCTATACAAAAGAATAATAGGTTTAAAATACAGGCCTGTGGCTCATAATTTCTTTTTAATAAATCACCATTTGTAAACTGATGCTAACTGTTAAATATGATAAATATCAATAGCTTTTGTATTAAAACTATATTCACTGAATGTAATAAAAAAAAAAATTGAGAATCGAATCAAGAGCTTGCAAATCGAAATTGAATCGAAACGGGACAGCTGAAGCGATACCCAGCCCTAGCTTACGCCATCTTTATGTAGAGTAACAATTATTTTTTTCAGATCCTCAGATCAGTTCTTTGCCATGAGGTGCCGTGTTAAACTTCCAGTGACCAGTATGAGAGAGTGAGAGCAATTACACCAAATTGAACACATCTGCTCCCCATTCTCCCCCGTCCACCTGAGACTTTGTAACACTAACAAGTCACATTACAATGAGGAGAGAAAATGGGCCCAATTTGGACATTTTCACTTGGGGTGTACTCACTTTTGTGGCCAGCAGTTTAGACATTAATGGCTGTGAGTTATTCAGCAAATGTACACTGTTATACAAGCTGTACATTAAAATAGACAGTTTTATATATTTATTTATATATAATGTATTAAAAAAATTTCCAAAATCCCTTTCAAAATTCTAATAATGACCCTAGTAAAAAAGTTTATTTCAGACTAAGTATACTTCAAATCCATTAACATGCTGTATTTATGGCATGTCACTTAAGACTTACTGATAAAAATGAATAATTAAATTTCATTTGGAGTGTTTCTTCATTGCACAATGCACATTTCTTAATATTTTGTCTAAAATGTTTTAATATCAATATTAATAAGGATTGTATGATCTCTGTATGTCAGTCTTCTCATGTGTAGCATTTAAAATCGTGATTATACTTTTTTAAATATTTCATTTAATTTAATCAGTCAAAAGAGTATAAAATTTTATTATCGGCTGTTTATCACTTTGAGGCCAGAGTTCTGTTACACTTTTTAATTAATGTACAGACCTAATTTAGATTTTTTTTTTTTTTTTTTAATGTATGGATGTGTTGTATTGATGATTTATATTCATGATTTAACTCTCTCGTCTTACCTGATTACCTTTCCCTGTCTCTCTTTAATGTAGAGTTTGGATGACGGGCGTCCTGAGAAAGTGCAGAAAGCTCCACTCAGACAGGAAACAAACCTTGCCAACTTCTCCTACCGTTTCTCTATGTACAACATCAATGGTTAGACTACACCCAGACACACACCACCTCTGATTACTCAGCGTTCATTATCACTCAGAACCCCACTCAAAACGCCTTTACATGTATCTGATATGGTAGTGTTGCAGCATGCTGCAATTTTCTTGGATTATCATTAAACCACAAGCATATCAGCAGAATGGTTGTAATTATAGTTTAGCATGCACAAACACTGCAGCTGAAAAGTTAGGGGTCTCTTTTGCTCACAAAGGCTGCATTTATATGATCAAAAATACAGTAAAAATAGTAATCATGTAAAATATTATTACAGTTTAAAATAACTGTTCTATTGTAATATATTTTAAAATTTAAGTTAATCCTGTGATGCAAAGCTGAATTTTTGGCATCATTACTCCAGTCTTTAGAAGCACATGATCCTTCAGAAATTATTCTAATTTTCTGATTCTGCTCAAGAAACATTGTTGCTTCATATTCTTGTGGAAACTAAAATACATTTTTAGTTAAGAGGAGCATTTGAAATAATAGAAATCTTAACATTACATTATATTAACATTATAAATGCATTTTCTGTCACTTTTAATCAATTTAATGCATCTTTGCTGAATTCAAGTGTTAATTAACACACACTTTTGAATGAATTAAATGAATTCAAATTGTCCTCCCTCTATCTATGTAGAAGCCATTAACCAAGGTGAAACGGTGGACCTGGACGCCCTCATGGCTGACCTGTGTTCAATAGAACAAGAGCTCAGCACTATCGGCAAACCCATGAGCAAGATCTCAGATGGCAAATCTAGACAGAGACCCACAGGCCGCTCGGCCAGTGCCAAACACACCGGAGGGGGCAGCAGCGGAGGAAGCACCAGCAGCAGCACCAGAGCTTCCCCCGCCTCCACTGTACGTGGTGGCAGCAGCCAGTCACGGCCCCTGGCCTCTAACTTTTCCCTTGATGACATCACTGCTCAGCTAGAAAAGGCGTCCCTTAGCATGGACGAGGCAGCGAGGCAGACTTCTGAATCTTCCTCATCATCCTCCTCCTCATATTCATCTGCTACTCTCTCTCACCCGCCTTCTAACACACATCATCGCCGCACAGGATCAGTTGGTACGGTCAGTGACCAAGAAGTGCGCTCGATCGGTCATTCGTCAAGGTCAAGCGTCAACTCTGCCTCGGCGTCCAGCATGGATTCACTGGACATTCGAGGGCAGGAGAATGAGGCCCAGTCACAGAATCAGAACCAAAGCCAGACTAGCACAGAGGTAACACAAACACACAAGCAAACATATTAAATCTTTTTTCACTCTTTTTTTTTTTCCTTTTGAATTATTTCATAGCTTTCAGCACTTTTGAGATTTCAGACTCTTAAGAAGAACTGGACAGTAGCCATGTCCATAGAGGACCGGTGGTTTATAAGGCATAAGAGACCATGCTTCTCTTTTCACTGTGAGAACCTCTGAGAGAGTGAGACATAGCAGAGAGAAAACTGAAAGCAGATGTGAGGGGCTTAAATCTCAAGCACAACACCAGAAAAGAAATATTCACAAAAGAACAGGATAGAGAGAGATTGTCAGTCAGGACAGGGATAATGGTTTCAATCAGGCCTGCTTTCTTTAGCACACAGAGTGAAGCCGAATCTCACAACTTCAAGTTATGTATTCCGAGTATAAAGTCAACATGAATTGTCGTTTACAACCCATTTTACAGCTATAACTTTAACTTTAACAGTGTTAAAAATATTTAACGCAGTTAACGCAGGGGCGGGGCTAGGGTTGGCCACCCCACTCACAACTGCTGCTTCTATCTCTTTTTTCTTGACAAGAAGTGTGTCGCAGAACATCTTTACGACCACACCAAATGGCATACTTGCACTCCAACTTCACTTGAACGCCAGGCGCTAGTCAAACAGTTGCGAAAATTGTACAGGTGATGAGAGAGCTTTAGCAGAATATCAGTGAACTGTGTTTAGATGAGATGTTGTCAGGCCATGTCAGTAAAAAAAAAAAAAAAATCCTGTCCTGTTAGCTGCAATACTGTAGCATGCGCACTGTAGCCTGTATAATTTCATGATAAAGCAAGAATTAAACTACAAGTATGCATGTCAAATCCGTGTCACATTCAGCAGAGGCAGCTTTTAAAGTAATAGCAGCCAAATATCCTAATAACCCAGCTGCTATGATGTCAGTTAATCAAAGAACAAAAGAAAAAAGAGGGAATCAATAACTTTTGTAGCTTTAAGGACTCATCTATATTCAGTTTAGTATTTAGTGCTTGATTCAATATTCAATTTGGTGCTTTATTCAATTTTGTTATATTTCCAACTTTCTGAAGGGCACAGGTAAATAATAGGTTAATGTGAAGTTCACTTACCTTTAACTGTCGCTTTTTTTAACATAGATGTGAAAATGCACTATCCAAACTTTTTAAAATTTTTATAATTCATGAATGAAAACATTTTGTAATATGATTTTGATGTTGATTTTCCATGGTAATGTAATGTCTGATTTTAAAATGGTTTTCAAAGGATGAATTTTGAGATTTTAAGTTTTCTACTGATATATAATTTCTTATGATTTCTAAAGCATGATACAGAAAAATGCAACAAAGAAAGTCTTATTGTGATAAAGGTCAGAACTCCTGTTATGATGTAGATTTTTTTTGAGGTGCACTCTTGTCATAAATTAATCTATTAATTCTCCTACATAATTTGTAACACAAAACAATGTGCAAATATCTATTTAGGAGTCTTAGACCTTTCCAACAATATATAGTTTGTCATGATTAGATTAGGATTTATGTGTAATATGGTGAAGTAAACTCAGGCATCCCGCTGACAGAACGGTGACAGTTAAAGGGTTAAATGAAAAGTTTTTTTTTTTTTTTTTAAAAAGTCTAATAGATGTTAAAATTGATAGCTCTTAATTATACTGTAATGTTGAATGGCTATAGTCAGTGGTTAAATATTAGGGCCCAAAAAGAACAATTTCATAGAGACATCTGTAATATTGGTGATACTCGCCTTCAGTGATAGATAAACATGGCATTAAATAAATAAGAAAAATATACTGTCTTTTTGTTGTTTCTACAATAATTTAAAGATTGAATGTTAAATTATTCCAATATAAAAGTATATTTAAAAACTTTAATATTAGGTGTGATAAATCATGATTCATTTCAGAAATAAAGTGTTTATTTATTTATTTTTTTCGATTGACATCACTAATATATACATATTTATTGACATATCACTTAAGACTTACTTAATAGTTCCACTTTAGCACAATCAAATATACTAAAGTATATCTTTAGTTGAACCTCAGCATTACTTCCTTACAATTAAAGTGCATTAAGCACAAAATTAGTTGTTCAAATCTAGCAGGCTTTAAGTAATCCAGTTTAGTATACCGAAAGTACAATTATGTTTATTAAGAACATAAATATGTATTTGTTTGACCCTGGACCACAAAACCAGTCACTGAAATTGAGATTTATGTATCTTCTGAATATCTATATCATCCATTGATGTATGGTTTGTTAGGATAGGACCAATTTTGGCTGAGATACAGCTATTTGAAAACTTGGGTGCAAAAAAATCCAAATACTGAGAAAATCGCTGTTAAAGTTGTCCAAATGAAGTTCTTAGCAATGCATATTACTAATCAAAAATTAAGTTTTGATATATTTACAGTACAAAATGTATTCATGGAACATGATCTTTACTTAACATCCTAATGATTTTCGGCATAAAAAAACAATAATTTTGACCCATACAATATTTTGTTGGCTATTGCTACAAATATACCTGTTCTACTGTTTTATGATCCAGGATCACATATATTTAAACAACCGACAAACAAGTTAATACATTTTGATTAAAGTTTACAGTGAGTAAAAAAAATTCCCTTGTAATATGTGATATGTCAGATAAATCATTAAAAATACTCCATGAGAGTGCATTTCTCTGAATAGGGTCGATTTTTGTGTTCATGTTGACTTTAATACTTCATCATAGCAGTTGTTCAGGGTCATTATTTAAGAGTTGTTTGTGTGTTGTCTATTTTCAAATCCTTGTGTTAAAGAGAAGAACATTTTACATGTAAAATTCTTTTCTCGTCTGTGCAACTTCAGACGGGAAAATGTCTTAGTCATAATTCTGTTTTGAATAAATGTCTTAGTCTAATTACTACTAAAAAACAAAGAGTCACTGACATTTTAAAAAAAGTTTGTCCTGTTGTTACAACAAAAAGGGGCTCATTACTTGGACGGTCAACATTCCCTCTAACCCAGACACACACACACAGTTCTATTCATAGTAGTTGTTTGTTCTATTGTTAAGGGCAAAGTCTGTATTGTGGTTTTGGGAAATGTGATGATCGAGGTTTCACTGAATTCACCATTGAATCATTAAAGCTGAGTCATGTCTTGGCGACCCACATACTTATTTACAACCAATTTCTCACAAGCACACACTCAGCTTTTATAGTTCTTCAGCACTGTTGTCTGAACCTGGGAAGACAGTGCAATAAAACAGAAATGTTATTACGCCACTTTTCTAACCGCAGCATTGCTCATCCGCACCAGGATGTACAGACCCGAGCGCTTCACTCAGCTAAAAATACATACTGTGGTTTCAAATGTAAACTAACGCTGTTTCACAGCTAAAAGAATGTGGTAGAATTTCATGTCTGTGTGTGTGTGAGAGAGAATGTGTGCGTAATCTTGCATGACATTATTATGTGACATGTAAAGACCATGTGCTCTACATGGTCACTGTAAACAGTATAGTGTGACATTAACACTTGCTATGCTATATGGTTATGCTAATCTAACTTATTTAAATGCATGATGTGTTGGTTTTGGTAACATCTTTGTTGTTGTCCTGTATGCTTACACTAAAAATGTTCTATAGGAGTAACAGATGAAATGGCTTCTATAATGTCATCTATATTATGAAATAAGAATTTTCAGCAACTGCTCTGTGGACCCAGGGGCCTCATAAAGGTACTTCAGGAAAAGTAGACAGTATAAAATTCATAGAGATTGCCAAAGCATTATATAATTTTTGATGACAGTTATTTATACACTGACCTTTTTTATTTATATTGGAGCAGGGATCCATTGGTCTGTAAAGCTTGAAAACCTGTCTCATACTTAATAAAGGTTAAATTCTCTGGAAAATATCTGAAAATAATTTGTAAAATAAACAAAAAGGCAGTGCAGCAAAAGTAAATGTTAAAAACAGACTTTCTCTAAAATATAGCCAGACTTGCATTATACGTGTCGAACGTGCAAGACTAATCTGATGGAATTGCTTAGACTTTCTGTGCCAAGTCCACTTTCACAAATTTTCACAAAGCCATTAACTTTTTTGTGCAAGGATACCATAGAAGATACATGACGTAACTATTTGCAAAGTATTGTTTACATGAAGCAAACTCACACCCACAGGATTTGCTCTGTTAATGCCTAACTAGAGGTTCATCCATCTAGAACTATAGGCCCACTACTGAAATGACCATTTTGAGAATTTTACAGCTAGTACAAGCCTTTTTAAAGGGATAGTTCACCAAAAAATAAAATTGTCATCAATTACTGATCCCTATGTTGTTCCAAACCCATAAGACTTCTGTTCATCTTGAGAACATGAATGAAGAATATTAATATTCTGTCATCATTTAGTGAGAGTTGTTCTTACGGTTGAGCTTGTTTATCATAGGGCCCTATGGTTTCCGCGATGCGGAAAGCGTGGACTGAATCGCAGAATCCTTTCATAAAAGTGGAATTTAGTGTATAACACGGAATGCCACGGAATTTGATCAAATTTGGGATTAATAAATCAAAAGTAGGTTAATACACTTAAATCAAACTGCGATATGGACTAGTGTCTGTAAATGTTGAGCCACAAAAAGACTTTAAATATGAATCTTGCATGTTCAAGTCATCATTTCAGAAAATTGTAATTTTGTAATTTCCTTTACAAACAGAAATGTAACGTATTTTTAAAGGAATATTTATGATAAAAAGTTTATTAAAACTAATATTAATTTACCAGGTATTTATTTACCAGAAAAAAAAATAAATAGAAAAAAATAAATTAGAAATAAATACATGTCTTTTATTAAATCAATTAATTAGACATGCATTTGTTTATTAAAATTCAGTGAAACCATTCAAATGGAAAGCAGAAAATTTGTGGAAAACAGGATTTAGTAAAATACATAAATAGCTCTCAATTTGAGGAAAAAACGTATTTCATAAGGCCTTAAAAATTTTATTTTTGTTAAACTTTTAATAGATTGCTGTTACATTGTGTACATTCATGATTTAATTAATTAGACATGCTTTTTGATTAAGATATTTAATTCAACCATTAAAATATAGTCTAGTAAAAAAAATGTGGAAAAAAATAACAATTTGTGGCCCTGGACCACAAAAACAGTCTTAAGTTTTTATTTATTTATTTATTTATTTATTTAGCACCCTCAGATTCCCCCTAGATTTTAAATGGTTGTATCCAAATATTGTTCTATCCCAACATTTATTCAGCTTTCAGATGATGTATAAATCTCAATTTGAAAAATTTGACCCATATGACTGGTTTTGTGGTCCAGGGTCACTTTTCATGGGGCCTTATTTACTATATTTGATGTGCTCTGTGTATGTGCACTGATCAATGTTTGTATCTCAGTAAAAGAGTAAATGAAACCTGTTTATCATATAACACAGCCATGGCTCTTCAGAAGACCTGGATTAAATTATTCATATGGATTACTTTACGATGTCTTGCAAACGCTTTTTGAAGATTCAGACTTTTTGTTGCATGGAATTAGAGTGGATAAACCATAATTATTAGAGAATATGAGTAATATCATTTGTGATTTGAAAATGAATTAAAGTTTTATGGGTTTGGAAAGACATGAAGGTAAGAAAATAATGACAGAATTTAAATTTATGGATGAGCTATCCCTTTCAGAAAAATAGAACATGCCCTATAGACTTCCATTGTACCTGTAATACTGTAAACTGAGAGACAAGTCAAAATTATTTTATTGTGCTAATCGATCGTATCTGTGGCATACTGTCGATTAGATGGAAATTAGATTCTATTAAACGGAACATGTTTTACAACAAGAGTGGTGGCATGTATTGACCCTTGCTTGTGCATGCCTTGTTTTGCATTGTCTGCTGCATGATTAATGTGTTTATGTTTGCACCTTTTCTGTATGTGATGTCACTGCCTCCCCCACCCCTTTTCCCAGCATGTCTCACTGCGAAGGGCCAATGGTAAAGCTACCAGACGGCATCTTGACTTCACCTCACAGGAGGGGGAGGTGGATCAAAGTACTGTAAGTGTGTTTGTGCGCGACGGGGGATATGTGTACACAGTATGTTCATTCTCAAAATACTGGCTCTTAGAATAGCTGTGATAGTTCCAGGTCGTCATTTTGGTTACAAAAAGAAAATTGTAGTATATCAGGAGAGGTTTATTCTCAAGAAGAGATCTGTGTTTGCAATATTTTGTATGCAAAAATTTCTTTTCCATTCACATAATGCCACCTCTTTCTGATTTTGAAGAATCGGGCAATGCTTCCACACTTTCTATGCTTTACCACAATCAAATATGTATTTCTATCATTTTTGAAATCACTGTAATCATTGCACTGATTAATCTCTTTGTCTTTTCCCTGCACCCTAAAGCACTCGTATCTGGACAGGGAGACCTCTCTGATTCTGAAAAACATTGCAGGAAAACCCTCTCACCTGCTGACCAAGGTGACGCCCCCTTTCGCTTACTACTTTTCTCTTTTCTGCATGTTTTTGGTTTATTTTGGTTCTCTTCGGAAAGCCTTTTAACCTCAGTCTTCTTGCCAGACTTGACACTTTGCTCCACCCACACTGCCTTCTTGCATTTTTAAAGTGCTATATATCCTGTTTTCTCTTTGCTGCCATCTTCGTATGTGTGCAGTTTTGCCATGCTGTTTAAAGATAAAATCAGACCATTCAGTATAAAGTGTCTGAAATGTTTTGTCATCCTCAGTTCTTTCCACCTACAGCACTTCTCTCTGAAAAGAAAGCATGGGTTATGTGTTATGTTTTTTATTGTATTTTTTATTAAGTAATTCTTTAAAAATTATTCAAGTCAGGTTTTTTAGTTCATAATGGTCAGTAGCATTCGCAGATTGTAAGTTTAAAAGTTTTTTTTTTTTTTTGACTCAGCTAGAGATGAATTTGTTAGATTTGGAGATGAAGTTGTATGTTGATAAATTGTTGTTTTTCATGAATAATATAAAGTGTTAAAGCTGTGAACATTCCTTTGGTCCTTGGTTAAGAAATGTGTATCCTAAATAGAACAGTAATTTTTTGTATGTAAAACAGGTTTGTAAAGAGGTGCTGGGTTTTGTGAGCTACAGTGCCTTGCGAAAGTATTTATTTATTTATTTATTCACATTTTGTTATGTTGCTGCTTTAAATTACTTTTTTCCACATCAAACTAGACTCCACTAGACTAGATCAAGCCACACATCTGGGGAAGAGTTCAGAAACAAATCTACTACATTGAAGGTTCACAGAAGCATGTAGTCTCCGTTACCCTTAAAGGAAGTAGTTTGAAACAACCCGGATTCTTCCTAGAGCTGGTCTCCTGGCCAAACTGAGCAATTTCTGGAGAAGGGCCTTGGTTAGAGTGGTGACCAAGAACCTAATGGTCACTGTAGTTGAGCCATGATCATATGAGGAGATAGGAGAGACCAATAGAAGAGCAAACATCACTGCATCACTCCACCCATCTTGGCTTTATGGCGGTGTTGCAAGACTCAATCCTTTCCTCAGTGAAGACACATGAAAACACATTCGCAAATTTGTAAAAAAGCACCCTCAGTCTGTGAGACAAGATTCTCTGGTCTGATGAACCTCAATTCCAAGCATTGTGTTTGAGGGTAACCAGACACTGCTCATCATCTTAAGAGTGCCATCTCAACAGTAAAGTGTGGTGGGAGCAGCCTCATGCAGTGGGACTGTTTTTCAGCGGTAGGGACTCTTCAGAGTAGAAGAAAAGCTCACTGCACTAAAATATTAAGATAGCCTTAATGAAAACCCATTCCAGAGCACTCAGAACCTTTGGGCAGAAGGTTCACCTTCCAACAGGACAATGAGCCAAAGCACACAGCAATATTGGTTTATAGAAAACTCTGTGAATGTCCTTCACAGAGGTCTGAACCCAATCAAATATTTCTGAAGAAACCTGAAAATGTGTGTCTTCCCCCATCCAATCTGACAGAGCTTAAGAGGCAAAGAGGTGAGGAAGAATGGCAGATAATTGCCAAATGCTGATGAGCAAAGCTTGTCGCATCATACCCAAAAAGACTTGAGGCTGTAGAGGTACTTCAGCTAAGTACTGAGTTACTGAATGAATACTTATGCAATGTACTTATTTCAGCTTTTTTTATTTTAAATAAATTTCCAAAGTTGTGACCGTTCTGTTTCTGCATTGTCATGGTGTATGGAGTGTAGATTGAGGTGGGGATAAAAGTAATTTACAGCAGTTTAACATAAGGCAGCAACATAACAAAATGTGAAAAAATTGAAGGGGTATGAATACTTTCGCAAGGCACTGTACATTGTGCGTTTGTGTTGGATGCTTAGGAGAGTTACCAAAGTTCTCGCTGGTTCCTTAAAGAAATGGCTGTTTATCACTTATATAATTCAAATTTAGGACCATTTCATTTCAGGACCATTTCAAGAACTGTATAAAACTGAAACCAGTTTATCAATTCTTCTGTGTGTGTGTGTGTGTGTGTGTGTGTGTGTGTGTGTGTGTGTGTGTGTGTGTGTAAAAGTGGTGTTTGTTTTACAAAGTGACTCTTTTTTAGTCTAAAACTATTAAATATATTTAGTCACAGACAGTTTGTGTGATTAAAAACAGTATTATTAATAGTATTAATAGTTTTACCAAAAATAGCAATTCTATTTACTCACCTTTTTTTGTTCCAAATATGCAAGACTATTTTTTTTTCTGTAGAGCACAAAGAAAATTAAAAAAGCTGATAATCATACAGTTTTAAATATGATGTCCATTTTATAGTAAAAAAAGAAATTTCTCATAAAATTTGCTCACAGACATATAAGAAAAGCATACATATTTGTAACAACATGATAGGAAGTAAATAATGCCAGAATATACATTTTTGACTGAACTATCCCTTTAATTATGTTATTAGCCATGCAGCATATGCAGGCATGAGTTTGTTTTCCAATAAGCATTAATTAGCTTAAAACAAAAGGTTTTATATCGAATAACTTCTTCCTTTTAATTTATTCCTGAGAACAGCTATTATGCATGTGATTGTAATTCCCACGTTGTCATACCAGCAAAGGCGCTTTTGCAGGTGCAGGGAATTGTGGGTAAGGGTGCTTTTGTCTCGTGGAGTTACTAAATAATAAGCATCTAAATCTGACGCCACTTTGATTTTTCAAGGTTGTGTTAGCTTTTGTTAAACCTTGAAGCTGCTACAGCCAAATTGCTACGGTTTATTATTTTCCCCAAGTTCATTGTGCTGCATTACAACATTATCACCGTTTGTTGTTGTGTGTTGTAGTGTAGTAAGCTTTTAAATTAAAGTTTTACATGTATATGAAGTATGTACAGGAATTCAGAAGTTTTTATAGCATAGCATACCCATTTACTTTAATGAGAGCATCCACTTGGACTGGTACTTGAATTGTGCCGAATATTTCATATTTCATCATTTTACACCATAATGTTTCTTTGTTTACATTTTTCTGAATCCTAAAGATTTTTTTAAAGATAATGTCATTAAATAATGAGTTTATCTTATTTAGTTGTTTAGGATTTGGCTTTTTTTCTTTAAATAAAGCAGTGTCAGCTAAATTTTATTTATTTGTCCTGACATTAGACAAAGTCATTATCCATTTACACAAACCGAGGCGGGGATGTTCTTGAAATCCCACTCTGATTTCCTCATGATTTCATCACACCTCTCAAACAGTGTTTGGATGGACTCACTGCAGACTGCTGAGACACAGACTCTCTGCTCAAACACACACCGAGAGAGAATCGAAGCCTCTGCCTCGGCTGTTAGCAGAACTCTCCCATTTTTTCTCTCTCTCTCTCTCTCTCTGCATCATAAATATGCATCTGCCATAGTGAATCGAGAAAGAAAAATTGTCCTTTCATATCACATATACCTTGCTTTTTGTCCTTTCTCTTCATTATATACTTTTCATTACACATTCTCTGCATATTGTCTGTCTTTGACTTTATAGTTCTTAATTCACCCATAACCTACCCATCAAACTTGACTTAAGGGGTTAACACAGTGTCACCTAAAATCCTCATCCTTACAAAACCCTCCTTTATTAAATAAATGTGTAAAACAATAAATACAAGGCCTAGATATCATTCATCCCCACAGTACCCCCGAAAAGGGAGGGTGTTTTCCCACAACCACAGAAAAAGGATCAGAGAACAATATCATCTGCATTTGGCCTCAACTTTATTGGCTAGTGGAAAGAAGGTCAAAGAAACGAACCTCACTGATTGGCTGCTGAGAAGTATATGTACTTTCCGATTGGAGAAGAGGTACGAGAGGGTCTTTTATAGCTGATGGTGGCTTGGTCTGCTGGTGAGGGGGATTAAACCCTGTGATTGGGCACGCTACCAGAGACATGCAGCTGTTTCACAGAGACGGAGAGAGACAGTGAAGAGAGGGGGAGGTCTCAATCCCTCCCAATGTTGAGGAGTGAGGAGTTGTGTGTAAGGTACTCTGGGTGTAAAGATATCTGAGGGGAAGCGTTTTCATCTGTGTGTCGCGGCCAATGCACATTTCATCTTCACGCTTCTTCTGATTGAGCAGTAGACGTATTTTTCGGATTATTTGAATGATTTTCATCAGAGCCATCAGCCATTTCTGCAGCAGCTCTGAAACTTCAACTGGAAGTACCTGTCAGGCCTTGAAATAGCTGCCATTTGTGAACATTCATTTCATGGATTTCTAAAACATTTGAGCTGGTACAAATCTGTGTGTCTCTACTAAATGAATGAACAGCCATTTCTCTAAGGAACCGTTAACATGAGCGGTGGTTCAGGAGTGATCGTGTAGCTACCTTTTGTGTTGCTGGTTGATAAGACTTTGCAAGGGTTTAGGGATTAACTTAAAAGGTCAGAATGGATGTGATGACTGCATGTTGGAGAGGGCAGGTAAGTGAAAAACAGAAATCCACCTGTCTGATTTCATACCTCAGTAACGGATCACACTAGCAGACTGTTGGTGTAATACTATGCGAGTGTTTCTTTGTTAACATGTCATTGTGTCATTCACAGGAGGAACAGGCTGCCAAAGCGAAGGCTGAGAAAATTCGTGTGGCGCTAGAGAAAATTAAAGAAGCCCAGGTGAAAAAGGTGAGTCTCTGATCCCTCAGTGGTCAGTAAACCACCTTTCACTGCATGATGTAGCTCTTCACACACTCTAGCAGGAGAATTCATAGAACGAATGCACAGTGGAAAATAGGTCACTCATGTGTCTGTGAGTCTGTGTCTGCTTAGAATTGAGATGCACAAACAAGATGTCGGTGAAGCTTTTGCTTCAAATTGCACATTTTTCATTGTGGTTTATTTTATTGCTGTTTAAACCGGTCTAATGTTTGCGTATAGTTGTAAAAGAGCCAATCTATCCTATTGCACTATTCATCTGAAAAGGTCTGTCAAAATAGATGCCACCAGGCACATACTAATACCAAGTGAATGAATTAGACACAGTACAGTGATTGGGCCTCTGTAGCTGAGACAGATGACTGTTTCCATTCATTATGTGTATAGAGAAAACTGACAGCATTGAGCAGCAATGGTGCAGTGAGACCGATACGGAGTGATACTGCGTCAAATACGCTTTCAATAATACAAGAAAAAATAAAACAGCAGAATAATAATATACAGTGGTCTGAAAGTCTGAGACCCCAAAGCAAAACCTGGAAATTATGAAAGATTTCAGGATTAAAAAAATAACTAAAACGGTTACGTTAAAAAAAGCTCATTTGCAACATTGACCATGTTAACTCAATTTCTTCCATTTAAAAACCCAAGATGATCTTCAGAACATTCTCACATCATGCTGGATGACAATAATTGTCAGGTTTTGCACTTGTGGAGTCCATGTTAGCTCAACTTTTCTATTGAAAAAAAAATAGGAATAAAGAAATTGATTAAAATAAAAACAAGAGGGATCCTACAAAATGTTGTTTTTTTATTTAGTACTGACCTGAATAAGATATTTAGCGTAAAAGACGTTTACATATAGTCAACAAGAGTAAATAATTTACAAAAATGACCCACAAATTCTTTGATTTTTTTTTTCAGCATTTTTATGTGTATGATTATATCCCTATCTTTTCACACTGAGGACAACTGAGGGACTCATATGCAACTATTAAAGAAGGTTTAAATGCTCACTGATGCTCCAGAAGGAAACACTATGCATTAAGTGCTGAGGGGGTGACAATTTGTTTAAAAAGTTAAAGATCATTGTAAATTTTACTTATTTTGTCTTCTGGGAAATGTATAAGTATCTTCTGTAGCTTCTGAAGGGCAGTACTAAATGAAAAAAAAAAGATATTTAGGCAACATAAGAAAAATGTACACATCTTCATTCTGTTCAAAAGTTTACACCCCTGGCTCTTAGTGCATCGTTTTTCCTTCTGGAGCATCAGTGAGCATTTGAACTTCTGTAATAGTTGCATATTACAAGATGGATGGATCTCAAAATCATACAGTCATTTTTGTAAAGGGTTCAAATAAACAAAATGCTGAAAGACCACAGAATTTGTGGGATTTTTCTGAATAACAGCGGGCATTTTATCTCATGAACAACTATCACTAAACAAAAAAAAAACTCTGACTTCAGCTAAAAATAAATACAAAAGAAACATTTTTCCAAGTGGTCTAAGATGTTTGAACCCCAGTATGTATCCCTGTGGAGGGAAAAAAACTGCATGTAGTGAATGTGAATGATTTTGCAGACCTGGGCAAAGTTTAAAAAACAAATCACGTTTGGTGTAGTCAGTAAAGTCGCAGTAATTTGTCTCAGTCAATAATGGGGAAATGAGTGATTGTTCTGACAAAATAGGCCTTTCCTGTATTTATCAGGGTGTCAGTTTAAGTTTCTGAGTTTGCACTCAATTGTTTGGTTCAACTGAAATATAATTTCACAATGCGATCGATTGTTTGTGCTGAGGTCAAAGAATGTTGTATAGTGCGTGTTTGTTAAAGCATATGTGTGAGAGGGAAGAGAGCATAAATTAGTAGAGTGTTTTCTGCTGAGGCCAGGCTTGGAAAAGTGCCACATTCTCTCTAATATTCTGATGGCTTTCAGGACCCCTGGCAGGGCTGTCTGTTAATGTGTCTATGCAACACTTTCTCTCTCCCTTCTCTTCGTTCCACACTCTCAAGAAGAAAGAAAATGGGGTGTGAACTAGAGAGGGATGAAAGCCAGTTGTCATTCCTGTTTCCAGTTAGTCTTTATTAAAGCCACATTTCTGAAGGTCCACATCATATTCCAGTTCAGGCCTATAAATCTTTGAGCAAAGTCAAACATTCCGATTTGAACACCACATTTGTAACATACTGTACTTATTATTATTGTTTTGCTTCAATACAATATCCCAACAAGTGTACAAACTTTAGAAGCATGCCATGTTTTTCTTGAATTTGTTACAGATATTTATTATATGTGTAACATCTTTTACATACTTGATCTTCCGGATAATTTTAACTGAATGTAAGTGTGACCCATGTTATATTACAAGAGTGAAATTACACAAACTAGATTAGTTATGATGGTATACATGCTAGGAACTATAAGGGAACATGTTAATACGATTTCATTTTGCTCACATTTACAAATTAAGGAAAATTTAGTAACTATACCAACTATAGATATTAACAGGTGCCTGTCAGGAGATGTTCATAAGATCACGTTACTAAAACAAATTTGTCAAAACTGATTAAAAAACAGTATCAATGTAAGGCATGTTGTAATGTGCATTTCATATTATGGTACACATGTAGTGACCAAAAAACAACAAATTAAAACTTACATTATATAAAAAATTAGCTTTTTGACTTACTCAAGTTATTGGCCATTTAGAACTACTACTAACCACTAACCCATTTTTAAGAGTCACTAAACATATTTTAGCATATTTATTATCATTCTGAAAAATAAAAATGTAGCGGCAATCCTGATTTTGTCTCAAAATTCTATGTGATTATTCTTATAAAGCAAAATGTATTTTGTTTGTAAATTCCAAATGTAACTTGCTGCAAAATAAATGTTTAATGGTTCCCATGTTTACACACAAACTGTCAGTTCATAAGGTGATCAGCTGTTTCCTTACAAAAGTCAGTGTACTGAACTCTCCTCTCTTCCACTGACATTCATTCAACAAAAACTTTACTGACACTAATTGTACACTACAAAATAAATATAAATTATAAAAATGATCCTGTTCAAAAGTTTGCATACACTTGATTCTTAATACTGTGTTGTTACCTAAATGATCCACAGCTGCTGCTTTTTTTTTGTGATAGTTGTTCGTGAGTTCCTTGTTCCTTGATTTTGAGATCCTTTTTTTCACACTGAGGACAACTGAGAGACTCATATGTAACTATTACAGAAGGTTCAAACGCTCACTGATGCTTCAGAAGGAAAACAATGCGTTAAGAGCTTTTGAGAAATTTGAAAATCTGTGTAAATTTAGCTTATTTTGTTTTCTAGGGAACATGTAAGTATCTTCTGTAGATTCTGATATAGCCGTAATACTAAATGGAAAAAAAAATGATATTTAGAAATAAGAAAAATGTATACATCCTCATTCCATTCAAAAGTTTACACCCCTGGCATGCATTAATGCATTGTTTTTCCTTCTGCAGCATCAGTGAGTGTTTGAACCTTCTGTAATAGTTGCATATGAGTTCCTCAGTTGTCCTCAGTGTGAAGAGATGGATCTCAAAATCATACAGTCATTGTTGGAAAGGGTTCAAATACACAAAAATGCTGAAAAACCACAGACTCTGTGAGACCTGAAGAACTTCTCTGAAGAACAATGGGCAGTTTAACTGTTCTGGACAAACAAGGGACTCATGAACAACTATCACTATACAAACATACATGTTGTATGATCCCGCTTATTTTGGTAAGATAATAAGATATTTTGCAGATTCTGAGAGGTGTATGTAAACTTTTGACTTCAACTGTATGTATCCACAGAAGGTGACTTTCCACAAAAATGTATGTGTAAATATAGCTGTATATATACAATGTTTAATGTACTGGAATAAACCAAACTTTCTTTTCTATTATTATTCTTCATTAGCTGGTGATACGTGTACACATGTCGGATGAGAGCTCGAAGACCATGATGGTCGATGAGAGGCAGACGGTCAGGCAGGTGCTGGACAGTCTACTGGATAAATCTCACTGTGGTTACAGTCCAGACTGGGCCCTAGTTGAAACCATCCCTGAGCTGCAAATGGGTGAGGACACCTGCAAATGCTCCGATGACCTGTGAACCTGAAGAACAATATGAAGATGATTTTGTAACTTATCACTTTCGCTCACTCTTTTTCCTCAGAGAGGATTTTTGAAGACCATGAGAACCTGGTGGAGAACTTGCTCAACTGGACCAGAGACAGTCAAAACAAACTCATGTTCATTGAACGGATTGAAAAGTATGCACTTTTCAAAAATCCACAGGTGAAGCTCTTTTTTTGTGACATATATACATAATAAAGTTTTATTAAACAGATTTAAAAAAAAAAAGTCACTAACAACAAGTAATGCAAATGACTGAATTGGAATTAGCCAAATTAGAAGCATGTTGACACTTATAAACCACAATGTACATTACCGTTGAAAAGTTCAGAGTCAGTATGATTTTTTTTTTTTCTTTTGGTAAAAAATACTTTTATTCCAGAAAGTTTCAAATTATCTGAAGTGACAGTAAAGACATTTATAATTTTACATTACAAAAAAATCAGTTTTAAATAAATGTTATTCTTTTGAACTTTCTATTCATCAAAAAACATGAAGCAGCACAACCATTTTAACTTGGATAATTAGAAATTCTTCTTGTGCAGAAAATCTGCATATTAGAATGATTTCTGAAGAATCATGTTGACACTGAAGACAAAGTTATGGCTGCTGAAAATTCAGCTTTGCATTACAGGAGTAAATGACACTCTGATCTAAAGTTAGGCTTAAAGTAATTGTAATAACTTTGTTTGTTTTATGTTGTCATCCTGATTCACTTGTTGAATGTTTTGTGTGTTTCTAAGAACTATTTACTTGGGAGGAAGGAGACCTCCGAAATGGCAGACAGAAACAAGGAGGCACTGCTGGAGGTGAAGCACACATCATAATACAAATTATAGTTTGATTTCATATTGCAATGGTACATTTTCAATTAAAGCACAGTGGGTCGTTAATGTGACCCAAAGCCTTTATCACTATAATGTTAATTTGGAAGTGTGATATTTTGTATCTGTATGTCCTGAAGGAATGTTTTTGCGGAAGCTCAGTGTCTGTTCCTGAAATCGAGGGAGTGTTGTGGTTGAAGGAGGATGGCAAAAAGTCTTGGAAGAAGCGCTACTTTCTGCTGAGGGCATCTGGCATCTATTTTGTGCCAAAGGGCAAGGCCAAGGTCAGTGTTATTTTGTGTGTGTGTGTGTGTGTGTGTGTGTGTGTGTGTGTGTGTGTGTTTATTTTTGTTTTATCATATGATTCGGTGTCATGTTCCCATTAAATAGACATATAACTTAATGAACTCAAGTGGAATTTCCTGTTTATGGATTCACTGAGGATATTCTACACAAGCCATATGCTGTTTGTCATCCACTTGCAATAAATCTTGGGGCTTTAATTCCCAGAGGGGCCCCCATGCCTATTTTTTAATGCAAGTTTCACGTTCTTATACAATTCAAAATCAGTCATAAGAATAAAAATGATTTTTTTTTTTTTCATGTTGGCATTAATTTCTCTGACATTCAAGGACTTGGGCTTGGCCGTCTATAATATACTTTTGCATAGACTCACTGATATCCTCTTGTGGTTGATTCGGGGTATTTGCTTCTGCTTGGTACCATGAGTATGTAGTATTTTTCAGAATGTTTGCCTTTGTCATCTCAATTTTGATTACTGCCTATGTATAACATACGTAAAACTATCCAAATTTGACAACAACAACAAAAAAAAACATTAATAATTCTTAAAAAATATTAATGTTTGTTTTCATCACTGTAGGCTTCAAGGGATTTGGTGTGCTTTCTGCAGTTGGACCATGTTAATGTTTATTATGGTCAGGACTACCGAAGCAAGTACAAGGCCCCCACTGACTACTGCCTGGCTCTCAAGGTGTGTGTGTGTGTGTGTGTGTGTGATGTTATGGCTTTTTGCCTTTAAGTCAGTTTAAAAGATGTGCACTTGACTGTTACCTTTCAAATCTGTCTACACAAACATTTTATATAATGTTTTATATTATAGTATCCAAGAATAAAATGAAATAAAATGTCAAAATATTAAATTTATGGGATCTCATTGAAAGGTTTAAGTGTGTTGATTATCACAAATATTCACAGATGTAAATAAGTTACATCTGTGACTACACTTTTTAAACTAAGTTTAAAAATGGGTTGGCAGACAGGTGGCTGTATGGACAACTTACATGTGATTGTGTAACAGATGGCTTTGCATTATGCATATTGTCTAAAACCATAGTTACTGCCCTCTAGTGGTTAATACATGTTAGCAGTCCAAAGAAAAATTCTCGAACCGTTATTGTCCTGAATGTCTTGGTAATATTATTGATTGTGCATACAGCACCCTCAGATCCAGAAGAAGTCACAGTATATCAAATACCTTTGCTGTGATGATGTCAGAACTCTACACCAATGGGTCAATGGCATTCGTATTGCTAAGGTAATCCAATAGCATGTCTATTATGTTTTCTGTCCAGTTAATGAAACCTGTAGCCTCAAAACGTTCTTCTGAAATGAACTAACATGCCACATTATTTATATAACTAATACTTTACTGTATTTGAAAAGGAATTTATAACCAGAGCTCATGTTGGAAATTGCTTAATCTTCAACCATATATGTAAATATGTTGGGTTTATATCAATTTTTTATTGAATGTGTTTTATGCACAGTATGGGAAGCAATTGTATGTGAACTACCAGGAAGCCATGAAGCGCACAGAGGCTGCCTATGACTGGTCTTCTCTTTCCAGCACTAGTATTAAGTCGGGAACAAGCTCAGTCAGTATACCTGGTGAGTAACTTGAACCTCATGACTGATTGGTCCTTTGTAAACTCTTCTATGAATTTTTTTTTCCCCAAATATCATAGGCATTGGTAGTTATAGTTCATTTAAAGGATTAATTCACTTCCAGAATAAAAATGTACTCGCCCCTATGTCATCCAAGATGTTCATGTCTTTCTTTCTTCATTTGAAAAGAAATTAAAGTTTTTAAGGAAAACATTCCAGTATTTTTCTCCTTATAGTGGACTTCAATGGGAGCCCAATGGGTTGAAGGTCCAAATTGCATCTTCAAAGGGCTCTGCACGATTCCAGACAAAATATAAGGGTCTTATCTAAGGTCACATGTGATGTAGTAAAAGTACCGACCCAGTGTTTACAAAGCATATGTGCAAAGACAGTCAAACACCCTTTACAAAAAAGGTAAAACAACAATATTGGACGATTTTTAAGTTGGAGGTGAAAATGAGTTTTTAGCCCTTTTCTAAACTTTTTGAACCGGAGTTCACAAAGTGATTACGTAATGCTTGGTCACGTATGCGCCTCGAAGAACTAGTGCAAGACGAGCATTTGTGGTTAAAAAGTATACACATTTAATTTTATTTATTTATTTTTTTTAGAAAATGGCAGATCATTTCACTAGATAAGACCATTAATCCTCGGCTGGGTTCGTGTAGAGCTCTTTGACAGCTGCATTGAAACTGCAATTTGGACCTTCAACTCGTTGGCTCCCACTGAAGTCTAGAATGTTTTCCTCTAACACCACCTTTTTTTTTTGACTGAAGAAAGACAGACATTTTGAATGACATGGGGATGGGTAAATTAACAGGAAGTTTTTATTCCAGAAGTAAACTAATTCTTTAATGGCGTAATAGTGATTTTACTGACTTGTTACTATAAATGTATGGCTGCTGGCTGATGTTTGTGCTTGTTTGTTTGTGCTTAAAGAGTCACAGTCAAACCACTCTAGCCAGGCAGACAGCGGTATGTCAGATGGTACTTCGTCCTCCCATGCCCGTTCCCAAAGTGTAGTCAGTTCAATCTTCTCGGAAGCCTGGAAGAGAGGAACTCAAATAGAGGAGAGCACAAAGGTGAGTTGTCGTCTTTCTCTGAAACTTTCTCTGAAACTTTTTAAAACTCTTTACTTCTGCACTTTATTCATTGAAACTCTTGATAAAACACCAGAGAATAAGATGAACCACACTAAAGGCTTAAAGAAAATTACATTAACAAGTAACACATGTATTCTTTTTTTTATTATTACTGCTTCAGGCAAGGCCAGAATCAATCCGTTCTACCCATTCAAGCCATAGCAGCCATTCTGCTCATGTGCCTCAACAGCAGCATCCACACCCACTGCAACAGCCACATCCACATTCAATTCCACAGTCACGTGGAAGTGTGACCCAGGCACCGATACAGGCGCCAACACAGGCACCGATACAGCCACCGGTACAAGTACCACCCCAGGCAACTCCGGCCCCACCACCACCTCCTCCACCACCTCCTCCACCCCCTCCTCCTCCTCCTCCTATTTCCAGTATCCCCCACCATGCTACACCTACAATGTTCGCCAAATACAGCACTATCACTCGGCTGCAGAATGCCTCTCAGGCCACAAGTCACCCCAAGCCTCAGCCTCAAGTCCAGCAGCAAGTGCCACCAGTCCCACCGGCCTCCAAACCACAATCAAACAATATTCCACCAGGGGCTAACATCCCACCCCCTCCTCCTCCACCTCCACCTGCCCCAATGCCTCCACCTGGATCAGCCATGGCTGTTTTGAAACTTGGTCCTCCAGCCACAGCAACAATTGTGCAGTCCTCTCCTCCTCCTGCCCCCTCACCTCCACCTCCTCCTCCTCCCATAATGCCCATGCAGTCACAGCCTTTACCACCTCCTCCCATAATGCCCATGCAGTCACAGCCTTTATCACCTCCTCCTCCCATAATACCTGTGCAGTCACAGCCTTTACCACCTCCTCCTCTTCCCATAATACCTGTGCAGTCACATCCTTTACCACCTCCTCCACCCATAGTGCCAACCCATTCACAATCTTTTCCACCTCCTCCACCCATAGTGTCAATCCATTCACAATCTTTTCCACCTCCTCCACCCATAGTGTCAATCCATTCACAATCTTTTCCACCTCCTCCACCCATAGTGCCAATCCAGTCACAATCCTTTCCACCTCCTCCACCCACAGTGCCAATCCAGTCACAATCCTTTCCACCTCCTCCACCCATAATGTCAATCCAGTCACAATCCTTTCCACCTCCTCCACCCACATTGCCAATCCAGTCACAATCCTTTCCACCTCCTCCACCCATAGTGCCAATCCAGTCACAATCCTTTCCACCTCCTCCACCCATAGTGCCAATCCAGTCACAGCCTTTACCACCTCCTCCACCCCCTCTTCAGGCTAATGGTCTTCCCCCTCCTCCAATACCATCTACTGTACAGGCACCTTTCATAACCAATGGACTCAAGCAGGTCCTTGCCCACAAATTCCCCAATGTACTCCAGGATGTAATACCCCCAACCAATCAGATCCATTCTTCTCCACCTCCTCCCCCGCCACCACCGCCACCACCCCCGCCATCAGCACCTACATTCCCTCCTCAAAAGCATATTGCTCCAGCTCCAAATCCTCCACCACCACCACCACCTCCTCCACCACCTCCACCACCCCCCATGCAGCTGCCAATTCAGCCTGCAGTTTTGCCCAAAACTTTCACTGGTGGATTTCCACCCCAGACAGCACCAAAACCTTCGTATGGTGTTCTTCCAGTATCCCCAGTAGCTCCAGCACCTCAAGCTCCAGCACCATCACAACCACCTCCCCCACCCCCTCCTCCTCCTCCTCCTCCTCCACCTCCTCCAGCACCACTAAAGAACCAACCGCCACCAACACTACCCAAGCAGCACAGCATCTCTAAGACACTACCCTTCTCCAACCAAACCTCATCAATGCCATCTCTGGTTAAGCAGCTTGCTAGCCAGTTTCCTGTTGCATCTCCTGCAATGACCAGTCAAACTGAGTCACAAAGTCATAAAGCTCCCCAGTCCCCACCTGCAGTGAAGACTAAACCAAAATGGCAGCCTGTAGGTCAAGGCCAGCAGCAGCAGAAGTCACCTGAATTTCCACCACCTCCTCCAGAGAGTACCCTTACCTTTCCTTCATCACAGCCTCCACCACCACCACCACCACCTCCTCCTCCTCCGGGTCCTACCCCACCTCCTCCACCTCCTCCTCCTCCTCTGATGTCAGGCTCCCCTACCAAGAAGTCCCTCTCTGGCTCATCTGCAGGTGTCAAAAAACCACCACCGACTCCTCAGCGCAACTCCAGTGTGAAGTACAATGCCTCTGTGGAGTACCAGGAGTCCCGCAAGAACTTGGTGAGCAAGTTTAACCCTAGTTCTGCTTCATCATCAACATCAACCTCTAGTAGCTCACCCTCCAAAGAGCTTCCTACAGGTCCTCGGGCACCCCCCAAACCAGGGAAGCTCAATCTGGCAAATCTTCCTTTGGCTTTGCAGAACAAATTTAATCAGAACCGGCAATCTACTGCAGACTTCCCATCCCCTCCACCCCCAGAAAATGAAACCTTCCCACCTCCACCGATAGAGTCCGACCTCCCTCCACCACCACCCCTTCCAGGTGATCCAAATGGTTTGTCTCCAAAAGTGGCTGTGGTCAATCCTCAGCCCCAGCCTGCTTGGGGAAAAAGTTCTCTAAAGAAAACGCAACCTCCAGCATCAATTCGCTGTAACAACACTATGAAAGAGTCTCCACCACTCTCACCACCTTCCATACAAGGGGGCCCTACTTCTCCCAAAGGCACCACACAGCCAAACTTCTTGGAGGACCTTCATAAGACACTGAAACGCAAGTCATCACGAGTCTCTGGAGACAAAGTGGACCCTGTGGCCACAATGGATGACATGGCTTTGCCACCACCTCCACCTGAGCTACTGCATGATCAACAGAGACACAGTGGTAGTGGATTCATGTCCGGGAACATCTCAGGCTATGCAACGCTACGGCGAGGGCCTCCTCCTGCCCCACCCAAGCGGGACCACAGCACCAAACTCACAAACTGAGAAAACTACAACTTTTCCTGGACACTCTTGCTTGCTATTTTTATGACTGTCTCATAGAGTTGTAGAGGAGAAGCCATCATTTTGTTCATTTGCTCAGCTTTTTCTGTACAAAACAGCTCAAGAAGTTTCAGCTTTACTGTGACTTTGTGACAGTGCATCAGTTCCAGTTCCAAACAACTGAGTGATTTCACTTCAACACCTTGGTACTGCATGGAAGACAAAACTACATTAAACTATTAATCTTATTGATTTTTGGGAAGACAAACGTTTTGACTTGGGGTTGGGTGGGATTTTTAATTTTGATTTTATATTGTTTTTATATTATCAATTATTTAATAATCTGAAGAGAGTTTGTTATTTCAGACTGAAGTTTTTTAAATGGTTGGATGGTTATTGTTTGAGGAGTTGTGATGAGTAGGTTGATTCAGACAATGTGGTTCGCTGGTATATTAGTTTGACACAACTTTAACCATTTATGTGGCAGATCCAGTGCTCAATGGATGCATCTAGAATGAATCCTGATCACTATTTGAAGTTATTTAAGCCACTTCAAGTGTGTTTTAGTTGTAATTGTCAAAACTGTAACATGAAGGACTTGTTCAGGGAGTTGCCTCAATGTTTAGTTCCGTGAGACTGTGGAATGTTTGCTTTTTTTTATTAGACCTGTTTAAATTGTAGATATTCTCATTTGCTGCAGTATCTTTGTCTAGGTAAAACAAATGACTGCCTTGCTGTTCCTTGTTGGTCCTTACTTCCTCTGGTGAACATTCAAGTGGACTTTTACAAATTGTTCACCTACAAAGAGATGGACTTTTAAGTTGTGACTGAATGACACAATCATTATTCACATAGATTTATCTTATATCCTGTATTATAACCTGTATTATTGGCTCATGAATACAGCCATGCCTTAAGATTCGAGAACATGCGTATCCAACAACTGATCAAAATATTATCATCTTTCAAAAAGAGGCCATTAGGAAGTTATTTTCCCCATCCAGACATGACATGCAACTTCAGAATCTTACAGTGAGCACCTATAATGGCTCTATAAGAGCCACTTTGCATCTGTACAAACAAGTATGCAT
The DNA here is from genome assembly GCA_033026305.1 of Cirrhinus molitorella. Classification (NCBI taxonomy): domain Eukaryota; kingdom Metazoa; phylum Chordata; class Actinopteri; order Cypriniformes; family Cyprinidae; genus Cirrhinus; species Cirrhinus molitorella. The sequence goes on from CM065120.1 coordinate 22,739,808, forward strand.
ATTATCTCATGTCCGTGTTTCATTTTGAAAAATTTGTTTATTGAATGTATTTACAGTATCATGAAACTTTTCAGGCTGTTGAGAAGCGACTAACTGAAGTTAATATTAAATTATTAAAGTATCCGGTCATGGTCTATCAAAGGTCTATGAACATCATGCCCTGCATATCTCTCTGCAAAATGTGTAATTTAAGATGAAATTATACATGTTGATATCATCCATGTTTCTGTTTTCATTGGGTTTCTTGTGAAGGTTAATGCCAGCAGGTTTCTTTTCGTATTCATATCTCATACAGTGAATAATCCCGTTTCATGTTTCAGTGGAGGCTGCAGTTTTTGGTAGCCAATGGCAAAATCCTTAGTACAGTAGTCTTCATTTAGCTTTATGTTTGTAGCACCGTAAAGTTTATGTGAAGAATCTTCATTGCGAATTTATCCAGCAGTTCAGTGATATGGCAGATGATTGTCAAAATTGTCTCCACGAACGTTGTTGGTTTCAGTGTTGTCATGATGATCCACATGTATTGGTGGAGCCATGTTAATGCTTGGTGCTAAAGTTGAATGTGTTCGGTCTACAGATATGTCAAAAGCATAATTAACATTATGATCACAGTTTTAATATGCCAAATATGAAAGTGTGAAAGAAAGAACAAATTTCTTTACCTCTAGTCCCAAAATGATTTAAATCAAAATCGTAGTATAATCCCTGTTGGCGGAAAGGAGTTATCAGCAATTCATTCATTGTTTAGTCATAAATATTATATGTAAACATCATTATTTAGTACATTTAACTATCCTTGACATAGTTTAAATACTTGTGAACAATAGTCAGTAGATGTTTTTTAATCAAATTACATTTACCGATGCAAACTTGCACTTCATTCTAGCCCTTCTTGCTACTAGACACTTACATTTTGGCCTATGTCTAGTCATGTTAATGTTTGCTCATGGTGAAATACAGTCTCTCTCTGCTTTATGTTGACACTCACCTCCTCACTGGACTCAGAGCTCGAGCTGTCAGCCTTTGTGCATCTGAGAGAGATGATACTAGTGATGCTCTGACTCACTCTGGCTCTAATATAGCACCCAGCCTCCGACTAAAAGCCCAAGGGTATGGAAAAAGCATTGTTAATATACACATTTTTATATATTTTTATATTAACACAAGGCTTTTTTTTTAGTCCAACGTGTTATATCATTCAAAAGTTCGGGGTCAGTATAGTTCAGTGGTTCTTAACCACGTTCCTGGAGCCCCCCAACACTGCATGTTTTCCATGTCTCCTTAATCAAACACACCTGATTTAGATAATCATCTCATTAGTAGAGACTTCAAGACCTGAAATGGGTGTGTCAGACAAAGGAGAGATGCAAAATGTGCAGTGTTGGGGGGGCTCCAGGAACGTGGTTGAAAACCACTGGTATAGTTTTTTACAGTTGCTACACTCTTAAAAATAAAGGCTTCGAAGCTGTGTTTTTACAATGCCATAGAAGAACCATTTTTGGTTCCCTAAAAAACCTTACAGTGAACAGTTCTTAAATGAACAATTTTGAAGTACATTTTAAAAAATCTTTACATTTTTTTCTGCATTTGAAAGGTTCCATGGATGTTTATGGCTCTTCATGGAACCATCAATGCTAATAAAAAAACTTTATTTTTAAGAGTGAATGGCCAATTTATCAGTACTAGGATGACTTTTTAAAACTCCACCTTTTTCCTGAACGTGGAAGTCACGCCTGACTGGAACGATGCTTTTCGTTTCCGGTCTTTGTGTCTAGTTAAATTAACCATTTTATGTAACGTATATTACGTTAAACCTTGGAAAACATTTCAAACTGTATTTAACTTAAGCGCTGCGAGCCATGCTCATTTTCGTTTGTCATCGTTTATGCAAAACATACAACGCTGGAGACAGACAAATTTACTGGTAAGCAAAACAAGTACTTGACACGAATTCCTTAAGCTTAACTGTGGCAGCCAACAACGGCTCGGTTTAAGCCTCCGTATTGTTAGGTTTAGTTATATTGAAAACGTTTCAGTTTAAGAAATTCAGTCGATCTTTTTACTCCGTGATGTGGATTTCTGTGGAGACCGGAAGACGAGAGCATCGAACGCACATTAGAATCCATAATGTCGGCGACCATCGGTATCTGTGGATAAACTAATTGAGACAGCAATTTGATGCCTTTCTACTGTATTACTATATTGAAATGTGTTCTAAACATAATACCTACACAAGCACTAGTTTTTGTTTGTTTGTTTGTTTGTTTTTTTATATCTGTAAAAAAAAAAAAAAAAAGTTTTTTATAAAGGAAAACATTTTTACCTGTTTTTTTTTAGATCATTGTTTTATAAGTGACAAGATGTGTTGGTTGGGTGAGAAATGCTATTCTTATGAAGAATAATTTGATTTGAGATGTACTGTATGAAGAGGCATTTATTATCTGTTTTGGAAGTAGGCTATATGTGCTTTTTAACTACTAGCCGAAAGTTGCTTTGTAGAAACAATTTTCACTCAGAAATGCTAGCCAATTTCACAATTCGTTATAAAGAAATAGGAAGTAACACATTGAATTAAATGTAAACAATTTAAAGGGACACTCCAAAAAAAATAAATAAATAAAAAATAGGCTCATTTTCCAACTGCCCTAGTGTTAAACATAAGTTTTACCGTTATCGAATCCATTCAGCTGATCTCCGGGTCTGGCGGTAGCACTTTTAGCATAGCTTGGCATAAATCATTGAATCTGATTAGACCGTTAGCATCCCGCTCAAAAATGACCAAAGAGTTTTGATATTTTTTCAATTTAACTTGACTCTTCTGTAATTATATAGTGTACGAAGACCAACAGAAAATGAAAAGTTATGATTTTGTAGGCTGATATGGATAGGAATGGGTGGGTGCAATGATATTACGCAACACCTGAATGTAGTCCTCAGCTATTTTACTTAGTGGCTTACTGCCGGTCACGTTGGAAGCTATCTAGCTGGGGACTATTTTCAGGCGCTGCGTAATATCATTGCGCCTGCTGCACTCATGGTACGGCAACAAAGTTCCTTATTATGCCGGAATGAAAGTATACTTCCTATTCATATCAGCCTAGAAAATCACAACTTTTCATGTTCTGTCGATTTTAGTACACAATGTAACTACAGAAGAGTCGAGTTTTAAATAGGAAAAATATTGAAACTCTGTGATCACTTTTGAGCGAGATGCTAATGGTCGGATTCAATTATGTATGCTAAGCTATGCTAAAAGTGCTCCCGCCAGACCTGGAGATCGGCTGAATGGATTTGAAAACGGTAAAACTCATCTGTTTAACTCGATTAGAGTTGGTAAAAGAGCCTATTTTCAAAAAAGTGGAGTGTTCCTTTAAAGCAAAATGACTGAAATAATATTTTCTTGTAAAAAAATAAATGAATAAATAAATAAATAGTTCAACAACCTTTGATTTATTATCTTTATTAACTCCAAACAATTTTACAGTGTGGTTATGAGAACTGTATAAAGAGTTTTGAAAAAGTGACCCAATGAAATAAATAATGAAATGTATATAAATTACAAATATCTATAGCTGTTGTTTCAAACACTGATTATTGTTTTTAGGCAACGTGTGTGTGTAATAACATGATAGTGGCTAATTTATATAACAATTAACCACTCACAGCAGTTTATACAAATTTCTATTCACATATGTGGCCCTGGACCACAAAACCAGTCGTAAGGGTCAGTTTTTTGAAATTGAGATTTATACAAAAGCTGAATGAATAAGCTTTCTATTGATGTGTCACTGAGAATCTGAATATCTGGAATCTAAGGGTGCAAAAAAATCTAAATATTGAGAAAATCACCTTTAAAGTTGTCCAAATGAAGTTTTTAGCAATACATATTACTAATCAAAAATAACATTTTGATAAATTGACGGTAGGAAATTTACAAAATATATTCATGGAACATGATCTTTACTTAATACCATAATGATTTTTGGCTTTTTTCACCTATACAATGTATTTTTAGCTACTGCTACAAATATACCCACGCTACTTAAAATTGGTTTTGTGGTCCAGAGTCACACAGGAGTTATCAATACAATTATGAATGTGACACAAACCTGGTACAATTATTACAACCTATTTAAAAAAAAAAACAGACCTTAATAATCATGTCTATCATATATGATATCATTGTGAATGAAGATCTTGAGATAACTTACCGCATAAAAACTTTTGCGGTACATACAGCCCTGAGGATTGATCCCAGAGTTCTTCTTACACTCCGTCTCCCTAATGCCAAACCTCAGATGCAGATCAAATGTGTTCATTCCCAGAGGAACAATCTTAAGGTCAATAAAAGCAAATGATTAGCTGCTAATATTTTTGGTTGTGTTGCGGTTTTAAACCGTTTAGTTATGTTTTCACCCCATATCAGTTTTGCCGGATGCAGAAATAAAACATTTGTTGTAAGAGTATCAGTATGTACTGACCTTCTTTACAGATGCCTTGGACACTCTGTAGAGGTGATTCCTGGCAGTCTGTGCATTGATTTGATTGAGCGCAATCTGCAGAGCATCATCTGCTTTTGAGCTGAGCGTAAACAGAGGAAAGCCTATGGTTGCATGTCAGAGGTCATGTTACTCATTTAAGGATATTGCAACTCACCAAAAATTATTTTTAAGATTAAAAGTCAACAAGTTAGACTGTTTTCAAAAGTTAGGAGTTTCTAATAATAAATACAAATCCAAGTAATTTTAACTACTGACTTTTGTTGTAGCAAAGTATGCAAGGTGCATATACAGTTGAGGTCAAAAGTTTACATACACCTTGCAGTATCTGCAAAATGTGAATTATTTTACCAAAATGAGGGGGATCATACAAAAATGCATGTTATTTTTTTACATTTAGTACTGGTTTGAATAAGATATTTCACATAAAAAATGTTTACATATAGTCCACTAGAGAAAATACTGTGTTGTTACCTGAATGATCCATCAAGGGACTCATATGCAACTATTACAAAAGGTTCAAACGCCCACTGATGTTCCAGAAGGAAAAACAATGCATTAAGAGCCAGGGGTGTAAACTTCAGAAGCTACACAAGATACTTACATGTTTCCCAGAAGACAAAATAAGTTCAATTTAGCCTGATATTCAAATTCAAAAAGTTTTCACCCCCAGCTCTCAATACATTGTTTTTCATTCTGAAGCATCAGTGAGCGTTTGAACCTTCTGCAGTTAGTTGAAAAAGGTTCAATACACCAAAATGCTGAAATATTATATTTGCGGTACTGGAAGAATTTTTCTAAATAACAACGGGCAGTTTAACTATTCAGGATAAACAAGGGACTCATGAACAACTATCACTAAACAAAAAAAACAGAGCTGTGGATCATTCAGGTAACAACACATTATTAAAAATCAAGCATGTAAACTTTTGAACAGGGTCATTTTCAACTATTATTCAACTATTCAAATATTCAACTATTATTTTCTCTTGCGGACTATGTGTAAATATCTTTTATGTGAAATATCTTACTCAGGTCAGTACTAAATAAAAAATAACATGCATTTTGTATGATCCCTCTTATTTTGCTAAAATAATTAACATTTTGCAGATTCTGTGAGCTTTGTTTCCATTTTTAGTATTGTCACATAGTTATTTTCATGCAGTCTTTGCTAATAATACATCAAGGTCACACTCACCTAAACCTCCCAAAACCTGCAGGAGCAGAAAAAGAAAAACACAGCACCTCATTTTCATGTCAATCAGACTAGATGCTCTTACTACCAAACAGTCTCGTTTTTAACTGACAGGGCTCTTATAATTCTCCTCCTCTTTTCTGTGTACAAGGCGTTGTTTAATTTGGCACCTCTCTCCTGTTCAGGCATGATTGGGTAAAGAGGAACTTTGTCATGCAGACCCAATGCTTGTTTTACCCAGAATAAGTTCTGCTAATCTGATTAAAAAAAAAAAAAAATTACTCTGTAAAATTACTACATACCATTTTGGATGTGATAAACTTGAAAAACTGTTAATTCATAATTAACCCACAATATGTGACAATAACGATGTTATGATACAAGACAGCTCATTTTTAACAACACAATTTTAAATTCCAATAAATTGGTTATGAGTTACAAACGGGCCACCTTATAATTTACAGTAAAAGGATGTTTAGATAAGTGTCTGCATGATGCATCACATTACATTTCTTTCTAAACATTTTTCTCCTGCAAAGTAAATTTCTAAATGATTTCAAAGTAACTTAAGCACTCTATATGAAATTGCCCTCCCACTTTGTAGGTCAAAGGGGAGCTGAACAGAGGAATGTCTGAGGACTTTGTGGCAAGTAAATTATTACAAACAAGAACATGTATTTTCTTGAGAGTGAAATCAAATCAGTGACCGAAAAACTAAGTGAACAGACATCTAATTTTTTCATAAGCCAAGATGGAATCTGTTTTCTTAAATAATAGTTTCTGAAAACTCCTGTTACCAAAAGATACAGAGCAGTGTTTATTGAAGACTTGACAAGTTTCTGCTGTTGCACATCAGTTTCGTAAATCATCAATAAATCAATCGTTACCACTAATTTTCACTTTTTTCTCCTGTGGGTTTTTCTCAGGGTTGGTTTATTTCTGTATAGTCTGTTAAACACATATTTGAACTATTACACAGTTATTGTCCAGGAATAATGCGACTTATGATGTGGTAATAATGAATACAAACTGTTTTCCAACAAACAGGACAAACATTTCCAGACCACCATTAATTTATTAAAAAATAAAATACACAAATAAAGCACTAGTATATTATATATTCACTTCTTTGATGCATTGTAATCTTTTTGCGTAACTCTCAGAAACCAGTCGCAAAAAAAACTATAATAATTATACACTATCATTTATAATGTACATATAACAGATATGAAGACGAAACTAAATGTGTTTGCTTTTAAATGAAACTCAAGTGCTTTCTCATTTGCAGAAATCTGTCATTCAGTGTCATTCTTGTCATTAAGTTAAAGCAAAAGGTGGTAGTGAACAGACATCTATTTTTTTCATAAGCCAAGATGGAATCTGTTTTCTTAAATAATGGTTTCTGAAAACTCCTGTTACCAAAAGATACAGAGCAGTGTTTATTGAAGACTTGACAAGTTTCTGCTGTTGCACATCAGTTTCGTAAATCATCAGTAAATTGATCGTTACCACAAATTTTCACTTTTTTCTCCTGTGGGTTTTTCTCAGGGTTGGTTTATTTCTGTATAGTCTGTTAAACACATATTTGAACTATTACACAGTTATTGTCCAGGAATAATGCGACTTATGTTCAAAGTTCATTGAACATGTTGACAGTTGTGACACTATGTCCTAATAAAGGAGGTGTTGCCACAGTATGTGGGCTCGTTACAATGGAATGTGGCATTAAATGTCATATATTTAACAGCACAGTAATTATAAAATAGAAAAATGTAAAAGGCAGAAATATTGTTAAAGTACACAGTGAAAAAAAGAACTATGCTAGTAAATTTCAAAATTAATCCCAAAGTTGCACATCAAATTAAATGTGAAATGTTGGAAGTAAACAGACTGGAATAATATTTTTTTTTTACAAATAATATGAATAAAATTAATGTTTAATTCATAATTTAACTAATAATAACAAATAAAATAATACAAACTCTCACTGCTTTTTATGGTGCTTATCCAGTCCTGTATATGTCAAAAAGCATGTAAACATTATGTTTTAAATGTTTTTAATGAAGTCTCTTCATACCAAGCCTACATTTATGTGCACCAAATACAGTAAAACAGTAAGTGTGAAATATTATTACAACTTAAATTGTATTTTAATATACACTACCTGTCAAAAGTTTTTGAACAGTGAGATTTTTAAAAAATTATCTTCTGCTCACCAAGCCTGCATTTATTTGATCCAAAATGCAGCAAAAACTAATATTGTGAAAGATTTGTACTAATTTTTTAGAGGGTATGGAGGGATTTCTATTTCAGATAAATGGTATTCTTCTGAACTTTCTATTCATCAAACAAACCTGAAAAAAATTCTACTTAGCTGATTTTAACATGATAATAATAATAATAATAATAATAATAATAATTAGTTAAATAAATTAAATAGTTTTTTGAGTATCAAATCAGACTATTAGAATGGTTTCTGAAGGATCATGTGACTGGAGTAATGATGCTAAAAATTCAGCTTTGAAACCACAGGAATAAATTACATTTTAAAATATATTCAAATATAAAACAGATATTTTAAATAGTAAAGATATTTTACAATTTTACTGTTTTTGCTGTACTTTGCAGTACTGATCAAATAAATGCAGGCTTGGTGAGCAGAAAAGACTTCTTTGAAAAAAAACACTGAAAATCTTACTGTTCAAAAACTTTTGACTGGTAGTGTATGTCAAAATGTAAATGTAATTTATTATGCAAAGCTGAATTTTCAATATAATATGTCACAATGTTACTGTTTTTTATTGCATTTTTCAAATAAATGCAGCCTTGCTGAGCAGGACAGACTTCATAACAACAATTTGAAATGATGTTTCTAAATGTATGATGCATACTGTACAGTATTATAAATAATACATAATATTATTAGAAAGTATTTGTTCCACATGCACAATTTAACACCCAATCTTATTTAAAGTTAACAATTTGAAAAAAAAAAAAGTTTAAACCAATATTTACTGTGAGCTAGATCACTTTAAGTGCACAAAAAAGAATATTTCTTAATTTGAATTATAAATCAGTTTAAATACTTTGTGTAGCTTGTGTAACTTGATAAAATTGCATACAAATATTTGCATAAAGAAAGAAAAAACACACAGAAACACAACCTTAACATTCATTCTTCTACAAGCCTAGCTGTAAGCAAAGCATGCAGAGAAAATAAAATCTGCTGTAACTCATAATATAATATCTATAATCAGATATTGAGTTCATATAACCTTTTTCTTTTCCGTAAAAAGGTTTTACAAACAGTTGAAGAAGAATTCTGTTACTAGCTGTTTAAATACTCCCAAGCCTCTCAGATAGTATGCGCTGTTTAATTTGGCCTCTCTCTCACTTTTCTATCTAGTCTAGACAGACAAACACTGCCTCCCTTACCCAGAATCTATTCTCCTGGGATGGCATTTCTGTATACAGCACTTATAATGTAAAACCAATTCTTATCTGTTACTGGAGTTTGGTTAATGATGTAAAAGGCTTGGACAGCTAAATGTGACCAAAATGAGAATTGCGCAGAACTTTCCAATGTAATAACTGTAAATGTAATCACTACATGGGAATATTGCTACTAAAATGATGTGGTAATAATGAATACAAACTGTTTTCCAACAAACAGGACAAACATTTCCAGACCACCATTAATTTATTAAAAAATAAAATACACAAATAAAGCACTAGTATATTATATATTCACTTCTTTGATGCATTGTAATCTTTTTGCGTAACTCTCAGAAACCAGTCGCAAAAAAAACTATAATAATTATACACTATCATTTATAATGTACATATAACAGATATGAAGACGAAACTAAATGTGTTTGCTTTTAAATGAAACTCAAGTGCTTTCTCATTTGCAGAAATCTGTCATTCAGTGTCATTCTTGTCATTAAGTTAAAGCAAAAGGTGGTATCTCAGTAGAACTAGCATTTTCCGTGCTGCTTTTCCTTTCTCTTAGTGATGTTACTTAAAGAGCGAATTTTCACAAGACAGGCAGGTATGAAGTGCTCACTTCTGCTCTAGACAAGGAATGATTTGGAATCAGCATTATGGGGCCAGCACAAGCTTGTGAACTAGACTGAACTATATCAAGCTAATTCACTATAGTAGATCACCATGTAGCAATCACAACCCCCTCCTCTATCACTGTCTTAGTGTTGACATTAGCGGCTCCATGGCTGCAAGAAATGAGCCTTCAAACTCCTGGTCTGAGAAGCGGGTGACAGACAGACGCGCCCTGCGTCGGATCTCTAATCGAGCTGTGGAAGTCATAGAAAGGATTCGTTCCATGGCGTCTGCATAACTGTCTTCATCGTCTGCCAGGAAGCCAGTTGGACCACCATCATAGGGGACTACAATGTCCAATTTTGGACCACCGGATTTGTGAGCCAGAATGATTGTTCCTGCAGCCATACACTCCACTACACCTGTGGAGATGTGGGAGAAGATGAGACTTCTCAGTGTAACAGTCATGAAAATAAATATCGGGGTTATTAGTATTGCATAAAACTTAAAGGGATAGTTCACTTTGAAATTAAATTTTGATATGTTTTAGCTTACCCCAAGGGCATCCAAGATGTAGGTGTCTTTGTTTCCGCAGTAGTTTCAATTTTGATATTTTTAGGTCCAACCGTTCTTGTCTGTCAGTCATATAATGCATGCCTATGGTCACCTCACAAAAGAAAACGCTCAGATTCAAATTAAACAGACCAAATTGAACAATTCCCCATCGTAAGTACACATTGATGACCTAAGACACAAAACGAGCGGTTTGTGTGAGAAAACGAACAGTATTTATGTCGTTTTTTACCTTTTGTAAATAACCACGTCCAAGTTGAAGTGCGCGCGCTTCCTGGTGTGTGAGCGCGCCGGCGCTACTCCCGGAAAGCTCCGGAAGTGATCTCTCGTGCGTGAACGTCATTCAGTGTTTACACAGAACAGCGATTGTAGGTAAAACGGCTAACAGAAATGGTACTCGTTTGCGATAATCCGGGATGTTTAAAGAAGAAATGGTTAAAAAGGTATGGTTAGGGATGTTTAAAAAAAGAAAATAATTACTTGTGCTCGCGCAATGGATGACGTCCGGCGCTTTCCGGGAGTAGCGCCGGCGCATCAATAACGCGGTCACACTCCAGATAGCGTGCCCCCTTCAATTTGGACGTGATTGTTTACAAGAGGTAAAAACGATATAAATACTGTTCGTTTTCTCACACAAACCACTCGTTTCGTGTCTTAGGTCATTAATGTGTACTTACGGTGGGGAATTGTTTAATTTGGACTGTTTAATTTGAATCTGTGCGTTTTCTTTTGTGAGGTGACCATAGGCATTCATTATATGACTGACAGACAAGAACGGTTGGACCTAAAAATATCAAAATTAAAACTACTGCGGAAACAAAGACACCTACATCTTGGATGCCCTTGGGGTAAGCTAAAACATATCAAAATTTAATTTCAAAGTGAACTATCCCTTTAAACTAAAGTCCTAAACAATCTTCTTATTTTAGCTAGCTGCCAATGCAACATTTCTTAAAAGACTAAACTAACAAAATACATATACTAAAAAAATACTAAAATATACTAAAAATACAAAATATATGGATATTTGAAGAAATTTACTGCTGTTCAAAAGATTTTTGATGTTTTGTTTTTCTTAAGTTATTTGAAAAAAAAAAACATACAGAAAAAGCTGAAACTGTAACATTGTGAAATATTATTACAATTTAAAAGAATGGTTTTATATTTTAATATACTTTCAAATATAATTTATGCGATGCGAAACTGATTTTCAGCAGTCATTCCAGTCTTCAGTGTCACATGATCCTTCAGAAATCATTGTAATATGCTGATTTATTACTTTTATTATTAATGTTGGAAACAGTTGTGCTGCTTAATATTTTGTTTGTAACCTGTGATAGAACAGAATTTATTCAAAACTGAATATCTTTTTTAGATATTAGATATTAGTTGTTTTAACAACTGAATCTTTTTTATCAATTTAACACATCCCTGCTCAATAAAAGTAGTGTTTTGTTTTTTTTTGTTTTTTTAAAGGATGGTATTGTATATTGTTTCAAAAGATTTCAACAAACAAATTTATCAAAGAATGTTGAAAAAAATATTAAGCAGTGCAACTGCTTCCAAAATTGATAATAAATCAGCATATTAAAATGATTTCTGAAGAATCATGTGACACTGAAGACTGAATTAATGGCTGATGAGAATTCAGCTTTGCATCATAAATTATAATTATATTTAATGATAATTTATAATTGTATTTTAAAGTACATTAAAATAGAAGATTGTTATTTTAAATTGCTATAATATTTCACAATATTACTTTTTCTTTGTATTTTCACTCAAATAAAGTGCATCCTTGATGAGCAAAACAAACTTAGTTAAAAAAAAAAAAAACGTACTGATCCCAAACGTTTGCGGGGCAGTGTATATAAAAATGACGCAAAACAAAAAATAACTAAAATTAAAGATATTAACAGTAAATATTAAATACAATTCAAAATATTAACAAAAACTTCAATGAAACTAAACACTGGCAAATATGCACTATAGAGAAAAATAATATTTGCCAATTGCATTAGTATCTGACAAATACAAATGTAAAAATAATCATTATTTATTATTATTAAAATTATCAATTGAATATGTTTAATATTTAATAAAATACTGTTTTAATTAAATGGTTATATATATATATATATATATATATATATATACACACACACATTTACATTTATTTATTTTGTTACTGATTCCGTAAACAATCCACCATCTTTTTGTTCTTGATTTTTTTTTAAAGTAATCTGTATAGTGTTGTGAGATAGAAACTGCTGAGAGCATATTTCTTACCAATACCAAAATGTTCATTCCACATTGTGTGCAACCCGATCGTGGCATCTGTTAAATCTTTCTTCAGTTCCTCAAATGGAATATTGAGTTTAAACTCCACTTTATCTGCCACACCCAGATCCAGACACAATCCCTTCAACATCTGTACCCTATCTTCATCTTCCTGGTTACGACATCCACCAATCAACACCAGCTTCACGGTCTCTAGCCCGGCAGGATCCACCCCCTTTCTGTCCAGAAGCCTTCTAAAAGCCTTGATCTGCAGCTGATGGTCTTTTTCAGGCCGGAACTGACCCACGGAGACCACAGAGTGACACTTCTTTTTTTCTTCATCCTCGTCACCAATAGGGACGTCCAGGAAGGCTTGAACGTCACATGGTGGATAGACCACACTGGTGCGGTTAGGAGCTCGCCACAGAGCCAGAATGTGACCTAACGTCCAGGTGGAATTTACCATGACTACGTCACTACAAGAGCCGGCCAGGCCATACAGCAGTGCGAAGACACAGTAGTAAATCACTTTGATGGCACTCAGTACAGGGTTACTGGAGATGTAGTCTGCATTATTGAACCTAGAATGAAGATATAAGAATGCATATATGTAATTATGTTTGTCAGATTTCTACAGGTCAATTATATATACGCCACTGTTCAAAAGCTTGGGGTCAGTAAGAATTTGCATGTTTTTGTAAGAAGTCTCCAAGGCTACATTTATTTAATCAATAATACAGTAAAACAGTAATACTATGAAATATTATTACAATTTAAAAGAACTGTAAAATGTAATTTTAAAAGAAAGTTCAAAAGAACATTTGAAATACAAATAAATGTTTATAAATGTCTTTACTTTTGCTTTTGAACAATTTAATATATCCTTGCTAAATAAAAGTATGCATTTATTTATAAAGGTAAACTGACCCCAAACTTCTGAACTGTAGTGTACAGTTGAGGTCAAAAGTTTACATCCCCCTTTCAGAATCTGCAAAATGTCATTTATTTTACCAAAGTAAGAGGGATCATACAAAATGAATGTTATTGTTTATTTATCACTGCCCTGAATAAGATATTTCACATAAAAGATGTTTAAATATAGTCCACAAGAGAAAATAATAGTTGAATTTATAAAAATGACCCTGTTCAAAAGTTTACACCCCTCTTGATTCTTAATACTTAATGAGTCCCTTGTTTGTCCTGAACAGTTAAACTGCTTGCTGTTCTTCGGAAAAATCCTTCAGGTCCCACAAATTCTTTGGTTTTCCATCATTTTTGTGTATTTGAACCCTTTCCAACAATGACTGTATGATTTTGAAATCCATCTTTTCACACTGAGGACAACTGAGGGAATCATATGCAACCATTACAGAAGGTTTAAACGCTCACTGATGCTCCAGAAGGAAAAAACATGCATTAAGAGCAAGGGGGTGAAAACTTTTAAAATTTGAAGATCAGTAATCAGTAATGCAACACTCTTGACTAACCTTGGGTTTCTTTCTCGAACCACTGACAGCATATCAGTGCTGATGGTTGGGTAGTGCACATAGCTTCCCACATGACAACCACCCAGATAACGGAACACAGGTAGGGTGAAGGCATAGCCCATTGAGTCGATGTAGAGGTCTGGAACAAACTCAGTCAAGGCCTCCCAGCCCAGGAAGATGGAGCCCACACTCTGCCCCAGAAGGGTAAAGTGTGGGTAAAGTTTTGCCTCCACCAGGAAACGGTGTTTCAAGAACACAAACTTAACAGGCCGGGGGAGTCTGATATTGAAGCGCCGCCGTGCTCCATCTATAATCTCTTCTGCTGTCACTCCCTGATCACCTGTGTAAACTACGAAGGAAACATCTTGGTACCTGCGGAAACATGAAATTAAAAAGGTATGAATCCAGAAAATATTAGAATTTTTGTTATATTCATTCTTTCATTAAGTTCATGCTAAAGCCCAGCCCTGCTAATTTAAGCATTCAATACAGCTTCAATTCAATTCAATACAGGGTCAGAAAGGATTTCGGATTTCATAAAAAAAAAAATCTTAATTTGTGTTCTGAAGATGAACGAAGGTCTTATGGGTTTGGAACAAAAATTAATGACAGAATTAAAATTTTCATTGGGTGGAGATTCAAAATAGTTTGTGAAAAAATTGTTCACTCTTGCAATAAATTATCTATATATCTATATCTATATCTATATATATATATATATATATATATATATATATATATAAAACATTGCAGTAATCTATAAATAATTACATAAGTACATAATAATTTATTAAAGTAATTATATATGAATACATTTATTGTAATGCTTGAAAACATTCATCCCCTCATTGGGATTTCAGTAAATGTCATCTGAGATGACAGACATTCTAGGGTTTTTGTCCTAAAACTTTTTGGTGTCGCTTAGTAAAATTTCAATGAGGCTCTTAAAGGACTTTTGTAAAAAGTATGAGTCTGTCCAGAATGTTTTTATTTTCTTTTGCATTCCAGATACACTGTGTGGTGTAAACTTCCATGTCATGTAAAACAGTTTAATATTATATATTACTAAATAATGTTACATATATATATATATATTGTATACATTATTATATATTATATTATTGACAAAGTATGTATTATATATTTCAGTCAAAATATAATATTAAGTTGCACATAAGTGGAGGTCAATGTCAATATTTTTTGAAAGTCATGATACAGTTTTCCTCCAGTAGCCAAGTAACAGTCAGTTTAAAAGGTTTAAATGCTGGTAACATTGCACACTACCAGTCAAAAGTTTTTGGACAGTAAAATTTTCAAAGTCTTTTCAAATTCTCTTCTGCTCACTAAGCCTGTATATATTTGATCCAAAGTACAGCAAAAACATTTAGAAATATTTTTACCATTTAAAATATCTGTTTTCTATTTGAATATATTTTAAAATGTGATTTATTCCTGTGATTTCAAAGCTGAATTTTTAGCATCATTACAGTCCCATGATCCTTCAGAAAACATGCTAATGATTTGCTGCTCAAAAAAACATTTATCATTATGTTGAAAACAGCTGATTAGAATTTTTGTAGGTTTCTTTGATGAACAGAACGTTTAGGAGTACAGTATTTATCTGAAATAGAAATCTTTTGTAACATTATAAATGTCTTTATTATCACTTTCGATCAATTTAAAAGTATCCTTGCTAAATAAAAGTATTCATTTCTATAATTTATTTTAATTATTCAAAAAAAATTTATATATTTATATATATATATATATATATATATATATACACACACACACACACACACGCATACACACAAAATATTCAAATAGAAAGCAGTTATTTTAAATAGTAAAAATATTTGACAATATTACTGCTTTTGCTGTATTTTGAATCAAATAAATGCAGACTTGGTGAGCAGAAGAGACTTCTTTAAAAAAAAAAAAAAAAAAAACATTAAAAATCTTACTTTCTAAATTTTGACTGGTAGTGTAGTTAGGTAATTTACAATAGATATTACAAAAAGTCTTCTGACTACTTAACACTTGCCAGCATAAAATGGTTTCAATTTTGGATTAGTGTTTACTTTGTTATATGTATTATTTATATTTTTTGCATGCTTCCACTCCCTGTTTGTCACTGACCCATTAAAGTCTAGCCACATAAGTGGCACACTCTTAAGAGCTAAAATATCTGACCTGTTTTGAAGAGCACGTAAAGCACACCACAGCACTCTCTCTCCTCCTCCTCCTGCATTGCAGTACGGGTGGAAGAAGGCCACGGCAGGACGGTCGTCCTGAGCTCTCCTGCTATTTCTCTTCATCTGCAGCCAGGATCTCACTCCCATGATGAAGAGGAAAAGAATGGCTGTCAGGACAAGACTCAGATAGAAACATGGCAACAGCAGTGACCACATTAACCTGTGGAAAGCAAAAACAACATACAATAATCCATCTTTCTGATTAATATCAGTTTACATTACATCACAATGCATATTTAACAATAAACCAATAGGCCTTAAAAGTAAGTGCTGTACATGATTAGACAAGATCTTAAAACTAATTCTAATGTACGCTGTTACAGCGTTTCTTGTAATATGTTAACTAGCTCTATATCTCCTCTAAATTTTGTTTATACTGATGAATATCTACTAATCAATATCAAACAAAATGAGACACACATGTGAATGCTTGATTCCTTTAACATAAACAGAAATGATATTAGCTCCAATTCTCTCTGGGGAATGTCTACAGTATTTAAATAATACTAAACTGCAGATTAAAATACATACATGTTTAAGAAATACAAATAAATTGATCGTTTCATTCATTCGAAACAAAAATAAACTGAGTAACGTTAAGTAATTTTATTAAACATTCGTCATGTGGCATAAAATGTTTAACGAGAGTTTAGTGGATTTCACTTATCAGGTATTGGCTTTAAAATCTACACAATTAATAAATAATTTAAAATGTTTACCTAATTAAATCGCACAGACAAAAAGACAGATGATCGTGCGCTGACATCTTCCTCAAATATGACAACACAACACGTCTCGCGTCAGAACCCGGAAGCGCTTACCACTGGTCGAATGTGTTTTTTACTTCTTCTGGAGTTTTAATGGCTGTAGGCAAACGACATTTTCGCCACCTGCTGGACTGGAGCCTAAATTATCATCTGGTTTGCTTTGAGCGCCCTTTTGTAAAACAAAATTGCCCTTGGCTGCCACCTGGTGCTAAAATGTAATTTATGGTTGAGTTCTTGCCTATGTGTTTTTAATCTCAGCAAGGAATGTTGTCTTTAGTTCTTCTAAACAGTTGAGATGAAATGACACCATTTATTTTCTGTTTATACTTAATTAAAAAAAATATATGCAGCAGTTCTTATAAATATTATACAAACATCCGTCTGGAAGCTTTTAAAATCTAATATACACAGAGCTAATTCAAAGTAAAGTTTAACTAGCAAACAAACAGTTCTAAATCAATACTGGCCTACGTACCTTGTCTACATTCTTGCACAAACTATTGGGATACGGAACAAAAACATGAAGCCCCCAATACAACTGGCTTATTTAATATGTTTTAGCATTTTTTTCGAGAAGTGTATCTGCAAATCGGAACAGTAAGTTATAATTTTCCTGAAATTATGCATTATGCAATCATATAGCGACACCCAAGGCTGAAATCGAATACAATGTTTGTATCTCCATTTATTAAACGTGGATATAGAATTATAGCTTCACGATTACTACCAAAATACCACTAGTAGAATAGCACGTTGTTAATAGTTGAGATTGTTTGAAATAAACAGAAAATGGTACATTGTTTGCTGATGAGTTTATTGTGAATAATTATGTTCAATTATGTAGTAATTAAGTATTCCTTAATATATAATTATATAGGCTATAATTATATAATTATAAAAAAATATAATATATGAGAATTATATAATTATGAGAAAATAAATCGGAATTGTTAGATTGCTAAGAACCGATGTTTGTATCTTAAATCTTTGAAAAGACTTTTTCTCAGAATTGCGAGAATCAAAATCCACACTGTGAGATAAAAAAAAAAAAAAGAAGTTGCAATTAGCTTATATACAATACCAGACAAAAAATTTTGGACAGTACGATTTTTAATGTTTTTGAAAGAAGTCTCTTCTGTTTACCAAGCCTGCATTTATTTGATCCAAAGTACAGCAAAAACAGTACTTTTTAGAGATATTTTTACTATTTAATTTGTCTATTTTTTATATACATATTTTAAAATGTAATTTATTACATGATACTTTAGATATCATTCTAATATTCTGATTTGCTGCAGCAATTTTTTTCCCCAGTGTCTTTGATGTATGGAAAGTTCAGAAGAACACCATTTATCTAAAATATAAACATTCTGTAACATTATAAATGTTTTTATCATCACTTTTGATAAAAGTATTAATTTCTATAATTTATTTCCTGAAAAATATTATAATACTCCAAGCTTTTGAATGGTATAGTATAAAATGTTACAAAACTTTATTTCAGATAATGCTGATCATTGGATCTTTCTAAAAAAAAAATATTGTTTTAAATATTGATGATAATAATAATAATAATAATAATAATAATAATATATGTTTTCTGAACATCAGCATATTAGAATGATTTCTGAAGGATCATGTGACACTGAAGACTGGAGTAAAGATGCTGAAAATTTAGCTTTGATCACAGGAATAAATTACATTTTAAAATATATAGGCTAGTTATTTTAAATAGTACTGCTTTTGCTGTATTTTGGATCAAATAAAAGCTTTTGACTGGTAGTGTATTATAGTATACTATATTATAATGACTGTTTCTCTTTTCACAGTGACCAGGTTTTGTCAATCACTGTATCCACACAGGAACATGTGGACACAATGCAGAACCTAACAAGTCACAATGAGGTAAGAGGTTATTTGTTGACATTTTTGACTGGCATTCTCTCATGTTTGTGAAAATCTAATTTGCTAAGAGTTGTGATATCTATTGTAGATTCTGAGTTAAGTCATATTTTTTTGCAAATAGCCTTCACAGTATTTGCTGTTTATTGATTTGATTTATTGACCCTCAGGCTAATCCTGTGTGTTTCAGCTAACATGTAAACTCCTGTTCTGTGCTTGTTTAGACAGTATTGTGGCAGCCTGCTTCACCCAGTTACATTACAACAAACTCTGAGGTTCACCTTTACATTCGGTCAACAAGTGTGGAGTTTGTCACTGAACTCCTACGCAAACATGGCATCACTTATAGGTAAGCAAACCTGGTTAATTTGCTGCAAAGAAGACTATATGAACCTTACATAAATATATAGCTTCACAGAGATAAACAGGAAAATAGCAGAAGCAATTATGAAATCTAAGCTATATGAGATTTTAGATTCAGACACAGTTCAGATTCTCCTGTGTAGCAGCTCTAAAAGACAATAGTGTCATTATTTAGCTTAAATCTTTTCAGATTAATAACAGTATGAAGTTAATCAATTAGCTAGGCAGTTTAACAATCACAAGCTGCATTGTTATTCAGCTTGAGTCAGTTCAATGTTGATTCAGTTCAGTTCAATACCAATGCTACTGGTATTTAACATTAGATACTTGTAGCTACTACAAGTAGTCATAACTCATTAACTAAATAAATAAATAAATAAATACATACAGTTTTAAAAAATACAATTATGTGGTTCAAACTATAACAATAAAAAAACACATTAAAATAGATGGTAATTATTACATTACTCACATACACTACCAGTCAAAAAATGTTGAACGGTAAGCTTTTTAATGTTTTTTAAAGTCTCTTCTGCTCACCAAGCCTGCATATATTTGATTCAAAGTACAGCAAAACAGTCATGTTTTGTAATATTTTTACTATTTTAAATAACTGTTTTTGCATTTCAAAATGTAATGTATTCCTGTGATCAAAGCTAAATTTTCAGCATCATTACTCCAGTCTTTAGTGTCACATAATCCTTCAAAAATAATTCTAATATGCTAATATGATTTGCTGCTAAAAATCAGCTTTGAAATCACAGGAATAAAATTCATTTTAAATATATATTATTTAAAGTAGTAAATATATTTCAAATTGTTACTGTTTTTTGGATCAAATAAATGCAGGCTTGGTAACAGGACTTCTTTAAAAAAAAACATTAAAAATCTTACTGTTCAAAAACTTTTGACTGATAGTGTACAGTTACATTAGTCTCTGACAAACTACATTTTTTTTTAATCTTTGACATGAATCTTTAGTTTTTTAGTGTAAATATTTGCAGATTTGGCCTTTTTTTTGCATTGAAACTAATGGGGGGTCAATCTGATTTCAACAAAAAGGTAGCACTCACATTTCAACACAACAGGAGGGTTAAGGTAACTTTTTTAGAACATGAATTATGAGTATTTATCTGTGTATTCACATTTATATTGACTACTTTTATTATCTAAATGATGTCTGCAAATGTTGAAAAGCAAAATGTTGATTCATAAGACTCATTTCGTGCTTTTGATATTTTTGCAGAATGCTTTTGGAAAACACACCAGCACTAATTGAAATGCAAACCAGAAATGATACGTCGGATCCCCGGAGTGGAGGCGTGTTCTTTGAGAGATATCATTCTTTAGAAGATGTAAGCTGACAAAAATGAGAAAATTCACCTTAGCCTTAGCATTTGTTTAACTGAAACATTTTCCTTTTAAAATCATTCACAATTTACCCAAAACTTTTGTCTCAGATCTATTACTGGGTAAACAGGACGAAGCAAGAACATTCAGACATGGTGAAAGTAATTCTTATTGGGTCTTCTTCTGAAAAACGGCCACTCTATGTTATAAAGGTACACTCATGAATATTTAGGTTGATTTATATACTAGAGATATGAGTTTTGCTTGAATGTGTTTTTTAGAACACACTGTCAGTTAAAATGCATCTCTTTGTCTGTCTTCATGCTGCAGCTGTCAGGCAAGAGGGGTGAGGTAAAGAGGGCCATGTGGATTGACTGTGGTATTCATGCACGGGAGTGGATCGCTCCAGCCTTTTGCATGTGGTTTGTCAATTATGTAAGTATAAAGTGTTTAATCCCCTTTAACACTTAGCACTTTCTTTATACTCAACTTCTTCACCCACTTCTTTGTAGGCCCTACTTAACCCATTTCACTGTACAAATCTCTGTTTCCATTTGCGCATTGTTTGGATTAAATTATGAGGCATTACATTATGTTGATGTAGATGTAGTGTCCTACATCTCAGCTTGCATGTTTAAATATATATATATATATATATTATTTTACCAATATACAGCCAATCAATGCAGAATTAGAGTTAGAATTAGTTCTTTGGGTCATTGTGTTTTTTTTCTTTTCCAGGCAATTACATTTTATAACCAGAACACTGAAATCACAGAGATTTTGAATAATATGGACGTTTACGTCTTAACAGTCATGAACCCAGATGGATACAAGTACACATGGACAACAGTAATATGCTTAAAATACTACTACTATTATTATTATTATTATTATTATTATTAATGTGCATTCAATATGCTGTCGGAATACATGTATTGTGCATTAAAAAAACAAACAAACAAACAAACAAAAAAAAACAGAATTTTGCTAGATCTAAATTTAAAACAGTACTTATTCTAAAAATAATTCTAAATGCATCCTCATGGCTTTTATTTCTTATTTACCCAAACAGGATCGTATGTGGAGGAAAAACCGCGCAACTAACAAAGACAGCAACTGTGCTGGAGCCGATCTGAACAGAAATTTTGATGCAAACTGGTGCAGTAGGTGCCAAATACTAGACCTTTGTTTTTTTTTTTTAAATGTTGCGTCCCTATTTGCTTATGTACTTTTTGTAAAGAAAGGTACATACTTTTGCCTGTGTAGCACAGTAGTAGGCAAGCTTTGGGACTTTTACATTGTACCATTGTTTTAACATTCTAAATTCTAAATTCTAAACACCTGTAAAAACCTAAAAAAAAAAATCCTTTATCTTAATACAATACATTGTATAATGATGCATTTAAAAGTTAATGACCAAATGTATCTTTATAAAAGTTTATAAAAGTTCACAATGTTGTTGCAGATTAAATATAACAGTAAATACATTTTTTTTTCAGGTTAGATATTATTAATCACTCAAACCCCATTCTCTACTTAACCATTAGTAGTGCATATCCACCATGTTTGTAGTTTTTTCAGTCATGTTTGTAGTTCTAATCAAATCCTCATACAACGCAATAGGTTGTGGGCAATATTAGCTGTTATACCATTGTCTGTCTGAATACTTGATTCTGATTGGCTGGCATGTATGCATTAAAATCATTTAATGCACAGTTAGTTCTAAGTCACTTTAAAGCTGCAGTCCGTAACTTTTGGTTAAAAATTATACAAAATCAATTTTTGAGCAAGTACATAACCAGCCAGTGTTTAAAACTATCGCCTTTCTTTAGCCCAATTCACAACGGTTAGCTTATAATAATGTTTTTTTTTTTTTATTGAGTGGTACGGGTAGGTTTTTTGCGGGAAATTCAAGCATGCCACTGCGTCATTACATCACGTCTGTAAACATAAAGAAGGCATCCTGGCTAGTAGCTTTATCGCATGTGAGAATGCTGCAGGTGCCGGATAGTTTATAGCCTTTTCTCACAGCGGCTGAAATAATTAAACTTATCATTTTAATTGCAGAATGTAATACAAAAAGTTTGTGTTTATGAAACATAAGTGACTGAAATTAGATTACTCCAGTTTTAAATGTGCATTTGATTGCAGATAGCCTACGTGGGATTACATAAGTTTTGTATTTTAAAGAGAACCGGTCCTAAGGAAGAATGATTTGTTTTTTCGGCTAAAAGAATTTCTTCATATGGAATTTAAATTTTATGTCACTCAGAGATTAGACTGAGCAGAAACAGAAACGCTGTGAATACACTACATACACATAGTTACGCAATGCTGATGTTGTTAACATGAACAATTTGAGAACAAAGTATAACAGTAATGATAACTTGCTAGTTTGATGTGATATGAGATAACTGATTGTTAGATTTAAACACCTGTAGCGTTTTTCCTCAGTTGGTCAGAACAAAAGTTTTAGACTTGTTACTTACTCTTAGATGATAATATCCGGTGAAAATTCTTATTTGGCCCATATATTTGAATCTGTTAATCTGTGATTCCTAAGTACAGTGAATATCCACAACGGTGCAGTGACTGACAGCTACCAAAACATTAGATTCATCCGCGCTGGAGCTATGCCAGAGCACAACCCACGCATGGAAGATAATTCCGCACTTAACTGCAATTGCAGGTTTTCAGACAGAGATGGCGACAGAGGCAAAACTTACAGACTGCAGCTTTAATTACTCTTTTACACTGTAAAAAACTATTTGTTGACGTAAAATAATTTGTTACCTGGCTGCCTTAAAATTTTAAGTTCAGTCAACTTGAAAACTTAGATATTTGAGTTGATTCAACTTAAAATTTTAAGGCAGCTGAGTAACAAACACAGCTGTTAAGTTTAACAAACAAATTGTTGTATAGTCAACTCAAATGTCTAAGTTGTCACTTAGTACAGCCAAACATTTCAACTTGAACAAACTGGTTGTCAATGCTGCCCCACGACTTTTTATTAATAAAATAGCCTAGATACTAGATTGGTACATTAAAGTCCTTATCAACAAGGTGGAAAAATAGCTGTTTTTAAAGTAACGCATTGTTTGTAGAAAGACGTGCTACGCAACTGTCATCTCTCTCTCTCTCTCTCTCTCTCTCTCTCTCTCTCTCGATCAATAATTAATTTAAATAAATACTATAATTAATCTCTATGTTTGATCTGAAACGTTTTTAATGCACAACGTGGAGACCAAGACCCACCCACACAAAGCTGTGCATTATCCCTTTGGGATACTCATTTCAACATACGATTTGGGACACACCAGGTCTACTTTCAAATACTATTTAGGACAGAACGTATTCAAATTGGGACGCAGCAATACTGCTATATTTTTACTTTTGAGGACATTTTAGTTTAAAATTGATATTTCTCCTGGTTTAATTTATCTACTGTGTTATAAAGCAAAGGGGGCCTCTGATAATCCATGTGATCCTACATATTGCGGTCAGTACCCAGAGTCTGAACCAGAGACCCAGGCTGTGGCACGGTTCCTGCGCTCCCATAAGGACATAATCAAGCTGTACCTCAGCATTCACTCCTACTCTCAGATGCTCCTGTTTCCTTACTCCTGTTCCTATGATGAGATTCCAAACCACAATGAGCTGGTGTGTGAAGTTAATGCATTAGTGTTTGTAATAGGCCATACTAGTAAATAAGTAATAACTAGTACATAATCAAAGTAAAAAATAATCTGTAAGCATATTTGTGTTTCTTTCTGACAGTTTGAACTTGTTAGGGAGGCCTCAGCAAAAATACGCAGATATTACAGGAATAACTATAAATATGGTCCTGGAGCAAAAACCATTTGTAAGCTTTTTGTCTATTTTTTGAATACAACCAAATGTATCTCTATTTTCTTTCTCATGTAAATAATCGTTTTTTTTATTTTTCATGTTTTTTTTTTTTGTTTGTTTTTTCACTAGATTTAGCCCCTGGAGGATCTGATGACTGGGCGTATAATCTTGGGATAAAGTATTCCTTCACCTTTGAGCTTCAGGATCGTGGCCGATATGGGTTTCTTCTTCCTCCCAGCTTTATCCCTCAGGCCTGTAATGAGGCTCTGTTGGCATCAAAGATCATAGCCTTACACGTGATCAAGAAACTCAATGAAGAGCTTCCATAAACAACCTGAGCACACATTAAATTGTACTCTTGACTAAACTAAATGTATACTTAAAATGTGCTAACACAATAGAGAATGCCATATATGTAACAAATAATAATGATAATGATAATAATAATAAACAAATAATAAATTTTTGAGAGTGAGGTTATTGTTTCGTGTATGTATGTGTAGGTGTGTCTAGATATGTATCAAGTAGCCCATCATAGTTTACTACAGCTGTTTGTATTACACTAAAATACTGGCATCTTGATATTGGCCTCCAATTTCTTTGTTAATGCTTTTAGTTTCCTTTGCGTGTAACAGTATTGAAAACAATTTCTTTATAAAAACTTAATTTACAAACAAATATGAAATGGTCCACATACGGTTTGTGATGTAGCTGCTGTCAGATGTAAACAAAACAATACAGTTAACTGCTTCATTTTTCAGTAAAAGTTTATTTGCAAACTCTCCATTATTTCACTGAGGGTTTCCAATTTTAGTAAAGGAAAAATAAGGCACAGAAGGTACACTCAAATTATTTGTGTATATAATTTCAAAAATGCATAAATAAAAGTATATAAATGGTTCTCAGACATATACGCATTTGTTTTGCCTAATATGTTTATGTACAATTGAATTCTCTAGTAGAAAAAGTGGAACTGAAGTCTCTCATGTACAAACACTATACCAAATTTTATCACAGTAGAATTACCTTAAATATCATCAACCTCTCTTTTTTTTTTTTTTTTTTTTTGTCAAAAAGATTACATTTAAGGTATGAAATTTTAAAGCATAATAACGGAATGTTTATGAAACCTTTATAAAGCATTTTTAAACAATGGCACTTAAAAGTGTTTACCTAAAATGTTTCAACCATGTACACTACCAGTAAAAAGTTTTTCCTCAATTTTTAATGTGTTTTAAAAAATTATCTTCTGCCAACCAAGCCTGCATTTATTTGATCCAAAGTACAAAATTGCTGATTCGCTGTTTAAGAAACATTTATTATTTATTGTTATTATTATTATTATTATCAACATTTAAAACAGCTGAGTACATTTTTTCAGAATTCTTTCATGAATAGAAAGATCCAAAGATCAGCATTTATCTAAAATAAAAAGCTTTTGTAACATTAAACACTCTGCCATTAAAAAACTTGGATTCAGTATAATTATTATTATTATTTAGATTTATTTATTTATTTATGTATGTATTTTTATTTATTTTTTTTTGAGAAAGAAATCATAAATGAATACTTTTATTTAGCAAGAATATTTTAAGTTGATCAAAAGTGATGATAAAGACATTTATAATGTTACAAAAGATTTCTATTTCAGATAAATTCTGTTCTTCTGAACTTTCTATTCATCAAAGAAACTTGAAAAAAGTATACTTAGCTGTTTTCAAAATAATAATAATAACTGTTTTTTGAGCAGCAAATCAGAATATTAGAATGATTTCTATAAGATCATGTAAGTGGAGTAATGCTGCTGAAAATTCAGCAATGAAATCACAGGAATAAATTACATTTCAAATTATATTCAAATAGAAATAAGTTATTTTAAATAGTAAAATATATTTACATAATAATTATACAGTACTTTGTATCAAATAAATACAGGCTTGGTGAGCAGAAAAGACTTCTTTAAAAGAACATTAAAAATCTTACAGTTCAAAAACTGGTAGTGTATAAATGAATGAAAATGCACATTTAGGGAATTAATATGGGCTGTTTTTTTCCTCCTTTATTTGTGTTTTATTAATGCAGTCTAAGGTTAAGAACATGCCAGAAGTTACTTAAATGTATTTTTCCCCCTCTCAATTTAGCAACATTAACTTATGGGGGAGGATGGGGTAAAATGAGACACTTTTTACTTATGTGGTCCTCAAGACAAGGGAAAATAAGGCAGAAGCATACAATAAAAGTGTCTAAAGTAATTTCAGGATATTTCCTACCATTATCAAAATGTATCTATGACAAATGGTTATAAAACATAAGGCTTATAAAAAAAGATATTCATTTGGCTCAATTTGCCCCAGGTATTAACTTTTTTTTTAGTGTAGATCCATATAGTAAGCCAAATTGATCCAAATTGATTTTGATGATGTGTTCAGTAGCCTAATCTGCATTTCCAAAGAAAATATTTTATTAAAATAATGTAATTGTTTAATTTCCCCCTAAATTAATGCCTCATATGAAATAATACGACTTATTATTATTATTATTATTATTATTATTATTAATTGGAAGAGTTTATTAAACCTTTACACAAACATCACTAAAAACAATCTGAAGACCAAACCACCAGTTTCCCATAATCCTCCTCTCCTCAATGCTTCGGGAAGCTGTATGTGTGTGGAGTTTGCGCTGTCTCGCAAGCATCATGACGGCGGCTAAGAGGAAGACCGCTTTGCAAGATTTTTGCATGTGATTAGGAGGTTATCCCCAATAGTCTGTGAAACTGGACTTGACGCATCATTCTTATTCGGGTAAAGCGCTTGTTTGTATTTGTTTACGGCTTTTCAGCAGCAATTTCCGCGGTGTCGCTACGTAGGCTTGTGTTATCAATGTAGGCCGCGAGGCACTTGTGCAGCTCTTTCCGCGTCTCTTTACAAATGAATGAAATGATTAAAATTATGTTTTTTTAGTGAAATATCGCATGCTGTACTAGTAGCTATAACTGCAATACTGTTAATGCGTGTAGTAGAGAGAGGGAAGCAGTCGCATTTGTACAAATGAGAGTAATGCAGTGCTTGTGCTAATGTTTACAATGTGCGGGATCCAGCGGACATGACAAACAAGAATCTTCGGGGAATTTTAAAATTTTTCAGAAGTGGAAACATCACGGAAATGTAATAAAAAGTTAAACATCATGGGAATTTGTCTGGTAGTAGTCAATTGCTCTGCATTGAGGACCAGAAAGCACAATAATCCATGGGCTGCTTATAAATCTCAGGCTATTTTTGAAACTTTTCTACACAAATCAGTAGAATATCACAATGTATTTTTTATTGTAGTTACTGGTACCTGATATATATCTTTATCAGAAGACTCTTTGTAATAGTTTTAGAAATACAATGCTGTGGTAATAAACGACTGGAAATGTAATGGACATTCATTGGCCAGGTGAGAAGATTGAGAACCCACTCACTGAAGAACATAAAATACATAAACATAATATTATGCTGAAGACCAAGTTCAAGTCACCAAAGCATCTGCTTAAAATGCAGTAAATGTATAGGTCTTAGCTAAGATAGAGTCTAAAACCATATATTCTTACTCTTGATTTGGAGCTTGGTCTTTACTCAAACTCAATGCTCTGTTGATCTCAGTCTTGTCTTTGACTCAAATGAGTGGGTTTTGGCTACAACACTACATTCAACTTCATGCTGGTGTCTTTATTTTGCTGTTTTTCTATCGCAGCCCTGCAGAATGTCCAAAATCAGGCGGAAGGTTACAGTGGAGAATTCGAAGACCATATCGGACAGCAGCAGTAGCACGACCACCCCCTCCCGCAGGCCCAGCGTGTTTGAGAGACTCGGGCCCAGCACGGCCAGTAATGCAGCAGAGGTAGGGTTACTGGTCACCCAATGTGGTGCTTTGAAAACCTAGCAAGCTGCCTAACTAGTTGTTGTGCTTTTTTTTTTTAAAGTGTATGTGTGCGAAAGAATGACTCCCATCTGCCTCCCTTTGCAGACTCATTGTAGAAACTGGTTAAAGACTGGGAACTGCAGTTACGGTAACACGTGTCGATACACACATGGAACCCCATCACGAGGAAAAGGCTTTTCTGGAACGTTCAACAGGTGCGATTCTAGCGAAGAAATGCTGTTTCATAAGTGTACCTGTTCCAATACATAGGTGAATGCATGATTTTCGATATGTATGTTTGCTATGCAGGTCAGCCGAGAGGCCCACTGGGGATCTCCGGGAGAGGATGAAGAATAAGAGACAGGATGTAGATGGTGACACTCAGAAAAGAGATACAGACGAGCCCACTTCACCCACAACCAGAGTAAGATGCTCTAACAGCTTAAGTTAAAGATTCATTACAGAGTTTTGCATTTTTTGATTGTTTTTTTTTTTTCTTTGACATTGAAAAAATTTCATTGTTCTCATTAGCAGCGAGATTCATCCAGAGGCAGACACAGAGAGAAAGAAGATATTAAAATCACAAAGGAACGCACTCCAGCTAGTGAGGAGGAGACCGCAGATTGGGAAGCCAGTCGTGAAGGTGAAAGATTCTCCAAAGCACCCACAAAATTGATTTATATGATTAGAAGTCATTTAAAGGAATTGTTCACCCAAAAATGATTAAAA
The DNA here is from genome assembly GCA_033026305.1 of Cirrhinus molitorella. Lineage (NCBI taxonomy): Eukaryota > Metazoa > Chordata > Actinopteri > Cypriniformes > Cyprinidae > Cirrhinus > Cirrhinus molitorella. The sequence continues at coordinate 22,769,025 of CM065120.1, forward strand.
ACTCACCCTAATATTGTTCCAAATCTAGAATTTTGTTTGTCTTCAAAACACACATGAAATCTTTAATTTTAATAAACCCTGTGAGATTTTTGTCCCTCCACTGAAAGTTCATTCCACACAAACTTTGATACTTTAAAAAGTTAATGCAAGTGTAATCCAAGTCTTTTGAGGAGACATGATTAATCTATATGAACAAATTAAATTTAGGCTTTCATTCAGATAAAAACACTGATCAACCCTTGTACTTAGAGCACATCAAATATAGTGAACACAAGCATGTGTGTACTTGTGTGTAGAATAGAAGCATGTTTAAATAAAAGCCTAAATTGAAAATATTTTATTTGTTTTGAAGATAAATGAAAGCTATGAATTTGGAACTACGTAAAGGTGAGTAAATAAAGACAGAATTTAAATTTTTGGGTGAACTATCCTTTTAACTTGTTTTTAAAAGAAAGAGGATGATTGATTTTTAGGTTTTGAATGCAGTACAGTTTTTTGGTCTCTCTTTCCTGTGTTGTCTTCTTGTCAGTTTTAGTCCAGCAGTTATATGTTTGCATTAATTTTACTAGATTCCGATAACGGTGATTACGATTACGAGTTATCTCTTGAGATGAAGAGACAGAAGATTCAGCGTGAGCTGATGAAGCTGGAGCAGGAGAACATGGACAAACGAGAAGAGATTGTCATCAAGAAGGAGGTATGTTGCATAACATTACATTAGGTATTTCTGCATAAACTCCAAATATTGAAAGAAAGTGAATGGTGGTTATCTTGAATTTATCAACACAGAGATTAATAGCATGCATGTTCTCAACAGGACCCAGTCCCTAAGACCAGGACCGGTAATACTTCTAAAGACAGGGTATGTTATTTTGAACAGTTTTATGTTAACATAAATTGAGAATTTATGTATTATGTAGTCTTTTAATACAGAATGTTATTTCTGCATTTTTATTTTGGTTTGATGATCTGTTTTAGGCTTCCCCTGAGCGCAGCAGTTCTAAGGGGTCACCCTCGTCACGTAAATCCAGCTCACCCAAACATAGAGCAGGAAAGGGTGGGAACTCCAGCAAGAAAGAGAAGAAGTCCTCCACTTCCTCAGTCATCTCCTCTCCAGTTTCTGATCAAACCAGGGCAGAGGAGACAGAAAGCAGGTTAGAAACATAATCAGCATTTAGTTGAATTTGTACAGATGTTGATCAATTTAAATACTTGACTGCTGTTTCATTTTTTGACCAGGTCATCTAAGGGTGGCCATGGCAAAAGAAAAGGTCCACGAACACCCAGTCCTCCTCCACCTGTCCCTGTGGAGAACCCAGTGACTGGGAAGAAACACAAAAATAAACACAAGAACAAGGAGAAATGTGAGGACAAACCTAAGGAAGGCAAAGAACGAGGACGAGACACAGAGAAACACAAAGAGAAAAAGGAAAAGCGCAGGTATAGTCATTTTCAAAAGAAATTCACAAAACCTAAAGGATCATAAACTGTAGTGTAATTTGATAAACTGTGTCTGTTTGCAAAAATGTGACTGTACCAGTCTGGTTTATTAGTTCCTGTGCACATTTGTGACCCTAGACCACTCTATTAAGTATTAAGTACTACTATTAAGTAGCATGGGTATATTTGTGGCAGTAGTCAAAAATACATAAGATGGGCCAAAATTATTGATGTCTTTTATGCCAAAAATCATTAGGATATTAGGTAAAGATCGTGTTCCATGAAGATATTTTGTAAATTTCCTGCTGTAAGTATATCAGAACATAATTTTTGATTAGTAATATGCATTGCTAAAAAATTAATTTGGACAACTTTAAAGGTGATTTTTTTTTTTTGTTTTGTTTTTTTGGTTTTTTGTTTTTTAAGCATTAAGATACCAGATTTTTTGTATCTCAGCCAAGTATTGTCCTACCCTAACAACCAATACATCAATGGAAATGGCTGATTTATTCAGCTTTCAGATGATGTATGAATCAAAAAATTTAAAGTTTCTAATCTCAGTGTTTTTGCTGTGTTGAGAATTTTGGCCAATCTGAGTGTGTTCCAATCTTTTACTATGGTACTGATACTGAAATTGGTACAGAAACCCTTGGTGCCAATTACTGAGATTTTGGAATCATTGCAACATTGATAAATTGTCATAATATATTGTCTTTGCTAATATCAGTTTAATACCGGTTTTATTGGTGTATGTGAAAACAAATAATAAAACAACATATTAATCTTTAACCTTTCCTTCATTTCAGGGACCGTTCAGATAGTTCCCATAAAGCCAAACGCTCAATAACCTCAGAGGAACGTTCTGAAAGTCTTTCCCCACCCTCAAGGGAAGCATCACCCCCAGCCAGAAGAAGGTCTTCCTCCCCTAAACCCACTTCCCAAAAACAATCCTCGCAGCAGAGGTAAGAAGAGCTGCACATTAATAATTCTGTTTATATGTTTTATATATCTAGTATGTCACAGATTAGGCCAGTGCCTATTTTTTATTATTTTTTTTTATTTCTTAATTAATTATAAGTTTGTTGCCTCAAGGCAACATTGTACCATAACGGACAAATTGAAACATTTAATATTTTCATGCAGAAAAAAATAAATATATTTATTGAAAACATCAATTTCTTTAACCAAACACTTGAACAACTAGACTTACCTAGTTTTTAATGTATTACACATTTCATATTTAATAAAAAGTAACATTTCGTATTCAGTTGTTGCTCTCAGGCAACATTGTACCATCATGGATCACAAGTATAACCAATTTATTATGTTATCATATCAAAACATTACAGTGAGTGATGTTTCATGGTAAAACATTATAAATCAACCTTAAAATTATACTAATATGGACTTTATTCTTACAAGCATGCACATAAACGCACAAAGACCTGCATGTGCAAAAGCACATGGAACCTCACTGCTTGTGAAAGCTGAGGAAGCAATTCCTCTCAAAAGATAAATCATAACATGCACAGAAATAGTATGTGAATTATTATTCTTATATATGCATTACAAAATCATGCAAAAATGCAAATACATTTAGATAATTCTACCTCTTTTCCTTACAAATATCATATACTTTTATTCTGAACTAGTATGCCTGCATGGCCTTATGTGATTCCGTTAAGGCAACGTGCAGTTTTTTGTAATTTCCTATAATACATTTAATGAGATATTATGGAAAGTTTTTGAAAATACTACTTTACTTACCAATGAAGGTGGCTCAGATTTTTTTTGTAGGCAATTACATGGATAAAAAAAAAATTATAATACATGCACTTTTCACTGGAAAAAATAGACTGGAGAGTCATGTGACGTCCTGAAAGTTGTCCTCAGAATGGATTTTTTTGCATTTTCATTGATTAGTATTTTAGTTCTCCTACCATAAGATAGCATTTATCTATTAAATGTGTGTCTTATTTTATTAAAAACAACTGAAATGGGCTACGTTGCCTGGAGGCAGCATGGTACCATAGAGGGTTAAAGGGCCAAATAATCAATCAATCAATCAATTAATTATTTTTAATAATTTAGTTCTAAGACTGAAATTCTAAGAAATTTGGTGCGATTTATTTATGGATTTAAAAAAAAAAGATTATACTATTGGGCCATAGTATAAGTGGAATAATTGACTTTGGTCTGTTGAATTCTTAGAAAATGATTCACACATTTTCTAAGAATTCAATGGGTTGTCGTCAATTATTCCTTACTTAACACGTTTAACACACCCTGTTTCAACATGCCCTATATAATAAATTACAAATATATGGTTTTGTTTTATTTAAAAAATTCTTTCATTCAGCAACAAAACTTTAAATTGATCAAAAGTGACAGTAAAGACTTTAAACATTTTACTTTTTTTGTTGTTGTTTTTTTAACATTTTTAACATTTATTTTGCATTTGTTAAAAAATGTCTATTTGTCCGAAACTGTCTATTTATCAAATATTAGAATCAATTCTGAAAGATCACGTGACCCTTAACTTGCATCAGTAGTTTGTTTTCCAAGAAATTTTGAGTGCAACTATCAGTTCCATAGATATTCATTTTCTTTTCTCAGGTCTAGAACTCCACCCCGTCACCGCCGCAGCCCCTCCCCTCCCTCCCGACAGCACCACTCCCCATCTTCACGCTCTGGCTCCTCGGCCCAGAGACACTCCCCATCTCCTCGCCACAGAAGGGGTTCCATCTCTCCTCTTTACAGAGACCTTCCTCCTCCATCCTCATCCTCTCCACCTCCTACTCAGTCCTCACGCCGTTCCCGCTCTCCGCTCACCCCGCAGAGAGACCCTTCACCGACACCAGCCCCTCGCAGGTCCAGCCCCAGCGCCCGTCACCGGTCCCAGGGCAGAGAGAGGGAGAGGGGAAGAGCAGAGCGAGACAGGAGTCCTGCGCTGCAAGAGAGACGTCATGAGCGCAGAGATGGTGAGACGCACACATTTCAACATCAGCAGTGAGAAAGGCTATAACTACAACACTGCTTTACAGCTAAACTTTCCAGTCTTTTTTGTGTCGTGTAGCCCTGTATGGGTGTGGTGTTTGGTTTCTATCGTACTTTTGCCCCTGTTCAGTTATTTAATCATTGTCATTGACAGTCTTTTAAATCTGCTGCTCACTTAATTTCCTTTCTGCCCTTAGAGAGCCGCGGAAAGCGTGAGAAAGACAGCAGCCGTGATGAGCGAGACTATGAGATCGAGCAGAGCTCTTCTCGAGATGACCGTGATGCCAGGGATGGCCGAGACCGTCGTGGTGAGCGGGATAGACGAGATGTCCGGGAAGAGCGCCAGCACCGCGGGGAAGTCAAAGACACTCGGGATACCCGTGCAGGAGAAACACGAGACCGCTCTGGGCGAGAATCCCTGGAGCATAGAGAGAGAGACCGGGACCGGGAAAGAGAAAGAGAGAGGGAAAGAGAGCGAGAACGCAATGAAACCCATAGAAAGGAAGAAACGACAGCCCAGGAGGAAAGGAATTATGGAAGAGGACATGGAAGAGAGGAATTGAGAAATGACAGAGTGGACAACAGGAACGAGTCTCGAGCTGAAAGAACAGGCAGAGGAAGGGGCCGTGGATCAGATGCCACAGAAAAAGGTAAGAAGATAATAGGGATGCACCGACTGTTCGCCAACCAAAATTATTTGGCCGAAAAGACCGAATGAATTATACCAAACAATCACATGACAGAAAATCTGTGCTGAAACAGCATGATGAGAATCATTCATAAATCTGCTGCTGTCAACAAAAAGAAGTACTGAGGTTTTCTTGTGGGTTCCCGCCAAAATAAAAGTCAACAATCATAGATGTTAGTATTGTAATTTTACTAGGATCTGTAACATATTTTAATGTTTTAAAAGTATCTTCTGCACAGCAAGGCTGCATTTATTTGTACATAAAAACATTAGACACAAGTTTCAAGAAGGGGATCTTAAAATTTTATTTTACTAACTTATTAATTTTAAGTTAAATTGTGTTTTGTTGGTAGGCAATAGTGTCCATTAGAATGTTACAAATGTTCAGTCTTAAGTAAATATTTTTAAATTTGAAAAGCAAGACAAAACTATAAAAAGCACATTTTGGCTATTTAATTTCTGCAGTGGTGAAAAAAATTGGCAAAATACATTGGGTCTTACTGTAATCGGCATAGTATTTCATTTTGTTCGGTTTTGGCTTCGGCCAATAATTTTCATTTTGGTGCATCCCTAAAAGACATGCCACATTCTTTCAGCTATATCTATAAAGGGCTATTACAAAATCAAAATGTCACTACTTGTGGTCAAAAGAATTCACAGTAACAATATTTCAAGTAGTACGTTTCAACAATAAGTTTTGACTTAGAGAATGCTAGTAAAAATGAATGCAAATTGTAGTTTTCATAAAATCTTACATGAGCGTGAAATGTAAATTTTACATTTTGTGAATTTTAAAAACTGTTGGGCAGAGGATTATGATGCATTTTGTGTTTCAGTTTCTGCTCGTGGTGGTAGAGCATCACAGGCTGACACTAGCAGTGCTAGTGGACATGACAGCTGGGAGTCCCGCAGCAGTGGTCTGAGAGAGAGGAGCTCAGAGAGAAACACTGACCGTGATCGCTACGATAATGAAAGACAGAGAGGGGAACAGCCCAGAGATGAACGGCGGGGAGGACATGCAGAGAGAGACCGCCGTGACAACAGAGAAAGAGGTGACTGATAAACCAGAGATGTTCTTATTACCATATTGACCCGTATATAAGATGACCCTGATTATAAGACAACCCCCCTTTTTCTATGTATAAACTGTTTATGTAATAAAATGTTTTCGTGTGTTGTCCCTTATCAGTGCAAAATTATCACAAATTAAAAAGGATTCATACCAATATTGTCCAAAACCCCACTTTTCTAGGGCGTTTCCAAACTTTTGGAGGGCAGTGTATATGGTAAAGAAAGTGGTTAACATTCTTTTTCATCAGTAGTATTATTTGAGTCTTATGAATGAGAGTTCCTCTTTAGCAATGTTATAAGTCAGGCTTCGAATCGCTTCGCTTTCGATTCGCGATCTTGTTGTCAAGTTTTACAAGAAAAGATAATTGTTTGTTTTGCTTACATCTATACACCTCTCACTTTTTAGCAGTAGGCCAAAATGACAGTAGCTAAAAATAATGTTTATTAAAAAAAGCAAATAAGATGAGGCATGGCATATAGCTTGCCATGCTGTATTATATACCGACTAATAAATTGCAGAACGTTTAGCTAACACTGAGGAATCAAATAATAAAAAAAAAATTGTCCGGTAAAAAGAGCAAAGGCTTTTCAAAATGAAAAGTGAAACTAAAGTGGCTACCAGTGACAGTGCTTGTTTTTTCCACAAGAATTTTACATTATTTTACCTTACGACATTTCCTTAATATTCGCGTAATTATTCCACATTTGCGCCGCTCATGCTGATGCGCCAAGTATAATACAATTGAAAATTAAATTCTGTATTTTTATTAATTTCTTTTTTTTCCCTTTGATGATTCTGTAGATTTGTGAGAGATGCTAATGTAGCTCTGAGTATAGAAACACATTTTGTCTGTCAAGCTTCCAAAATGGCAAAAAGCAACAAAAAAGTACCATTAAAAATAATCAATATGACTTTTTGTGATAGTTCATTCAGTAGCTTTAGCTGTCTAAGAACCCAGACTGAAATGTACATTATTTCACTTCAGAAGATTTTTAATTGTGTGCACAAGTCTGTGAACAATGTGTTTACCATCACAGGACATAGAGAGCAACATTTGATGTTATTGATTTGATTTTGTTCAACAGAACAAAGAGCGCCCTCCCCTGTCCGCCAGCAAACCCGCGGTGAGGACCTTGATCGTGAAGAGAGAAGAGATGATCGAAGGAATGATCGAGGGGATGACAGACGAGATGACCGCACCCGTGAGAGAGAGAAGGACAGGGATAGAGAAAGAGAGAGGGAACGCGAAAGAGAGAAGGAGAGAGAGAGGGAGAAAGAACGGGAAAGAGAGGCTGAAAGAGAGCGCGAAAGAGTCAGGGAGAGGGAGCGGGAGAGAGAGAGGGAAAGAGAGCGAGAAAGGGAGAGGGAAGAAAGAGAAAGAGAGCGGGAAAGAGAAAGGGAGGAGCGGGAAAGGGAGCGAGAAGAACGGGAGAAAGAAAGGGAACGAGAGAGGAAGGAGAGGGAACGGGAAAGGGAGCAAAGAGAGCGGGAACGGCAGAGGGAGTGGGATGAGAGAGAAAAAGGAAGGGAAGAGAGGCGGGACCGAAGAGATGAGTCGCGAGATGACCGCTCTGCCAGAGATGCTCATGAGGAGAGAAAGAACACGTAAGTGCTCCGGTGTCATGTATAAATTTATATATTCATATATAAATACAATCTTCCTAGAATCGGTCAGCTGTACATTGAGCAAATATAATTGTATAATGGCTGCTAAACTGCAAACTGACTAAATTGTCCATGGAAATGCACGGATGCTACTTTATCACTTTACAGTATTTTTGTTTTCATATTAAAGGGTTAGTTTACCCGAAAATGAAAATTAGCCCATTATTTACTCACCCTCAAGGTAACCTTAGTTGTATATGACATCCTTCTTTCAGACGAATGCAATCAGAGTTATATTAAGAATTGTTCTGGGTTATTTTGTAATACTATTTCACAATATTAATGTTTTACTGTATTTGTTTAATGAAATAAATGCAGCCTTGATGAGGATTAGAGACTTTTAAAAACATTAAGAAAATTTTACAGACCAGATCTTTTTAATGTTAGTGTATGTGTTAAACAGTTTGACATTAGAAATTTCCTCAGGTGTTCAATGATGTTTGCCCTTCTTTTTGCAGTCGTAAGAGACATCGTCCTGAGAACACTCCCAGTCCACGGCCGTCTCCTAAAAGAGGGCGTGATGTGAGCCCTGCAGAGAGTGATGGTTATAACAGCACTGAAGAGAAAGGTAGGAGTTCAGCTGAGCAAGTGCAAGGTTATGTTTACACCATTAGCATTCCTCATTGGCCTATTGTGCATTTATGTGACCTTGGACCACAAAACCAGTCATAAGGATCAGTTTTTTGAAATTGAGATTTATACATCATCTGTAGGCTGAATAAATAAGCTTTCCTTTGTTGTAAGGATATGACGATATTTGGCCGAGATACAACTACTTGAAAATCTGAAATGTGACGGTGCAAAATCTAAATATTGAGAAAATTGCCTTTAAAGTTGTCCAAATTAAGTTCTTAACAATGCATATTACTAATAAAAAATTACGTTTTGATAGATTTACGATAGGAAATTTACAAAAATAACTTCATGGAGCGTGATCTTTTTGGCAAAATAGAAAAATCAATAATTTTGCCCCATGCAATGTATTGCTGGCTTTTGCTACAAATATACGCATGCTACTTACAACTGGTTTTGTGGTCCAGGGTCACATATGCAGAATATTTGGACATAACACATATGGTTTTGTTTAGGCGATAAGCACAGACTATTGAGTCAAGTGGTTCGTCCTCAAGAGACTCCCCGCTCGCCTGTCCGCTCCTTTACTGATGAAAAACACAACCGATGGAAGGATGATGACCGTCGTGGGGATAAAAAAGAAAGCCGTGGCCGACACGAGGAGGTAGATTCCCGCGGTGAGAGAGGAGCAGGAAGAGGAGCAGAGCGACGTGGAGAAAATGCTCCAGACATTTCTGCTACGAGTGTTGCTGACTCCAGAAGGGGAAAAGAGCAGAGGGACCTCCCTACTGCTGCCCTCACTCCTCCTCCTCCTTCCATAGAGGACAGAGACTCATTATCAGCTGTTCATGAAGAGGCAAAGAAAAAGACAAAATCTCAGAAGAAAAATCTGAAGAAGAACCGAAAAGAGGAGGAGTCTGGAGGAGGGGACCGTAGTAACCCTGAGCCCCCCTCGTCCTCCTCTGTAGCTGAAGCCCCCCAGGCTCTTCTCTCACCACGCAAGACACCCAAGAAGAAAGCCTTAGAAAGAAAGCGCAAACGCTCCAGAGGTCCCGAATCGGATGTTTCTGAGGATGAACTGGTTGCCCAGCATCCCCTCAGCAAGAGGCGACGAGGCCCACGTACACCTCCTCCAATCAACAAGGACGACCTTCCCTCCCAGAGGGCTTTAACAGCTGGACAGAGTTCCCTCTCTGCTAAAATAGATCCAAACTTCAGTGACTGGTCTGATGAGGATGTACCAGAGCGAGGTGAGACCTCCTCTGCCTCCCTGCCTTCCGATAGGCCTCCGGAGCGGCTGTTTCCTTCTGAACGCCCCCCTAGAAGGGGTGCACGTGGTGGCGGCCGAGACCGTACGGACCCTCCCATCGCCCCCCTGCTCCCTGACCCACCAATGCTGATACAGTCTCTTCCCTTACAACCGTTACTGCCGCAACACATGCTGCGCAAACCACAGCAAGCAGACATGCAGCAGCAGCGCAGTAGTAGCATGGGCAGCAACCAAAGCCGCGCGTCTTCGAGAAGACTGCGTTCGCCCTCCAATGAGTCGGCCCACCGTGATGAAGGCCCTCAGGGACTAAGGGCCCGCAGAGGACTCATGCAAGGTGCCAATTCTCGGGAGAGAGAGCGAGAGCGAGAGAGGGAACGGGACAGAGAGCGGGAACGAGAGAGAGAAAGAGACCGAGAGAGAGCAGTGGCCAGTGAACAGATGGGAGGAGAGAGGAAGTCAAGGATTGATCAGCTCCGGAGAGGAGAACCCAGTCGAAGTACTTCCTCAGGTGAGACTTCTCATAAAAGCTTAAAGGGGTCATCAGATGCCTATTTTCCACAAGTCACAGAGCCGTAGATCACTGAAAAGCTACCCCAATGAATCACCCGCAAAACAGAACCAGATATTGCATAGCTTGTCAGTGATATACGGCTCTGTGAATAAACTGGCGCTCTATTTGAACACAGGTGATGGAGATTTACCGCTAATCAAAGAACCGGCTTTACTGACGAGATGCGCATAATATCGATCGATATATATCGCCCAGCCCTAAAAGCAACACAACACAACCTTTTTATCTTGTCAGAAACAGCTCTGTTCACAGCGAACCGTTTCGGTGCATGTCCCTTCAAATGCTAATGAGCTCTGCTTACCTTGCCCCTCTTTTCTGAGACTGTTAACTTTAGCCGCATTAGTTGCAGGACGTTAACTAGCACATTATTAGGAAAGGCAATTTGAGAAGATTAATAAAAAACCAAATTGTTTTATTAGCATTTATTGATCTTTATTTCTTTAAGTTTTTTTTTTTTTTTTTTTTAATAAAGGTATTTTTAAAGTTTTTTTTGTACTGATCATTTTTAGTAATTTGGTATTTGACAAAGACAAAAAATATTCAAAATGCAATATGAATGCAAAATGTAAGTCCATTACATATATATATTTGCGTATCTTAAAGGGATAGTTCACCCAAAAATAAAATTTCTGTCATTAATTACCCTCATGTTGTTCCAAACTTGTAAGTAGGTGTGTCACAATAAATTGATTCTGAGCTTAGTTTTTAACTTTAGGTGGCGCTTTAGGCTAGTTTTTAATCACACACTTAAATGCTTTTGAAGAAGAGCACTTGTTTGTTCAACTGACTAATTTAAGTGGTTAAATATACTTGCACCTGGGCTTTTATGATGCAAGATTAAAGTAAACACAGCCCACTGTCAAATCGAACTTGATTTAGGGCTGGGTGATTTTTTTTTTTTTATTGAATTTTTTTCCTGATTTTGATTAATTCGAATGTAATGTTTTGCCACAATTTAATTTTTGTAGAAATCGAGGAATTGTGATTTTGAATAGAACCATTACCAAACATTTGAACTAGACACTTTGACAATATGCCAATGATAACAGTGAAGAGAAAAGAGCGATCAAATTGCTTTTTGGCGCACATGATTATTCGTTCATGTGTGACGGACTCATATCGCTAGGTGCCATTCACACAGAATATCCTTTTGTGTTGACAAAAGCTGGGCTTACACTGTTTTTTTTTTTTTTTTTGTTTGTTTTTAATAGTCCTTTATGATTGTTGCTTGTCAGACTGTACGAACATGATAATCATGTCACACTGTAGGATCGCAGTTGTCATTAATGTCAGATGGACAGTCAAGACGCGTTTAAAATGTGCACGCAAGAAAAGCGAGTTTTACACTATCAACCCATACATGTTCAATGACTGTGAGCTACATTACACACGGGGCTGAAATTTTAGCTATTATTAAGTTAATGAATAGTGGCAGTAATGGCATGTTTAAGAAGAATAGTGTAAGCAGCACTACACTCCCAAATTGAAACAGTGGCGCAACCATTGTTTTTCATAGCAAAGGCAACATATCATATGATTTTCATGTGCGGCGGATAGAACGCCAGAGTTTATTCGGTTAGAAGAAATCTCTAGTATTAATTCTGATCATGGTTTGTCTTTAAAAACGTAAGCAGTTTGATGTTCGTCGCAGAAGTCATTGCACTGCAGGACCAGAATTTTGTAGGAGGTAAAATTTGAACAGTCAATAATCGGCTGTCGGTGAACATGTCACCAGCGTTCAAAGACTACAGATTTTTGCCTAGGATTATAGGAATCATTAAAGATTTTTTAAAATTTGTTTCAGACTGGCAATTCGTGGCCAAAATCGCACAGTGTGAGCCCTGTTTAAGATGCGACGCAGGCAGTGGAATAGGAAAAACATGCAAGAAGATGGGAGAGAAGTAAACTACTTTTAACTTAAGCATCACAGTTTTAAAATGCAGTTCATGCATGAGACGCTGCAAAAGACGTGGCCGCAACAGTCAGACGCGTTCATGTTTATATATAAAAAATAATGGAAAAGCAGCGAAATCAAATAAGCTTGTGAAGAACTACTGCTGTATGTCTGATATTTCATGTTTGCATCATGGTGACAGGCTGAAAGCTGCTGTTTGTTACAGAACATTTATAGTTAAGTCTACTGGCATTATACCTTCAGTCATTTTAAATTTGAATTACCTTGACTTCTGAGAGGTTTTCCTCATATTATTTCTTAACGTATAATATGTATAAGACAAGTTTGTACAAGATGTAGTTCAAGCATCTTTGCAAAAGTGAAAACAAGTGATTTGTTTAACATTTACATCATGTTGACAACTTGTGTGGTGCACTTGGAATAGAATTTTCTTTAACTAGAGGGTTGATACAGAAAAATGGGTTAATAAAAAGAAAAAAATGAACACAAGCAGAGTTCAGCTGTTTCTAAAGCACGCAGTGCCATCTGCGGTTAAAAACTTAGAATCAGAACCGACTCGAGAGAATCACACTGCTTTCGGAAAATCACTAATTTACTGTGACAGCCCTACACATAAGACCTTTGTTCATTTTCGGAACACAAACTAAGATAATTTTGATAAAACCTGAGAGCTTTCTGACCCTGCATAGACAGCAATGGAAAGGACTTGGTTAAGGCACAGAAAGGTGGTAAGGACATAGTTGAAAGTCCATGTGACATCAGTGGTTCAACATTAATTTTTTGTAGCTACTAGAATCTTTTTTGTGCGCAAAGATAACAAAAACAACTTTATTCAACAATTTCTTTGCTTTCCTGTCAGTCTTTTGCATTCATGACATTTGTATGTGGTGCTGCTGACGCAGGAGCTGCCATTCTGATGTAGATCTTGAATGTGCTGAGCCTTGTTTGCAAGCAGAGGAATGCACACTCTAGTGCATTAAAGTCGTTTAAAGTCGATATTATTATTATTTTTTTTATTTGTGCACAAAGTATTCTTGTAGCTTCATAAAATTTAAGGTTAAACCACTGATGTCAGATATGGACTATTTCACTGATATCCTTACTACCTTTCTGGGCCCTGAACGAGTCAGTTGTATTGCTGTCCAGCAGGGTCAGAAAGCTCTCAGAAAAAATATCTTTAAAAAAATCTTTTGTGTACAGAAAATGAACAAAGGTCTTATGGGTTTTGAATGAAATGAGGGTGAATAATTAATGACAGAATTTAAATTTTTTGGTGAACTATCCCTAAATCTGGTACTCCGGGTGATGTGTTAAAGTATTCCTAAGCAGTTGTTATTGTCCTTTTTTTTGTAACTTGTAAGTTTAAAGTTTTAAATTCTCCATAACATCTAACCTCTTACCGGTTTCCACAGACCGACAGGACTCCCGGAGTCACAGTTCTCGTCGTAGTTCACCAGAGTCCGAGCGTCAAGCTCGCTCCAGAGCCGGCTCCTACGACAGCCGCGAGCGCGACCGGGAACGAGATCGCGATCAGCTGGATCGAGAGCGTGAGAAAAAGGATCACCGTCAGATGCAAAATCAACAAACCCAACAGCGAGAATGGGACCCAGAACCTCGTGAGTGGGGTGGACGGGGCAGAGAGCCCCTCCTCCGTGGAAACCGCGAGCCAATTAGAGAAAGAGACTTGCGGGACATGCGTGAAAGAGAACGACTCTTACCTGAAGGGCTGCTAGCACATGAGCGAATGGACCGTGAGCGTGGTGAAAGGGACCGTGAGCGTGAACGGGAAAGGATGCTTCCGTTTGACCTTCAGGCTCACAGGGAACCAAAGAGCAGATCTGAAACTAAGATGGAGAGAGGAGAGTATGAGCCTCTGTTACCTAGAGAAGCACTCATGGATGTAGATAAGCCAGCAGACAACTCACACCTGCAAGGAGAAGCATCTGAACCGAAAATGGATAGTCTTGATGGTAGGTCTTTTTTTCACATCTTTTCTCAAACTGTTGCCTGATGTCTAAGATTTAGTTTTTTACTGTGTGTGTTTGTTTTTTCTCTCAGAAGAGGAGGATGGAAAAGGGGATGATGCGCAGTCTGCTGTCTCAGGTGGTGAGGAGTATGAGCCAATCAGTGATGATGAACTGGATGAGATTTTGGCTGACAGTCAAAAGAGGGATGAACAGCAAGATGATGAAAAGATTTCTGGTACGCAACACCACTTAAGGCTACACATTTAAATCACAATCAAACGGCCTGCCACAGCGCTATCTATCCCACCACAATTTTACAGTAAACTGAAAATATTTGTATACTTCTTATAATAACATAGGATCAGGATACTTTGTGTTTTGCACCATTGCTTTGGTAAATCGTCTGTCAATCAAACTAAAATTTAAATCCTGATTTGGCTTAGTATGATTATCAAAAAAAGGCTGCGATTTAAATACATAGTTGTGCTCTGTTTCAGAATGAAGTTAACACACTTTAATGAATTCAACATGCGCCAGTTATGCTTTACTTTCAAATTGGCAGTATTTGCAAAAGCATTTCACTACATTTTTAATGAGAAGCATTTGTAAACCTATTGTCAGATAAATTTAAAGGGATAGTTTACCCAAAAATAACAAATTTTGTTGTTAATTACTTGCCCTCATGTTGTTCCAAACCCGTAAGACCAAATTATAATATTTTTTATGAAATCTGAGAGCTTTCTGACCCTGCATGGACAGCAAGGTTCCTACCACGTTCAAGGTCTGGAAATATCATCAATAAAATAGTCCATGTGACATTAGAGGTTCAACTGTAATTTTATGAAGCTACGGTAATACTTTTGTTGCACAAACAGACTAAAACAACAACTAACAACTTTATTCAACAGTTCTTTTCCTCTGTGTCACCCTAACACCTTTTTGTGTGTTCTACATCAGCAGCACCACATGCATTTGCTTAAAAAGCATGTGCATGCATCAAGGCATTTTCCAAAATGCTACTAAGGTGACGCAGAGTGGAAGAACCGTTGAATAAAGTTGTTTTATATTTTTTGCACAACAAAAAGTATTCTTGTAGCTTAATTTTTTTTTTTTTTAATAATCACAATCTTAAAATTCACTTTTTATAATATAGCATTTGCATGTTCTGTTTCAGGGCCTCTAGATGTGATTGATGTAGATTGGTCCAGTTTGATGCCCAAGCAAAAACAGGAACCCAGAACCCCTGGGGCAGCACTGCTCCGATTCACCCCAGGGGCTGTGTTGCTCAGAGCAGGAGTGTCCAGACGCTTAGCTGGGCCTCAGCTCCTTGCCAGAGTAAAAGAAGTGTGTTCCAGAGAGTTGGAAGACCCTAAAGGTAAAGTACAGTCCACACAAAGATGAAAACTTGCTGAAATTTTACTCGCCCTCAGGCCATCCAAGCTGTAGATGAGGTTGTTACTTCATAGGAACTAGATTTAGAGAGATTTGACATTACAAAACTTGCTTACCAATGCATCCTCTGCAGTAAATGGGTGCTGTCAGAATTAGAGCTGTTAAAAACATCACAACAACTCACAGGACTTCAGTTCATCAGTTAACATCTTGTGAAGTGAAAAGCTGTGCTTGTAAGAAACAAATCCATTATTAAGATGTTTTAAACTGCTGCCTTCTGGCTAAAAAGTCCTCTATCCATAATATTCCTTTCTCCAGTGAAAACTGGAGAAAATCTTGTCTGAATCAGAAGAAAAATATGCACACATAGGCTAGGCTATGATCAAATCTCACGTCAGGTTTGAGCTTGTGTATGCATGTTTTTGCATTAGCCTGAATTTGTGTGCAGTATAGAGAATTTTGGAGAATTGTATAATAATAGCATTTTGTTAATTTAGATTATTTACTTGACCAACAAAATATGCTTTTTTTTTTATTCTTTTAGTGTTAGATTTATATGCACAAATGGCAGCATTAGCAACAGAACATGAGGATTCACACCTGCCGCACTTTGGTGAACAGAGAAAAACTGAAATTATAAAAGGAATGAATAAAATAAAGAGGGTTAGCCTACACAAAATATATTTCTCTTAAATAATTAACATTAACAAAAGAAAAAAAATCTGCGACAAGTATTGGCCACTTTCATAATGGATTTAATTTGTTCTCTTTATATTTATTAAATGTAACTGATCGTGTAGGTGCCGCATGCGCAGACACACATTTCAGTGTTGCTAACTTGACATTTCAGCCATTAATCAAACTAAAATGCAGTCAACCAAACAAGATACACTGTGTATCAGTGTGCAGCCCCAAAATAAACATTTTTGCGCATGTGAAGAATGATGTTTTATGTGGATATTGAAACACAAGTGACATACAAAGTCATAGATAAATTTAGCAACCAAATGTAACATGGCAAAACATTTGGATGTCGATGAGAGAGGCTTGTGAGCCGAATGCCATTTAGTTTCGCTTTACTGATTTATTCATTTTAGCTAAACGTTTGTATTCTGTATTCACTATAGCCTAATTTGTTTTACTTTATAGTTTAATATACACATTTACAGCTACTTATTTTTCATTCTTGTTCTGTCATACCGTTCAGTTTAAAGGGTTTGTTGTGGATTAGAGAGAACTAAATAGGCTATAATGTGTATAAAGGTTTTGTTATGTTTATTGGTATTTAATATACGTCATAAACTAGGGGCAAGGCTTCTAAAGCGGGGTGTTTTTAGGGGCGTGGCATTTAAATGACAATTGTTTTCGGCTGCCACATTTATCAATGTGCGATCATTCGTACAACGGGATTGATGGCATACAAATGTTTCACGAATCACACGTGAACTCTGCCGTAAGTTGATTTGTGTGCTCGGATCTGCGCTCGTTTCTACATTAGAATGATAAATGAGGCCCACTGTATTAGCCCTACAGTTGCTGCATGAAATAAACCTGTAACATTTTATGTACAATTTACCCATTTTTATCTCGCAATTCTGACTTTTTTCTCGCAAATGTTATAGTTTGTATCTTTTAGTTCAGACTCGATTTAACTTAACAACTGCGAGTTTGTCAACTCCATGGCTTTCATAGACTGCTACTTGAAAATTGTCATTTTCTGCCACCAGATTTTTCACACAAAAAAAAAATCACTGTTTGCAAACACCGAATTGGTCTATAGAATTGGTCAGCAGTTTATTAGATAAGATAAGATTAACTTTATTGTCCAGAAGGAAATTTGTATTAGACGCATACAATACGATATCTGCTCTTTTATACAATAAAATATTGTTGGGGATTTGTCATGTTGCCCCACGTCGTGCTGCACTGCATTCAGTATAGGCAGCATCACTGATTACAATTGGTTCTGTTGTATTTTGTCACATTGCGCCATGCCACTCGTCTCCGGTATGGACACTGTTACAAACACGCAGCTTTTCCCTTCACAAGACATTAATTGATGAACTGGAGTCGTGTGGATTATTGTGATGTTTTTATCAGTTGTTTTGACTCTCATTCTGACACCACCCATTCACTGCATATGATCCTTCATTAAATTGTTTTGTTAAATTTCTCCAAAACTTATTCCACAAAGAAACGAATTCATCCCCATCGGGGATGGCCTGAAGGTAAGAAGATTTTTAGCAAATTTTTGGGTGAACTATTACTTTGTTACAAATGAAGCTCTACATATGTATCGATTTACCTGTGACTTGAGTGACTTGAATCTCCTATGTATCTATAGATGCTGATAAACTCTTGGAGCATGATCTGGGTGCTCTGAACATGGCTGCATATAACAGAAGAATAGAGAGGGCCAACCTACTGAGGAGCCTGGGCCCTTGCTGCAAGGCACTGTGTGCTCGCAGAGACATTGCCATACGTAGACAGCTCCTAAAAAATGACAAGGTAGGTTCTATTTCTTTTGTATAACCTGGGCTTTCTGAAACTCTGAAGTGAGCTCTATTCTGGAACATTATGAGCTGCCTGACAGAATTAAAGGAACGCTCCACTTCTTTTGAAAATAGCCCATTTTCCAACTCCCCTAGAGTTACACAGATGAGTTTTACCATTTTCGAATCCATTCAGCTGATCTCCGGGTCTGACGGTAGCACTTTTAGCATAGCTTAGCATAAATCATTGAGTCTGATTAGACCATTAACATCTCACTCAAAAATGATCAAAGAGTTTCAGTATTTTTCCTATTTAAAAATGTACTCTTCTGTAGTTACATTGTGTACTAAGACCAACAGAAAATTAAAAAATTAAAATTGCGATTTTCTAGGCTGATATGAATAGGAACTATACTCTCATTCCAACGCTATAATCAAGGAACTTTGCAGCCGTACCGTAGGAAAAATATTGAAAGTATTTTATTAAATATAGACTGCCGCTCAAAAGTTTGGGATCAGTATGATTTTTAATGTTTTTTTAAATAATTCTTATATGCTCATCAATAGAGGTCGACCGATATTGTATTTTACCGATACCAATAGCTAGGTTGGACCACACTGGCCGATACCGATTAATCGACCAATAGTTTTAAAAATGTTTAAAAAAGTTTAAAAAAGGGACTGAACCATACTTCGTAAAATACGTAAAATAATAAATTATAATTTAAAAATATCAGTAAATGTTGAAATTAACACACTAACAGGGAACAATACTTACATTCTACAGCTTTTATTAATATTAGTTAATGCTACAAATGGACTCTTATTGTGAAGTGTTACCATTTCATATCAACAGTCCTTAAACATCCACACAAAAGCCATAGTATTTAAATCACATCATATGGATATTGTATGTATAGTCTCACAGTTTAACTGTTTCTATTCTAGAACACTTGATGAATACCTAATCAAAATAACAAAATATTTTAGTCACAACCCGAGCAAAAGCCCAGTGTCGTGTTCAGTTCAAATCTTCAGTTCAGTTTTCGGTCTAAAACTGTTTATTTAATCACCAAACAGACATAAGTTACTTTAAGAATGATCAAAAAGTGGCATAGATAAGTTTGAAGTTCAGTGTTTAAAACAACAGAGCAAATGGAAAGAGAGAGCGCAATCTATATTATAGCTCTTTATATGAAACACTTTAGAGCCACAGAAAGAAAAACATTTAGCTACAAATGCTCAATACACACAATCTTCCAGCCCATGGTGAAGTCTTTATGTACATTTACATCGATTTGAGATGAATATGATGTATTTAATGTAAAATTGTGATAGGCTGCTCTCATCATACATATCTATGGCTCTCATACTGTATAATGACAGCGGAACCTTCTCATGCAACCCAGAAAAACTATTGGCAGGGATTTTTGCAACTATCGGTGCCGATTAATCTGCAAAACGATACATCCGTCGGCCTTTACTCATCAAGGCTGCATTTACTTGAGCAAAAATACAGAAAAAAATGTATATTGTGAAATATTATTACAGTTTAAAATAATGGTGTCTATATTAATATATTTTAAAACAGAATTTATTCCTGTGATTCAAAGCTGAATTTTTATCAGCCATTACTTCAGTCCTCAGTGTCACGTGATCCTATAGAAATCATTTAATATGTTGATTTATTACTTTTATTATCAATGTTTTTAAACAGTGGTGCTGCTTTATATATTTTTTTTAACCTGTGATTCTTTGAATAAAAAGAAATGGCATTTATTCAAAATAGAAATATTTTCTAACAATTTAAGTGTTTGCTATTACTTTTTATCAATTTAACACATCCTTGGTGTATGAAGTATTCAAAAAAAGAAAGAATAAAAATGTACTGACCCCAAACTTTTAGATGGTAGTTTGTATTGTTACAAAAGATTTCTATTTTAAATAAACGCTGTTCTTTTAAATTTATTTGTTAAAGAATCCTGGGAAAAAATCACAAGTCCCACTAAATATTAAGCGGCATTTTTAACATTGATAATGATTCAGCATATTAGAATGATTTCTAAAGGATCATTTAACACTGAAGACTGGAGTAATGATGCTGAAAATTCAGCTTTGTATCACAGGAATAAATTACATTTTAAAATGTATTCATGTAGAAAACAGTTTTTTTTTAAATTGAAATAATATTTGCAATATTACATTTTTATTCTGTATTTTTGCTCAAATAAATGCAGCCTTGATGAGTATAAGAAACGCATTTAAAAACTGTTCAAAATGTTACTGATCCCAAACTTTTGAGTGACAGTGTATATTTTTTTTCCATTTAAATTCTAGAGAGTATGAATAATATAAATCAAGGTTCCTGTATCTCTGTTAAATGGCACAAAATCTGACAAATTATATTTTACGTTAGCATTTAGTGTAAACTTTATTTGATAAAAAAAAATCTGTGTACCATAAATAAATATATGTACAGTGGGGAAAATAAGTATTTGACACATCAGCATTTTTATCAGTAAGGGGATTTCTAAGTGGGCTATTGACACAAAATTTCCACCAGATGTAGCCATCAAGCCAAATTTTGAATTCATACAAATAAATCAGAACATTTAAGTATACAAGTTGAGTCATAATAAATAAAGAGAAATGACACAGGGAATAAGTATTGAACACACTTTATTTAATACTTTGTAGAAAAGCCTTTGTTGGTGATTACAGCTTCTCCAAATGCTGTTTCACAAACTTTAACCGAGCCTCAACATGCTTTGTGTTCAGCAATGGAGTCTTGCGTGGTGAGCGTGCATGGATGCCATGGAGATTCAGTGCATTGCTTATAGTTTTCTTTGAAACCACAGTACCTGCTGATGCAAGGTCTTCCTGAAGTTCTGACCGAGTGGTTCTTGGCTCTTGGAGAACTCTCCTGATTATTCTTTGGACTCCTCGGACAGGGATCTTACGTGGAGCACCTGATCGTGGCCGGTTTATGGTGAACTGATGCTCTTTCCATTTCCAGGCAACGGCCCCCACAGTGCTCACAGGAACATTCCAGAATGCTGAAATGCACCTAAAACCATTCCCATCAAAATGCTTTTCAACAATAAGATTACGAAGATCTTGAGAGAGTTCTTTGCTTTTACCCATCATGAAGTCTTTCCTGTGTGCCTCCTGGGTAATGAGAAGCCTTTATAGGCCATTAATTAGGACTAAAGCAGCTGATATCAATTAGTACTGATAGGGGGCAGGGTTTCTCTCTCAATACTGACAGATTTCAGGTGATCTCCTGGCTTTCTATGCCATTTTGCACCTTGTTATCTTCATGCGGTCAGTTATCTTCAATACTTATTCCCTGTGTCATTTCACTTTATTTATTATGACTCAACTTGTATACTTAAATGTTCTGACTTCTTTCTATGAATTCAATATTTGGCTTGATGGCTACATCTGGTGGAAATTTTGTGTCAATAGCCCACTTAGATATCCCCTTACTGATAAAAATGCTGATGTGTCAAATACTTATTTTCCCCGCTGTATTTAAAAGAAATATTTTATGTTCAACAGGGCTGCAAATATTTCCTTAAAAATACAGTAAAAACAGTAATACTGTGAAATATTATAATTATTAAAAAAATGGTTAAATGTAATTTATTCCTGTGACACAAAGCTGAATTTTCAGCAGCCATTTCTCCAGTCTTCAGTGTCACGTGATCCTTCAGAAGAATTTATCAATGCTAAAAACAGTTCTGTTGCTTCCTTGTGGAAACTGTTAAATTCAAATTTAGGCTTTTTTGATGAATAGAAAGTTCAAAAGAACTGCACTTATTTGATACAGATTTTTTTTGTTCAAGTCTTTACTATCACTTTTGAGCAGCTCAGTGCATCCTTTTCTATTAATTTTATCAAGTATTAATTGTGAGGAGTGATATTTGTCTGGAATTTATCAGTTCTTAACAGTTCTTAGACTGTTGCATTTTTAAATCTTTTTCTCACTAATTTAGTTTTAATTAGCTTAATAAGGTGTCCATGATTCAGTATTTGGTTTAATTATTCTGTATTCCTCCTCATGGTAGGGCACAACCAAGCAGATCTACACCAGCGCACCAGTGGTGGACAATGAACTTGCGCAACTGAGTTTACGTCTCTTTAAAAAGAAAATGGCTTCCAGCCTGTCCAGTGGACCGGAAAAGACTGATTCAGCCTCTGCCGCCCAGCAGCTCAGCACACCAGCAGAGCTGTGTGTCTCCTGATTGTGCTCAGTGAGTACAGTCTGAAAGTACTGATCTCAGATCACCGTCAACCCAATTATTTTCACACACTGAAACTCTTTAAGTCAGTGCTGATGGAGGATTGCTACCCTGTAAACCTCAGAAGAACCACAGAACCATAGAGACTGGAAATGCTAGCCTGTGGAGATGCTAAAGTCTAAGGTTTCACAACCCTTGAACTTTGAATTAGAAGTGTGATAACCATATACTACATAAGAACTTTGTCATTTACATTCGTTTTAGAGAAGATTTTTGTAACGTCAGATGTGTGAACAACGGTTGCTGAATGTTTGTGGGATATACAGTGGGTACTGAAGATGTACATTGAAATTACTGTATTTGTGATGTGCAACTAACTTCTGTTCCCACTGTTTTTCAGTTTTAAAACATTTGTGATCAATCTCAGCACTCTTGTTCTCAGTGATTCCTTGTTTTATTAAAACATGATTCAAAAAGAAAAGGTGGTTTTGTGCATCAACCTTGTTGCTTTAAAGTGGTATCTGTATTAGAAAACTAACAAATTACTACAAACGCAGGATATGTCTATATATACAGGTCCTTCTCAAAAAATTAGCATATTGTGATAAAGTTCATTATTTTCTGTAATGTACTGATAAACATACACTTTCATATATTTTAGATTCATTACACACAACTGAAGTAGTTCAAGCCTTTTTTTTGTTTTAATATTGATGATTTTGGCATACAGCTCATGAAAACCCAAAATTCCTATCTCAAAAAATTAGCATATCATGAAAAGGTTCTCTAAACGAGCTATTAACCTAATCATCTGAATCAACTAATTAACTCTAAATACCTGCAAAAGATTCCTGAGGCTTTTAAAAACTCCCAGCCTGGTTCATTACTCAAAACCGCAATCATGGGTAAGACTGCCGACCTGACTGCTGTCCAGAAGGCCATCATTGACACCCTCAAGCAAGAGGGTAAGACACAGAAAGAAATTTCTGAACGAATAGGCTGTTCCCAGAGTGCTGTATCAAGGCACCTCAGTGGGAAGTCTGTGGGAAGGAAAAAGTGTGACAGAAAACGCTGCACAACGAGAAGAGGTGACCGGACCCTGAGGAAGATTGTGGAGAAGGACCGATTCCAGACCTTGGGGGACCTGCGGAAGCAGTGGACTGAATCTGGAGTAGAAACATCCAGAGCCACCGTGTACAGGCGTGTGCAGGAAATGGGCTACAGGTGCCGCATTCCCCAGGTCAAGCCACTTTTGAACCAGAAACAGCGGCAGAAGCGCCTGACCTGGGCTACAGAGAAGCAGCACTGGACTGTTGCTCAGTGGTCCAAAGTACTTTTTTCGGATGAAAGCAAATTTTGCATGTCATTCGGAAATCAAGGTGCCAGAGTCTGGAGGAAGACTGGGGAGAGGGAAATGCCAAAATGCCTGAAGTCCAGTGTCAAGTACCCACAGTCAGTGATGGTCTGGGGTGCCATGTCAGCTGCTGGTGTTGGTCCACTGTGTTTTATCAAGGGCAGGGTCAATGCAGCTAGCTATCAGGAGATTTTGGAGCACTTCATGCTTCCATCTGCTGAAAAGCTTTATGGAGATGAAGATTTCATTTTTCAGCACGACCTGGCACCTGCTCACAGTGCCAAAACCACTGGTAAATGGTTTACTGACCATGGTATTACTGTGCTCAATTGGCCTGCCAACTCTCCTGACCTGAACCCCATAGAGAATCTGTGGGATATTGTGAAGAGAAAGTTGAGAGACGCAAGACCCAACACTCTGGATGAGCTTAAGGCCGCTATCGAAGCATCCTGGGCCTCCATAACACCTCAGCAGTGCCACAGGCTGATTGCCTCCATGCCACGCCGCATTGAAGCAGTCATTTCTGCAAAAGGATTCCCGACCAAGTATTGAGTGCATAACTGAACATAATTATTTGAAGGTTGACTTTTTTTGTATTAAAAACACTTTTCTTTTATTGGTCGGATGAAATATGCTAATTTTTTGAGATAGGAATTTTGGGTTTTCATGAGCTGTATGCCAAAATCATCAATATTAAAACAAAAAAAAGGCTTGAACTACTTCAGTTGTGTGTAATGAATCTAAAATATATGAAAGTCTAATGTTTATCAGTACATTACAGAAAATAATGAACTTTATCACAATATGCTAATTTTTTGAGAAGGACCTGTAAATAATACATTTCGACAAAAAAAAATTGGTTTACATTAGTCGTAAATATGCAAATAGGATTATTAAAATATTGTTTTGCATATGTATAATGGCAAAGGGGGAAAAAACAGGATTTCAACATCTTTGCAAATCTGATTAAAACTAAAAAACTTTTTATATTATATTTATATAATTGCTTGTAGATATCTTTACACTTTGAGTGGAGTTAACCTGCGGCAAATTCAATTGAGTAGGTATGATTTGGAAAGACAAACATTTTAATAAAATGCATTTCAGAGCAAAAACCAAGGCCTAAGGTAAAACAAAAAAATGGCCTGTAGAGGTCAAAAACAAGATTTCATCAAGCCACAGATCTGGGGAAGAGTTCAGAAAAAAAATCTGCAGCATTGAAGGTTCACAGAAGCACGTGGTCTTCGTTACCCTTGAGGGAAGAAGTTTGAAACAACTAGTTTTCTTCCTAGAGCTGGCTTCCTGGCCAAACTGAGCAACTGATAGGGCTTTGGTTAGAGTGGTGACCAAGATCCTGATGGTCACTCTAGTTAAGCTCCATGATCATATGTGGAGATAGAAAACACTTACAGAAGGACAATTATCACTGCAACACTTCACTGATCTGGGCTTTACATGGCAGGGTGGCAAGACACAACCCTCTCCTCAGTGAAGACACACTTGGATTTGCAAAAAAAAAAAAGCATCTAAGGGACCCTCAAACTGTGAGAAACAAGATTTTCATCCAAGTATCCTGTATGGAGGAAACTAGGCACTGCTCATCACCTGGAGAAATGTGCTGGTAGCAGCCTCATGCTGTGGGGTTGTTTATCAGCCGCAGGGACTTGGGCACTCATCCGAGTAGAAGAAAAGCTCAACACAGCAAAATATAGAGATGGCCTTAATGAAAACCCAGTCCAGAGCATTTCGAACCTCAGACTGGGCAGAAGGTTTATCTTCCAATAGGGCAGTGACACTAGGCACAAGAGTGGCTTATAGACAACTCTATGAATGTCTTTGAGTGGTCCAGCCAGAACCTGGACTTGAACCCAGTCAAACATTTTTGGAGAAACCTGAAAATGTGCATCTGTCCCCATTCCATCCAACCTGACAGAGCTTGAGAGGTGAGGGAAGGAATTGCCAAATGGTGATGTGCAAATCTTGGTGCAACAGACGAGAGTCTGTAAAGGTGCTTTAGCTAAGTACTGCAATGTATTTATTTCAGTTTGTTTTATTTTTAATACATTTACAAAGTTGTGATAATTCTGTTTTTGCTTTGTCATAGCCATGTATGGACTATATAAAGCAGTCAGCAAACGTAAGGCTACAACATAAAATGAAAAAAATGAAGGGGTATGAATACTTTTGCAAGGCATGGTGGGTTCTAAATGAGACATATGGTCAATTGAAAATAGTTCTGATTTGTAAAGAGCAACATTTTCAAAGATTTGTACATAATGGTTGTGGCTAGAAGGGATACAGCTACGTTTGGAAGTGACGCACAATCTCGCCGGATAAACAAAAAGAAAGTGAAAGAAAAAAATGGACAGTAAAGAAGACAACTAGTGAACTACTCAGCCTACATTGTGGCAAAGTAATTTGAACCCAGACCTCTTAAAATCTCACCAGATGGACAGGAAAAAATTAAATGGACATTGACAAAGAAAACTAGCAAACTAACCAGCCTACGTTGTGGAAAGTCTTTAATCATAACTCTTACAATACATTTCTAATAAAATTCTTCAAATGTGCTTATATGAGAGTACTCAAGTGTCAAAGTCTCATGGCTAACACCCTTCTACTACCCAACCAAAATCTCTTAAAATTTAAAAGTAGGCTGCATATGCTGTTATTGCTGACTAGACTTACAGTCACCAGTATCTACACAACAAGAAAGAAGTGAAAAAATACAATTTGTTGGGAAAAAAAAACAAAAACATTTTTAATAATAACAACAATTAACCAAGGAACAATTATAAACCTTAGAGAATGTCATGAAAATATTTAACCCAATGCTAAAGCAAAAAACTAAATTACATCTGCATTGAAGCTTGCTTTCATTGCTTCAGCATGATGGTCAAACCTTCCAGAGGTCAGCTTTTGAGGAATCTAATTTTTTTGAATGGAGGTTTGTAAGACAGAGAAACAGTGTCGTTATGAGGTGTATAACGCCTCACATCCTCCAAAAGGCTGTTCAGTCGAACAGTCAAGGAGTCCAGAAATGGCTCATTCTGTAGATGGTAAGTGAGATCTGAAATTTCGCGCAGTAAGCTCACACACTTTTCCCTTTTTTTGTCTTGCTGTTGATGCTGAGAGGATTGCTGAGGTCTTTGTGAGGAATTCTGGTGTCTCTGGGAGGATTGCTGGTGTTTTTGTGAGGAATGCTGCTGTCTCTGGGCACGAGTCTCCTGACTTCACAGACTTTCCTAGCACCAGCCAGTGCCAACTTCTCTATGTTTCATCTGTGTGTGAAGATCCTTACAGGCAGCGACATAGCGCAAATCCGTGAATGAATGTTCACTGTGCAATGAACACTGCATAGGGATCATGTCAGTCGGAACAAAGTTCATGCACAGAGCTCACTTCTAACAAGCTGATGATCTGAATCAGGTGTGTTAAGAAAGAGAGATATGCAAAATATGTGAGGACTGGAATTGAGGACCGCTTCTCTATGGGGAATTGGTTCAACACTGAAGCTGAAATTGCTGAACAGAGTAAAAATCTGTCTTGGCATGTTTAAGAGAAAACGGACAGAAAACAGACTCTGCAGTGACCAAACCTCTCATTAGCAGAAAAAATCGAAAGGCTAAGCTCACCTTTGCTGTGGAACATGTTGTGCGGAGAGAGGAGAACTGGTCCAAAGTTCACTTTAGTGATGAGAGCAAGTTTAATTTATTTGGATCATACTGTTCAGTGTCAAACTTGGGAAAGACTGAAACCTATGTGTGTAAAGAAGTCAGTGAAAGGTGTAGAAAGGAAATGTCATGGTTTGGGGGATGTTTTCTGTAACAGGAGTTGGGCATCATGGCAGGGTGAATGCAAATGATTATCAGAATCAGCCTGCTATTTTCATGCAAGACAATGCCCCTGTCATACTCCAAAACAGGTAAAGCAGTTCCTTGAAGCTAAGAACATTGAAATAATTAAATGACCAGTGTAGAGTCTTGATCTAAACCCCGATTAAAAAACTCTTATGACTAAGACACCCACTACAGTTACCGAACTATGGAAGAAAGTGGAAGAAGAATGGACCAAGATCACACCAGGGCAGTGTGAGAAATTTCGTTTTCCTCCGGCCGCAGATGTGCTGAAGTCATTAAAAGCAAGGGCCTCTACACTTCCTACTAATTTCTGACAGCTGCAACCCTCCAAACTTTTAGCTGTAAACTTTTTTTGTGCTACAGTGGCTTCTGTTCTTTCATTTTGATCCCTGTGTTTTCCACAAAATAAACACTTACCTACAGCTAATATTAAAATTTTGAGCAATGAAGATTAAGAATATTTCAGAAAAAAAATTATTATTTATAGATTGTTCTCTAAATTCGATCTCCATTGTATATCTATTTTGATTTCCCCCTTTACACTGGCACATTGCTTTCATTCTCACTCACTCTCCTTTTATCTTTAGTACCATCTCTTTGACTTTTGTTTCTTCACATATCTAACATACTGATGCATTTGTTACATCATCACACGCATGGCACTACATACTATATTCACATTTCCTGAGACATTAAATATATTTAATTATTGCTAAAAAGTTATATTTTGCTTTAAAACTGAAACTTTGTTGCTGGGTCCATCATTATGTTGCAGAGTACAACAGGCTGGTCGTAACAATATTTACAGACAGATATTTAGTTCAGTCACTGAATAAATAGAAATAAACACCTTGTAATCAGGGAATCTGATTAGATGAACCACATATATTCTGGCTGGGCAGTCCAGTTTTTTCGAGTCTTGAAGACAACGTCGCCTCTCTTCATAACAATGGTCTGACTGGTCATCAAGCTAAAGATAATACATAATATACAGTTCATTTTGTTCATGCATTGTGATTAGCCTGGTCAATAGACATTCCATCTGTGTTGATATTTAGCACTCATACTTAGTCAGAGAGGCTAACATATGAAATAACACAGCGTCTATTAAAATAAGCTACTTCTGACTCTTCACATAAGAGTAGCCACTGCCTAATGGTTTCCTTATTAAATCAGTCTTTCAACATTACGTTTGGGGAAACCCTTTTGCTCCAAGATGCTGAAGTCTGATTGTATCACTCTATTGCTCTGCAATGGCGTTCAAGCACTGACCTGATTGGAGAGTGCTATATAGGTGATGTCAGGCATCAATTTACCTCAGAATCTTTCTTCTTCACTTAACATGTTATGTTGTTTTCAAGAAGCCTCTTATTGCATGGACACACAGATGCAGTGCTACCTGAGGGGCCGTTTTCAGCATTTTCAGTCAAAAACTGGAAACTTTTTTAATGCATTTTATAATAATAATAATAATAATAATACTTAATAAATAATTGCAAGTTTTTAAAGATGCAACTGTTATTGATTTAGTTTAAGCACCCAATATGGGAAACAGTGACGTAGTACGTGTTAGGTATGTAGACGTGCAGTACGTGACAATTTAATTAAAAAAATAAATAAAATAATTTAAATCGCGAACAAACAGCATTCCAACTAGTGGACTGGCATACGCAATACAGCAAAACAATACAGTGTAAACACAAATCACATGTTGTGTATACGTGAAACTTTTTTAAAACACGAGACAAACTTTTCAGTTTGTCGTGTAAACATAGCCTGAGTTTGTCTACCTTCCAGTAAGTGAGGCCCTAAGGACCTTAGGCTCAGTTCCTGCATTTTTCCTCACCCCCCCCTCTCTCTCCCTAAGTCGGGACCTAGAGTTGGTGGGAAAACAGCCCTGTCACTGACAGTGTTGTTTATGAGAAGAGGTTTACAGGGGTTCACAGATCCTCATTCGTATGATTCCAGCAGCCCCCTGCCTCAGAGCAGTGGCCTCAAGTGTACAGAGAATGGAGAAGTTCTAGTCGCTCTATTGATTATTCTCACAATACCAGTAGTCCCTTGCCCCAAAACAGTGGCCAGTCATTTGCAGAGTACGGAAAAGTTTTACATGCTCACTAATTTGCTGGATATTAGCAGCCCCTTGCCTCAAAACAGTGGCCAGCTGTGTGCAGAGCATGGAGGAGTTCCAATCATTCACTAATTCGCAGGATATCAGTAGCCACTTACCTCTGAACAGTGGCCAAACATGCAGAGAACAAAGTACCAATAGCTTACTTTTTGACACAATAGCAGCAATCAATTGTCTCAAAGCATTCATTGGTTAGCTGTGTGTAGTGCTCTGAATATTCCAGTCGCTTATTCAGACCACCGGCCAGGCGTGTACGGAAAACACAAGAAAATTCAAAGCATGGACTTGTTTACTCAATATAAACAGCCCCCTGCGTCAGAGCTTCGGTCAGCAATCAACAGAGTAGAGAAAATCTAGTTGTACTTTATTTACACGATGCAAGGAGTCCTCAACTTTGGTGTAGTAACCGCCCATGAACTAAACATAGGAAAGTTTCTACTGCTCGTTCATTCACACCCTGCCTCAGTGCAGCGGTCAGCCATATACAGAGCAAAGAGGAGTTCCAGTCACTCTCTCGTTCCCGTGTTATAAGCAGCTCCTGCTTCTGCTTCTCGCATCCCTCTACACTCCCTTCCTGGACCCACGAGGACACCAGCGTGCATGCACAGGGAAGAGACCGGTCTCCAAAAAAAAAGCGCTCTGCATTTAACAGCGTGTATTAGTAGTAAAACTCCATCACATGCATTCAGCTAGAGCGGCATTTAATACACAGAGCTGAGCCACTGAATACTCAATTTGAGCAATGTACATACCGGGCAGTTTGAATTGTGGTCGAACATGCTGTCCAGGGAGGCCATCATACACAGAGAGTGGAGACTACATCCTCAAACAATGAAGATGATCTCAGAGCCTCTTTAGCAAAGCGGAAGAGCAATTCGGGTTGGAGCTAAACTCTAGGACACCGGCCCTCCATGACAGAGTCTGGTGACCCCTGGTGTAGAGGGATGCTCTGCTGTTGAAAACACCAACCAGGGCTTCCAGCCCCTATTGTCGGCCCCCCATGGCAGATCTCACTGAGGTAGGACCTACTGTCCCCGGTGAGGGATGCCATCTGGCATGCTGGAGCTGTGGGACCTTAATGTATGGCAAGTCAGAGCAGAGTGAACTAGCTGACCGTTTCACAGCGAGTGCTGCACATGATAATAAATCTAGATCCCCTTCGATAACTTCAATAATGTTTTTTTTTTTTTTCTCGGATTGGGAGATGGCTAAATCCCCCACGCTCTTATCTTATGCAAGTATATATGGGACGTATCCATAGTGCTCAGTGCGCTGTCTGGTCTACCTTTCGAACCAGCTGAGTCGAGGAACTTGAAAGTGCTCTCATTTAAGATGGTGCTACTGCTTGCGTTAGCAAGTGGGAAGCTGTTCTCCTAACTTATGCTTCCAGAAGACTCGACTGCCCAATGGGAGTGTGTGCCCAATCCATCAGGAGTCTGGCTTCTTCATGGACCTGGGTTTAGGCATGTCTATTCAGGACATCTATCTCGCACTGGACTGATCATCTCAGAACACTTTTGCGA
Source organism: Cirrhinus molitorella (assembly GCA_033026305.1). Classification (NCBI taxonomy): domain Eukaryota; kingdom Metazoa; phylum Chordata; class Actinopteri; order Cypriniformes; family Cyprinidae; genus Cirrhinus; species Cirrhinus molitorella. The sequence continues at coordinate 22,800,179 of CM065120.1, forward strand.
GGTTTTATAACCTGGATATTCTCTTTTTTGCACCAGACGTTAGGTGCAACGTGTATTTTCAAATCGAATACTCTAATAGAATCAAGGAATCATTAGAACCCTAACCGGCACTGCCTTGGCTCTCTGGCTAACCTGCATCTAAGTGTACTGGTCCAGTACCTGACCTAAAGGAGGCATGGAGAGCATGCTGCTATGCTTGCTAATGCATGTGTCAGTCCTACTGTATCTGCTTAGTTTGAGCTGGGGCTAGCCCAGGTTTTCACATTCCCCATACGTAATGTCGAGAGACAAACCTGTACATTTAACAGACCTGTACAGAACATGTAACCATTGTTCCCTGAGAGGAGACATTATATAAATTGCCTTGTGGAAGTCAACCTCAGAGCCTCAACGACTCTCGTTCAGTCTAAAGATTCCGAGGTAAAAATTGGTGCCCGACATCACCTATATAGCGGCTGCGCCTGCCAATCAGGTGAATGCTCAAACGCCATTGGCTATTGCAGAGCAATAGTGTGATTCAATCAGACTATAGCATTTTGGAGGAAAAGGGTTTCTTCATACATGTCTTGTTTCCTCCTCCCAGGAAACCACGGTTACACTGAGTAACTGGAGACGATATGTGAGACAGTGTGCATGTAGGCTGCTTGTTGACATACCAGTTGTAGTTTTCTTTTTTGTTTTTCATGTTTGTGTTTGTCTACCCCTAGGTGACAGGAGTAGACCCTCCTCCCCAACACCATGAAGGGTATCCCATCAAAAGGAACATATTGGAGTCGCCACATAATTTTTTTAGATCTGGTTTTGGGTCTGTAAAAGTTAACTACAGTAAATCGTTGTTCTCAGCGCAATACCTTGCTAGCTAAGAACACTTGTTTGGAAATACACCAAATAAAACCTGATCTACGAAAACTCACAGTTCACACCAAAAGCCTTCTTTTGTCCAAACCACAAACTTTGTCATTGTGTCCTCCTCAAAACCCATAAGTTTACGATCAAAACACTCCTTTGAGGTGAATCGTTGACAATAACTGGTCGGCATTTTTTCAAGAATTGTTTATAATTCGCGGCGAGATTTTCAAGACTTGTGTCACTTCCTGTCGTTGCTGTATCCCTTCTTCTTCTTTTTTTTTTTGATGCTTTATTGGCAGTTTATGTGACAAACAACAAAATTGTGTATTACCACAAACGACTGGTATGGACCGTGAAACAAAATGTAATATTGCTTTCTCTATTCTATATCCTCTCCCACAAATAAGTTACTGTATATTAGCTGTATGTCTCCCCTGCAGCCACAACCATTGTCTTCCGCTTAGGAGTCCTCCACTATCCCATCATGCTGTTCGTGACGGATGACGTGTCTGAGGAGTCAGATGCTGCTACGCAGGCAGCAGTTTCGCTAGCGCTTGTGCTTAGATATCACCAATGTCTGAATTCTGACTCGCATATTTACATTCCACGCATGTGAATACATCTACTGAATCCTTAACTAGTCGGTCGAGGCAAAATGGTCGTGTTCCACCGGGTCCGTGTTGTATTTTTGCTGCTTTTTGTGTCCGGGTCGCTGCGGGACGCGTTGAGTTTCTATCTTCCTGGTTTGGCCCCGGTCAGCTTCTGTGAGACAGAGCAGACCGAAAAAAACAGCGAAGTACCAGACTGCAAGGTAAATATTCATATTAATAGACATAATAAATAATTTAATTAAAACGTGTAAGATGTGTAGTGTTTCTCCGTAATGGGGTCTTTGTGCTGCGTGATGCTAGCTCGAAATGCTATTCCTGGGTGTCAGTTGTGGAGACACTGTTGTCTTGATGAAGATAACAGCTAAACCTGCTTATTTAGTCGCTTTCCAAAACTTCGTACTGCCATTAAACGGACTTTCGTGTTCGATTGGTCTGTGAACCTGCAGGTGAAGCGGTTCGATTAATTCTCATGTGTCTCTCTCCAACAGGACTTTGTCTGCAAAGGAGTAGTTATCTTAAAAATGTAAATACTTAACAATTTGCTCAGCTGATGTTATTCCCAAACTGTTCCTTTATTACATAGAACACTAAAGGAGACATTAAGATAATGTTAAGGACTGACAGCTTTAGTCTTAATTCACTTTCATTGTATGAAAATAATGACAGACAGTCATTGTAATAGTTGAGTAAACTAATCCGACCTTCACCGCAGTGCTATATTTCTGATGAATATTACCGAGATAAAGTAGCGTGAGTGCACAACAATAATTAAAAGTAGCTTCATATGCGTGGTTATTAATAAACATTGTTCAGGAATGAATTGGATTAATCTCACTGACAGTTAAAAATGGTGATTTCATTTCTTTATAATATTTATGAATTGTGTAACGTAATGCTGTTTAACATGATCCGTTTATCTCTATACATGAGGGAATAGCAGGTTGTTAGTGATACTTGGTTAGTGATGTCAACTTGTAAACTGGTTTAACAGGTGTGACGTTTACCCCCTTATTTCCATATCCTCATGTGGGGGTGGATCATTGTACTTCGTTAACAAGTGGGTTGTCAAATATACCTACATGTTGCCAAGTACCTAAGAGTTACTACTCATATTTTGATACTACAGTGTCATATGCAGAACAATATACTTGACTACTATATGTACTATTAGTAGTAGTATTTTATATAGTAACAATAACTAGTAGATATGACATTAGTTTTGTTGGGGACTGTGGTTCATATGGTGTTTGTTTTTCTAAGCCCTTTATTCTAATTATTTGTAAAGATGTGTTTTGTAAAGATGCCCTCAAATGAGTAATTGCATTTCAGAAAAGTTTATACAAAAGTAAATAAAATAAACTTCAAAGAAGGAATTACTGTGGACATTTCAACATTGTCATAACTTTGGTGCTTCTCTTTTTTACAGTCAAGCATTGAGCTGTTTGTGAACAGGCTGGATTCTGTGGAGTCTGTTTTGCCCTATGAATACACCGCGTGAGTATTAATAAATGCCATAACATTGAGTATAATGTATTTTAGATGTTTAGATTTATCCGTTTTAGTAGTTTTGTTATGCCTTTGTCATTTTTTTATTAGGCTTTTTTTTTCTTTTTAAAAATATTTCTATTTAGCTTTCTTTTTATTGCAGTTTATCAATTGTTATATTTTGACCTAAATTTATTTCATTTATTAGCTAAAGCAACTGTTCTCATTTTCACTTTTTTTTTTTTTTTTTTTTTTTACATTTTGAGCTTTTCATCTAGTATACATATGTTACTCCCATAACTGTTTAATTTTTTTAAATGAAGATTTATACATAATCCGAAAGCTGAATAAATAAATGTTCCATTAATGTTTGTTAGGTTAGGTTAAGATAATGTATGAAGAAGATACAATAGAAGATATTTGATCATTTGGTATCTGAGCGTACAAAAAATTCACCTTTAAAGTTGTCCAAATTATGTTTTTAGCAATTAATATTACTAATCAAAAATTAAGTTTTGATATATTTACGGTAGGAAATTTACAAAATATCTTTATAGAACATAATCTTTAATAAATATCCTAATGGTTTTTGGCATAAAAAAAATATTTGACCAATAAAATGTGTTTTTGGCTATTGCTACAAATGTAGACTGGCTTTTTTTTCCAGGGCCACAAATATATTTAAATTTCGTTCAGCTTCGTTTCAGTTAGCAAAAACAACTTTAATTGTTTAGTTTAAGTTAGTGATATCAACACTGTAATGAACAACATTGAAGAGATTGCACTTTTAACATGGTCAGAATTTGCTGTGCTTTTTTGCATGGTTAACTAAAACCAGGTTTTTGGTTTAGTAACTTTAGGGAAAACCTGAAGAGTATGAAATGTAGTGAGAGTGTTGCTGATACACTAGAGGGACGCTGGAGAGGGAGGGGAGGAAAGTTTGAATGTGGAGACTTGTGTTCAGACAGTCTGTACGCTGAGGAGGGAGTGCGGTTCTGTTAACACAGAGGCCTTTCAGTCACACCACCCGCTGTATAATCGAATGGAGCCGGGAATGTCTTACTCTTCCTCACACGACATTCAATATGACATATGCTTTGCATTATTAATCAGCCTTGCACTTAATGTGAGTTCAAGCTCCTGAGGGTGTTCTGTCTGCATTAGCACAAGTACCTATATGGCAGTTTTCTTTCAACAAACAACAAATGTACAAGTCTTCTGGTTTCTGATATTTAATAAATCAGTAATGTCTTGGACATTAGGTGTAAAATAAATAAATAAATAAATGTATTAGATATTTAAAGAATAATGTATTGTCGATTAGTCGTTACCACAAAATTAACCTCTATTATCAGGATCTTGTATCGCCTTTAAGGGTTTATTTTGTTCCTATCCTTTAACTCTGTCTCTCCTGCCGGTTCCTTGTTCTTCAGAGCTTGCTTTATTTGGTGACTCCATGAGCTTCCTTCTATTTATCAAAGGTTTTCTGCTTACCATACACTATCAGTCAAAAAAATTGTAATGCTTTTTGATAAAATCTCTTGAGCTCCCCCAAGCCTGCATTTATTTGATTCAAATTACAGCAAAAACAGTACAATTTTGAATTAAAGTAACTATTATTCCTGTGATTTCAAAGCTGAATTTTTAGCAGCATTACTCCAGTCACATGATCCTTCAGAAGTCATTCTAATATTCTGATTGCTGCTTTAAAAACATTTATTATTATTGTGATTATTTTTTTTCAGGTTTTGATGAATAGAAAGTTCAAAAGAACAGCATTTATCTGAAGTAGAACTTTTTTGTAACATTCTAAATGTCTTTATCATCACTTCTGATCAGTTTAAAGCATCCCTGCTAAATAAAGTTTTTGAATGGTGTAGTGTATTATGTTGCAAAAGCTTTTTATTTCAGATAAATGCTGATCTTTCTGTTCATCAAAGCATGCTAAAAAAGGTGTGCTCAACTGTTTCAAATATTGATGATGATGATGATGATAATAATAATGTACAATAAATGTTTCTTGAACAGCAAATCAGCATGTTAGAATCATTTCTGAAGACTGAAGTAATGACGCTGAAAATTTATCTTTGATCATAAAATTGCATTTTAAATCAAATGTTTCAACATTTTACTGTTTCTGCTGTACTTTGAATCGAATAAATGTAGGCTTGGTGAGCAAAAGAGACTTCTTTAAAAAAACCAAAATCCTACTGTTCAATTTTTTTGACTGGTAGTGTATTTATTACTACATTTATTACTTTATTACTACATTAATTATTTATTACTTGCATGGATAGTTCCACCCATTTTACTCACTCTCATGTTGTTCCAAACCTGTGTGCATTTTCTTCTGCTGAGTGCAAAATTGAAAATTAATCCTGCCTTAATGCCTACACACACCCTGTAGTCAAACTATAAAAAGGTGGATCAAACAATGTGTTTTTTCCCAGTTTAAACATGTCATGTCACCGGATTAATTATTAAACAAGAAAGCCATATTTGAAGTGCTGTTTTGATTGTTGAGCTGAGCTTTTAGAGTAGATTATTTCTGATTATTACTTGACTATTTTTTCTTTCAGGTTTGATTTTTGTGCTGATCAATCTGAGAAGCGTCCATCTGAGAACTTGGGTCAGGTGCTGTTTGGAGAAAGAATTGAGCCATCCCCGTATAAGGTATATTACACAACGTTTTTGTAGCTCAGAGCTTGGCACAAGCAATGCCAAGGCCATGGGTTCAATGCCTAGGCAATGCTTGAACTGATCAAATGTATACCTTGTGTAACATACAGAGGTCTGACAAAATAATGTGAACATGCATTGCTTCCAGCTTTTCTTCCTTTAAGAGTGGGTGTGGCCATTTGTAAATTTTATGGGTCTGGCGTCTGGTCTTATCCACATCCAGCTATTTTTAGCTGTACTAAACAGCTCATGTTGCTGTTTGATATTGCAAATTGTTGTCTTACCATGTTATTTTAATGTATTATCTTAATTATGAACACACTGGTTTGTAGTGCAAACAGTTTTACTGTTTACTGCACGTCGTTATTCTTAGTATTTCCCTATATCGAATAATAAACCGGAAGTTAGGCCTACTTCCAACAAATATTAAAAGCTTTAGCAGAAGTGTCTGTGTTCTTAACAAAATGATTTGGTGTTATGAACACACACATAAATATGACTGTGTACACAAAGCTTGACGACTTCACTAGTGAAGAAGAGTAGTCTGTGAAAATGTAGACACTAAAAAAGATTGTGTCTAGTCAACAAAGTGACAGTAAACCTTTTTACCTTGAAGACCCTGTTTTCACAATCCATGATTAAACTTTAATCACAGACACCAATGCTAAAATGACAAAAATATGGAGTTTAGCCTCTGCCCAGGCCAGACAAATCGTTTAAATATTATCAAACTGTATTATCCACACTGTGGATAGTTTTGGTGAGAAGAGTAACAGGCAGACTGCCTCCTTAAACACTAATTTTCTGATAGGCCACATTGTCCTGAAGACTATTCAAAAGTTGTATGAATCTGTTTTTTCTATTATTTATTTATTATTTTATTATAGCATTTTGTTCTGTATTCTAAGTTTGTTTGTTTTTCTACTAGTTTTCCTTCAAGAAGAATTTGGAGTGCCAGAATGTCTGTCTTAAACATTACAACACAGAAAAAGCAGAAGATAAAGCCAAGCTGGACTTTCTCAAGAAGGGAATGCTCCTCAATTACCAACACCACTGGTGAGACAGTCACTCAGTCTCTCTTTGTGCTGTAACTTAGCACTACAGTGAAGCATACCATCTTATCACTTATTTGATTCTCTCAGGATTGTCGATAATATGCCGGTGACCTGGTGTTACGACGTGGAGGACAATCAGAAGTTCTGTAATCCAGGCTTCCCCATTGGTTGCTATGTCACAGATACGGGACGGGCCAAAGATGCCTGCGTGGTCAATGTGAGTAACACTTACCAGCCTTTTCATAAATCATGTGTTAAGTGTTGTTTAATGCAACTGTCATTTTTATGCAGGCTGACTTTAATGACAAAGACACCTACTACATCTTCAACCATGTGGACATCACCATTTTCTACCATGTGGTAGAGAACGAGGCTGCTGGCGCCAGACTGGTCGCAGCTAAATTAGAGCCCAAAAGGTATTTGAGGCTCTTTAAACAATTCAAACTAATAAATGGGCTGCAGAGGAGGGTGCCATTTAGCCAATTAAGATTTAACAAAAATATATTTAAATATGTAATTGTCTAATTGAACACTATGAAAGAATATTGAATTTACTATGTAAATATTGACACTGTTTCTGTCTCTTTTTAAAGCTATAAGCACACCAACTTGGAGAAACCAGACTGCACAGGACCTCCCATGAGTCTGAACAACAAGTTCAGTGGAGAAATCAAGATTCCCTACACTTACTCTGTCAAGTTTGTGGTCAGTAATTAAGATACTTCCATATCAACCTTAAAGGGTTAGTTTACCTTAACATGCATGTATTCATCCTGAATAGTCAATGTACAGGAGTCACAGTTTAATTTCATGCAGTTAGACAACTAATACAGTCAGTCATAGGTGATCAGTCCAGAAGAGGGGGTGTGCACGGTAATGCAACACAAACAGCCACAACAGGAAAGAGTACAAAAGGAGATGATCTAGGGCTCGAAGAACTGGCTGCTTGTTTTAAATCATCAGTGTGGGAATGTTTCGGTTTCTAGAGATGCACTAGTCGACCCGCTATAATTTGGAACCGTTTTTTAGTTTTATTCTGGCCGATCTTAATTCCTGAATTGCGCACAAACTAGATTGCAGTCTTCTCCCAAAATGTAAATTTGTATGTCTACAAAGAGAAAAAAAAATACTCATGCAGATCAACAGTAACAATAAACTTCATTTTATATTGCGCCTTTAAAAGTTACTTCTCAAAGTGCTTTTCACAGAAAAGGATTCAGTGCATCTGGAAAGTACTCACTCCACTTCACTTTTTTTTCACATCTATTGTTACAGCCTTATTCCAAAATCGATTAGAATCATTATTTTTCTCCAAATTCTACAAACAATACCACATGATGACAACGTAAAAGAAGTTTGTTTGAAATCTTTGCAAATTTATTAAAAATGAACAACAACAAAAATCACATGTACATAAGTATTCACAGCCTTTTCCATGACACTCAAAACTGAGCTCAGGTGCATTCTGTTTCCTCTGATAATCCTTGAGATGTTTCTACAACTTGATTGGAGTCCACCTGTGGTAAATTGAGTTGATTGGACATGATTTGGAAAGACACACACCACATAAGGTCCCACAGTTCAAAATTCCTCAGAACACAAACCAAGCCATGAATTCCAAGGATTTGTCTGTAGATCTCCAAGACAGGATTGTATTAAGGCACAGATCTGGGGAAGGGTACAGAAAAATTTCTGCAACATTTAAGGTCCCAATGAGCCCATAGTGGCCTCTATCATCTGTAAACTGAAGAAGTTTGGAACCACCAGGACTCTTCCTAGAGTGGGCCGCCCGGCCGAACTGAGCGATTGTGGGAGAAGGTCTTAATCAGGGAGGTGACCAGGAACCTAGGGTGATGGTTCACCTTTCAACAGGACAACAACCCTAAGCACACAGCCAAGATGACAAAGGAGTGGCTACAGGACAACTGAATGTCCTTTAGTGGCCCATCCAGAGCCCAAACTTCAACCCGGTTGAACATCTCTGGAAAGATCTGAAAATGAAACTCCCCATCCAACCTGATGGAGCTTGAGAGGTACCACAGAAAAGAATGGGAGAAACTGCCCAAAAATAGGTGTGCCAATCTTGTAGCATCATACTCAAAAAGGCTTGAGGCTGTAATTGGTGCCCAAGGTGCTTCAACAAAGTATTGAGCAAAGGCTGTAAATACTTACATGTACATTTAAAAAAAACAAATACTTTCCCACCTGTTTTTTATTTTTTTAATAAATTTGCAAAGATTTTAAACAAGCTTATTTCACATTGTCATCATGGGGTGTTGTTTGTAGAATTAAAAATAATAATAATGAAAAATGAATTTAATACATTTTTGAAATGAGGCTGTAACATAAAAAATGTGGAAAAAGTGAAGTGCTGTTGTTGTTTTTTTTAATCCTGACAATGTTTCATTTTCATGTTTAATATACCTTAATTTATGTTCTGAAGATCAACAAAAGATAAATTGGAACATGAAGGCAAGTAAATGATGACAATTTACATTTTCTTTAAACTGAATCAGGGTGCATTCCAAGTTTTTTTAATTTTTATTTTGTAGTAGTTAGTATACATAAACTCACTTAAAAAAATCACTTCCCTCTTCCTCATTTCAAATTGAGAAGTGTTGTTCTGCATTTTTTCCACAAGGTGGTCTCATGCCACATATTTTGCAGGTGATCTGCCAATTATTGTCAAATGTGACCCTAGACCCCAAAACCAAATGGTTTGTTGGGATAGGACAATATTTGGCCGAGATACAACTATTTGAAAATCTGGAATCTGAAGGTGGAAAAAAAAAAAACACTTTTAGATTAAAACCTTTAAAGTTGTCCAAATGAAGTGCTTAGCAATGCATATTACTAATCAAAAATAGTTTTATCTACAGAAAAGTACAAAATATCTACATGGAACATGATCTTTTCTTAATGTCCTAATGACTTTTGGCATAAAAGAAAAATTGTTAATTTTGACCCATACAATGTATTTTTGGCTATTGCTACAAAAATATCTGTGCTGCGTATTTTGTGGTCCACGTTCACAAATAAATAAAACACATTTTTGTGAAAAATATTCAAATATGCAAAAATACAGTTTTACATAAACTTCAACCAAAGATAGTGCAGCTAAAAGTGTCATTGTTCATCTCATACTAGATGTATGAAGAATAAAATGATCATTAGATTTAATATTATCATTTGAAAGGCTTTGTGATCTAAACATCATAACAAACAATGAACATGTTCAGTTGGGTGTTATTCAGTGTTATAGAACCTGCTTATAATGCAACAATCAATTTGATGCAGTAAGTTTCCGTGGTCTCTATCAACCAAGGGGCCCTTTTTTATCCTGTAAGAGATTGAAGACCCCTGCTGTGAAGCGCTTTATTAAATCAGTGTTTCTGCAGAACTCTTTGTTTTTGTGTGTAACTGGTGGTTTGGTATTTGCAGGAGGACAAAACAATTCGTTGGGCCTCTAGATGGGATTACATTCTTGAGTCTATGCCACACACCAACATTCAGTGGTTCAGGTGAGGGTGCATATCACACACTAAATACATCCTATGGCCTTGTCTTAAATGACACTCAAAATCAATGTGAATTTTCCACATACATTTAAAATCTTCTTCCATGAATGGATACCATAGCTAACGGCGCCATCTAGTGGCTGTCTGCAAAACACCCTTAGCCAGGGTCCAAAATTGCATTGCCAGGTTTATCCAACAGTGATGGTCACTAGCTGGCGAATAACTGAACGTTGCTTTTTGCAGAGAGATGCGTGACCCTGTGTTCATTTATACATGAGCAGCTCATGATCCAGTGTGTTCAGTGTGCTTTTAAAAATGTAACATGTCAACCATCCCAAATTTGTAAGGAGAATCATTTATAGATCTGTTGTTAACAAATGAATGCCTCACAGTGATTTCCTGCCAGAATAAAAGCTTTATATTTTACCGTCTGAAAGCAAAAAAATGAAGACTATGAATATTAATTATTAGTGATTTTCTTTTTGTTCTGTAAAATGTAATTATTATTCTTATTCTAATTTAATACTTTCTATTCTTTTTTTTTATTTTAATTATATTCGTACAGTACTAGTAGTGTAAAAGTAAACATATTAAGTAAGTGTCTTCTGCTCACCAAGCAAGTTATTTTTTTCAGGATTATTTGATAAATTGAAGGATCGGAAATAAAAATCTTTTGTAAGATTATACACTATACCATTCAAAAGGTTTGAGCCAGTATAATTTTTTTTTCATGATGCTAAAAATTTTAGCTTTGATCACATGAATGAATGTGATCATTTTTAAATATATTCAAATAGAAAAAAAAATACAATATTACTGATTTTGCTGTATTTTGGCTCAAATAAATGCAGGCTTGATAAGCAGAAGAGAATTTATTTAAATATTAAAAATTTTACTGTTCAAAAACTTTTGTCTGGTAGTGTGTATTTCTTTGTTTTAATTTTTAAAATATAAATATAAAGAAGTGTATTTTGAACAGTAATAGCTGTTGTTGCTACTATATTAAATTCTATTTTTCTATTTTACAGTACATTAGTATTATTACAATAAGTGTAGTACTATATTTCTCAATTGATTAATTTTAGAATTTAAATAACAAACTTTATTTATTATAATAATAATATTAATAGTAATAATCATGATGATGATTAACAATGTCCTCTCTTGATAGCACTAGAGTTGCGGACTCCTGGCGTTACCAAAGATTACATCCACTGAGAGTGTCATTTGGCCTATGATACATATTTTTAAAATAAACATGTAGTTGCAAATGCTAAGATGCTCTGTTCTCTGCCACCAGTATCATGAACTCTTTGGTCATCGTGCTCTTCCTCTCGGGGATGGTTGCTATGATCATGCTCCGAACGCTCCATAAAGACATCGCCCGATACAACCAGATGGACTCTGTGGTGAGTTCAGCCCTGCTATTACATGTCACTATTTGATATATGTGTCCTCTCCTATGACCTCTTATTTTGTGTGTGTTTGTGTGTCTGTGAGAGAGAGAGAGAGTGTGTTTTTAGTGCAGCCAAGTTTGGTCAGCCACATAATGGACCATGTTTATGTTTGTATGTGTATGAGTATGTGGCACTATGTTTGTATGTGTTTAGTTTGTAAACTAACGAGCGTAACTTCTAGAATGTGTGTTAATGTATATCACTTGTGTTTGTGGTCTGGATCGTCTGCTGCCAACAATGAGGGTCACACTGATGAGGAGAGACAAGTGCACACACACATCTGCCTTGAGTCACTTTAGATCTCTTTATACATTGTATATTTGGCCCCTCCCATCCAGGGTTCAAGGTCACACAGGGTCAGGCATGATACACACATCTGTTGCTTTTACGTGTTCTCTCTTTCCTGTGTTTCGCCATGGCCCCTCCCCCGTCCTCATGCATCAGACTCATTAAGGACAGACTGAGAGTGACACAGTGTATCATTGGTCTGAGCAGCAGCCGGCGTCTTTCCTTTGATCTCTGTTAGCCGTAATTGGGCTGTAGACCCAAACCCACGCCTGAACAGGGTTCCGTTAGCTCCTGCCATTGTTAAATCCTCGCTTTTCCACTCTTTCCAATCTTTTCCAGGAGGATGCCCAGGAGGAATTTGGCTGGAAGCTTGTTCACGGAGATGTCTTCAGGCCTCCTAGGAAAGGCATGCTGCTGTCTGTGTTCCTGGGCTCTGGGACTCAGATCTTCATCATGACGTTTGTTACTCTCTGTAAGTGTGGAGAACAAAGCAATAGAGGAAAATTCAAGCACAGATTCATAGGGAAACAGTACCAGATCAAAACATAATTTTCTTAGTTTGCTTTAGAGATTAAAAGATGTACAACACCATTCAAAATTTTGAGGTCAGTTAAGCTTTCTTCATTTATTTTTAAAGAATGTAGTACTTTTATTCAGCCGAGAGACATAAATTTGATCAGAAGAGCTTTTTTTTAAATGTTCTTTCATCAAATAATCCTTAATTGATAATAAGAAAAGTTTCTTGAGCAGCCAATTAGCATATTAGAATGATTTCTAAAGGATCCTGTGACACTGAAGACTGGAGTGATGAGTTTTGAAAATTCAGCTTTGAATTTCTTACACGCATACAAATTTGCATAGAAAAGAGTTGTTTTAAATTGTAATAATAATTCACAATATTACTGTTTTTACTGTACATTTAATTAAATAAATGGAGCCTTGGTAAATAAAGACCTTTCAACAATTGTTGTTTAAAAAAAAAAAGATGGCTGATACACTGTATGAACTTGGACAGTTTTGAAAGTTAGTTTGAAGCTCTGTTGCATTTGCTAGGTCTAACATATGATATGAAGGATTTTGTTGAGTTTTTGATTGACATTGTGTCAAAATTCTGAATTCATGCAGCCCTGAACTTGACAACATGTTTTCCCCCTGCAGTTTTTGCCTGTTTGGGTTTCCTGTCACCTGCCAATCGTGGGGCTCTGATGACATGTGCAGTGGTGCTGTGGGTGCTCCTGGGTACTCCAGCTGGTTATGTGGCTGCCCGCTACTACAAATGTAAGTACGCAGCAGTGGATTGACCTTTGATCTCTAAACCTCCCTTCATTAGGGCTGTCTGCAGTTCGTTAGATTTAATTAGTGTCAGAGGAGCACTTTACAAGAACAGTCAGGCCTACACACCCCTGCTGCTTTTTTGCTTTAGTTGTGTTCTACAGCTCGTGCAGAATACAATGAAAGCCTACTCTTCTATTTATTATTATATCAGTTGTAAATCCATCTGCTGAGCTCTGTTTTAACATTGTTCATATGACAGACATTTAATTGTCCCCTTTGATATTCCTATTAGTTTTTCCTCTTTGATTAGAAACTGAATCATGAACATTTATTAATTTACTTTCAATCAACAGCCCCTTTTTTTTCCCCATTAACCACCAAACTTGATGCATGGGATTGTGGTAAATCCTAGGTGCTATCCCAGTGCCCTACAGCTTCTGTTTCTCATTGCTTGCCTTACAATAGTACAACCATCTCACAGTCTCAGTCAGAAGAGAGGATGTACATTGTGGCCCAAATCCTAAATGAGATTACCATTAGTTATTACCATTACCATTAGTGCTCTCAAAATCTAATAAAATAGTGTGTTAAACACAGTATGCTAAATGAGAAATAGATGTACAATTTTGGATGAATTTATGAAGTATCTTGGAATACATTTTTATCTAAGAGGAGATTGTGACTGTACTACTTTGACTTTTAAAAACATATTCTTAAATTCTTAATGCGAAAAGAATGTTAATGAATTTAATGAATTCTAACAACTGCTCTGGACTGACTCTCTCTCTCTTTCTTTCCAGCCTTCGGTGGGGAGAAGTGGAAGACCAATGTTCTGTTGACAGCATTTCTCTGTCCAGGGTGGGTAAATGGAAAAATACATATTTTCTTTGACTTGAAATTTCATTTTATTAAGCAGTTAAAGGGATAGTTTACTAAAAAATGAAAATTCTGTCATTAATTACTTATCCTTGTGTCGTTCCAAACCCATAAGACCCTAAGACTGTTCATCTTTGTTTATGAGTGTACATGGCTCATACATGTGCATTTTTGTCTTAACTGGTTTGGAACGGCATGAGGGTGAGTAATTAATTAATGACAGAATTTTCATTTTTGGGTGAACTATTCTTTTAAATGTAACAGTTAATGGAAGATTTGGGCCATTTGGCACTTTGAAGTCTTATGCGTTGACGTACCTTAAATAAGGCTTGTTGTGAATAAAACATGCATTTCACTGCTTTTTCAGGGTGGTCTTTGCTGATTTTTTTGTAATGAATCTGATTTTGTGGGGCGAGGGATCATCAGCTGCCATGCCCTTTGGCACTCTTGTGGCCATCCTGGCTCTGTGGTTCTGCATCTCAGTGCCCCTCACCTTTATTGGGGCATACTTCGGTTTTAAAAAGAGTGTAAGCTTTCTTTCCTTTATGAATTGTTTCCCAAAAGCCTTTTTTAAAACCTCATTTTGATTGGTTATCCACATTTCTCTTACTTATGTGTAATTTTTGTTCAATTTCAGGGCATTGAGCATCCAGTGCGGACCAATCAGATCCCCAGACAGATTCCAGAGCAGTCTTTCTACACTAAACCTCTTCCTGGCATCGTAATGGGTGGAATCCTGCCTTTCGGCTGCATCTTCATCCAGCTGTTCTTCATCCTTAACAGCATTTGGTTAGTTCCGATGATTAACAGTTGCTATGATTTTAATTCCAATGATTACAAACGTTCAGGTTTAGGTTTCAGAAGTAATTAAAAACATAACTTCTAAAAAATGTAGAGTTTTATTGAAATGGTGTAAACCACTGATATTGCAGGTCTCATCAGATGTACTACATGTTTGGCTTCCTCTTCTTGGTGTTCATCATCCTGGTCATCACTTGCTCTGAGGCCACCATCCTCCTCTGCTACTTCCACCTGTGTGCTGAGGTAAGAACACAGCAACTAGGGATGTGCTATAAATATATTAATTGCATAAAACAAATGCATACAGAGTGCATGCCTAACGTTACATTACGCGATGAAGTCTAGTAACTACGCGTTAAGAGTGCGTTCTTTCACTGCATGATTCAATCTATTAAAATGTACTTAAAATGATCAAATAATTCAAGATATGGGAGCAGAAATATATACATTTATATAATTTCATATAGCTAATTAATATCACACAAGTTTAGTTTTGTGTTTGTTTGTTTTGTTTGTTTTTTTAATCAGCATGACAGCATGAATAGTACTGTTTTGCGTCTCTGAGCAACATGACTGTTTCGTTCCTGAATGAATCGACCATTTAAATGATTCCGTTAAATCGCAATGACTCCCTTATTAACAGCGACTTGCTCACACCTACTGGCGGTTTTAATTTCACATTCAAAGTGTCTTTTCACTTTTAAAATAATTTCAAATATAGCTGCATTAACATTTGTAAATTGAAATGCCAATTCATATGCAACTTCTTTGATACTGATTTAATTTGTTTGGTAACAGCCTAAATGTATTATTTTAATTGACTGTGCATCTTTTGAGTCTCATTCTTACATTATTTTTAGAAAATTATTTTTCACATCACTTTTAGAAAAATGGCTTTATAAAGGTAAAAATCAAATTGAAACTTTAATTTCTATTACTGCTGTGAACTGACCACACAGAATATGAAGAATATCAAAAACTTTAGGAGTCAGCACTGTAGTCCTTAAGCACAATGACACACACAGCAAAATATTGTCCAATTATCTTTATCAATAAAATCACAGAAAATATTGAGTTTTTTTTTTTTTTTTTTTTTTTGTCAGTATCGCACACCCCTAACAGCTGTATGCATATTACATTAACTTTTTTTATTATTCATTCATTTTGTCTATATGTCGTCTCTCAGGACTATCACTGGCAGTGGCGTTCCTTCCTTACCAGCGGATTCACAGCTGTTTATTTCCTGGTCTATGCCATCCATTACTTCTTCTCTAAGCTGCAGATCAGTGGACTCGCCAGCACCATTCTTTACTTCGGCTACACTATGATCATGGCGCTCATCTTCTTCCTCTTCACAGGTCTGTATGTGTATAGAGTTAAGGTGCAGCAAAAAAGCTCCATTGTCAGAAGCATAGCTCACACAGAAGTCACTTTCAAACCAAGCAGCTTTTTGTTGGTCGACATTGCCAGTTCATACAACAAGTGCGTTAGCTCAGGTGATTTAATTTTTCCAGTTTAACAGCGTAACAAATATTTAATGCAGGCAGGGGCAGGACTAGGTTTGGCCACCCCACTCACAACTGCTGCTTCTGTCTCTCCTTTTTCCTGACAAAGAGATGTTTATTTAGTTGCAGAACGCCTTTATGACTGCAACAAATGGAAGACTTTTCAGACACGCACTCCAATTTCACTTCAGTGCCAGGCGCTAGTCAAACGAGCGTGGGAAAAGTACAGGTGACGAGCGAGCTTCAGTAGAATCACTGTACTGTAACTGTAACTCACTGTAGCCTGTATCATAGCATGCGTGTCAGATCCCGTATCATGTTCAGCAGTGGCAGCTCTTAAAGTAAAAGCAGCCAAATAACATCATAACCCAGTTGCTGTGATGTCTATTAATCGAAGAACAAAAGAAAAAAAAAAGGAAATCAATAACTTCTTTAGCTTTAAGGAATTGTCTATTTTTTTTTTTTTTTTTTTTTTTTTAGTGTTTGATACAGGTATTTCATTTCTGTATATTTTCTTATTGCCAAAGTTTATTGCACAGGTTTACATGAAGATTGTTTTAAGTTCACGTAAATTAGAAGTTATTTGTTAATGTAACGTTAACACCTTGTTCAAAATTCAATAAATCTTTTCTTTCTTTCTCTATTTGAAAGAAATGAAAGCTTTTATTCAGCAAGGATGTGTTAAATTGATAAAAAGTAATATTAATGACTTGTGTTGGTAGAAAAGATTTCTATTTTAAATAAATGCAGTTCTTTTAATTTTTTATTCATCAAAGAATCCTGAAAAAAGTATCATGGCTTCCAAAAAAAATATTAAGCAGCACAACTGTTTCCAACATTGATAATAAAAGTAATAAATCAGTATATTAGAATGATTTCTGAAGGTTCATGTGACACTGAAGACTGGAGTAATGGCTGATGAAAATT
This sequence comes from Cirrhinus molitorella, assembly GCA_033026305.1. Taxonomy (NCBI): domain Eukaryota; kingdom Metazoa; phylum Chordata; class Actinopteri; order Cypriniformes; family Cyprinidae; genus Cirrhinus; species Cirrhinus molitorella. Next base: position 22,817,505 of record CM065120.1, read on the forward strand.
CAGCTTTGCGTCACAGAAATAATTATATTTTAAAGTTTATTAAAATAAAACAGTTATTTGGAATTGCATAGTTCATAATATAACTTTTTTCTGTATTTTTATAAAATAAATGGAACTTTGATAAGCATAAGAGACACTCAAAAAAAAAAAAAAAACTGATCTGATCTTACAGATCCCAAACTTTTGAGCGGCAGTGTATATTTTTCCGGTAATTGTTATAATTATGAAAACTTTGCTTGTTTTCAAACTCTTTGTTTTTACAGAAACTAGAAGTATCAGTACATTTGAATTAATTAACCAGAATTTATTAAGATTTCATGATTCCAGAACGCTCAAGAACTCTTAAGTTCTTTATTAAAAACAATAGTTATCATTAAGATGAGGGAAAGAAAACGGTTCAGTTTGTCTTGATTTCGTCTTTAGCATTTTAATTTCAATTTGAGTTAGACTATTTTAATATATTAAAAATAATGTATCAATTGAAGTATTTTTAAATGCCAGTTTACAGATCATGATTTTTCCAGTTTTGATTGCTGTTTGATATTGTGGGCCAATACTGATACTAGTTGCCGACAAGAAAGAATGAAAGAGTTTGTGAACAAGATGGTTATTTGCTCTGTTACAGGCCAGATTGGCCTTAAACAGAAGCTGGCCTTCAACCCTTCCATTTCAGCTTTTATTTTTATTTATTTATTTTTTTAATAAACTGATGGGTATAATAATGAGTAAAATTGTGGGACGTTTTGTTTTGTTTGATGTACTTTATGTACTTGCTTCAGGTAATATTGTGTAGTGTTGTAGTAATGTGGATCTCTTGTGTGTTTTTTCCTCCAGGTACAATTGGATTCTTTGCCTGCTTTTGGTTTGTTACCAAGATCTACAGCGTGGTCAAAGTGGATTAAATGAAAGTAATCTCATATGAGACTGAACTCTTCTCCGCCCAATGTGAGATCCCGTAGGGAGGGACCCCTGAGCGCTGTTTAACTTAATCTGTTGCCACGGCGACTCTGCTTTACACCAACAACTCTGAATCAACAAATTTAATTTACTTTGCTGTGTGTGTGCGTGTGCATTAGTAGTGCATATTCAACCATTTGAAGAAATCGACACGTCTGCGGCTTTAGTTGGAACGGAATACAGCGAACACACTTTGGCCATTGTAACTGACATGAGTAATTAAGATTTGGAGTTTTTCCTTGTAAATATTACTTATTTTTTTTCTTTTGCTAACATTCAAACGAATGGGTAATGCATAAATTACAAAGAAAACTAGCTCCAGTTATTTGAATCTACATGGTGTCAGAAGTATGATTTTGTAAATAGCATTTTCTTTAAATGCATCAGAAAAGAAACTAGAGATTAAAAATGGAAAGACTTCGTTATAAGTTGATTTAAGAGTGAGGCTGTGTGAAATTTCTTTCCATCATGTTGATACTGTAAAATTACTGCTTGAGTATTCTTGTGTATAACCAGTGGGGGGAATGTCTATTTAACTTTTTTGTTTGGTCATTTTTTTTCTTGTTTCTGTTCATGCCTCAACACATTGCGTGCCTCATTATCACAGGAAAATCAAGACCATTTCTTTCAGTTAAGAACAGGTTTGTGAAAATGTGAAGTTCCCCGTACCATACACAGGGGCACTGGAGTGAAACGATTTTCTTTGTATATATGCACAGCATTTAAACGTGTGTCCATAAACTACATTAGCTTGGTTGGCCACTCAGTTTTGATTTAGTTTTTTCTGGTTTTGAGGTAATGAGATTCCAAGAAAAACATAAAAATATTAGAAATAAACCTCCTTGTCTCCAAAAACATCTGTTTATGCGTTTTAATGTATGAAATTATTCTGTTTTCATAATTTGCCTTTTTTCGTGCCAGATAGTACTTTTTGTATCTTGCTCTTCCATAATGTCAAACCTATAGCCTTGAGACCATCAACACAACATTTTAGCGTAAATATTTTACTTAAGAAAAAGGTCAACACTTAAATTAAAGAAAGTGATGTTTCCAGAAATTATTTAGCATATAGCAGACAGTTCCAGTCATGGATAGTTTTTTTTCCTGCAGATTATATCGTGACGTCAGTAGGTGGCGACAAAAAACTGTTTTAATAAGTGAGTCATTCTCACTCACTCATCAGATTGTTTAAATAAAAAAACATTGATTCAATCATATTGTATTAATGTGTGCATTGATTTTTGACAAGTAAATTCAAACCAATTCGACTACAGATTAAAAACAGAATAAATAATATCAAAATACGTATTTTAAAGGGCATTAGTGAAATAAAGCTGGTGTGATTCGACAAGGCAAAAATTGGGCTAGTTTTCATTCCTTTTGGGTGGGTTTTTTATGGACCTGGCAACCCTGCCTCCAGATATTTTTAGATGTATAGTTTTGCTGCTTGATGTTGTTGGTGTTTCTTAGCATATAATTTTAATGTAATATCTTAAATATGAACACTTAAGTGCGAACAGTTTTACCGTTTACTGCACGTTTCCGCGTTGAAAAACGAGGTGAATGTGAACGAAATTTCGGCGTCGTATTGCGTTCAGAAACGAAGGCCACGGAGAAAAATCGCTTTGTTTAGCAATTATGTTTAGGCTTAATTGGCGAAATAAAGTGAAGAAAATGTAAATAGTGTGCTTAAAATAAGTTTTAATTTTTAACTGTTGCAGTCGTCTTCTGCGAATATCATCATTACCGTTGCGAGTCCTGTCCTAAGTTTAGTTTAGTCATATTTTCCTGTCCAGCACCCCGTACAGCTGCTGATAGCCATGCAAAGGGCCAAGACCGATGTAAGTCACAGAAAATGTCAAAATTAAATAAACAAAAGTTGTGTTTATAATATTAACAAATGGGAAAATAGTATTAAAAATGGAAGAAATTTAAAAAATCGTTAGAACGACCAGCAGGTGTCACTGTGTTCAACTAGGATTTGTAGAGTCTAGAACAGTGGTCTCAAACTCAATTCCTGGAGGGCCGCAGCTCTGCACAGTTTAGCTCCAACCTGCTTGGAAGTTTCTAGTTAACCTGAAGAGCTTGATTAGCCTTGATTAGCTGGATCAGGTGTGTCTGATTAGGGTTGGACCTAAACTGTGCAGAGCTGCGGCCCTCCAGGAATTGAGTTTGAGACCACTGGTCTAGAACAAGACACCAATTTGCCATGCATATATAGTGTTGTTTTTAGATTTAGTGTGTGTGTGTGTGTGTGTAAAAATGATGTGTATAAAATTATTGCGAAGTGCGTGTTAAATACATTTAATTATTTCTTTAATCACTGCATTTTTCTGATATGACACACCAATAATATGAAAATGTGCAAGGTTAATGCTGTGTGTGAATGTATGTGTGTTTGTGTTTGTGTGTGTGTGTGTGTGAGTGTGCCTTGTTTATCCCTTCCAGATGGCTGCTTCAGTCACTCTTTTGTTGTGTTCCTTTTCTTTTGGAGGAGACGAGAGTTTTATGGCTTCTCGTAATGGGTCTGGCCTATATTCCACACCTGACAAAATGGCAACAAGCTTTGAGGGAAAGCCGTATCCTGCAGGAAATGCAAGTCAGACAGTACATTTAAATTTCTATACTATACAGAAATCACAGACAGATTATGCATGGCTGATTTATTCCTGTCATTTTCACTCACTTACACTGCAATAATGTACATTGTTCACTTTCATACTATTATCAACACAATGAAGACTTGATGAATAACAGCCATTTCCTGGCATCATTCAGAGTTAAGCTGTGTTGAGTCATACACAGTTAAGGTTTACGAAGAACTTCCCTGATAACTGTCTCTCAAAAATGTAATTAGACATGTAATTAGCTTATTTTAAACAAAAACATTTTAATAATCATTTTATGTATTATTTCGAACAAAACACAATTTATTGCTTTGTTTTTCATGATGCTTATCCTTTTGAAAACAAATGATCACATTGGAGAGTAAAAGAATCAACCACAGCTGTTTTTTTTTTTTTTTTTTTTTAGCGATAGTTGTTAATGAGTCCCCTTATTTGTCCTGTTCTTTTGTTTTTCAGCATTTTTGTGTATTTGAACCCTTTTCAACAATGACTGTATGATTTTGAAATCCAACTTTTCACACTGAGGACAACTGAGGGACACATGCAACTATTACAGAATATTCAAACGCTCACTGATGCTTCAAAAGGAAACACAATGCATTAATCGAAGATTAGGGTTAATAGTTACTTATTTAAACTTCTGGGAAACATCTAAGCATCTTCTGTAGCGTCTGAAGGGCAGTAATAAACAAATTTATAAAAAAAAAAAATATATATATATATATATATATATATGTGTGTGTGTGTGTATATATATATATATATATATATATGAATTTAGGCAAAAAAAGAAAAATGTACACCACCTGTTCAAAAGTTTTCATTCCCCTGCTCTTAATGCATTGTGTTTTCTTCTGAAGCCTCAGTGAGCATTTGAACCTTCTGTAATAGTTGCGTATGAGTCTCTGAGTTGTCCTCAGTGTGAAATTATGCATCTCAAAATCATACAGTCATTGTTAGAAAGGGTTCAAATGCACACACACACACACACACACACACACACACACAGCTGTGGATCATTCAGGTAAGACCATAGTATTAAGAATCAAGTGCATGTAAACTTTTGAACGGGGTCATTTTTATAAATGAAACTATTATTTTCTCTTGTGCACTGTATGTAAACATCGTTTATGTGAAATATCATATTGCTTTGTCAGTACTAAATAAAAAACAACATGCATTTTGTATGATCCCTCTTATTTTAGTAAAATAAATATCATTTTGCAGATTCTGAAAGGTGCATGTAAACCTTCGACTTCAACTGTAACTGTTTTCTAGTGGTCATTGGCATCTCTCTACTTTTTTATTTCTTGTGTGTTTGCCTAGAAGTTTTATGTAGTGAAGTGGCTATTTCAGCAGTTCTATATAGTTCCTTTTAAGATTCTCTGTGATCCTTCCTCTCCATTATCCTTACTTGTTAACGTGTTTCTCTGAACAATAGCAGACTGTGGCAGTGGTTCGTAAATAGTGTGGGTGGACAGCCTTTCTCTTTCAAACTCACTTCATATGAATGATCACTTTTTGGCTTCCATCAGGGTCCTGATCTGAGATCAGCTGAGGCTTTCAAAATTCACACGTTTAACTTGGCTGCACAGATTGTCAGATGCTCCCAAATCAGCTATAAAAGTGCAACTTCTACCGTCAGCCATTAAAACGGGGGATTTTCACGGCTGAATCACTCTCTATTCTAATCCTGCTTGCTAAACGCTTCATTTTGGGGCTCTTGTTCGTATTCAGACACCCAAATGAGGAAAAGTCTATTCATTGGATCAAAGGCTTGAGTGGTTTCCTTTAAGGACGAAATAAAAACTCCTGAGAGTGTGTCTGCTGGACAGCTCAGTGTTAGTCAGCTGTGTTGTCGGCTTTAAGAGTGAATAACACCAGTCTCTTTTGTTTAATGAACACATTCACCATGATAAAGAGTCTTTGTGGGGTTTTTCTTGCAAACGTAGACAGCATCAAGAATCAAGAAGCTGTAAGTAAATCTGAGCATTAAAAAGCTGTCCATCTTTATTCTCATTGGACATTGCAGTGTGTCTGACCACTGAAATCTTTAGTCTTTATTATACTTTATAAGATTTATGTCTTCAAGTATTTATATATCACCCCCTAGTGGCTATGCAGAGATTTATGACGTCTGATGTGCAAATTTCTGTGGTCTGTTGACCACAGAAAATTCTTCAGTTTGTGTATTACAAGCAATGATCATTTCAAATCCCATTTTCACATCAGCATATCATACACTTTTCTAGTTATCAGTGTTGGGAAGGTTGATTTGGAAATGTAACAGGTTACAGATTACAAGTTACTCTGTTTAAAGTAGTTTAACTATTTCAATTACTTTATTAATGTAACAGATTACATTTTGTTACTTTTTGAGCACTTTTCTAAACTAACAACAGATGTTTTCAACTGTTAAGAATTTTAAAAACATTTAAACCAGACATGGTTAGTTTTCAACAACTGTACTGTCAGACTTCACAAAATCCCTCATTACTTGAATTAAATGAATTTTTAAGCACAGCCACCACAAAATCACACTTTTAGACTTTAACACCTCTTTTCACTTTGAGATAATTTTGATGTTAAATATTGATAAGATATAGTTTTTGGAATCAAATCTTTGCATAGCTATGACAGGAAACAATGGGATCTAACAATGCTTTGGAAGAAACAGTTAATATTAACAAATTAAGCATATACATGAACCAAAATAAGAAATAAAACAGCTCTGTATGTGTGTGAAAATATTCAGATGTAACCCCCTTTGTAATCAGATTACAGTAACATTTATTTTATAATTAAATTATGTAATTCTGTTACATGTAACTAGTTAATCTTAAAGGATTAGTTCACTTTCAGAACAAAAATTTACAGATGTTGGATTTTGAAGTTGGGGATGAAAACGAGATGGGAGTTTTTGGACATACCCTAACTGTATTGACCGGGTCAAAGAGACCATCGCAGAGACAAGACAAGACGAGCATTTGCGGTTAAAAAGTATATAAATTGTCAATTTGTTTCGAAAATAACCAATCGTTTCGCTAGATAAGACCCTTCTTCATCGGCTATGATCGTTTAGAGCCCTTTGAAGTTGGATTTAAACTGAATTTTGTAAGTTCAAACTTTGGGGCACCATTATATGGAGAGAAATCCTGAAATGTTTTCCTCAAAAAACATAATTTCTTTACGACTGAAGAAAGAAAGACATGAATATCTTGGATGACAAGGGGTGAGTACATTATCTGTAAATTTTTATTCTGAAAGTGAACCAGTCCTTTAAGAATAAATTACATTTTGAAATATACTTCCACAGAATTGCTTTTCTTTTTAATTATAATAATATTTCACAATATTACAGTGATTAGTGAACAGAAGAGACTTCTTTAAAAAATGTGATTTTTTTTGTTTCAGAAGCACTTAAATGAATAAATCATACTTGTCTTTTCCCTGAGCTTTTTGAGTGTGTCTTGAGAAAATCAATCCAAATTAAATAATGGAGTTTGTCACGGTTCGTAGCACTACGGACTCTTTGATGAGGTCATAAAATGCAAAGAATGTCGGTCACCCAGTGACACCAAGACTTTCTCTCTGTCTTTCTCTCACTCGCTGTCTTTTGTCTCCTCCTCTCCTTATGCTGTTCTCTCCCACTCTTTCTTTTTGTGGTACCTTAGCTTTGATGAAGTGATTTGCTGGAGTCTGTTTAATCTTTTTTCTGTCGCACTCTCAAAATATGGTACATTTCTAACACTAATTCAGTTCTTTTTTCTGACTACTATTATGATGGCATCCTTCTATCATGAATAGATTAAAAAATAATTAAAACTTGAAAACTACCAAGTCTGAAACCATGACACATGTAACAAATGATCTGTTTAAGAGTGACTCATCAGATCTGCTACTCTGTGATCTTTAATATCAAATAAAATATAAAAATGAATCATTTTCATATTTCAAAACATCAAATCTCCATCATACTTTTAATATATGCAGTTTTTAAGCCACTTGTCAGATCTTTTTTTTTTTGCAGTTCAATTCAGTTTTGATTTAAAGTACTTTATTGCCAAAACATTATGCACAAGACAAGTAATGACAATGTATATATATATATATATATATATATATATATATCTTTTTAAATTTTTCCCCTAAATTGTTTTAATTAAATTAGTGCACACTGTTTTTGAGTAAAAAAAGAAAGAAAGAAAAAAAATATATATATATATTGTAAATAATTTTGCGAGTTTTCACTCAAACACTGAGGTGCCTTTAAATATATATATACAGTGCTGCTTAAAAGTTTATGAACCCTGTAGAATCTTTTATATTTCTGCATAAATATGACCCAAAACATAAACAGATTTTCTCACTGCAAGTTCTGAAAGTAGACAAATAGAACCCGATCAAACAAATGAGACAAAAATATTTTTTGTCATTTATTTATTGAGAAAAATGATTCAGTGTTCCATCTGTGAGTGGCAAAAGTATGTGGATCTTTGCTTTCAGTATCTGGTGTGATTCCCTTCTGCAGCAATAACTGCAGGTAACGTTTCTTGTAGGTGCTGATAAGTCCCACACAAAGACTTGTAGGAATTTTAGTCCATTTTACAGAATCATACAGAACCACTTCAACTCTGTGATGTTGGTGGGTTTCTTCCTATGCACTGCGTGCTTCAGGTCCATCCACAGCATTTCATTTGGATTAAGGTCAATACTTTGACTTGACCATTCTAAAAAAACATGAGCTTTGTTCTTTTACCCTTCTTTGGTAGAATAACTTGTGTGCTTGGGTTTGTTTTCTTGCTGCAAGGTCCACTTTCTTTTAAGATTCAGATCTCTGAAGGATGTCCTGACTTTTATCTTTTGTATTTGCTGGAATAATTCAGAATGAATTGTTCCATCAACGATGGCAGGCCGGTCTGGCTCAGATGCAGCAAAACAGCCCCGAATTATGATACTACACTCTGAAATTTGCTTAGGTTATTTGGCAACCCAGCACTGGGTAAATATTGGACAGAACACATGCTGGGTTATTTTGACCCAGCTGGTTGGATAAAATGTTTTTGCTGTTGTTTTATTTAAGTCAGCTATTGTTTAAATATTATTATATTGAAGGCTTAATGTGCAGAATTATAGAGACAACAGCAATAATCAAATGGTGAACATTTATTATTAAGCAAGAACAAAAATATAAGACAAAGTAAATGTATTTGGGTGAATACAGCATAGTTCACAATATTACATACCATTAAACTAATGTAACAATCATTTAAAAAAATGTAGCATTTAAAAGTTGCGGGACCCAGCATTTTACAGAAAAAACACCCAGCACTTGGGTCAAAATGAAAAAAAAACAACAAAAAAACAATAAAATCACCCAACAGGCTGAACCCAGCATTAGGGTTAAAAACAATAACCCAGCATTTTTTTTTAGAGTGTAGCACCATGTTTCACAGATGGTGTAAGGTACTTAGGCTAGAATGCACATGTTCTTTTCAACAAACATAAGGCTTCTCAAACCAAAAAGTTCTGTTTTAGTCTCACCTGTCCACAATACATTTCTCCAACAGACTCCATGTGTACACATGATCATAAGCAAACTTCAGACGGGTAGCAATGTTCTTTTTGGAGAGAAGTGGCTTTCTTCTTGCAACTCCTCCAGCACACCATGGTTGTTCAGTGTTTTCCTGATGGTGGACTCACGAACATTAACATTAGCCTACGTGAGAAAGGCATTTAGTTTCTTAGAAGTTACCCTGAGCCTGGGGCCCTTTGCAACCTTGCAGACTATTACACATCTTGCTTTTAGAGTGATCTTTGTTGGTGGACCACTGCTGGGAAGGGTAACAGTGGTCTTGAATTTCCTCCATTTGTACATAATCTGTCTGACTGTGGATTTGTGGAGTTCCAAACTCCTTAGAGATGGTTTTGTAACCTTTACCATCCTGATGAGCAACCTCACCTTTTTTTCTTTGTTTGTGCCATGATACACTTCCACAAACATGATTAAGTTTTGATAGATATTTATTTAGATTCTCTAAATAAAACAGGGCACACACTGACACCTAATAGTCATCCCACTGACTGAAAACACCTCTAATTTCACCTTCAGATGAACTGCTAACCCTAGAGATTCACATACTTTTGCCACTCACAGATATGTAATATTGGATCATTTTGGACAAGAAAATATTTGTCTCATTTGTTTGATAGGGTTCTCTTGTCTCTTTTTCAATACTAAAAACGGATTACATTTTGGGTCATATTTATGCAGAAATATAGAAAATTCTTAAAGGAACAGTCCACTTTTTTTGAAAATAGGCTCATTTTCCAACTCCCCTAGAGTTAAACAGATGAGTTTTACTGTTTTTTAATCCATTCAGCTGTTCTCCGGGTCTGCCATTAGCACTTTTAGCATAGCTTAGCATAAATCACTGAATCTGATTAGACCATATAGAATCTCGTTCAAAAATGACCAAAGATTTTCAATATTTTTCCTATTTAAAACTTGACTCTTCTGTAGTTACATCGTGTACTAAGACCGACAGAAAATTTAAAATTGTGATTTTCCAAGCTGATATGGATAGAAACTATATCAGGGACGTAATAATCAAGGGACTTTGCTGCCGTACCATGGGTGCAGCAGGCGCAATGATATTACGCAGAACCTGAATATAGTTCCCAACTATTTTACTATGACCAAATTAGTGGCTTAGTGCTGGTCACGTTGGAAGTTATCTAGCTGGGGACTATTTTCAGGTACTGCGTAATATCATTGCGCCTGCTGCACCCATGGTACGGCAGCAAAGTTCTTTGATTATTACGCCAGAATGAGAGTATAGTTTCTATCCATATCCATATCCAGATCCTTCTATTATCTATTGAGATCAATAATATTTAAAATATTAGTATAAAAGCATAATTTATTGGGTACTTTCAGTTGGCTGTCCCAAACCCTAACCCCTAAATTTCAACTTATGAAAATATTATTGAAATATTTTTTTTCCCATTGTTGTTTTTAAAAGTTTTTTTTTTTTTATTCTTTTAAAAAGTGCTTTTCAAAAAATACTTCTTTTATATTTTCTTTGTAAATTATTAAACTTAATGTAACAAAAAAAGTGTCCCGCATTTTCATGTCATTACCGAAATAATGTATGTTTTAGTCCATTGGCTGAGACTGATTTGACTACATTTATAATCAGGAAATATTTATGTGACCCACTCTCTCATAGCTACATGGTGAGCAGGTATGACCAATCATTATTAGGTAAATGTGTAAATTTTTCATAATATTAATAACTTTATTTTTGACAAAACATCCTATGTTTCAGTATATATTTTTAATATGAATTGAGCATCAATTATCAGCTAAGCTGTTATGATAGTTTTTGGTCCAATGCATATTCAAACTAATAAATCCTTAACTATGAAATGAATATGATCTTTTTGCCATTTAGAAATAAAAATTGGATTTAAAATACAACAAATAAATTGTACTTGAAATAACAATTACAAACAATTACAATGTAGATGTAAGCAAAATCTTAATAGGTCAATATAACCCTTCTAATTAAATTATATATTAGTGTGTTTCAGTAGTGACAAATTTAAGGAGAGGACAAATATATATATATATATATATATATATAAACTCTGGAAATACAATATGACAGTTAACTACACAATTACTAGAAATGTGTGCCTTGGATGCTATACAATTTGCATACATACAATTTATTAGGAAAAAGACCAAGAAGGTTTTTTTTTATTTATTTTTTTTTATGTTTTTTCAAGACATTTCTAACTCTGAGTTAAAACCAATAGACAATATGACGAATGTACAGGGATGATGGTCTTCGATTATATTGACCAAGGCAGTAGTCAATTTAATCTTTAGGATATCTTCATCTAAAAGTATAAGTCATGATTATGGATATTGTCCAACGTTGTGCCGGAAATGGCCAACTGGCATATATTGTCTTAGCCTTTTTTGCCTCACCAAACACTTTTTGTCCCCCTTCTCTCTCTTTTATCTTTCTCTTTCTCTTTCCTCCGCCCACTACAACCACTCGCTCTCTTTTTCCCGTCACGGCTCTTCTGGAGCCTTTGTCCCTCCGTCACACTGCAGACGTTCGTCACTCCCCTTCTCCTTTTTTCCCCTCAACGCTTCTTTTTTTCTCTCTCTTGCTGTCTTTCTTATTTTCCTCCCTCTCTTTCTCACTCTTTCACCCCCTTTTCACCTGGAAAAGAGGGTCAGTTGTGGCCCTGTGTCTCTTGGGGCGTCCCGTCAGATTCTGATCAGTGGGGTGTCTCTTTGTCCTCTTTCAGTCAGGTCACAATAGGGCCGTGGAATGCCAGCGTGTCCGTGTCCAATCCTCACTTGCCCCACAATGTCCCTGTGTCTATAACGGATCGCACAATCTGGTTATTTGGTTTGCTAGCAGTCAATAAAAACGCAAGGCCTTGAAAAGATGACCCCGTCTAGCCTGCGAACCCCTCCCAGTTCTCGTACAGGTCCTCCCTCGAAGCAGACCCTCCTGTGTCACGTTTGCTTTCTCTTGCTTTATTTATGACGAAGGATGGATGGTGGTTGTTCACTAATTAAAAGGACTGACTCATTGCATCTGTTGAATTTGGATGGAATCGTTCTGGAATCATCTCTTGCCGAACATTTAGTCTGTTCTCCCCCACATTATAACACTTGATGGTGTTGAGTAACTGCAGGTTGTGTGTAGTAGTTACTTTGGTAAAGTAGAAGTGGCCTTTAGAAGAGATCAGAGTAGACTCCTAAAGTTAATTAATTCCACTTCATCCTGTTTCATACACTACACTGCCTTAATCCTCTCTAATGACTCCACTAAGACCTGTTTCATGTCCTCTGAGATTGTTTTGTAGTTTTGAGATTTGTTTTCCATTCAAATACTTTGTGGCTTGACTGAAATGGCGCCATTGAAGTGTAAAAAAGAATGGCAATGTCATAGGGTCAGTATGTACAGTTAATCTCTGTTCTATCTTGGGGTTAATTATGCAATGAGTCCCAGTAAGTCTCACTCTGATTGACGCTGGAGGGCGGTTGGAAGCGTGGATGATGGGATTTAGGCCCTATTGAAGTCACTGAGGGTCCTTGACACCCTCAAGAGAAGCAGCTATCAACCACTTCATTTAAAGCCTCTTAAGAGCTGTAGAACACACATCCTTCACTGGAGTTTATCTATTCTCTGTTGATTTCAACACAAAGTTTACTTGATTGTGGAAATAAAGCTCTATTCTATTCTATTCTATTCTATTCTATTCTATTCTATTCTATCCATGATGTTCTGTTGTGATGCACGATATATCGATACCATATCTGTTATCAGATGATATTATAAATTTGTAAATTTCTTTGTATTGGGTATTTAATTGTGTGTGTTCATTTCCCATATTGTGACATTTTACGTTTACTTTTGCCATCACTCAGCACTCACAAAAAATGTATCTTAAAAACAATAATTGAATAACACTATTCAATGTAATCTTTGGCCATTCTCAATATGCATATCATCTATCTATCTATCTATCTATCTATCTACAATTTTTTTGTAGTGTAGATGTTATAATATTGTGATTTTTAAATTAATTTTCATACACCATCGTATAATTTTAACAAATGTTGATTTTATATTATTTTATTAATGATTCATTTGATTGCTTGATTAATTAATTAATTAATTAATTCTTACTTGTTTGTTTCTTTTTTATTTTATTTTATTAATAAAAACTGGCAGTGTTGACAAGGGTTATTGTTATTATTATCTAAACTAAAAACAAATGTTAAGTGAAATAAATTAAAATATATATATATATTTTTGCTAGTTGCAGTGGCATTTCTAATTTTCATTTAATTAACTTGTACTAAAATAACTGAAACTACAAAACTATATCATAATAAAAATATATTTTAAAAACTAATAAAAATGACAAAACACAATTACTAAAGCTGTAACTAAAATACAAATTGTAAACTATACAAATAAAAAACAATTCAAAATCTTTATAAAAATAATAGTATATTAATTATATACTATTATAATAAATATGTACTACATATTCTAGTAAACTAAACTAAAACTAAACATAAAAAACATAAATGTTAAGTGAAATAAAAAAAAAAAATATATATATATATATATATATATATATATATATATATATATATATATTAATTTCTGCTAGCTGCAGTGGCATTTCTAATTTTCATTTAATGTACTAACTTGATGTACTAAAATAACTAACTAAAAACTATATCATAATAAAATATTTTAAAAACTAATAAAAATGACAAAACAAAATTGCTAAAACTGTATAAAATAAAAATTGGAAACTATACAAATTAAAAAAACAAAAAAACAAAACAAAACAAAAAACAATCCAAAATATTTATATAAATAATAGTATATTAGTTATATACTGTTATAATAAATATACACTAAATAACACCCATGGTGACAAATTGAATTAATTTCAGATTTTGTTTTTGGATTTTAAAAAATTATATTGAGGGGGGAAAATAAATATTTTAAGCAATTTAATAGTCTTAAATAATCTTTTTTTAACCCTTTAACTGTCACTCCTATTTTTGAACATAGACGTGAAAATGTAGTATTCAAACTTAACTTTTTATAATTAATAAACGAAAACATTTTGTAATATGATTTTGATGTACATTTTCCATGGTAATGCAATGTCTGATTTTAAAATGGTTTTCAAAGATGAATTTTGAGATTTGAAGTTTTCAGGTGATAAGGGAAAAAGACAACGAAGAAAGTCTTTTTGAGACAAAGGTCAGAACTCCTGTTATGAATGAAAAGAGTTTGTGTCACACAATTCTGAGAGAAAAAAGTCCAAATTGTGAGATGTAAACACTTGAAATTACTAGAAAAAAAGTCACAATTACCTTTTTATTTTTTATTCAGTGGCAAGAAATAAGCTTCCAAATGTTGGAAATATTCACAACTGCACAAACAATTTAGCTTTTTTTTTATTTTTTGCTTTATCAAGTATGTAGCCATAACAAAAAATATGAAACAATTTGAGCTTATGCACAAGAATTTCTAACTAAAATGACTTCTTAGATTTAGTATGTGTTGTAAAAAACACAGACTCTGAAACTTGTGCACGTTAGGAGAATCTCAATGACATCATAAACTGATGGACCTCAGAGAGTGTTTATGCTTTAACCCTCTGGCTTCACTTAGTTTTCACTTCTTTTTAAATACATCGATTTTCACATATGCTTAAAACTAAAACATCTAATGAAAGTACTTCATTACCAACCCTTATTTTTTCAGTTCTGGGGCAAAACAGCAATGAAGCTTGTAGTTTCAGAAGCAATTATCATGTCATCCCCTAGCAGTGAACCAGACATTTAAAATAAGCATATAATATAGTTTCCACTGTGCGAACCCATAATACCCTGGAAAGAAATTGGCATTATGACCTGAGACAATCTTCACAGCTAGAGACTCCATTAGTGTCCTCTTTGCCTGTGGCTCCAGCATTAGTCTGTTACTTGCAGTTATGTGAAGATAATGCTGAACTAAAGCCTATGAAACACTATTGTATTGTCCTCCATCACCTGTTGTCCACAGATGCCCGGCGGGTGAGAGCCTCCTCCGATGTGGATGGCCTAAGGCCATGTGTCGTCCATCTTGGTAACCCTTCTCTCTATAGGCATTGTTCCCTGACCTTTAGCCTCTTCAGAGCTTCTTCGGCCTGATCATCAGTTCCCCTGTCCCCCCCTTCTTTAGCTGGAACTCGGGCAACGGGGGTTCTATCATAGATATCTTGCTGTGAGTGGTGTGACCTGGTCATTTAGCAACAGGTGATAAAATTATGAGCCTACTGGAGAATTGATTATTCACTTGTGAATCGCAGTAACTGAATCATTCAAGATACATATTCTGCACTCATATTGTGTGATTTGGTGTGTTGTTTGATATGATATTCAGAGGTTTTTATTCAGCGCAGAAAGTCTTACCCACGGTTTCATAGACAAGGCTTAAGCCTAGTCCTAGACTAAAATGTAAGTCTGAGCTGTTTCAGCTGAAAGAAACTTGCGCTGACTGATCTTAAAATAAATCAGTGCCTTTGTTTTGTCTCAAGATGCACACCAGTAATGTTTTTTTTTTTCCTAAGGCACGTGTATAAAAATTACTTAAATGTCCTATTTGAAATATGGCCTAATCCTGACTTAGGCTAAGCCCTGTCTGTGAAACTGGGCCTTAAATTCATAAAGTTTCATGCATTGCAAATTGTTTTTGTTGTGTTTTACCAGTAGGTCCTAATATAATTGGTTAATTGTGACATTTTTTCCCCCAGTCATCTTGATTCATCTGAATTCACCCCAAATATTTAATCATTCTTGAACCAAGATACTGTACAATTACTTGAGATACTATATAAAATAAATACAAATAAAATCTTGTTTTCTCAGAGACTCAACAAAACTGAGTGATTTTATGCTTAAAACAAAAATAAATATATGTCAATGGGGTATGAAAACTTTTGCAGATATTTGTTCTTGTTTTATTCATAAACTCAGTTTTGATCATTTTAATATAGAAAACAAGACTTCTTATCTTCTGTCACTTTGCTACTCAAGTAATTTTTTTTAAGAATCTTTGGGGATTTGAACAGTACAGAGGAAGAAAATCACTTTTTTTGCAATGTGATCAGAAGGTACAGTAAAAGAGAAATTAATTAAAAACTAATTCAGATCTATTAGAAATTATGTTTTCAAACTTTCAAACTTTTCAAGCAATACTGATCCAAGGGTCATAAATGTCTTAAATTTATGTTCATAAAACCTGAAAAAAACTGCAGTGTCCGAGAGAGCTCAACGTGCTGCAACTTAAGAAAACACATGGCCCAGTATGCCAAAAAAACATTGTTACTATACTTTTACTATAATAAAACCATGGTTAATTTTCGTAAGGAGACTCCAACAGCTCTTATGAAAA
The DNA here is from genome assembly GCA_033026305.1 of Cirrhinus molitorella. Lineage (NCBI taxonomy): Eukaryota > Metazoa > Chordata > Actinopteri > Cypriniformes > Cyprinidae > Cirrhinus > Cirrhinus molitorella. The sequence goes on from CM065120.1 coordinate 22,834,090, forward strand.
TCAACCATGGTTTTATTACAGTAAAAGTGTAGTAATCATGTTTTTTGGCATATTGATTACCATTTGTTTAACCACAGTTGTACAAATACCATGGTTAAACTATGGTTGCTGTACTAAAACCATGGTTAATTTTTCATAAGGAAAGTTGTATAACTTATAGGCTAATAATATCCAAAATAGCTAATGAATCATGTGATCAGGGTATTAAAATATAAATCTCACCTTTCAGAGCAGACATGGATAAACATGTCCCAGGTACTTCACTTGTTGCGGTTTCCAATGTGGTCTGTGATTATTTGCAGTGTGTTTCTGTATTTGGTTGTGTTGTAAGTATTTGCCGCATGTTTCTGTCAAAATGACTGAAAAACTAAATTTCGAATTTTGTACTTGAATATTATCAATATTCAAATTTTATTTTTGAATTTCAAGGGCATAATTTTAATTAGGGGGAAAACCTTTTGCCTTCTCTTCTGAGGCCACAAGAAGGGAACATCGAGCAAAATATTATTAATGCACGTTTTTGTATTTGGCTGTGTTGTAAGTGTTTGCAGCTAGGGGTGTGCGATATAAATCGTCTGCGATAATATTGTAATTGTTTTTTCAATGATGTGCAATTTCACATTATCAAGTGTACTGCGAAAAGCGAACAAAACACCTACAGAGTGCACGCATAACGTTACATTACGTGATGAAATCTAATAAGATTACAATTTATAACAATATAACACGAAGAGTGCCGTTTTTTACTTTAAAAATCAGCATGACTACAAATGTGGTATTGATTTTATACAACAGATCAAAAAACAAGAAGTCGATATTAAAAGAAAAAAGTTGTTTAAAAAGCTGTCTAAAAAGTTTTAGACAGCATGTTTCCTGTTTTTGCTTAATTTCACCAACAATCATTCCAATCACCATTTTGCGTCTCTGTTTCGTTTCAGAAAGAATCAACCGTTTAAATGATTCGGTTCAATTGCAATGACTCACTTATTAACAGCGACTTAATGCCACCTACTGGTGGTTTTAATTTCACATTCAAAGTATCTTTTAACTTTTAAAATAATTTAATATAGCTGCATTATCATGTGTAAATGTCACTTTATATGCAACTTCTGCAAAGATACATTTTGTTGATACTGATTTAATTTGTTTAGTAACAGCCTAAATGTATTATTATTATGATTTAACGGATTAAATGTAAGAATTAGACTCAAAAGATGATGCACACTTTTAGAAAAAAAAAAGGCTTTATAAAGGTAAAGATGCCCATAACAGATAAAAATCAATTTAAACCTTTAGGAAAAGAATATTTTTTTATCACTGCTGTGAACTGACCACACAGAATATGAAGAATATGAAAAACTTTAGTTTTTCATATTCTTGATGAGTCAGCACAGTAGTCCTTAAGCACAGTAACACACACAGCAAAATATTGTCTAATTACCATTATCAGTGAAATCCCAGAAAATATTGAGATGTTATTTTTTTGTCAATATCGCACACCCCTAGCGCGAGGTGACAATCAAGGATGCAGACACACACACACACACACACACACACACACACACACCATCTCTCTTAAGCAAAAATATAGCACCTCTGTTCAATCTTTCTGATTTTAGTAAATCTTTGTAAAAGTGCCTTTTACAATTTTTATTCAAATAAATACTTTCAAATAATTTGAGCTTCAGCCTGGTTTAATAACATTTGTATATATACACAGATGTCTTTGGTCAAATTAAGCCGTAAAATAAATATTATCCCTTTAAATGCAATGAATTTTGAAAGATATCAACAAAAAAACTGGCAAAAAACTTTCAAACCGATTTTCTCAGGTTTCAATTGGAAAAGAGGGCAGACGACCATAACTGAAATGGGTATATCTTTAAAACCATTCAAGGTATGACTTTGACTAGGATATCATTTTAAAGATTTTTTGCTTTTTTGCTCCATCAGATTATCGATTTTCAAATAGTTGTATCTCAGCCATCTCTTTCTATCATAACAAACCATACATCAATGGAAAGCTTATTTATGCAGCTTCGTATAAATCTCAATTTCAAGAAATTGACCCTTATGATTGGTTTTGTGGTCCAGGGTCACATATGTTGATAACCATAGTGTAACAAACTTATACTCTTTTAAACTGGTTAAAACATATATAATAAATGACATTTTCCAAGCAAAAACATTTAAAAGTAATCCAAATGATATTATTAGGCAGTACTGTTGATTTAATGTTAGCCATGTTGATCATTATAATCTCTGTCAAATCTCCACCATGGTGAATTGCTCTGCTGAGATCTAGAAACATTTAATCTGTCCCTTTCAGCCTGTGTGCCTCTCTCTCCAGCAGAGAGCATTAATTGAAGCTGGTCCTGCACCTATAGTCACTGCTATGAAGGTTTATATGGTCAGATGATCACGGCTGTCACATAATTGACACACAGCACTACAATGATTCCAGCTGGAATGTCTCTGGAAGAAAAGGAAATGCATACAGCCTAATTTACACTCTTTTCATGAGTATTTTGATTTAATATTGTAATTTATATTATTTTGAAGTTCTAACAACTTAAAACTGTAACAGATAACTTGTACATCTATGTTTAAACTGAACAAACAAACACAGCAGGTTAGTTGGTTTTACCTAGTTCGAAAATTATTTAAAAAATTAATATGGTTGCCATTTTGACCATTTGCAAGGTTTTATTTACAATGTAATTGTTATTAACTAATGAAATTAATACATTTATTCATGTTGCATTCAGTTGATCAAAAGTGACAGTAAAGACATTTTAAAAGTTACATATAATTCTATTTCAAATAAACGTTCTGTTTGTCAAATAATCTTGAAAAATAAAAAGTTTCAATACTGATATAAAATGTTTCTTCAGCAGCAAATCAACATATTAAAAGGATTTCTGAAGGATCATGTGACACTGAAGACTGGAGTAATGGCTGCTGAAAATGCAGCTTTGCATCACAGGAATAAATTACATTTTAACATGTATTCTCACAGAAAACAGTTACTTTAGAGCTGCTTTAAAGCAGAATTGAATTTTGTTTGCATAATTAAAGCACTGTTTCTTGTGACTGTGAAGCTTAGCTGTTTTGAAACATAAAGCTCTATAAAAATTAAGGTGACGACTTTAAAAATAAATATTTCACAATATTTTTTGAACTGTAGTTTTGATCAAATAAATGCAGCCTTGGTAAGCAGTAGAGACATCTTTCAAAAAAATAAAAAATAAAATGTTTTTTGTGAGTATTTCTGACTCATGAGACGTGATGCTGCCATTCCTTTGCTTTAAAAGCTTGAGACAAAGCAAATAATAATGATTTGAAAACATGCTGATAAAGGGAACATCTCTAGACTGTCTAAATAGACTAATTTAATGAATAATGAATATATGTACTTCATATGAATGCTTATAGGAGGAAGTGTAATCAAAATGATATGAAAATACAGTTTTAGAAAAAGTGTAGATGGCATTTTATCACAAGCTTGTAATAAAGATAGTGGACTGCAGAAATCCCACTGTGCCAGAGCTCATACACTCCTGAGAAATGCAGGTGGGATGAAGCGGTGACGCCTGCTGCTGCTGTTTTCAATAGGACCAAACACACTTCCCTGTTTCTCCCTGCGGTGGTTCTGTGCCGTCCTGTCTATCAGTGCTGATATTATGCTAAGCCCTCCAAACTACCCTTTATATATATGGTTGCCATAGCAGCATTATTCCTGGGGAGTAGCAACTTCAATGATTCTAGAGGCTTTTGGGGTTTGAACTTCAAAAAATGTGTGTGTACGTGTGTCTTTGAGAAAAAAAGAGATGAACTGTGATTATGAAACACTTTTCATTGTATTTATGCAAATTTGCCAGATGTAAGTGTCAGATTTCCCATGAACAGACTCACATTACACATTCACATATACCAAACCTTTCTGGACATCTTTTCTGTCCTCTTTTGATTGACCAGTTTGTAGTCAATGTTTAGTCAAGTAGATGCCATGTTTTTCTTTTGCCAGTGTGATGCCAGCAGTGAACTAGATGTGTCGAATGTGAGATTCAGCACAGACTCCAGCAAGAATGATGCAGCTGAGAAAAGATTTGTTTGTTTTTCTGCAAAAGCCTGTAGCTGTTTTGTTCTCTGTCATTTCTGAATATATATTAGGGGCTCCATCCCTTCTTCTCTCTTCATTTTCTGCCGCTCACTTTGAAAGGAAATCTCCAACCCAAGTGAATGAAAAAAAAGGGCTTTTGTGTTTCTGAATGGCAGAATTTCAGAACTTTGGAGTTGAGGTTCCCCCACTGATTTTGCCCACACAGATTTTGACAGAGAGGGAGGGAGGGAGATCTGGTTGACAGTGCAGAAACATTGGACAGCATATGGGTGATTCAGCTCATTAGTGCATCTGTGTGTTGTACAGACTAGTCCACTGAATGATGAGCTCATTTACACACACACATTTGCATGCACGCAGTCCGTGCATACAGATCTTTGCAAATGTGTGTGCATGTTTGTGTGGGTTCACACATTTTGCAAATTGCTTAATGGGACATTTTGCACCTTTTATTCAATATCAGGAAGTCGTATAGTGATTGTCGGAGACGCCATTTAACAGAACAAAATCACAATTTGCACATGGATAGCTCTTAAACATAAATTAAATTATGCGAAATCGAGTTTACAATTGTTTTAAAACTTCTGGGTGACCACCAGTGCACTGGCATCCTTTCAGGTTGTAAAAAAAAGATAGATAGATAGATAGATAGACACATTTTTTTTTGTTCAACATAAAGAATTTTTATTCTGTCCTTTACTTTGAAACCATTATTTATTATTTTGAAACCAAATATCTATATTATTTTTAAAATATACAGTTATAAAAACATTAAATATTGAGGTTTTAAATACTCACCGCTCCTTCCCGTCACTTTTATTTTTAATTTCTCGATGTTGAGCCGACATTGTGTAAAATATAGCTACGAAATATATATATATATACACATGTATGCCTACATAAAATACTTCATATAATATAATAAATCATATCTCTAGAATATTTTAGACAAAACAGATTTTGTTAAAAAAAAAAGTGAGTGGCGGTGAATTGTGAAGTGCGTTGAACCTCCTCTAAAAGCAATATTTTCAAACTTAAACGTATTTTCTCATAAGATTTCGTTTAAAAACAACTAGTTAGTAGGCCTACTCATTTACTCGAAAATTGCCTCCGTGTAAACATTATTTTGAAATAATTATTAATTTCACTGACGCTTTTCAATACTGCATCGTTGAAATATTGTAGGAAAAATATTGTCATTTCAAAATTACAAAAATAAAAGTGTATTAAAATGTAAATGGTCCTTCAAGACAGAGTGGTGTCATGCTGCAGTTTTTTAATGAATAAGCCAATTTCGTAGCCTACTTTTTTAAAGTTTGAAATATGTTCAAAACGGTTCACTGGGCGAAAGATTATGACGTGCTCATGATAATTGATTTAATGAATCTATTTTGAATTCATTTACAGGTCAGTTGTTAAGACCATGTGTTGGCTGGCATTTAAATCTTATTTTAAGGGCCATTTCATCTTGAGAAACATGACAGGAAATATAGACTATAAAGCCAAATTTTTTCTTAAACATTTTGCGTTTTTCTTTTATAGCCTAAATATCATCCCTCGAGGAACGATGAGCGCAAAATAATTCCTCGATAATACCATGTCTTTTTATTATGTGAGCCTGAGATGTTTTAATTGACTCGTGGAGTAAATGTTTTTGAAATATATATTCATGAAGTTGAAAAGGTGAAAAGGGTCAGTTGTTCCATTCTAACCTTTTGACATTGTTGATTTTATACTCATGGCATAGCGGCGTCTCTCCGTCTGTGTATGCCACCAATTCAAGACTGGCCACGTAAATATGTGGCTAAAGGTTAGATATCCTCTGAAGAGGAACAACTCATCCACAATGGGGAGACTTCCCATCTCACTGCCGTTGTCAGGACAACTCGAGCGGTATCCGTGCCCATAATAAGTTTCAGTTCAAAGCCGGTGACTTACCTCTTTACAACACTCTCATGTCCCTTCCTTCCTTCTCTTTGACTGCTCATTCTGAGACCTAAGGCTTGAGCCCTTGTCCAAATAAGCTATAGACAAAAGTGTTGGTTTTCGGAGACGCTGGAGGGAAGGAGACTGTGTTTTCCTATTAACTCTGATTCTGTCTGAGATGATACAACACAGCGAGGTCGAATATAGCTGCTTATTGAAATAGGTTAGATTAGGTTCAAATATCAAATGTGTTTACACTGAGTTCCTATGAACACTGTGCGGGTTTCAAATTAAAACTGATTCGTTACATGTAGCCTAATAATTTATTACTCTCGTAAAAGTGATCCATCATTATCTCTTTCGCACAGCTCAAAACGCGACTTTACAGAACATAAAAATGTGTATTCATTGGGGGAAAAAAAGATTTAATGAAATTGTAAAAATAACTTGAACATCTTAAATGTAAAGACCAAAATTAAGACATTTTCGTTAAAGATTTGTTTATAATGTTCAGCCTAAGCAATCGTTTTATAAATATCAACATAAGCAATCGTTTTATTGTTTGTTTTGGTGGCGAACAAAATATGTATCATACAAAAACAAGGACGGAGTCAACACTGACATCGCAATAGCGCGCACTGCACAGATCTGCACCCAAACCCATGACATAAATATTAAAACCTCATTTACTGACGTGCTGTAAAAGGTGACGTTAGTTTATAGTGAAAGCTTTTAAAAGAGCTCACAAATGAAACCACTCATGAAAATAGAAAATGTCACAGTGAGCTATTTATTCTGTTCAGTCAAGATTTTTTTTATATAGAAGTAGCCTAAATAAGAGAGCCTTACACATTTATCTTATAACTTACTAAACAGATGTGTTTAATACAGTTACTGAGTTCAAACCACTTAATGACCTAATAACAAATAATACTGTAATACAGTGTTTTGTATTTCATTCATTTTTCCTCCTCACTTCCAGCACAGATTCTTCTCTCGTAAACGCATAAAACTGGGCGGGGTCACAGAAACCGTCAGCCCTGATTACTCACGGTGAGTAAACGTTTGATTGGACGAGTGAACAGGATTTGGGAGTTACACGGACCAATGAGATTCTTAGATTTGGTAAACGGGGTTACTGTCGTGAGGGGGCGTGGGGTGCCCTGGAGAGACCCGAGAGATAAGCGCAGTCAGGAGCGCAAAAACACTCAGTTGGATACAACGACGCACAGAGAACCTGCGCAACCGCTACAAGTTTCACTTTGGCGCACTAATTATACCGATGTGTAAATTTTGTAAATTTCTACAGCTTTTCCATCGTGTCAAAAGGATTTATTTGATTTGACTCTAACTTCATTACTTGGTATGAGTTCTAATTAACCGCCGTATTACGGGCAACTAACAGCCACTCGTTTTATTTATACCCTACTTTTGTTTTCATTTTAAACGCGTGTAATCTTGTAATCAAAAACCGTGGTGATGTTACTGGATGCCGGCCACCAAATCTCTGGTTTAGGGGTTGGCACGTTCACAAGGCATCACTCGGCTGTGAGCGAGACGCAGGACAGAGATATGAGTTTCATGGAATCGGCACACATGGGCGCGTTCAAACTGAACCACCCTGATTTGTCTCCGGGCCAGAGCGGAGCTTTTGCGCCCCAAGCAACTAGCTATTCCGCGGCCGCTCTTGGAGCGCATGCGGCGGCGCACGCTGCCTCGTACGCCAGCTCTACGTTTAACTCCACCAGGGAGTTTCTCTTGCGCAGCCGAGGCTTTGGGGATTCGACTACGGGCAGCGGACAACACCCCATATTCAGCTCCACAGCAGGGCCTCTCCATCACTCTCACCCAGAAGGTCAGGGTCACCTACTTTTCCCTGGAATCCACGAGCAGCACGGGTCCCATCACGGCTCTCCAAACATCCTGAACGGACGCCTTGGATTACCCGGTGAGGTTTTCGGGCGAACGGAGCAGTACCACCAGGTGCCCAATGCGCGGGCCGATCCTTACAGTCAGTATGGCCTGAATATGAGTATGAACATGGCGCACCATCCCGGCGCATTCTTCCGCTACATGCGACAACAGTGCATCAAACAAGAGCTCATTTGTAAATGGATCGACCCGGAGCTTGGTGACCCCAAAAAATGCTGCAGCAAAACTTTCAGCACCATGCACGAGCTGGTCACGCATGTGTCCACCGAGCACGTCGGCGGCCCAGAACAGTGTAACCACATCTGCTTTTGGGAGGACTGTCCACGGGAGAGCAAGCCATTCAAGGCAAAATACAAACTGGTGAATCACATCCGAGTGCACACAGGAGAGAAACCCTTCGCGTGCCCCTTCCCGGGATGTGGAAAGGTGTTTGCGCGTTCAGAGAATCTGAAAATACACAAACGGACACACACAGGTGATTATTTATTGAAGTTCTTTTAAACATGGCTTTTTAATTTAATCGTGCAGTACTTTAAAGTTTAAATTGTCATTTTAGTTTCAAAGTCAGAATTTGACCTTGCTCTTATTGCATACGTTCGTTACGCATTTGCCTCTCAGCAGTCTTTAGACAAGTTAACGATTAGAAATCCTATAGCGATGTTTTAAAATTAAAAACAGACGTTTTTGTAAGTGTGAATTGCTCTTAAATTTGAATGCGTAAATTGGCGTGCTTGCGCCATCACCATTACATCAGTTGTAGTAGTAGTAGCTAGTAGTAGTAGTAGCATTCATTGATTCTGTGTGTAAAGTTCTAACCAATGTGGTAAAAAATACATCTAAATGAAAAAAAAAATTTTGTCTTCCAGGAGAAAAACCGTTCATGTGTGAATTCGAAGGCTGTGACAGACGTTTCGCCAACAGCAGTGACCGGAAGAAGCACATGCACGTTCACACGTCTGACAAGCCATATCTGTGCAAACTTTGCGACAAGTCTTACACTCATCCCAGCTCCTTACGGAAACACATGAAGGTAAGAATTCAAACCATCTGACAGCTATTCTCTCTGTTCACCTTGCATATCATAATTTAGTCAGAATGAACTGATTCTAACTGTTTGATGCCTTTTGTAGGTTCACGAGGATCAAAGTACGGTGGTCGACTCCTCTCCTGCTGGAAGCTCCGGGTACGAGTCCTCCACTCCCTCTAGTTTGATCTCTCCGTGTTCAGAAACGCACAGCACCATGTCGCCAGACTCTGCCGCGCTCAACAGCAGCGGCCACAGCAGCTTAACGTCCAATTTTAGCGAGTGGTACGTTTAAGGACTCCACCAAAAACTGCATATAAAAGAAAATATTATTTGTAAATAGTAAATGAGGGTTTATGTTTTCAGCATGTCTAAGATTCAGTGTTGCACTGTGACTGAAGTAAGCCGGGCAGTATTATGTGACTAAAATGAAGGCTGTTTTATGCTGTTTATATGAAGAATAAAATGTCCTTTGGTAATTTGCCAAATATGAAGGATGGATGTATTTTTCTGACTGTCTAAATGTTTTACAGTATGGTCGTGTCAAGTTACGATGTTTGAATACAATATTCCTGTCATTAGATTATAAAGATATTTGACGTTACATGATTGTCTTAGCCTGCCATAAAAGTATTAACGGGGATCCTAAGTGCCGAAGTCAATATAGTGCGTTAAAATGGACACATTTCTGTGAATGTATTTTATTGTAAGATTTATTTCCATGTATGCTACAAATGTCTAGAAATCATCCACTTCGAGTCATTTTGAGAAAAGCCTCTTGTTCTTAAATTATGGTAGCCTATAGCTTTTACTTGATTAAAAATACAAAATATTTATGAAAAACTCCTCGCCTAAAATGTGTACAGAATTGTTACCTTTAAAGTGTTTGTACATTTTTATTCAGTTTTAAGATGTAAATTCTTGCGATAACTAATGCCAAACCGTAAAATGAAGGAAAATATATAAAGACAATAAAATGAAAACAAAAATAATACAAGTCTCATTCGTTAATTTACAATTCATGGGATACGATTGATTGTAATTCATAATTACATACTGGCTTATATGTTTTTCTTTGCGTTTATCTTTTTTTTTTTTTTTGGACATATTTATCATGTTAGACTACTTTCACAAACACATGGCCTGAGAATCCTCATACACAAATTGCCTTCGAGTCCTCAAAAAAAAAAAAAAAAAAAGCAGGATTCAAGTAGTATGATTGCCCCTACATTTTCCATAAAATCTAAAATTGGGCATAGGCATTATTTTCACCATCCTTTGCAATACTGGTTTTCTGGATGTTTAATTTCAGTGAAGTGTGTCAAAACAAATAAAGCAAATATGATGAATAATTATAGCCTACCTTGATAATTAAATCTGTTCGTAAATGGAAACCATTTGTGACCCTGGACCACAAAACCAGTCATGAGTAGTACTGGTATAGGCCTATTTGTAGCAATAGCCTACAATACATTATATGGGTCAAAATAATTGATTTTTCTTCCTATACGTAAATATATAAAAACTAGTATATAGCTATATAATTGATAGTAATACTAATATGCATTGATAAGAACATCATTTGGACAACTTTAAAGGCGATTTTCTCAATATTTTGATTTTTTGCACCCTCAGATTTCAGATTATTTATTCAGCTTTTAGATTATGTATAAATCTCAATAAAAAAGACCCTTATGACTGGTTTTGTGGTCCAGGGTCACATTTTAAAACAATACATGCCAAACAAACAAACATTTAATAACTGTCATTCATTTAAATAAAATATTTAATGCAGTCATACTTTAGAGAATAGTGCAGATGCTGTAGAATAGCCTTCAAGGTCACGGTTTTTATCAGCAACCTGTCATCCAACTTTCAGATTTTTGTCTCCCTCTTCTGTGGGCACAATTCGGTTTTTGACGTCTAAACACATTTGATTGGTCGAGAGGGCAAACACCCCCAAATTATGTGCGTTACGTCATAAGTGCGCGCCGCCCTGCTTTGCACAGCTCTGGCTATCATGGCGGCTTACAGAAGCACTGCAGGTTTTCAAAGAGTTTTGCATGCTGTTAAGGTGAGCGTTTGATATTTGAGGTCGCTGCATGATGGGAAAACTATTCATATAATGAATCTGATGATTTGTCAGAATTGTGTACAAAGCATTGCCATGTTTTCTGACTAAGCGCGCTGACTTGTCTTAAAGGTCCGCAAGAATGTTCACTTGACTTGTCACAATTTACGGACAGTTTCATTAACTCGTAACTGTCAAGTAACGTTATTATTCATGAAACATCACTTGCTCTGTATGAGTATATGATGTGTCCGTCATTGTTATCGTTGCAGAAATAACGTCCAGAAGTCTTAATCACTGATGACAGTGAGCTCATGTCAATGTCAAAATGATTTAATGAAGTGTTTAGCTGATTCAGTTATACTGAAGGTATTTCTTATGCACTGAATATTTGATATCAAGATAATCACTTTTTTATATATAATAATTACTGTTAATATGTATAATAGTACATTTGAAAGCAGTTTATGTTTTTGATTGCATCTAGTTTCCACTTTTCTCAATGACAGTCGGTCAGTATCTGAATCTTTTTGCTGATTTGAACTGTAAATCCCAAAACTTGTTACTCTCCAAACATTTTTCAGTAAGTTTCATTCAGATGTATAAATAAATGCCATTGTTGTTCAGAATATTTAGGCAGTTTTAATACTGATTGAGATGTCTTTTCATGTTTCATTGTTGTAACTGAACACAGTGCTAACATTCATAAAACATTTGTGTCTTGTCTTTAATGAGTTTTATAAACCAGAGGTGCCCGAACTTTTTACTACTTTTACTTTAAAATTAATTTATTCAGGGCTGTGGGTCAAAAGTAAATGCTGCATTTTAACTATGTCATAATAAATATATACCTTTATAATTACCTTTTTAACCAAATTCAATTTTATTCTCTACATTTCAATAAAAAAGCAAATGTGTTAAAACAAAATGATAGATTCGTAATGAATAAATGCTTCAGTGGCATTCATGTTCATGTTTTTTTCCACTGGCGGGCCAAATCATGGGTCACTACTGGCTCACGGTTTCTGGTTTGAGCATCTCTGGTTTAAACAGTTTCATTCAGTCAGTGGTGACAACATTGTCTCTCTGTCCTTTAGCATGTCTGTTTTAAGCAGAGATGCGGTGTTATAGTCTGCCGGTACTCTACAGTGTATGACCCAAATGAAAAGGTAAGTTTGATAATAGGAGTATTTGATATTCATAGATGCTTTTCTTTACTTGTGCAGTTTTATTTGAGTATTTTTAATTGTAGTTTTATCTTATTGCAACACTGTAATATGTTCTATACTAGTGCTGTCAAACGATTAATCGCGATTAATCGCATCCAAAATAAAAGTTTATGTTTACATACTATATATTTGTTTACTGTGTATATTTATTATGTATATATATAAATACACACACATGCCTGTATATATTTAGGAAAAATATTTAAGATTTATATCTAAAATATTTATCTTTTTTTATAATCTAAATTGTATACATATAAATGTTTTGTTTTAATATATACATGTATGTGTGTGTATTTATATGTACATAATAAATATACAAAGTAAACACACATATAGTATGTAAACATAAACTTTTATTTTGGATGTGATTAATCGCGATTAATCGTTTGACAGCCCTAATCTATACATTTGTCAGACTGTATGGTTCGCGTGAGATATTGGGTAAGAAAAAAAAAACATGGCACTTTGTGCAGCATCAACTGTCTTTTATGTCAGTTGACATGTTCTTAACAATGATGACAGAGGAAACCATTTATTTCTATATGCGGATGCCATATCAGCAGTGATTAAATCTGAAATAATATTACAATTTAAAATGACTTTCTGTGTGAATATATTATAAAATGTAATTTATTTCTGTAAATTTTTTTTAAATCTGAATTTTCAGTAGCCATTTCTCCAGTCTTCAGTGTTGCATGATTCTTCTAAATATAATTCATAATTTTACAAACATTTCTATTATTTATAAATGCTGTTCTTTTGCACTTCATATTCATTAAAGAATCAGGAAAACGTATCACAGTTTCCACAGAAATATTGAGCAGCAAAAACAGTTTTTAACTTTTGATAGTAACAATAATAACCGTTATTAATAATTGAGCACCAACACCAGTGATTTCTGAAAGATCATGTGACACTGAAGACTGCAGTAATAAATTACATTTTAACAAAATCACATTGAAAACAGTTATTTTTAAATTGTAGTAATATTTCACAATATTACAGTTTTTACTGTATTTTTGATAACTAAATACAGCCTTGGTGAGCAGAAAAAACTTATTTGAAACACTTTCAAGTTATTTCAGCCTTTTGACTGGTAGTGTATGAATATTTCTGTCTGCTGTAGACTTTAGAAGCTGATTTGCAGAGGATTTAGTTTATCATTATTGTTAGATATTTCTGCATATTTGTTGATCTTTAGAGAACCCTACCATAGATGTCTATGGTTCTTGCAGCCACAGACTGCAAACAGTATTTTGCTGCATTTTCAATAAACCTCATCAAAGACACCATTTGAAGCTAAACACAGATGTTTAAATGGACAGTAATGTAAGAAACCTGCTATGATTACTTAACTTTTAAAGCATAAATTTGATTTAACCAATAGGTTTACGTAATATTCACATATGCAGTTCATAAGGAACATATTATATTAGCTCTACAGTTACAGCATAACATACTATTTAAACTTACACTACCAGTCAAAGTTCAGATACACCCTCTCATTTACTGTTTTTTAAAGAAGTTTCTTATGCTTATCAAGGCTGTTAAAATTTAATTTATATCTGTAATTAAAGTTGAATTTCCAGAATCATTATTCCAGTCTTCAGTGTCACATGATCCTTCAAAAATCATTCTAATATGCTGATTATGATTCATGCTAATATGCTAATATGATTTATTATCAGTGCTGGAAACAGTTCCGCTACTTAATATATTTTTTTAACAATAAAAGGTTAAAAAAGAACAGCATTTATTTAAAATAGAAAGGTTTACTATCAGTATCCACTACTGTTTAAAAGTTTGGGGTCAGTCAATTTTTATTCTTTCTTTTTTTTGAAAGAAATTAATACTTTTATTCACCAAGGATGTGTTAAATTAATAAAAAGTGATAGCATAGATTTACATTGTTGAAAAGATTTATATTTGGAATAAATACTGTTCTTTTTAACGTGTTATTCATTAAAGAATCCTGAAAAAAGAAGAAAAAGGTTGCAAAAAATATTTGGCAGCCCAACTGTTTCCAACATTGATAATTCTAATAATAAATCAGCATATTAGAATGATTTCTGAAGGAACATGTGACACTTAATACTGGAGTAACAGCTGATGAAAATTCAGCTTTGCATTACAGGAATAAATTAGATTAAATTATAAAGAGTATATTAAAATAAAAAAACATTATTTTATATTGTAATAACATTTTGCAGTATAACTGTTTTTTCTGTATTTTTGATCAAATAAATGCAGCCTTGATGAGCATAAGAGACTTTTAAATACTTAAAAACTTTTAAAAAACATTAAATGAGAGGTGTGTCCAACTGACTGGTAGTGTATAAAATTTTACATTTACTGATTATAGCTCAAAATTCTTTTTTTCGCAAATGCAAGTTTATATCTCATATTTCAGACGTTATAACTTGATTTATCTCAACAATAGCGAGTTTGTAAATTCTGAGAGGGAAAAATGTCAGAAGTGTAGGATATAGTTTCGGAATTGCAAAAATAAAGTGAGAATTTTAATTTACCTTTTTTGAAATTATTTTATTACATGGCTTTCATAGACTGCTATTCGAAAACTGTAATTTTCTGCCACCAGATAGGCTCCGCCCACAAAAAAATGTCATCACTGTTTGCAAACACCGAATTGGTCTATAAAAATGAATGAGATTGTTGTTAGCGAGAGTGAGTTTCCACTTTTTCAAGATAATGAACATGTTGACATGTCTAGAGCATTAGAATGAGATATCTGTATAGATATCCATGGAGGAAACATGGTAGCCTCAGTTATTTTGAGAAACACCCCATATATCGAGGTCAAGATTCTCTTCGCATCTCAGCCTCTACACTCCCAAAAGCCTGTTGCATTCATGTAGCTTTGATGTTTCATTCTTCCACAATCAGCCTTTGCCTGGAGGTGTGTATGTGTGTGTTTGTGAGTTGTGTAGCAATATGAGCAAATACGCTTTGAGTTTAGGAATGTGTTCTTGTATACACATTGCCCTAGGCCCATCTTGACACATGGTTTATAGGCAGACACTTCCTTCAGTTTTTCCATAAATTGTTTACACGTGGCAGACAACATTAGCAAAGCCTCATGCTTTGATCTTGAAGGCACACTAACATCCACCTTAACAGTCAGAGTCATCTAGATCTCCCTTGTTTTAAACTTGTGTATATTTATTGCACTTCATGAAATAGATAAAAGTATTTTTTGTACTTGTTGTGCCTGATACAGTTTAATTATGATAGACATTCATCCAGGTTTTTGTATTCAGTTCAGCACTTAGGACTTGATCTGAAAGATCTTTATCTCTTCTCTCTTCTTGTCATCTAAAAGCAGTGTGTGTTGAACAGCTTTCACTCGCAGCTAAATGAGTTGAGCTTTAGTCAGCGTTAGAGACACACACTTGTGGACAAATCAAGTGTTGACAAAACAAATGCCTTAATCGCCCTGTTCCCTTTTCCTTCCACAGACCTTTGATAAAATCCTCATTGCAAACAGAGGCGAGATCGCCTGCAGGGTGAGTGAGTTTGTGTGTGTTCTTCACCAGGAAAGTTCCTTTCAGTGTGTTTAAGGCAAAACATTACATTTGTCTTAAGGCCATTTTCATTTTGAATCAGACTGAAGTCCTGCAAGTATAAACTTTACATGAAGTTCCATGATGTCTTTTACCCTCAGTACAGTTTTACTGCTATGAATTAAAATACATTCATATTCATGTGCAGTTAAAGTTCTCTTTGTTTCCATTCATAGGTGATTAAAACATGCAAGAAGATGGGCATCAGGACAGTAGCAGTTCACAGTGATGTGGACTCCAGTGCGGTGAGAGAAATGAATATTCAGATGTACCCTAAATAAACACAAAAACATTGAGGTTTAAAAGTCTAAGAATACATTGATTCAAAAACTAATTAGTTGCTTCAAGACTCACTCGTGTGATTTCTGTAAGACTTAGCTGTCTATTCAGCATATTTTACTGGACAGCCTTGATTTTAATATCACTAAGCAAGTGCTTTTTCATTACATTTTTAATCCTTTTATTTCAGTTTATTTAATTAAATAATTGTCATTATGTTTTAAACTGTTCTTATCATGAAACATTTGATGCTGGAATGGCATAAACAAGAAAGCGAAAGTTTCAGGATTATGACTTGTTAAAAAAAATATAATAATAATAAAAAAAAGATGTACCTGCACATGCATACATACAGTCATGTTGTTTCAAAGCTGTATGGCCTTCTTTCTTCTTTCTTCTTTTTTATGTTCCATAGAAGAAAGCAAGTCTTGAAAGATTTGGAATTTCATGGAAGTGATAATATAATTGTCATTTTGGTCAAACTATTTTTTTTTTGAACAGTAAGATTTTTAAAGAAGTCTCTTCTGCTCACCAAGCCTGCATTTATTTTTTCTGAAGTACAGCAAAAACTGTAAAATTTTGAAATATTTGTACTATTGGAAAAAAATGCTTTCTATTTGAATATATTTAAGTATGTTATTTATTCCTGTGATCAAAGCTAAATTCTCAGCATCATTACTCCAGTCTTCAATGTCACATGATCCTTCGGAAATCATTGTAATATGCTGATTTGCTGTTCAAAAAACATTATTGTTGTTGTTGTTGTTGTTGTTGTTGTTGTTGTTGTTGTTGTTGTTGTTGTTGTTGTTGTTGTTGTTGTTATTATTATTATTATTAACATCAATATTTAAAACAGATGAGTACATTTTTTTTTTCAGGACTCTTTGATGAATAGAAAGATCCAAAGATCTTTCTGAAAGATCTATCTGAAATTAAAAGCTTTTGTACACTAAACTATTTAAATGAAATTATTATAGAAATTAATACTTTTATTTAGCAAATATACTTTAAATTGATCAGCAGTGATGAGAAGATATTTATAATTTTACAAAAGACTTCTATTTCAGATGAATGCTGTTCTTCTGAACTTTCTATTTATCAAAGAAACCTGAAAAAAATCAACATCATAATGCTAATAAATGTTTTCTGAAGGATCATGCGACAGGAGTAATGATGCTAAAATTCAGCTTTGAAATCACAGGAATAAATTACATTTTAAAATGTATTCAAATAGAAAACATTTTTTTTAAATAGTAAAAATATTTCCAAATGTTACTGTTTGGATCCAAATGAATGCAGGCTTGTTAAGCAAAAGAGACTTCAAAAACTAAAAAACATTAAAAATCTTATTGTTCAACTTTTCAAAGAAGAGATTTCTAATAAACTGCTCGTATATGCTGAAGCATGAAGCATATATGAAGCAATGAATAAGTAGATTGGCTGTAGCAGGTTAGTCATCTGGAGGCAGTCTGGAACTAATATCTAAATTAGACCCTACTACACTTTTACAAGCATTGCAAGATAAACCAAAGCTTTTGCTCCTCTCACCTTTATCTTTTCATGGAGTGTAATCCTCTGTTGCCATGATTGATAGCTGTCAGTTTTCACCCCCTCCTATTCCATATGCATGAGAGTTTGATAGAGGCAGTGTTTTAAACTCAGCTCGTCCCCCTGCTGTGTTCTGTGCTGGATTGAGGGAATGGTGGGGGGGGTTAGAGGTGGGGATCTTTTGCATTTGATTTGCAGCTTCCAAAGAGCATCTAAATGAAGATGTTTAAACAGAGCAGTGGGGGATAATCTGGACTCTGCATGGGGGAACAAATTGACATTAGAAGTCCATATACTGACCTCAGGATTGATGTGCTCAAATATTTTACAAACACATTCTTAATGCAGAATGTTTCTTTCAACTCGAATTTGTATCTTTTCTAGTGGCATTTTCTAAAACATTAAAAAATTCATTTATTTAGTACTTTAGCATTTACGATTAAAATGGTTTAAAGGTAATGGAACCAGAAACACAGGCTCTCTCATCTAGTTAACAGCATCAGTGCTGACAGAAAAAAGTTTATTAGGCTCCTGAAACAAATGGTGGGGAGCCGTCAAGTTTTGCGCTGCATTAAAAGACTCAGACAGAATACTCATTAAACTCACTGAAGGTGTAATACGTCTAGTGATTTGTCTGTGTGATTCAAATCTTTGATCATGTATTGTTTACTTTTATTCATTTAGTTTTAATTTAGCAAATTGTTTTGGTAAAATAATACGTTAAAAATGTCCAGTTAAATAATCACTTCTTCGGGAAGATGATCCTGAAAGTTAGAGGTTGCAGTGTGTGGCTGCTTCAGGCTTTTGGGCTCATTTGAGCGTCTTGCAAACTCCTCCGACTTTGTTTGCGTCACCCTCGTTAAATGTGAGGGAAAACGACTTGGTGTCTCCCTTTTAACACATGTGTGGAAAACATTAGCAGAGAAGCAGCAGTTGGCTAGCGAGTCTTTTCCAAACCTCCCCTGTTGATGCAGTTGTCAATATTAATGCTTCCCCATTGTGAGGTCTGTCACTCCGTCAGCTCACTGTCACAGTTGCTTCACACTGTGTGTGACGACATCTTGGCCACACAGACATTTGTGCAGACAACTGACTGGCATTTACAACAGTGAAAATAAGTGTTTAAAATGCTGAGTAGATTGAAATCTGGGTACTTAACTAAAACAAAACAAAATCAAAAACCCAGGTACAATACATTTTTATATATATAATATATAATTTTTTTTTAAGGCTGCATTTATTTGATCAAAAATACAGAAAAAACTGTAATATTGCGAAATGTTATTACAATATAAAATAATTATAAATTTAATATACTTTACAATATAATTTATTCCTGTGATGCAAAGCTGAATTTTCATCAGATGTTACTCCATTCTTAAGTGTCACGTGATCCTTCAGAAATCATTCTAATATGCTTATTTATTATTAGAATTATCAGTGTTGTAAATGGTTGTGCTGACAAATATTTTTTTGCAACCTGTGATTCTTTTTTTCAGGATTCTTTGATGAATAACAAGTTAAAAAACAGTATTTATTCGAAATATAAATATTTTCTAAAAAATGTAAATCTGTGCTATTACTTTTTATTCATTTAACACATCCTTGGTGAATAAAAGTATTACTTTCTTTCAAAAAAAGAAATAATAAAAATGTACTAACCCCAGACTTTTGAACAGTAGTGTATATTGTTAGAAAACCTTTCTATTTTAAATAAATGCTGTTCTTTTTTAACCTTTTATTGATCAAAAAATCCTGAAAAAGTATCACAGGTTCCAAAAAAAATATTAACTGTTTCCAACACTGATAATAAATATCGCATATTAGCATATTAGAGTGATGTGACACTGAAGACTTAATGATTCTGGAAATTCAAATTTAATTACAGATATAAATAACATTTTAATGTATATTAATATAGAAAAACATTTATTTACATCGTAATAATATTTCACAATATTGCATTTTTTTTCTGTATTTTTGATCAAGTGAAACCTGCCCTGATAAGCATAAGAGAATTACTGCTTTTATTATCTATTATCTGTTATCAGTGTTGGAAACAGTTATGCTGCTTAATATTTTTTGCAGATTTATTTATTATTTATTTTAAAATGAAAATATTTTTTAACAAAATTCACTGCTGTTTAAAAGTCTGTGGCCAGGTTTTACTTATATTGTAAGAGTAAAGACTTTTGTTAGAAAAATCTATTTTGAATAAATGCTGTTCTTTTAAACTTTTTATTTATCAAAGAATCTTGAAAAAGTATCACATGTTCCAAAAAATATTAAGCAGCACAACTGTTTCCAACATTAATAAGAAATGAGAATGATTTCTGAAAGATCAAGTAAACATTGGAGTAACGGCTGATGAAAATTTAGCTTTGCATCACAGAAATAAATTACATTTTAAAGTATATTAAAATAGAAAACTTATTTTGAATTGGAATAATGTTTTTTGGATTAAATAAAGAGACTTTAAAGAATATTAAAAAATTGTACTGATCCCAAACTTTTGAACGGCAATGTATATTTTTAAACCGTTTTCCCCCATGAACTGGTATAAGCAGTATTGTATGTTATACACATTTGTATGCATTTACACATACAAAAACATTTCAACATTTCAAATGATTTGGTGTAAAAGTACTTCTTTTGCATGCTCTCCTGAAGCTCAAACCACAGAGCCTGGTGCTAGCAACACCCAATTTGCAGCAAACTAAAAGTTTATGAACTGAGAAAGAACAGGTGAAAGTTTGTTTAACCTTTAATGGTTAAACATATTCGCCAAATGCATAAATGTAATGCCCTCAGAGGGTGGTTTAGAAACTGGCATAAAAAAATCAGGTCTGTTCAGCTGCTGATAAGTAGGGTAGTATTGACCTGTAAGCATCATAATAGAAATGTTGTATGTGTATTCCACAAGTGACATCAGAGTGACACTTTGCAGGCATGCTAATGACCCTAAATGAGAGTGCGTCTCAAAATACAAAAAATCATGAACCGCAATTTCAACTGTTCAAAAATGTAAATTGGTTAAATGAACCTGAAACTTAATATAACGGTTTTGTCTCGTGTGTTTTTGTTTCCTCAGGTTCACGTGAAGATGGCTGATGAGGCCATGTGTGTTGGTCCTGCTCCTACAAGTAAAAGTTACCTGAACATGGACGCTATCATGAATGCCATCAAGCAGACTGGAGCTCAAGCTGTGAGTGTGTGTGTGTGTGTGTGTGTGTGTGTGTGTGTGTGTGTGTGTGTGTGTGTGTGTGTGTGTGTGTGTATGTGTGTGTGTGTGTGTGTGTGTGTGTGTGTGTGTGTGTGTATGTGTAAGGTAAATCACAGGGGACTTTAGCACAGTTTGAGCCTAATCCATGTTGGTGTAAACAAGGTTATATATTATTAACATGGTGCCCTGGACAATGTTATTATCTATAAACAGGGTGATGCAATTAGGCTGTTAAATGTCACCTGTATAACATGAATTCTATGGATGCGTGTATGTAAACAATTTTGTCTCTTTCTATCTCTTACAGGTTCATCCTGGCTATGGATTCCTGTCTGAAAATAAGGAGTTTGCCAAGAGACTGGTGAGTTTGCCTTTCTCTGAAAGAGAAAGAAATGTGGATAGTTAAAGAAAAGAAATATTTAAATGAGTTTGTGTTAGAGTTGGGGGCAGAGAAGTCCCTTCACTTATTGTTCTACATCGGCCAGTGTCCCTCCCACACACACACACATACACACACACACTCACGCACACACACAGTTTTTGTAATTAACAGCTTGGACCCCCCAGTAGTAATTTAATTAAAGGTGTGAGTTCTAAGGTGAGAAGATTATTTGCAACCCAAATGAAGGCAGAAAGGCCAAAAGGGTCATTTGATAAAGGGGTTCATTTCACATTCACATTCAGTTCCATTTTTTTTCTTTTTTCTTTTAAAGGACAAGTGCTGCATTTCTTAGAAGGTAGCCAGTTCTGGTTACGGCTCAGTTATTTCCGGTTATGTATATTTTCAGTGTGCTCTAATCATCTAGTTGACTTAAACACCAAATAAAATAAGAGTTCATGGGATGATTTCAAAATCCGAAACGTTCAGAGACAGGAGAAGACATATTCTGATGATTACTGTTTACAGAATCTTCCAAACTCAAAGAAACGTGAAGTTTTAATCCAACATAAAACAGTCTAAGAAAGCAGTGGCTGGTAATCATACGTGATTGTTTCACCACAGGGTGCCAGTGCTCCGCAACACTGCAGTGTTTGTGAGATCTGATGAATAAGATCATAATAAACCTTTATTTATCTGTATCAAATATGTTTAGTGATTATTCTGTGTCGCCATTTCACTGTATGTAGCCTACGCTGCCAACGTGTTACTGTTAAACAAATATTTAAATGTTTAACATTGTTAAATAAAGCAGTTACCACACATGCATTCAGCCATTTTAAACAATGAAATAAACAGTAGGGGCTCGGAGTAAGGCACCGATGCACATAAACAAATTAGCCATGGTTTTACTTCAAATAAAACCGACAATTGCAATTTAAGTTAAACCATATAACCACAAATTAATTCAGCCACAGTTTAACGATGGTAGGCTATTTGTAGTAAAAATATTGTTATACAAATGGTAAAAACAGAAAAAACGTCACTTTTACTATAGTAATTTTCGAATGGGTGTTTATCAGTCAAACCCATTTTAGACTGTACACTCAACAGGTATGAAATATGATCAGTAAAAGAAAAATACTGTTCATGAGAATGTGGCAGGTCAGTGGGGAAATATATATATTTATTTATTTCTTTATTATTCATAATGCAAAAGGAAATATATTTATAGTAACATTTCAGCAGGTTGAAGATAATTCATGTTAACTTTTTAAAGAAATTCCAGTCCTAAAATGCAGTAATAATCTGCGTTGTCGTGAGTATGTATTTGCGCTAAACGCTGACCGGAAACAACCGAGCTGTAACAAGTAGTTATGCAAGTATTCCATTACTCCAGTCTTCAGTAGCTGGGTTTCCATCCAAAGTTGGGAATTTAACTTATGGGCAAAATTGGAAGATCGCATAAAACGTTTGCGAATAGGCACAGTTTCTGCTCGTCGCTTCCTGATAAACTGGCACTAAATATCACTAAAGTAGGAGAAGCTATTGAACATAATAATTTTCATTTATAATAAATTACTTGTGGCTCAGAGAAAGCAGACGAAACACAATAAATGCGGTCACTGCTTTTGGAGGCTGTTTGGAAACACAGTCTTGTAAGACAGTTCTGGCATGCAGTTATACAGAAATACTTTGATGACAGACTTTGATCAGGGATTTGAGAATGACAATAAGAAAATTTCAGATGCTGTTCAATGCTGTTCCACTGGTTTGTTATTCCGTCCCATAGTGCAAAGTCACGACTTTTTGGTGCGTGTGGAGGAATTTATTTTCGCACAATGTGTTTCCATCTCCCATTAATCGCATTGGCAAACTTAAATTTTGATTTTGATTTACATTTTGCATGGTAATGCAATGTCTGATTTTTCATTTCATTTTTTTTTTTTTCATGATTTTAAGATTTTAACCGATATATAATTCCTTATGATTTCTAAAGCGTGATGGGGAAAAAGGCAACGAAGAAAGTCTTTTGTGACAAAGAACAGAACTCCTGTTAGTAGATTTTTGAGGTGCACTCTTGTCATAAATTAATCTATTACTTTTCCTACATAATTTGTAACACAAAAAATGGTAAAATGTCTATTTAGGAGTCTTAGACCTTTCCAACGATATATAGTTTGTCATGATTAGATTAGGAAAATTTTTTTGTAAAATGGTAAAGTAAGCTTAGGTGTCCCACTGAGGGGACGGGTGGCAGTTTAGGGGTTAATGCATGCTTTCTAAATATGTACTAAAAGGTATAATCGTAAAAAAGTGTAATTGGTTGATATTCAATAATCTTAAATGTATATGGAATGATATTTGTTTCCCTATAGAATAACATTAAATGTGGTGTCAAAAAGGACACAAAATGCACCATTAAAGTATTCTACACAGCTTATAGCAGCTTTATACCAACAGAACAATAGGAACAGACCAGATCGTTTCACTAGATAAGATCATTCTTCCTTGGCTGGAATCGTTTAGAGCCCTTTGAAGCTGCATTTAAACTGCATTTTGGAAGTTTAAACTCAGGGACACCATAGAAGTCCACTATATGGAGAGAAATCCTGAAATGTTTTCCTCAAAAAACATAATTCGTTTAAGACTGAAGAAAGAAAGACATTAACATCTTGGATGACAAGGGGGTGAGAAAATGATCTGTACATTTTTGTTCTGGAAGTAAACGTTAAGTGCTAAGCGTCAAATCTGATTTTGTCAGTTTCATGAACCAAATCAGCTGTATTGGAAAAAATGAATGCTTGACTCAAAAGTATGATTCATTTAAGAATTGGCCATTGCTAATTCTCTCGTTTAAAAACAAAAAAAAACAAAAAAAAACAAAAACTTGTTGTATGGCTTAAGAAGACCTTTATAAATAACGCTACTGGACGACTACTCCATTTTTAAGTTTAAATGCTCCATTGCCTTTTTTTTGTAAAAGAACATACAAAATATTTTTCAATAAATGTTTGTCTTTCATTGAAAAAATTACAGTTACTATTAATTCATGTTTAATAGAATTTAATTTCTGGGGGTTATATATCTTTAACCCCTGTGCCCCAAAATAATTGAGCCAAGCACTCTGGTTCTGACAAGTGCATGTGCCAACCTCCAACTGTGCCTCAGTGTTGCCATGGCAACTAAACTCAGTAGCTACCATCTTTTTTTAACCCTTCAATCGATTATGACTAAATAAGGACATGCTTCGTGTCATTGCAGGCCTCAAACACACACAGAGAGTTCGCATGGGGCCGTCACTCTCTTTTTTTGATCTAGATATTTTTGCTTTTTTTAGGATTCCAGATTTCTTCTGCCAGATGTCTTCTTTTCGCCTGGTTTTCTGTGTTGTAGAACAGAGAAAAGAGGAACAGACGGAATTGGAGAATAGAGATGAGAAGAACATGACATGCCTCTCTCTTTCTCTTCTTTCCTTCTGTTCTGTTTGTCCACAATAGTCAGTCATGGTTATTTATTGTACAATATACACATCTCTGGTGCGTGTATCATGTGTTATGTGTCTTATTCTCTTTAGTGTAGTACGGCGTTAGACTCTCCTGGCAGAGTTTCCGGCAGCTGCGCTGATGTGTTCGCAAAATCTCCTTTGATATAAATCACATTCAGGCAGGAGGGAAACACACACGGGGCGTCGTCACAGCAACGGCGGGCTCACGTTGATAGGTTGCCTAGAAGTAGTTGTAGATAAAATTTTTAGCTAAAAATCTAAAATAAATGAGCTTTTCTGGTGAGGTTTTAAAGGCTTTCGGCAGAATGTCATACTGTTAATCAACAGAGCCTGTTAAAAATTCATCAGCATGTCAAAATAAGTGTTAAATATTAAGCAGTCAGGGACCCGAATCAGCTCAGCTGAACCCAGATTTGTTTCATGTCTCTTAAAGGTTGTCGACGGAATTGATGTAAAGGACACCTTTCGATTTGACTGTTATCCTGCAGTGAATGAGTCACAAACTACTGTTTCTTTTCTTTTCTTTTCTTTTCTTTTTTTAAAATCTACATCGACTTTATTAGGAAAATCTGCCTAGCAACTCGAACTTGAATAGAAGCAGGTTATGCATGCATTCCACAAACTGCTTCCCAGCTCATGTTTATTAATGTGATGTGTGATGTTAATGCAAAACTATACTATAAATGAAATTGTACTGAAAGTTCAAAGTGTGGAATTCTGCATCACTAACAGCACTAACCAACCCTTTGCTAAGTTTTGCATTGGTTGCATGGGCTGGAATGAATTGTGACATTGCAAAATGTATTATAGGGTATTTTTCTTCAAAGCAATTATTAAATTATGCAGATTTGAGGTTTAAATTTTGCAAAGCCAACCAAGGAGAAAAGAGAAATATGCTCCGCCCAAATATACAAAATTCTCCGCTATATAGTAGACCAACAACAGTAAATGAAAATGGTAGTATTCATTAAATAGTAGGCAAAAAGCACCTGGTGATTTACTTATTGCGGTAAGATGTATTGAAGGGCAGATCTAGTGAATGCAGTTGTGAATGACGGAGAAGAAACTTAACTGATGCTGTAGGTCACTTGACAATCACAACATGACACACAGGCTGCATTTACACTGCAAGCCTTAGTTCTCAACTCTCGTTTTTGCTCGGATCTGTTTTTTTATTTTTGTGTGTAGCTGTTTTTGTTTTAAATTGAGCATATATCACATTTCCAGAGACCATGATTCTAAACTGACCCGCATGCGCAAAACAACAACAACAACAAAAAAAACAGGCTAGCCCAATCACGTTCCGGAGGTAAAATATATTGTGTTAGTGGGGTCGCTTCAACCCACAGAGTTGAAAAACAAACTGTAGCAACAAGTAAAAAACTAGCTTAATTCTGTTGGAAAACTGTGGACTTGGCAACACTTGTGCAGCACACCGTCATACGGACGTAAGAACGGAGGACATAAAGTAAGTGATTATGTGTTTATTTCCAATGTGATCTGCTGCAGAAGCCAGCGAAATTATGCACAGGCAATATGAAAAATAAAGACAAGGATGTGACCGAAGACAGTTTTTAATACTTATGAGTTCTGACCAGGGCTGATCTGGGGTTAAAATTCGGCCCTGGACAAATCCGGCCCACGAGTTCCCCCGTGAATATTTTGCTGGTTTTATGGCTTTCAACTTGAGTAAATAAACAGTGATAGATATTACTGAATTCACAGTAATTGCAAACTTAATAATGCATTTATGTAAATGCACTTGACAGTAAAGTATTGACTTTGAGCTAGAATGCAGGAAATTAATTGCTAATACATTGTCATCATTTCCTCGCCTTCATGTCATTCCAAACCTCCATGACTTCCTTTCTTCTGTGGAACACCAAAAGATATTTTGTAGAATGTTACCAAACCATTTTGTTTACCTTTGATTTTTCCTGTATGGACGAAAGAAAAAATAACAATTTTCTTCTTTTATGTTCCACAAAAAAATACATTGGAATGACATGATGTTGATTAAATGAGGAAAGTTTTCATTTTTGGGGTGAACTATCCCTTTAAGAACTCTAATATTTGCAAATAATAAACACCAACTTTATATAAGACACTTTACTTTTATCAGGCTCTTAGTGAATCAGTATTTTAATTCAATTAAAATGAATTAGAAACACCTAAAGAGTAAGAAGTTCTTGCTATAGTATTCAGAGATGAAGTAGTCCTATTAGAAAGATTGTGGTCACAAGAAGTAAAACCATGGCTATATGATTTTTTTTTTAATAAGTAATAGTAAATTTAGCCTATATCAGATTTCCAGAGACCATGATTCTAAACTGAGCCGCATGCGCAAAACACTTTGGTGATCGGCCCACTACTAGGCCAGCCCACCGGGAATGTCCCGGTACTCCCGATGGCCAGTACATCCCTGGTTCTGACACTAATTAGTGTACTTCCACTGACTACCTTTTGCAACTGTCTTGATAACTTTGGGTGTGTAAAATCCTTGAATTGAGTCCCATAAGCGCAGAATCGTGACAAATGTTGATCTAGATCAACATGGAAGTGGCACAAATCTGAATTGAAAAGATCAGATTCCATGTGGTTTGTGCTGCACTTTCCTGAGAAAAACAGATTTGGTCCACATTCACCTGCAGTGTGAATGTGTTTTTAAAAGCAGTTAAGCGGATTATGTTTTGTATCGTTTTTTGGCACAGTGTGAACGTAGCCTTAGTATTTCTGGTTTCACATTCATAATATATAGAATGTAAATAGAATATAGGCTTTAGAATGTATTTTGTAATGGTCAAGATGTACTTACTAAGAAGAAGTGGGACCTGTGTACTCTGAGATTTCAGATGCAGCCAGTGAGAATCCTATTTCATGGCTTTTTTTTTTTAAGCATAGTCGCTTCTCTTTAGTTGCTGTCACGTCTATTGTGACTTGAATCAATATGCAAATACTTTGTTTTGTGTTTTGTTTTGTTTTGTTTATAGTCTTAAAAGGTACAAGAGGTTTGTTAAATGTTATCAAGATGTTATGATTTCATTAAATATCAGCACTGCACGTTTCACAGTCAGATTAATGCATTATAATAATCTTAACAATTAAGAGAGTAAAATATATTTATTTAATATAATAATTGATTATAATTGATACTTTTGACTCACCTTTTAAAAAAAAATGTTTAAAGATCAAAATGTCAGGCTATTAAGAAGTAGGCCATGTGTACTCTGAGATTTCAGATGCAGCCAGTGAGAATCCTTATTTCATGGCTTGTTTTAAGCATAGTCGCTACTCTTTAGTTGCTGTCACATCTATTGTGATTGAATCAATATGCAAATGCATTGACTTTTATTTTAGTTTAGTTTAGTTTAATTTTTAGTGTTTAGTTTAGTTGCTGTCACGTCTATTGTGACTTGAATCAATATGCAAATGCATTTTATTTTATTTATAGTCTTAAAAGGTACAAGAGGTTTGTTAAATGTTTGTAAAAAGAGGTTATGATTTCATTAAATAAACATGAGCGCTGCACGTTTCACAGTCAAATTAATGCATTAGAATAATCTTAACAGTTAACATAGTAAAATATATTTATTTAATTAATATAATAATTGAAGAAAAATTGTTTAAAGGTCAAAATGTGAAAATATTATTATTATTATTATTTGTGCAGGTCTTTAAAAAGTCTTAAATCTGATCTTTCAAAAATCCTGCAGATTTATTTTATTTTATTTTATTTTATTTTATTTTTAGAATACCTATTTGACTTGAATAATGGCAGATGGGGGAGGTGTGAAACTAGTCTGAAAAGTTGAAATGTGTGTTGTGGTTCTGTTTGCTACCGTTAGTGGGGCAGAAATGACATGCATTGCCTTTGAATATGATTACATTTTGAAATAATTTGGCAACTTTTAGCTAATAAGTACTTCAATCTCTGTTAAACTTATCTGAGTGTGATTAAATCCCCTAAAACTTTACCATGATTAAATCCCCCTAAATTTCCCCTTTAAATCAGTCCAGAAGAAAGTACACGCACACACACACACACACACGAAAAACATTGACTGTGTACACAGTCACAGTAATGCATTGCTTACAGAAAATAGTAAATGCAATGATTCACACACTTACAGAAAGTAATTAATTTTAACCATATGTCTGCCTCATGTTAAGTATTAAGCTCTTGGATTTTTTTTATTGCTTTTAATCATTTGTTTTATTATTTTCCAGACGTTTTGTCTAGCTTTTGCTATATACTTAATTGCTTTGGATAAAAGTATGTGCTGAATGAGTAAATCGAAATAATTAGTTTCATAGCCAATTTTTGAACCACATCTGTACCTGTTCAATTCTCTCTACCTTTCCATCCCCCAGTCACTCTTTTACATTCCCCTATACGCATGCGCACACACACGCAGATGAGTGGGCCATCCACTGCCTTCTGTGTGTGTGTGGAAATGAAGATGTCATTACATTAGCAGTTGAATAGCGATACCCCCCACATGAATAAGAGGTGAATGAGCCCCCCATCCTGAATAGCAGCCCCCTCTGCCCGACTGTTAGTACAGTTTTACGCAGCGCAAACGATTGGCCGGAGCCCCTGGGCATGCGCAGGTTTGGCCTAGAGAGCTCTGTTAGGATTACCTCTACAGCCTCTTTAGCATGTTAAAAGAGAAGCGCTTTTCAATAGCAGAGAGGAGATTGAGTTTGAGTGGAGTGTGCGTGTGTGTGTTTTCATGCCTTTTCACTCTTTGGATGTTGTCTTGAACAAGATGTTTTCATTATCCTAGTCTTCTCTCTCTCACATGAACAGTAGTACACAAGTTCTTGACACTTCTAGAGGCTCGCACTATTTTTGCTGTTGTTGTAGCGGCTTGCTGGTTGAATGTACCACATGCACAAATACACATGAGGGACTTATAAAAATGAACAGGAGGAGAAGAGATTGAAAGACATCTGAATGGGCCCAAGCATTATATTGGATTAAATTTTCCAGAACTCAAAAGACACTGACAGGGGTTTGAGGGAAAGGTCTCTAGCATAACTGTGGCCACCGTAATTTGTCAGTGTACTTAAACTGTGATAATTTGTGTCCCATTTATGTATTTAATTTCATGTGACCCCCCCCCCCCTTTAGTTTAGTTAACGTTTGTGTTTGTGTTTGGTTTTTTTTTTTTTTTTTTTGCGTTTTATATTGGAGTTCTTTTTGTGTTTTAATTTTTTCTCCTTTTTTTGTTTAATTTAGTAATTTTGTGTGTGTGCTTTTTTATTATTCTTTATTCTTTTTTTCTTTGGTTCTAGTGTACTGGTTTTTGTTTTGTTTTGGGCTTTTTGGTTTCTTTTATGTTTTGTTTTGTTTTGTTTTACTTTTTTGGCATTTAGTTTAGTTTTTTGTTATTGTTTCACTGTTATTTTTGTTTGTTTTGGGCTTTTCTTTTGTGTTTAGTTTGGTTGTAGTTTATCGTTTTTTTTTTTTTTGTTTGGTTTTTTTTTTGGCTTTCGTTTTGTTTTGTGTTGTTGTTTCTAATTTATTTTTGTTTGTTTTGCGTTAAGTTCTTATATAATTTTTGTGTGTGTGAAACTTATTTTAGTTGTTTTTGGCTTTTGTTTTATGTTTTTTAAGAGTTTTTGTTTGAGTTCTTTTGTGTTTGTTTTTAATTTTGTCTTATTTTTGTTTGTTTTGTGTTAACTTTTTTGTTTTGGAGTTCTTTTTTGTCTTTTTTTGTGAAACTTATTTTAGTTGTTTTTGTTTTGTTATTGTCTCAAAGTAATTAATTTTTGTTTTGTGTTTCCACTGTTTTTGTTTTGGAGTTCTTTTGTGTTTTTTTTTATTTATTTATTTTTTTATTTGTTTTGTCTTATTTTTTGGTTTTTGTTGTTATTGTTTTGTGTGTGTGTGTGTGTGTTTGTTTTTTGTTCTGAAGATATTTAGTTTTTTTGGTATTTGGTGCTTTATTATTTATTATAGTTTTTGTTGTATTTAACAGTATATTTTTCTCAGTTATTGGTTTGAAATAGTAAATGCCCATTAGTTGCTCTAAGGACTTGTTAGCATCATTTGTCTCATCATTATCATCAATCATATATATAGATTATATATATTATACATTACACATTACACATTACATATTTGGCAACAAACTTGTCAAAATTGTGAATCTCTTCCATTTTGGGCTTGATTCAATGAAAAAAAGATTCCTTATGGTATTTCTTCACTTTATAGTTTTAGTGATTTGTAAATGACTTTAATTGATTACAGAAGCTGATTTTGTTGACACCTTAGTTTGTTTCTTTTCCCAAGCACTTGTCAAGAACAAACAGATCACTTTTTGGCCCTCATTTAGAATTATCCTTTATCTCATGACACCATGGGTCCAGTTGGCGCTGAAAGAGTCATGGGGTCAAATCCCTCTTTTAATTACAGAGCTCCATGGGTTCTGCGCGCCTCAGGCATACTATCTGTAGTATATTAGCCAGGAAGCAATAGCCTCCCGATTCTCGAGACCAACAAAGAGAAGAACAGATCTCCTTTTTCCCGTTCTTTTTTCTTGCTTCGTTATTTAGATGTATGTTTCTGCAGGCATTACCTGAAGCTACCTTTCTTTACCTCACCAAAGTTCATACCCCGGGGGTCTTTTATTGCCAGGGGAACCAAATCCCTTCACAAAAAAAGTATGGTATTTTACCTCTTTTGAGGTTGAAGGGTTTATATATTCAAGATGTTTGAATGCTGTGTGTGACCAGTGGTCATAGTATTTCATATATATATATATATAATATATATATATTTAAGTATACATATATATTTAAGTATTTCATCTCAAATCTTTCTATTTACACTACTGTTCAAGTTTGGGGTCAGTGTCTCTTTTGCTCGCCAAAGGCTACATTTATTTGATCAAGAATATAGTTAAAAGCAGATATTAGTAAACAAGTAAAATATTATTGCCATTTAAAATAACGTGTTTTCTGTTTGAATATATTGTAAAATTTAATATATTCCTGTGATGGAAAGCTGAATTTTCAGCAGCCATTACTCCAGTTGTCAGTGTTGCATGATCTTTCAGAAATCATTCTAATATGCTGATTTGCTGCTCAAGAAACATTTCTGATTATTAATATCGATATATTTTTGTGGAAAGTGTGATACAATGTTTGCTGAATAGACAATAGTCTAAAAGAACAGCATTTATTTGAAATATACATTTTTGTAACTTTATAAACGTGACATTTGATCAATTTAATGCATCTTTGCTACATGAAAATATTAATCTCTTAAAAAAAAAATCTTACTGACCCCAAACCTTTCAACGGTAGCCTAAGTTCTGTAAAATAATAAGAAACATACGTTAGGCATGTGTGTCTAAACTTTTGACTGGTGCTGTGAGTAAAAGTGCAATCAGATCGTGATGATACACAGCGGTGTGTATTATGACCGGAAGAGTACAGCTGGATCATGTAATGTGCAGGTGTGTTGAGGTTTGATGTGGGAATAAAATCTGTGGGCGTGTGTTATGATGTACGATCAGATTATCTCAGAGTCATGCAAGTTGTGCAGCGTGACGTGACATTTTCTGATGGTTGTCTTAATAGATTTGATGCCTGTAGTCATGATTTGTAGGTAAGATCTGCTCAGAATAAATAACTTAGATGACATTAAATATGCCTTATTATGAATTCTTTCTCTACAGGCGGCCGAGGGGGTGACCTTCATTGGTCCTGACACACATGCCATCCAGGCCATGGGGGATAAGATCGAAAGCAAACTCATCGCCAAAGCTGCCAAAGTCAACACCATCCCAGGCTTTGATGGGGTGGTCAAGGTCAGATCATCATTTGGGATGTTTTATTTATGCATTTATTTATTTATTTGTTTATTTTTATTTTTGTTCTCAGTCTTCTGCTCATGTTTCTTACATGCTTATCTTTAAAATCATTTTCACAAACACTTTTCTTTTGGTCAGCATACAGATGGGTGGTTTATCAAAATGCATAATAAAATAACAAAAATACATTTTTATAGCTGAGCTAAACAAACAACAACTTGATAACACACAGAAATACAGTACAGTGGTGCAGATGATGTACAGTATTTCACAAAAGTGAGTACACTCCTCACATTTCAGCAACCATTTTAGTATTTGGCATAGAGACAATACTATAGAAATGAAACTTGGATATATTTTAGAGTAGTCAATGTGCAGATTGTATAGATATAACTTGTATAGTATAGATTTACTGTCCCCTGAAAATTACTCAACATACAGCCATTATTGTCCAAATAGCTGCCAACAAAAGTGAGTACACCCTACAGGGTTCCCATGGGTCATGGAATTTCTGTAATATCATGGAATTTTAAAAGGTCTAGTCCAGCAATTGAAAGTCAGGGAATGTAATTATTTTTTGGTCCAAGTCATGGAATATAAGGGATTTTTGTTTGTTGCTTTAAATTTTAGTTTCCATTTATCAAAATTAAATTTTTCTAAACCCTTTTTTTTTTTATGGTTAGGCTACTTTTCAGTGCCATTTTATTCCCTTCCTGCATGTCAACTGGCAATCACTTAAGTCAAATGCAGTCACCAGGCTGTACCTGATAACTAAGGCAAACATGCCAGGAAAATGTAAATTTCAAGAGCTTTGGCTGCAAAATGACCACTTCAAAGGATGGGTGTGAAAAGTAGATGATAGAAAAGCAAAGACTAAATGTGAAGAAATAAAAAAAAACGAATGATGAGCTTCATTACAAACAGAAAATCCTTCAGAGTGTTTAACCCCTGAAATAATAAAAAACATAAATTAATTTCTGCAGAAATAGTACAAAATAAGCCAGTTTTCCGCAGCTAAATAAAGAAATAAAAGAGGTTATTGCGACTTCTCACAATTCTGACTTATTTTCTCACAATTGATTGATACATACTCGCAATTCTGACTTTTTTTCTCAGAACTGTGAGATATAAAGTCACAATTGCGAGTTATAAAGTCAGAATTGCATGATATAAACTTGCAATTGAGAGTTATTGAGTCAGAATTGTGTGATTATAAACTAGAATAGAATTGCGAGTTTTATCTTCATCTTTTATTTAGTGGCAGAAATGGGCTTCTGTAGTTTTGTACTAAAAATGTCTGTAAACAAGTAAATAAAGCTTGCAAATGGATGGATCCATTCATTATAGGTCATGGAAATTCATCTTTTTAGTCAGTGAAAGTCAGGGAATTTGACATTTGGCTTAGAGTGGGAACCCTGACCCTAAGTGAACTTGTCCAAAATGTCAATATTTTGTGTTGGCAGTTGGCACCATTATTATCTGGCACTGCCTTAATCATTCTGGGCATGGAATTGACCAGAGCTGCACAAGTTGTTGCTGGGATCTTCTTCCACTCCTCTATAATGACATCACAGATCTGCTGGATGTTAGACACATAGTGCTTCTCCACCTTCCGCTTGAGGATGGCCCACAGGTGTTTCACAGGGTTCAGGTCTGGAGACATTCTTGGCCACCCCATCACCTTCAGCTTCCTCAGCAAGGCAGTTGTCATCTTGGTGGTGTGTTCGGGGTCATTATCATGTTGAAAAACTGCCGTTTGGCTGTTTCTGAAGGGAAGGCATCATGTTCTGCTTCAGAATGTACAGTACATAATGGGATCCATGTTTCCTTCAATGAACTGCTGCTCCACAGTACCAGCAGCACTTATTCATCCACAGACCATGATGCTACCACCACTCTTGACTGTAGGCAACACACAATTTTCTTGGTACTCCTTACCAGGGCATCGCCAAACATGCTGGACACCATCTGAGCCAAACAAGTTTATCTTAGTCTCATCAGACCACAGGACATGGTTCCAGTAATTCATGCTCTTGGACAGGTTGTCTTAAGAAAACTGTTTGCAGGCTTTCATGTGAACCAGCTTCAGAAGAGGCTTCCTTCTGGGACAATGCCCATGCAAACTGACTTGTTGCAGTGTGAGGCGTATGGTCTGAGCACTGACAAGCTGACTTTCTATTTCTGCAACCTTTTAAGTAATGCTGGCAGCACTCATGCATCTGTTTTTTTTTGAAGCTGGGTTCTACTCCACTTCATTGATCGATCCTTGCAAGGCCTGTTCTGAATGGAACCCATCTTGGAAAACCTCTGTATGACCCTGACCACTGTAGTGTAACTCGGTTTCAGGGTGTTACTGAACCTTTAATAGCCTTGGCTATCTTTTTGGAGATCAACAATTCTAATTCTCAATTCCTCAGAGAGTTCTTTGACATGAGGTGCCATGTTGAACATGCAGTGGTCAGTATGAGAGAATTGTACTTAAAGCACCTAATTTGAACTGCTCTAATACAAGATACACAACATTGTATGGTCCTGTCAAGCAGACAAATACATGAACATGAGGAATAGGGCATGTGGCTTTGCATGGTTAAACAACATACTGATGTTATCACTTAGGGTGTACTCACTTTTGTTGCCAGCTATTTTGACAATAATGGCTGTGTGTTGAGTCATTTTGACAGCAAATCTATGCTGCTATACAAGCTGCACATAAAACTATTCTAAAATATATCCAAGTTTAATTTCTGTAGTATTGTCCCTTGAGAAGATATGCTAAAATGGTTGCTGAAATTTGAGGGGTGTACTCACTTTTGTAAGATACTGTACATATGCTATATAGTATATAATGTGCAGTGCATACACTACTGTTCAGAAGATTGGGATTGGCAATAGTTTTGTTAATGAAGTCTCTTTTGCTCTTCAAGAATGTATTTATTTGATAAAAATCTTATTACAAATTAAAACTGTTACAAATTATGACACCGTTTTCTATGTGAATATATTATAAAATGGAAGTTATTCATGTGTTGCAAAGCTGAATTGTCAGTAGCCATTACTCCAGTCTTCAGTGTCACATGATCCTTTAGAAATAATTGTAATATGCAGACCTGCTACTCAAGAAACATTTCTCATTATCATCAGTGTAAGTTAAAATCAATGTGTTCCAGATATTTAATTCATTTGTCAGTTAATTGTGTCATCAAAATGCTGTCATGTTTAGGACCAAATATATTTGTGACTATGGCTGTATAGTTGGCAGTCATCTTAGATTTGACTAAAGAAAGCTCAGACACATTTTACTATGTCATTTTTTTAGTGGCTCAATCATTTAAAAAAGAAGTTGAATATTCTGCAGGTCTGTTTTTATCATGTGTAAATTACTCTTTGCATGCAGTGTCAGCAATCTGTGCTGCCCAAGTCCACCCGTACATGACAGCAGGATGTAGTTTGTGGACAAATGAGCTGTCCGCCTGCTGTCACCAGCCATGTGATCCATGACTAGTCAAAACAGACCCAAAGCGTCAACTAGTGGCAGAAATAATCTAATAGACAGTGCAACTCCTGTAATTTTTTTGTTATGAACTGTGTATTTTGATCATTTTCAGGTAGCACAATATCTGAATAAAAAGTCTAATGGAAAGACACAGTAAAGCAGGGACGGAAAAAAAATTGTTAAAAGTGCAGACTGTGATATTCATCACAAAACAAATGGTTCTATAGACCTCGACAAGTCACTAAGTTGCCATACACTGTTGAGGTCAAAAGTTTACATACACCTTGCAGAATCTGCAAAATGTTACATTTGCATATAGTCCATGAGAGAAAATAGTTTAATTTATAAAAATGACTCCGTTCAAAAGTTTACATACACTTGTTTCTTAATACTGTGTTGTTACCTGAATGATCCACAGCTGTGTTTTTTCGTTTAGTGAATGGTTGTTGAGTCCTTTTGTTCTGAACAGTTAACCTGCAAGGTGTTCTTTAGAAAAAATCTTTCAGGTCCCACCAATTATGTTTTTTCAGAATTTTTGGAAATTTGAACCCTTTCCAAAAATGACTATGATTTTGAGATCCATCTTTTCACACTGAGTACAACTGAGGGACTCTGAGGTATGAAAATATTACAGAAGGTTTAAATGCTCACTGATGAGCCAGAAGGAAAAACAATGCATTTAAGAGCCAAGGGTGTAAACTTTTGAACAAAATGAAGATGTGTTAAACCTTCTGTAATAATTGCAAATGAGTCCCTCAGTTGTCCTCAGTGTGAAAAGAGGGGTCCCAAAATCATACAGTCATTGTTGGAAAGGGTTCAAATAACTGTTTTCATTCATTTATATAAGAATTTTAATTTAATAATAAGAAATTTCTTAAGCAACATATCAGCATATTTTATTAAGGGTCATGTAACACTGAAGATTAGAGAAATGGCTGCTGAAAATTAGGTCCTGCATGACAGAAGTAAATCATATTTTTGCTCTACAGTATATTCATAAGAAAACAGTTATTTTAAATCACATAATATTTAAAAATATTACTGCTTTGTATTGCATTTTTTATCAAATACATGCAACCTTGGTGAACAGAAGAGGCTTCTTTTAAAAACATTCCAAATATCTTACTGATACCAAACTTTTGAACTGTAGTATGTGCAAAGCATATAAAAAAGCTCTTACCACAATAAAGCTACATATCAGTCCTCTAAAATGTCTTTAAACTCAATTGTCTTGTCTCTATTCCTTTTCTCCCTCCCCCATCCATCCCCTCCTCCTGCATGCTGTTTAAATGGCCTTTAATGGCTGTGTGTAGTGGCCGTTTTGACACTTCCTGAGCTGATAGGGCTCTATAAAGCAAAGATGTGCCGCATGACACTCTGATTGTATGGGCATTACCATCTGTGAACACCTCCTCAACGACCCTGATAACATCAGCACACTGATCACAGTCTGACTCTCACACACACGCGAACATCTCTCCTTTAGTCCCTTCTGCTGGATTTCTCACCTTAGTTTAACTTCATTTAATGCTAGTGTAGAACTCTGCTGTTAATGTATTTTGACATCTGGTGAGAAACAACATTTCAATAGTCGTCTCACTATTTCAATAATTGTTTGCAAACAATTATTTTGTCACCGTTTTTAATTTGTAGTTGCATAATTGCAACAATTGTTTAAAGCAATTAATGTGACCTATTGTCACTAAGCTTGCAGTCTGAAAGTCACAGCTGCAATTTTGGCAGGAAAAATATTTACAATTTGAGAATTTGCTGAAAACACATAACATTGTCGTTGCCCACTGTTTTGGAGTGAATTTAGAGGCAGTCTCCCAAGAATTTGATGTATATTTTTTTTATTTCTTATTTCCAACATTTTTCTTTACAAGAAAATGGAAAAAACGGTCGCAGAAATGTAACAATGGGCCTTAACAATTTGTAATATTATTTAAACCACAAAGCACATTAGCTAATTTGTAGATGAAATGTTTTAAATATATTTCCTTGAAGCATAGTGACACTTATGTAGTTGCAGGTGTTATACAAATGTAAGATTTGAATAAGGTTTCTTCAAGTTACTTCAGTCACTGGTTTCCCAGGTGTTGATTTATTATTATTTTAATTAAAGCAAGCCAATTTCAGCTATTTTCTTTTTGCCTAACTGTTAAATGTTTTTTCATATTTAAATCAAATCAAACCACATTTAAAACCACTGTGGACTTTTTAACCTTCATTAATTCTTATGTAATTATTTTTTTATTGTTAAACCCTTGTTCCAGAGCCAGACTTTTAATTTTAAAACTTAAAATCCATCATAAAATCCATACATAATATTAATAATAGTGGTCTTTTAGAAAATTTAGATCCCAAAAGTGCTCATAGCTGAAGAAACACACATCAGCCTTTTGTGGAATCTGGAATCTGATGGTGCAAAAAATCTAAATATTGTAAAAATCGCTTTTATATTTGTCCAAATGAAATTCTTAGCAATACATATTACTAATCAAAAATTAAGTTTTAATATATTTATAGTAGGAAATTCACAAAATATCTTCATGGAACATGATCTTTACTTAATATCCTATTGATTTTTGGTATAAAAGAAAAATATGTAATTTTGTCCCATGCAATGTAATTTTGCCTATTGCTACAAATATAGCCCTGCTACTTCAGACTGGTTTTGTGGTTCAGGGTCACACGTTTGGTAAAATCTGAACATTTAACCTTTAATCACAAAAACTGTACAGGTTAAAAAAAACTATGCTATGTTGCTCCCCCTGCTGGACATGATGAGAAACTGAATTACCTTACGTGCTGCAGGCCACGTCTCACAAACAGATATGCATTTACTGAGCAAAGTGATGTCATTTATTTGAATTTCAGAATGCAGAAGAAGCTGTGAAAATTGCAGGAGAAATTGGTAAGAGTCATTAAAATGTAGACATTTTATAATAGTTTCCATTTATCAAGAATAAGGTGAATTCAGAATTTGTGTTAATCTCTTGAAGGCTACCCTGTTATGATAAAGGCGTCTGCTGGTGGAGGCGGTAAAGGGATGAGGATCGCCTGGAATGATGAGGAAACCAGGTGAGATGTGAGAAAAGCAGATTCAGGGATGTTTTTAAGCAAATATCAAACCTTGTGTAAGTTTTCTTTGGAGAGAGTCAGTCCAGCGTTCTTATTTGAACAGTTTTTAGCCTAATTAGTTAATTAAATGATTTGGTTTTGGGTCAGTGGTATGAGGAATCAGGACAAAGTGGCCAGAGTGTTTACACATTTACAAATCAACCCTTTAGATTCTGTGTGTGTGTGTGTGTGTGTGTGTGTGTGTCTCTCTCTCATCATCTCTCCCTCCTTATCTTCCTCTGTTCTTGAGAATATTAATAAAACCTTTAGTGGAACATGTTGCTGTTAATTGTCTTTTATTGCAGTAAGCTGAAGCCAGGCTTTTGTTTAAGCTTTAATTGGATTTATCTTGAGAGGCAAAACAGTCACTCAAGCAATTCAGTAGAGACAGAGGCAGAGAGAGAGTGAGAGTCCTCAGGCAAATAGATGCTTATCTGCTAAAGAGGAAGCCTCTTGCCACAAATGTCAAGTTCCCTTACAACAGCCAAATGGAGTAAGATCTGGTAGTTCACTGTCAGTCATTCTTATCTCATTTCTCTTTAACAAACATGAATGGTAGTTACCTCTGAATTTAATAATAAAACCTTGTTATACCATAAACAGAAGTTAATAACAATCAAGTAGTTGATGTACTGTCTGTAAATATGTATGTAATATGTAAATATGGATATAAAAACAGGCAATCATGTTGATTATTTTTAGGATTCTAAATTAAAAAATGTTATTATTATAAAGTCTTATAAAGTTTTGATATTTTGTTTCAGGGAAGGCTTTCGTTTTTCCTCTCAGGAGGCAGCATCTAGTTTTGGAGATGACCGTTTGCTGATTGAGAAGTTCATAGATAACCCCAGGCATATTGAGATACAGGTATTTTCTGGAAAATCACCACCTTACTTGTGTATATACAAGCTTTTATGAACTTTTCATGATGTATTTAATGACTCAAAACATTAAATCCAAATAATATTTGGTGATGTTTATTAGTTCTTTCAAAATGCCATGCTTAGGTTTTAACTAGATTCACTTTTTTTTCTCTCATTCTTTCAGTTAGTTTAATGAGATATCCACCTTGGATGCTTTTTCAGTAGTCTTGAAAGTATTTGAAAAGTTTAGGGTCAAAAAGATTTTATGTTTTTCTAGTTTGCTCACCAAGGTTGCATTATTTAATAAAAAGTACAGTAAAAACGGCAATATGGTGAAATATTGTTACAATATAAAATAACTGTTACTGACCCCAAACTTTTCAGTGGTAGTGTAATAAGTGGGCATTGTCTGTATTAACATCAGTTCATTTAGTTTAAATAAAAATTTGTTTACTTGAGTGCCAACTAAAAATAAGCAGCTAAAATAAAACTATAATTGCCCAAAATGTTGAATAGAATAGAACATATACAAATCCAGCATTATGGATGTGACATTTTGCGTTATGGATGTGACATAAATGTTTAGAGAATGTATGTGTTACCAATATACCAATATATATCTGTTGGATGTAAACATCAGAAAAATATCAGTCTTTGCATGAGATTTCCATGTTAACCCTTTAACTGTCACTGGCCAGTGTATGGGACACCTACGTTTACTTCACCATATTATGAATAAATCCTAATCTAATCATGACAAACTATATATTGTTGGGAAGGCCTAAGACTCTTAAATAGATATTTTACCGCTTTTTTGTGTTACAAATTATGTAGGAAAATAATAGATTAATTCATGACAAGAGTGCACCTTAAAAATCTACATTAAAACTAGGGCTGCACGATTTGAGAAAATATTCATATTGCTGCATATTATTGAGGTCAATATAATATTAATGATTAACAATATAATATTAACGATTATAATAAATGGTATTGTTAGTCAACTTGATGGGTTTTTAAGGAAAATGCACACACAGATTAGTAATAATGCTGAAATGTGTATTTGTAAAACTAAAAATTTCTAAATAAATAAATGTTTGCAAAATTAAATAACATTTGCATTAATGTAAATTTCTCAAAAGTATAGCTAAATTAAATAAAAAAATAAATAAAAACATACACATTTTCACAAAAATAAGATATTTTAAACATTTTGTCACAACCAGGGACATTTATGCAGGATGTAACATACTCTGTATAAACTCTTTTGAAAAAAAAAAAAAAAAAAAATTGGATATAAAATTGTCATTCAAACTCAATATTTTTTGTTTGTTTGTTTTTTTCTTTTTTGTTTTGTTTTGTTTTGTTAGCAGAAAATCTGCAAACTGTTCATATAATTGCACAGGCTGACATTGCGATTGCGATACGATTAATCCTACAGCACTAATCGTAACAGAGGTTCAGACCTTGTTGCACAAAAAGACTTTCTTCATTGCCTTTTTCCCTATTAAAATCTCAAAATTCATCCTTTGATTTTTCAAAATTAGACATTGCATTACCATGGAAATTGTACATAAAAATCATATAACAAAATGTTATTGTTCATGAATTGTGAAAATTTAACTTTGGATAGTGCATTTTCATGTCTATGTTCAAAATAGGGAGTGAAAGTTAAAGGGTTAAAAAAAAGGAAATAATCGTGTTATGGATTGTTTTTTGAGAGACTACATACTTTGTAGGATTTCTGCAAATTAAAATACACAAACTATCTATCCCTAGAAAAGACAATCGTAAGTCATGTTTGTTATTTCATCCACATAAATGGATGAAATGTATATCTTGATTGCAAAGTGAGTCACTGGATAATTACTAATCTTTTTATTTTTTCAGTGGCAGCATTTTGGATAGTTGTGCTAATGGTTTCTGCTGTTGTTTGTAGGTGTTGGCGGACAAGCATGGCAATGCTTTGTGGCTGAATGAGAGAGAGTGCTCCATCCAGAGAAGAAACCAGAAAGTGGTGGAGGAGGCACCCAGGTTTGAGCAGATTTTTTTTAATTAACCTGAGAGTTATACACCATGATACACCAAGTTATGTGCAAGAGAGTCATTGCAGTAGGATGGGGGAAAATGTGGTATACTCACATATGACTACACTGTTGCCTAAAAATGTATGTATTTAATTAATTATTAAAAATAAAACATTTTGATTCAAAGATTAATAACAAGTAGCAAGAAAATCATACAGTTACATTAACCTGACCTGCACTGGCTTCTAACAGGTAAACAGAGTTTTTTTCCCCATGCTTCAGACAGATAACAGCTGAAGTAAAAGTGGGCATAGCAGTTAAAGCAGTATAGTACAGGGTTGCTCAGAAAAGAGTTACCCACAACAACACAAATCATTTTCAACTAAAAGTAGGCAGTACTGGAAAATAGAAAAGTGAATTCTGTTGAGAGATGTGTGCAGCAGCTGTGTGTATGCAGCTACCTACATTGCAGTGTGTTTGTGTGTATGTCTGGTTAGCACTTTTCTGGACCCAGACACGCGGAGAGCGATGGGAGAGCAGGCCGTGTCTCTGGCGAAAGCAGTGAAGTACTCCTCAGCTGGCACTGTGGAGTTTCTTGTTGACTCCAAGAAGAACTTCTACTTTTTGGAGATGAACACACGTCTACAGGTTTGTATGTGCATGAGTATGTTTGAAACACACCCTATTTGAAATATGTGAAATATATATATATAATTTTTTTTTTGCTCTCTCAGATTCCAGATTTTCAAACAGCATCTCGGCCAAATATTTTCCAGTGTTAACAAACCATGCATCAATAAAAATGGTTATTTATTCAGCTTTCAGATAATGTACAGTAGTCAACATTTGAAGTGGATCAAAACCTTTCATCAAAGTTGTCCTAAAACCAAAACAATACCGAATTCAATGCACAATGATGAACTTTTGATCCACTTCAAATGTTGACTACTATATAAATCTTAAAAAATAAAATTTGTGGTCCAGGGTCACACATGTGTTTCTGAAATGAGGAAAACTACAAGAAGTTAATCATAGCCTATTTAAGTGGCTTTTGAATATTGTATTGGGCAGTGAAAGGTGTTCAAGTAAAGGCTGATAACCACTGCTATTGATGAACCTTAATATCTTTTTTTTTATGTTTTTTGAATAATTAAGTGCTTGTGGAGGAGAAATGATATACCTTTAGTTTAATATATTTAACATATTTATTTGTCTGAGCTGTGCATTAACAACAAGGCATGAGAACTATAAACAATAGAAAATGACCATTATAAAAGTATACTTTTACACATAACTTAAGAGAGCTTTAATTCATGCAAACACACAATTGCATTTCAGGTAGAATTAAATTAAATATGAAGGTCAATTATATATTAAGTTCAAGTACACTACTAGCCAGTTTTGTTTACACTAAGATTTTTTATGTTTTTATAAAACCAAGCTTGCATTTATTTGATCATATGAGTCATATTTTGAAATACTTTTAGTATTTAAAATAACTTTCTAAAATGTAATTTATTCCTGTGATCAGAGCTAAATTTTCAGTGTCTTTATTATCACTTTTGATCAGCTGGAGTAGCTGATCAAACGTGATAATAAAGACATTATAATGTTACAAACGATTACTATTTCAGATAAATGCTGTTCTGAACTTTCTATTCATCAAAGAAACCTGAAAAAAAGCTGTTTTCAACATCATAATAATAAAAGTTTTTTTAAGCAGCAAATCAGAATATTAGAATGATTTCTGAAGGGTCATTTGACTGCAGTAATGATGCTAAAAAATCAGCTTTGAAATCACAGAAATACATTACATTGTAAAATATATTCAAATAGAAAACGGTTATTTGAAATAGTAAAAATATTTCAAAATGTTACTGTTTTTACTGTACTTTGGATCAAATAAATGCAGGCTTGGTGAGCAGAAGAGACTTCTATATATAAAAAAAATACTGTGGTATTGTGGTACTGTGCATTAACTCTGACACTGAGAGACACTCAAAACTCTATCCAATAATAATAATAATAAAAAACTATTAAATAGTTAAACTTTTTATAGATGCAGAATGCAGAAACTCTTTATAGAAAGGCCTACATTTTTAAGAATTATGCCCATGCCCATTGTAATTATGTCATTTATAGGAACAGAAACTGGTAGTACAGATCAGGGTTATAATAGTAAACTGGAAC
Organism: Cirrhinus molitorella; assembly: GCA_033026305.1. Lineage (NCBI taxonomy): Eukaryota > Metazoa > Chordata > Actinopteri > Cypriniformes > Cyprinidae > Cirrhinus > Cirrhinus molitorella. The sequence continues at coordinate 22,878,435 of CM065120.1, forward strand.
AGAAAACTACAAAAATGTTTAAATTAAAACCATAAAGTTCTGTTATTTTAAATAAAGTAAATGTTAACTGAAATACACACACAAAAAAAGTACTAAAACCTTACTTTTAAATGAAAATGAAAATTTAAAATATAAAAACTGATGCAAAATATTGACAGTGATCGTAAAATAACACTTGTACAGATGTATGAAATGAATTAAGTATGATTAATTTTGTGATTATTATTTTTACTTTTAACAAGTTTCAAGAACTAAAACCATAGTTTTAGTTTACATCTTTGGTTTATGGTAAATTTGGATTGGAGTTAGATTTATAATAATAGTAATAATATATTATATCATATATTATATTCTTTGAAAAGGTTTGCCTCCTTAAAAGTTTGCTTAGACCCCCTATTTGGGAAGTACTGGTTTAAAGCGTTAGTTCACCCAAAAATGAAAATTCTGTCGTTAATTACTCACCCTCATGTTGTTCCAAACCCAAAATTCCAAACAAATTAAGATATTTTTGATGAAATCTGAGCGCTTTCTGAGCCTCCACAGACAGCAAGGGTACTACCGTGTTCAAGGCCCAGAAAGGTACTAAGAACATGGGCAAAATAGTCCATGTGACATCAGTGGTTTTAATGTTTTATTTTATTTTATTTCATTTTATTTTTTATTTTTATTTTATTGTTGTATTATTTGCGTACAAAAAGTATTCTCATAGCTGTATAAAATTATGATTGAACCACTGATGTCACATGGAATATTTTGTCCATGTTCTTGGTACCTTTCTGGGCCTTGAACGTGGTAGTACCCTTGCTGTCTATGGAGAGTCAGAGAGCTCTTGGATTTTATCAAAAATATCTTAATTTGAGTTCTGAAGACAAACAATGGTCTTATGGGTTTGGAACAACATTAAGGTAAGTAATTAATGACAGAATTTTCATTTTTGGGTAAACTAACCCTTAAAAAAATGATCTGCAATAATACATTTAAAGAATGTACATTCAGACATAACCTAATTAATAAAACAGGAATTACCATGATTAGAAGATCTCAAATGTATTGCGTTACACATAAAGAAGAACACAGAACACTGGTTTGCAGAGATGACTTGAACTCATGTCCCTTCATGAGCACCAAAGCTGAATGTGTCAGAGCACTTACACTATTTTGTAAGTCTAGTTTGTCGATCTTCATCCTCATTTCACTTGCCACCTAACTAAAACCTAGAGCCATGGAAAACATCAAAGTGTCTATAGAGCTCATTAGTGTGGACCTCCCAAAGGAAAACATGCAGAATGAGGAGGGGCAGCATGGACAGGAAAGGAGTTTAATATTTCCGCTCAGGGTTAATGACTAGTTGTTGGCGGTCCTGTCTGGTTAATGAGAGTCTTCTAAACACCTATCTTAGTATTTGAGTTCATTTCGTAGGAGGTAATATGTTGCCTTATAATTCAGGTGATAGATATTTTGTAAAATGAGAATGACGCAGCATGTACGGTTATGTTTGTACACAGTAGTTCATGTCATAAGATGTTAATAAGTTATTAAGTATGTCTTTCTATCTCAGGTGGAGCATCCCATCACTGAGTGTATCACAGGACTGGATCTGGTGCAGCAGATGATCCGCATCGCAAAGGGCTACAAACTCCAACACAAACAGGCTGACATACCCATAAATGGCTGGGCCATCGAGAGCAGAGTCTATGCTGAGGTAAACCAACAAACAATCAATACAGTGACTAAAGTTTATAGTATTTCTAAAATCAGTAATGTCAGGGTTTCAAAATGACTGAAAATCAATCAGGAAATCTACTGCTGATCAGGACATCATTTTTTAAGTAATTTTTTTTTATCTTGTCATCTGGTTTATTATTGTATAAAATAAATGATTAACTGATTATTTAATTTTTAAATTAATTTATGTGTAATATTTTATGTATTTAAAAGTGAATCTTTTAAATATACCCTGTTTAAAAGTTTGAGGTTAATAGGATATAAATGCTTTTATTCAGCAAAAAATCATTAAATTGATTGAAATAGACAGAAAAGAGCTTTTATAAGGTTTCTGTTTCAAATAAATGCAGTTTTTTAACTTTCTAAAAAAAAAATAAAAATATATATATATATATATATGAAGCAGAACAACTGTTTTGAACATTGATAAATAATGTTGCTTGTTGCATTAATGGTTGCTGAAAATTCAACTTTGCATTTACTGCCATTCATAAGTTTGTGATGAGTAAGATTTTAAATATTTTTTTCTCTTATGCTCATCAGATTTCCATTTATTCAATCAAAAATACAGTTATTATGAAATATTATTGCAATTTAAAATAGCCGTTTTTTTTATATACTTTAATTAAAATGTAATTTATTTCTGTGATGCAAAGCTGAATTTTCATCAGCTATTACTCCAATCTTCAGTGTCACATGATCCTTTAGAAATAATTCTAATATGCATATTTATTATCGATGTTGGAAACAGTTGTGCTGCTTAATATTGGAACCTGTGATACCTGTGATATTTTTTTTCCTAACAATGTAAGTATTTGCTATCACGTATCAATTTAACAAATCCTTATTGAATAAAGGTATTTATTTCTTTCAGAAAAGAAAGAAAATATTTTCAGACCCCAAACTTAGAACGGTAGTGTATATTGTTGCTAAAGATTTCCATTTTAAATAAATGCTGTTCTTTTTAACATTTTATTCATCAAAGAATCCTGAAAAAAGTGCCACAGGTTTCTAAAAAAAAAAAAAATAAAAAAAAATAAAAGAAAAAAATACTAAGTAGCACAACTGTTTCCAACACTGATAAATCAGCATATTAGATTGATTTCTTAAGGATGTGACACTAAAGACTGGAGAAATAATACTGAAAATTCAGCTTTGCATCACAGGAATATATTTTAAAATTTCATGAGCAGAAAATACTTATTTAAAAAAAACATAACAATTATTACTGATCCCAAACTTTTGAACAGCGGTGTGTTCACATTTCTTCAGCAGTTGTTTTAAATTGTAATATTATTTCACAGCATTACCGTTTTATTTTTCTATACTTCTGATCAACTAAATGCAGCCCTGGTGAGCATAAAATCTAACCAATTATAAACACTGAAACAGCAGTGTACACAAATTCCTGGGCAAAAAATTATATGCACATTACATGCTTTACGAAAATATATTTTAGATTTCTAAAATAATAAAAATAATAATGCAAAGCTGAATTTTCAATTTTCATCAACTGTTACTCCAGTCGTAAGTGCCACATGATCCTTCAGAAATCATTCTAATATTCTGATTTAATATTAGAATTATCAATGTTGTAAACTTGTGTTGTGCTGCCAAATATTTTTTTGCAACCTGTGATTCTTTTTTTTCAGGATTATTTGATGAATAACAAGTTAAAAAGAACAGCATTTATTCAAAATATAAATCTTTTCTGACAATGTAAATCTATGCTATCACTTTTTATTAATTTAACTGACCCCAAACTTTTGAACAGTAGTGTATGTTGTTAGAAAACCTTTCTATTTTATATAAATGCTGTTTTATTTAACCTTTTATTGATCAAAAAAGGTATCACAGGTTCCAAAAAAAAATATTACGCAGTGCAGCTGTTTCCAGCACTGATAATAAATCAGCAAAGTAGAATATTTTTTGAAGGATCGTGTGACACTGAGACTGGAGTAATGATTCTGGAAATTCAACTTTAATTACAGATATAAATTTCCTTTTAATGTATATTAATATAGAAAAACATTGATTTTACATCATAATAATATTTCACAATATTACATTTTTTCTGTATTTTTGATCAAGTGAAAACAGCCTTGATAAGCATAAGAAACTTCTTTAAAAAACATTAAACGAGAGGGGGTGTGTCCAAACTTTTAACTGGTAGTGTATATATACTACAATGTATGTAGGTATGGAGGTATGATGTCTGTGCTTACATTATGAAAAAATATAAGCATTTGAGAACCGTCACAACTTCTTTGTTGCGTGGAACAACCTTTAAAACTGCTACTTTGTTACTGCATTAAATCAGCAATCCTGTTCTCTAGCTATCGTCCCATAACTGGGATTTCAGTGCATTTGTTTGGTACATAGGATAATATTATGCAACCTGTAAAGAACATACACGGGTGACTTTTCAGCCCAGAATAAATAAGTAACATAAGTGATCCTAAACCAGAATTTATTGGCTTTGTGTGTGGTTATTTTCATGACCATTAAGCTTCAGACATTTTTTACTTCTGTCTTTGGGGTGAAATCTGATGATCTTCTGATCTGGACATGAAATTGACAGATTGCCCACATATTTGTTTTATTTATCTTGAAGTAGGTCCCGTCCTATTAAAGGATTAGTCTTCATGATGATGGATTATCCTGCCATAAATTGACATTGAAGGCTTTAAAATGCTTTAAGATGAGTTTACTTTACATTTTGGTTTAAAAAAAGATTAAGTGGGATGCACAGCATTTTCACTCCTTCAACAGATCTGCTTAATCCTAGACTCACCTTAATCCTTAGTCTTTTGTGCACTCAGGATTATTATAGTCAGACATTTTATGCACCTGAATAGCACCTATTCAGCTGATGAGAATATTGAATTCATATTCAGTGAACTCATGTTAAAATATGCGAGCATAACTGTCTGAATGGCAGAAGTGTTCATGCCCGACAAAGAGGAGAGAAACCAAGAAGGCCGTGTTAACCCATCTTAACTGAGCCACAGTTTGAATCGAGTTGACATAAACTTTAAGGACACTTGACCTCTTGTTTCCTGTGTTTGATTTGAGAACTGCAGTAATATCTTCTCTCTTGTTCACTTTCTTTTTCAGGATCCATACAAATCATTTGGTCTCCCCTCTATCGGCCGACTGTCACAGTACCAGGAGCCACTCGACTTGCCTAACGTTAGTACTCGGTTCTGTTTAGTCAGTGTTTTTTTTTCTGTTCTCTTGTACATGTGTAGGAGAGTCTAGGGAAACAAGTTACAAGTTAGAAACAAGTGTGTTCGCTTCACATTATAAACTAGAATTGGTATAATTTGAGGTGTGTATGTTTCCTTCTGCTGACTAAAGTTTTAATCCTTTAAATCCTTTAAATTTGTATCTACTTCATCATTTGTTTTAGAAGTTAATGTAATGAACCGATATTTACAATGTCGCCAGTAGCTGCCATACAAGGATATAGTTTGCAAGAATGGGGCTAATTGTAACGTTATCTTCTAGTTATTTTGCCATAAACCCATGAATGTGTTTGTGTGTGAGATTCGCACATCAGTCAATACAAGAAGAACAGGAAGACGTATCCTCTTTAATGAAAGATCAGTGGTTTCCGGGAGCTGCTCAGGACAGGATGAGCAAAATGTTTTTATTTCAGAAACACACACGCACAGACATACACGGATGAGGTTTAAATGTCTAAAGAAAGCAAACATCACTAAGGATATTTACAAATTTGTCTTTTATTTATAGGCAGGGCCAAAAAGATAACATTGTGTGATGTGTTCTGCGGTTATTAATAGTTTTGTTTTCCGGTGATTTTTTTTATTTTTATTTTTTTCTTAATTTGCTTTGAAAAATCACATGAAATGCAGGGCACGTATTTTGTAAAGCAGGCCATATGAAAATAAATGTATTTTATATTTGTAAATAATTTTAGACATACTGCTAAAGCAGTTCATGCAAGCTGTGAAGTTTTTGGGAATTCGATTTTTAATGATAATTGTTATTTTGCTTTTTTTTTTTTGTAGGTTCGAGTAGATAGTGGAATTCAAGAAGGAAGTGATATCAGTATCTATTACGATCCTATGATTTCTAAGGTAATATAATAGTAATGTAAGACCATCTTAAAAGTCTCATTTCATTTAAACTGTCAGACTAGTCCACTGACTACTTATTGTTGACATTTACTAGCTGGTCACATACGGTAAAACGCGTGAAGAAGCTCTGAAGAAAATGGAGGATGCACTTGATAATTATGTCATCAGAGGTACTTTAACATTTAAAGGTTTCTGCCTACTTATTAATGTAAAGTATTTAAAATGCACATCTTTTCCTTAATTTCCAATTTTCTAATTCGCACAGGTGTGACCCATAACATTCCTTTACTGAGAGAGATCATTGTTCACCCTCGGTTTGTGTCTGGTGATATCAGCACTAAGTTTCTACCGGAGGTGTATCCTGATGGGTTCAAAGGTCACATGTTAACGGCAGGAGAGCGACGGGAGCTGCTGGCTACGGCTGCGGCTCTTTATGTAGCAGCGCAGCTCCGATCTCAGAAGTTCCTGGGAGATCTGAGGTGAGAGACGGATGGGGCTTCTGGATTACACACACTAACACCTACCAGCACCCTAGTCATTTAGCTAAACAGTAGTTCACATTACCAGTTCTCTATGACCATTTTTGAAAGTATAGTTCACCCAAAAAATCCAAGATGTAGATGAGTTTGTTTGTTCATGGAAACAGTTTTGAAAAAATTTAGCATTACTACACTTGCTCACCAATGTTTACTCTGCAGTGAATGGGTGCCGTCAGAATGAGAGTACAAACAGCTGATAAAAACAAAAGAAATCCACAAGAGTCCATCATATAACGTGAAGTGAAAAACAAGAACAAATCCATCATAAAGACATTCAAACATAACTGTTCAAACTGGTGCTGCTGGGCAAAAACAAGTCCATAATCTATAATAATACTTCCTCTATAATGGCAACACGCTGACAACAATCTTAAAGTGTTACTCCACACCAAAATTAAAATTTTGTCATTAATCACTTACTCCCATGTCGTTCCAAACCCGTAAAAGCTTTGTTCATCTTTAGAACACAATTTAAGATATTGATATTGAATGAAAACCAGTAGCTTTGTGGCTGCACAATTGACTGCAAAGTAAATAACACTGTCAAGGCTCAGAAAAGTATGAGAGACATCATCAAAATAGTCCATCTGCCATCAGTGATTCAACCATAATTTTACGAAGCTTTGAGAATACTAGCAACTTTAAAATAGCAACTTTATTCAACAATCCGTCTCCTCCGCATCAGCGTAGAGCCATTTTGAACAATATCCACTGGATACAAACAGCATATGCTGTTCTCTGTCAGCCGCAGCATACGGATGCAGTTTTAAGTTTATTTATGCTTTGATTTGAACAAAAACAGTGTATCTGCGTGATGCAACTGACAGAGAACAGCATACACTGTTTGCATCCAGTGCAGAATTGTTGAATAAAGTCTTTTTTTTTTTTCTTTGCGTACAAAAAGTATTCTCGTAGCTTCATAAAATTATGGTTGAACCACTGATGGCAGATGGACTATTTTGACAACGTCTTTCATACTTTTCTGGGCATTGACAGTGTAATTTACTTGCCAAAATATCTTAAAATGTGTTCCGAAGATGAACAAAGCTTTTATGGGTTTGGAACGGCATGGGGATGTGATTACCGACAAAATTTTCCTTTTGGGATGGAGTAACCCTTTAATTAACCCCAAAATTAAAATTCTACGTCAAAACGGTGACTCCTATTAAGAAACGGACCTGGTTAAGAAGAAATTCTTGAATACATTTATATTTTTTTTTTCTTTGCGCACTATTCTTGTAGTTTCATTAAGGCTGTCTTTACTACACTTCTGGGCCTTGAATGTGTCAGTTGCGTTGCTGTCTATGCAGGGTCAGAAAGCTCTCGGATTTCATCAAAAATATCTTGATTGTTTTCCAAAGATAAACAGTGTTAGAGTCTTACAGGTTTGGAATGATATGAGGGTGAGTAATTAATGACAGATTATTTTATTGTATTTTTTTTTGCGTGAACTATCCCTATAGAAATTTGTTTTTCTATGTTTTGAATGTTTTTGATTCATAAATTCTGCTGCTGAAAATAAGTAACTGTGTAGCTAGTTTACATAAAAGATTATGTTTTGACAAAACTGTGAAAATAACTAATGATAGTCTTGGTAGCATCAGTTAGAATGCATTTAAAATTCTAAACAAATCAGTAATATGTTCCACTATATGGCATTATTTTTCAGTCTTTGTACAGTTTATTACATTACTTACATTGTAGCTGTATAGTCAAGCAATTATTACAAATAACAAATGAATGATTTTTTTTTTAGGTATTTTAAGGAAACTATTTATAACAAAAATATATTTTTCTGTCAAATATGTTGCAAAACATTTTTCCAACACATTGTAAGAAAGGTGTTGGAAGACAGACAAACCCCACATAATAATGAACAATCTAACAGGATCTTTTCTCCATACAGCTGTTTCAGACAAGGTTTCAAACATCTGCAGCATTCCAGTATCACACTGTGTGCTTGTAAAAGAAAGTTTTTGCTTCAGGGGCACCATGTTATATATTTCTCCTTATATTCATTTGTAAATACCCCTTCTACTTTGTCAGGCATTAACTTAATACAGGTCCTTCTCAAAAAATTAGCATATTGTGATAAAGTTCATTATTTTCTGTAATGTACTGATAAACATTAGACTTTCATATATTTTAGATTCATTACACACAACTGAAGTAGTTCAAGCCTTTTTTTGTTTTAATATTGATGATTTTGGCATACAGCTCATGAAAACCCAAAATTCCTATCTCAAAAAATTAGCATATTTCATCCGACCAATAAAAGAAAAGTGTTTTTAATACAAAAAAAGTCAACCTTCAAATAATTATGTTCAGTTATGCACTCAATACTTGGTCGGGAATCCTTTTGCAGAAATGACTGCTTCAATGCGGCGTGGCATGGAGGCAATCAGCCTGTGGCACTGCTGAGGTGTTATGGAGGCCCAGGATGCTTCGATAGCGGCCTTAAGCTCATCCAGAGTGTTGGGTCTTGCGTCTCTCAACTTTCTCTTCACAATATCCCACAGATTCTCTATGGGGTTCAGGTCAGGAGAGTTGGCAGGCCAATTGAGCACAGTAATACCATGGTCAGTAAACCATTTACCAGTGGTTTTGGCACTGTGAGCAGGTGCCAGGTCGTGCTGAAAAATGAAATCTTCATCTCCATAAAGCTTTTCAGCAGATGGAAGCATGAAGTGCTCCAAAATCTCCTGATAGCTAGCTGCATTGACCCTGCCCTTGATAAAACACAGTGGACCAACACCAGCAGCTGACATGGCACCCCAGACCATCACTGACTGTGGGTACTTGACACTGGACTTCAGGCATTTTGGCATTTCCCTCTCCCCAGTCTTCCTCCAGACTCTGGCACCTTGATTTCCGAATGACATGCAAAATTTGCTTTCATCCGAAAAAAGTACTTCGGACCACTGAGCAACAGTCCAGTGCTGCTTCTCTGTAGCCCAGGTCAGGCGCTTCTGCCGCTGTTTCGGGTTCAAAAGTGGCTTGACCTGGGGAATGCGGCACCTGTAGCCCATTTCCTGCACACGCCTGTACACGGTGGCTCTGGATGTTTCTACTCCAGACTCAGTCCACTGCTTCCGGTCCCCCAAGGTCTGGAATCGGTCCTTCTCCACAATCTTCCTCAGGGTCCGGTCACCTCTTCTCGTTGTGCAGCGTTTTCTGCCACACTTTTTCCTTCCCACAGACTTCCCACTGAGGTGCCTTGATACAGCACTCTGGGAACAGCCTATTCGTTCAGAAATTTCTTTCTGTGTCTTACCCTCTTGCTTGAGGGTGTCAATGATGGCCTTCTGGACAGCAGTCAGGTCGGCAGTCTTACCCATGATTGCGGTTTTGAGTAATGAACCAGGCTGGGAGTTTTTAAAAGCCTCAGGAATCTTTTGCAGGTGTTTAGAGTTAATTAGTTGATTCAGATGATTAGGTTAATAGCTCGTTTAGAGAACCTTTTCATGATATGCTAATTTTTTGAGATAGGAATTTTGGGTTTTCATGAGCTGTATGCCAAAATCATCAATATTAAAACAAAAAAAAGGCTTGGACTACTTCAGTTGTGTGTAATGAATCTAAAATATATGAAAGTCTAATGTTTATCAGTACATTACAGAAAATAATGAACTTTATCACAATATGCTAATTTTTTGAGAAGGACCTGTATACCAGGTTAAATACAAGGTTCAGTCAATAACCTCCTGATGTACAAACAAACAGGACATTTGCTTGGCAGTAATCTGCTTACAATTGAAACCCAGAAGGCAAGCCGTACAGCACTGCAAACACTGCAAAACAATCTTTTAATAGTGAGTTCATTGTTTATCAGTGCATTTCTCAGACTCGGCCAGTGAAACTCGGCCAGTCGTAATTATTCTTCATCTGAAAAAGGCCAATTTACACTTGAAAAAAAGATGCAGAGAGGCCATCTGTCTAAACATCTCTCCAGTTTCCTCCTTCACTGTCTCTTTCTTTTCTCTTTTTTTTCATGTGTTCTAAAAGTTATTGGTGGGGGGTGGGCTTTCTCTTTGTAGTGAATGCAGCCCACCACAGTGGAAAAACACTGCATTCCTGCTAATACATTTACTTTAGGTCTCCTAGCTGTCAGTCAAGCAGCCGGTAACCAGGTGGTTTGTGTGTGCAGGATGGGGTTTAATTCATTTGTAGAGAAAAGAAACTTTATGCTGAAATCTGTGATTGACAAAAATAGAAAGAAAGAAAGAAATTGTATTTGAAGCACTCATTATGGCATGATAAACTTATAAATTCTGTGTCTGTATGTGTTGGTGTTCCAGGGTGTCCGTTGTTCCTGCAGAGAGCAGACAGTGGGAGTTGTGTGTGGAACTTGATAAAGGCGTTCACATGCTGGGTGTGTCTCGCTCTGGAAACAACTATACGGTGAGTGAAATTGTTCAAAATATTACATCTCATGTCACATCTCAGTAGGAGCTGTGGTGCAAGACATTCATTAAGTGGTGATCATGTGAGTTCTGGCATGAAGTTGCATGTACTGATTATATTTCTTCTCTCTCCGTTTAATAATTTCCTGTCATTCCTGTCAAAGCCTAAAAAATAAAAACAAAATCATTTTCACGTCCCATTTACATTATTGTCCTAAACTAGGGATCAAGCTTTATTAGTTTAGACAGGTTCCACATGGTAAGTACACCATCTGGACCCAATGTTTACATTACGACATTCAAAAGTAGATGTGTAAAGTCTACTTTACAAGATCTAAATTGGTTATAAATTAAACTTTGAAAAAAGTTTAATTTAATTTAATTTAATTTTTTTTTTTTTACTGGCCACTTGTCTTGAATTTTTATTTTATTTTATTTTATTTTATTTTATTTTATTTCTGGCCACTTTTTTTGTACTGGCCACTGAATCTCCATTTTTTTTTAATTTAATTTATTTTGTTTAGTTCAGATTTTTATTTATTAATTTTCTATAGTTTATTAGTTTAGTTTTTTTTTTTTTTTTTAATACTGACCACTTGTAGTGTAGTTTAGTTTAGTTTAGTTTAGTTTAGTTTTTATTTTACTGGCCACTTGTCCTAAATTTTTAGTTTAGTTTAGTTTAGTTTAGTTTAGTTTAGTTTGGTTTGGTTTGGTTTGGTTTGGTTTAGTTTGGTTTAGTTTAGTTTATTTTAGTTTACTTTAGTTTATTTAGGTTTAGTGTAGGTTAAGTTTTTTTTTATTTTATTAGCCACCAGTATTTTATTTTATTTTATTTTATTTTATTTTATTTTAGTTTAGTTTAGTTTTTAATATTAGTTTAGTTTAGTTTATTGTTGTTGATTTATTTTTTGTTAATTTATTATTTATTTATTTTATTTTATTTTTTTTACTGGCCACTGAATCTTTATCTTTATTTTATTTTCTTCCATTTCATTTGATCTTATTTTATTTTATTTTAGTTCAGTTTTTGCCTGTCCTTCCTTACTTTGCCTGTTATGTACCACTTGTCCTGAATTTTTAGTAGGACTGGGTATTGATTTCGATTCACAAGCTCTCAAATTTTATTTAATTTTTTTTTAAATTACATTGAGTGAATATTTTAATAGTTTTAATACAAATGCTATTGATATTTCTAAAAAATGAAAAGTTAACAGAAGAAATTAAGAGGCTTATATTTTAAACCTATTCCTTTTTTTATAGGGTCCTTTTTAAACCATAATAGGGCCCTATAAAATGCACATCTGAATTCTTCTGGTAATCAGATGAAGGCATAAAATATTAATTTAACAAACAATTTGGCAACCAAAGTGCTGCACAATAGAGGTTTTACTGTAAAACTTAAAAAGAAAACAAATGTGATTTACTTATTTAAAAATAAAGATTTATTCATATTATTATTATTATTATTATTATTATTATTATTATTATTATTATTATTATTTTTAGTAGTAGTAGTAGTAGTAGCATTGTTGCATTGAAGTCTTAAGACTGCTAAATAGTAATATATTTCTGACACAGATTATCGTTAAAATAAACTTTTATTTTGACGAGTTGCCATGATGAAATTGCAGCTTCTGTGAATGTGATATGACAGTAGTTTTCTCAAAATAAACAGTAAAATGCTAATGAAGTGACTCTCAGAGCAGCAAATCACGCATATAGGTAAATAAGAGGGTGATATCTGGTGGAGAAGACTAATGATAAGATTCACATTAATCAGATCTTGTTTTAAATGTTTGCTAAAATAAATACAGGAAAAGATTGATTTAGGTACTTATTTTATTTTACTGGCCACCTGTTTTATTTTATTGTAGTTATTTATTTTTTTATAAGTGGTTCAGGTGGTTGACTTGCAATCGTTTCTGCTTCCCATAAGCACAGATGTCACATTTCACCCAATTCCAGCTAATGCTGTCCTCATTAGGTCATAACTCAGCCTGCTTATCCAGTTGATATTTATGAGAAGCTATGTTCTCAGCTTCTGTTATAGTACTCCCAGTGAGTGCTTTTGGTCCCTCGCTAACGCCCATGTTCTTTATGGTGGTATTTGTGTTGAAATCAATCCCTGGACTCTAAAGTCTAAATCACTTTAGGATCTGTGTGTCTTCCTCTTCTGTTACTGAAAGACCCTCACAGAGCAGCAGCTCTCACACTTTCCCTAAGACGTCACTCACTAACTGTGTGTTTAGACACCTGTGGCCCTTCAGTCTGGGATAAAAGGAGCCTCGGGGGCTCAGGGGCCTCACCTGATCTCTGTAGACCCCTCTCTCTCTTTCTCTTACAGCTGAGGACTGGATGTGTGTTTCTCTCCCAGAACAGCACATCAAACTGGACCCCCTGCTCCAGAGAGGGCCCTGGAGGTTCCAGTGTCCCAGCATGCTTTGGGAATGTAACTGATTATTCGGAACTGTTGTTTAGACAAGTGTTTGAGGGCTGAGGGTAATCAGTTTGACCAGAGACACTGGTTTAAAGAAAAGACTAACATGAAACCCCCCACCTCCCCTAACAGGCATCAGGTGGATTTGGGTGCAGAAACTACAGACTGACCTTACATGGGTTCAGAAACTTACATTTGATTTCTTTGTCTCACTGTTTCTTTCACACAGATCAGCTTAGGCTTTTTTCCTTTTTCTTTCTCACACACAGGGTAACTCAATTATAACATGGACTTTTGTTGTCCTTCATCTAACTCCTACCGTGTGTGTGTTTGTTGGTTTAGGTGGAGATAGATGGAGAAAAGGTTGAAGTGTCTGGAGAGTGGAACTTGGCCTCAGCATTGCTGCCCATCACCGTCAACGGCACACACAGGACTCTCCAGGTTTACAAACATACATAGGGAATAATTGACTCTGGTCCATTATTGAAATGTTATGAAGAATTATTGATAAATAATGCACCTGAGGTGTAATATTTGCAACTGTCCAATCAGTCAAAACGTCCAGAGGCCACGTAAGGGCCAGGGTTGTTGTAGCCCACCCAGATAGCTGACCGGTCCACTTAATCAATCAAAGCTGACAGAATATACTAATGGTGTGGAAATAAAAGAGCAAAATAACCACATCTGTTGTGTATATACAGTGGTGGCCAAAATTATTAGAACACTAATAATTTCACCATCTAAAAATGGTTTTAAGTCAGTTTTATTTTATTTTATTTTTTATTTTTTTTTATTGACAAGCTTCCCGGGCAACAGTTGCTTTTATCACTTCAGGGAAATGCGAGACTGCAGCTATATATATATATATATATATATATATATATATATTAAAGGGGTCAACATATGCAAAATTCACTTCACATGGTGTTTGCATATAAATGGGTTTTAGCAGTGTGGATATAATCACCCTGCAATGATAAAAATTCATTCACTCCTTTTTTATCTCCAAAAATCTAAAAACTTTCAATTGTCAAGCAGTTTTGTTTTTCTGAGCAGTATGACGTTGTAGTGCTCAAGCCTCACCCACGACCGCTGACGGACTGTCCCGTATTAGCATATTTCCACCCTTAGCCAGTTGTACACTGTCTATTTTTCTTGGTGCTGAATGTAGTTGTAGCCTTATAAATATCTGGATAAATGTGTCAGAATTTAGAGTTGGAACTATTTGTATATTTATCCTTTACTTATACTACATACATTTATCTCTTACTTGTACTACGTTTACCTATGTGCTCTTTGCCCCTAAGAAAATTTATGTAGAGCTACTTCCTTGAGTCAAATGAATCAATACATAAACACAAGCACAAGCATGTTGGCCAATCAAAATAAAGTCACCATAGCTGTGGTATAAGCAAACCACAGTAAAAATGTACTTACTATGTTTTACTGTTTTGTCTCTGAATGCAGTGCCTCTTGCGGACAGCAGCTGGAGAAATCACCCTGCAGTATCTGGGCACTTCAGTAAGTCCTTAAACAAGCACCTCATTGTGGCATAAACTATATGTCAATGGTTCTCAACTGGCAAACACAGTAGCAGAGTAGCAAAATGTATCATATTAAGGTTAATCGAAATCCTCTTTAGTTATAACATTTATATTTTATTTAGATTATGCATTATTTATTAAGCAAATGATTGTCCTCAGAACGAATGTTCACCTTCGCTCTAAATTAGCAAATTTCAGTCAAGGTCATATTTTCTTTTATCTTGCATACTTTTGTTCATACTTTCTCAGTGTATAAAGGATGAGGGTCCTTTTTTAAGTCTTAAAGGACTTTTTAAAGCCAAATTGATGCCAAAATACTGCAGACCACTACTAATATGAATGTTTTCATAGGCCGTTCTAGTCTAGATATTTCCGTTAATTTTGTCTCTATTTTATCCTTAAATACTGTGTGAATTGTTCAGTAGCTGTGCTTTAAACCATACAATAATGACTGTACAATAAGTCACGCCATGGACAATAATTTATAGTTTTAATTTATTGTTCTAATAGTGAAGAGTGAAGTCCACACCACAACTATAATAATAATGACACAGTGAAACAATAGGGTTAGAATTATTTTATTTTATTTTATTTTATTTATGTTTATTTTATACACTACCAGTCAAACGTTTTTGAAAAGTAAGATTTTTAATGTTTTTTAAAAAAGTCTCTCCTGCTCACCAAGCCTGCATTTATTTGATCTAAATTACAGCAAAAGCAGTACAATTTTGAAACATTTTTACTATTTCAAATAACTATTTAAATCTGTTGTTATTATGATGTTGAAAACAGCTGAGTAGAATTTTTTTTAAGGTTTATTTGATGAATAGAAAGTTCAGAAGAATGGTGTTTATCTGAAATAGAAATCTTTTGCAATATTATAAATATCTTTATCATAACTTTTGATCAATTTAAAGCATCCTTGCTAAATAAAAGTATTATTTTCTGTCTTTATTTATACTGACTATACTCCAAGCTTTTGAATGGTATAGTGTATATATTTTTATTTCAGATAAATGCTGATCTTTGGATCTTTCTATTCATCAAAGAATCCTATATAAAATACTCAACTGTTATAAATATTATTATTATCATTATTATATAAATTACGACTGGAGTAATGATGCTGAAAATTTAGCTTTGATCACAGGAATACATTACATTTTTAATATATATTCAAATAGAAAGCAGTTATTTCAAATAGTAAAAATCTTTCACATTATTACTGCTTTTGCTGTGTTTTGAATCAAATAAATGCAGTCTTGGTGAGCAGGAGAGAATTAAAAAAAAACATTAAAGTCTTACTTCAAAAACTTTTAACTGGTAGTGTATAATAACAGTGCACTTACAATGCTAATATTTATGGTCACCTTTTTAATTTGCTTTCAGATGTGAAACCATGTAGCTTTTATTTTGGCAGGATACTGACCAGTGCTTATTTTTTTCACATTTGGTGCTTGGCAAGTGTTAATTTTAGAACTTGGTTATAGTTTGTTGCTATTGTTTTTGTTGTGAACGTGACTAAATGTTTGTGTCTGTGTTCATGAGCACTCTGAGGTGTTTTTCTGTGTACCTCATGCTGGGTGATATATGCTATATAATGTCACTCACAGTGGCGTGTATCCTGTCTTTACACTCGAGTCGATCTGCCAAACACGCAAACACACAGACTCTCACACTCAGTGTGGTCAAAGCAACGTGCAGGTGTCTCAACCCAACTACAAATCAACCCAAACCGCCCTGTCTTTGTTTACTCAAAGCCACCTAAACAATCAGCATCAACGTTTCACCAGCTTAAACAAACAAACAGGGTTAAAAACACAGTAACTCTGTAAAAGAAAAGGAAATGCCGGCTTCCAGACTGCACACGCGTGTGCTTCATGGGGGGTCTCTGCTTCAAAGATCTTCTTGAGGTGGTTTGTTTCAAAGTTTCCCTGGGGTCACGGCTATTATGGGATGCCTTCCGTTCATTCTGTGTTAACAGGTCAGTGCGGCTGTGGTCATCAGCGCTTGTCTGTTTCTCAATCATGTCCAGCAGAAACAAGAGTTTAACGGTTTTCAGAGTTTCCTCCTGTCAGAAAAGTAATATAGATGTTTCTTCTCAGGAATGGTGCTCAGAAATGCTGTGAACCACCTCATGCCTCAAACCGCTTTCCCAAACCTAGTAAAAAGTCATTAGTGAGTCTCAGAAACAGCACCATGCCTTTTTCCACATTAAAAATAGTGAAAATGTGATCTTGATCTTATAGGGTGCATCCCAAATGTGCATGTTGTCCATCTTAAATGGCATATGAGATTTAGAATTAGTATGTTCCAACTCTATTGAAAATTATGTGGTGGAAATGTTTCCGGTAGATTTTTGACGGGTGCATATTTGCATGCTTTATGGGCTAATATCACCCACAACCCCTTGCTCTGGAATGGAGCATGATTTAATGACAGTTCGCTTTACATTTCTTCAGTGTGTGAGTAGAAAGCCTCCATGTGACAGCTGTGCAGACCTTGTGCATTCTGGCAGTTGGTTTATTAAAATATTCCATGTTTTCTGCAGCCCTAGAAAACTCAAATTTGATTGGCTGGTAGCAAACTTTGCAAACCTTGCAGATGAACTGCAAACTGCGATTCATCTGTGCTTTATAATTCCTGTCCATCTATAATAACTGTCAGTAGCAGATGTGCCATTTTCTTTGAAACTCAGAGTCCTGAATCTTCTCTTCACTGTTGCAGATTGTACTTGGAATAGCCTTATCTCTCAAAACAGCAACTTGTTTTTGGTCATTTTTAAAATCAAAATTTGATTCACAAGTGTACGAAGACTTTATTGTGCAGCGCAACTATGTTCAACTGTGCTGATTAATAAGAATGTGTCTTGAGACACATGAATTTGTTTTTTTTTAAAGTTTAATTGTTACCACAAAAATATGAAGCAGCACAAGTGTTTTAAACATTGATAGTAAACATTTTTTTCATGAGCAGCAAATCAGTATATTAAAATTATTTCTGAAGGATCATGTGATACTGAAGACTGGCGTAATGACTGCTGAAAATTCATCTTTGCATCACAGCAATAATTTACATTTTATATTATATATTGCAATATAAAATGGTTATTAATAATAATTAACAAGTAATATTTTACAATATCCCTATCCCTGTTGAAGCCTGTTTCCGCTACTGAATAAAAAAAACATTTTTCTTAGAATTGTGAGATATAAACATGCAATTGTGAGTTCTAAAGTCAGAATTGTCTTTTTTCTCAGAACTGCAAGTTTATATCTCACAATTTTGACTTTATAACATGCAATTGCGAGTCAGAATTGCGAGATATAAACTTCTTCTGAGAACACATCAGTCTTTTTCCCCCTCAGAATTGCATGTTTATATCTCACAATTCTAAGAAAAAAACCCAGAATTGCGAGATACAAACTCACATTCGTGAGAAAAAAAAAAGTCAGAATTTCCAGTTTATATCTCACAATTCAGACTTTATAACTAACAATTGTGAGTTTATATAACACATTTCTGAGAAAAAAGTCTCTTCTACTTTATAACTCGTGTTTATGTAATGCATTTCTGAAATAAAAAGGTGCAATTACCTTTTTTATTCTTTACATTACTGTATTTTTGATTTTTGAATAAATACAGCCTTGGTAAGCATAAAGACAAATTACGATGTAATTGATTAATCTGTACTGATAAATAATGGAAAATTAGTTTTTGTATATCCGGTCTTTATACATTTCAAATTCAACTGTCCAACTATGTTGTGGTACTTCTTCTCCTAAGCACATGCTGGCAGCCACTAAATAATTCAGTTGTGTGTGAGTTCAACTTGTTGAGAAGAGATTTAGTGATTTGACCCCGGTCACAGAACCATCACCCTTCATTACCGTGTGTGACCTGAGTTTAGCACAATGATGTAAGGCTTCCTTGGTTGAATTCCTGGAAAGCAGACATATTCCCTTCAGAGAGCTATCAGTGATTAATGAGTGAGCCACCTTTTCCTTTCAGCTAAATATAGCATAGAAATGACATCATCACTAATATACAGAGGGGTCTTCACAATGACACGCTGGGTAGGAAGTGCCACTAAGGGTGAGAAACTTGTAGGGCTTGTTTACATTTGTTGTTAGGTTCTCTTGGTCCTGATCCATTTAGTCCTGGTTCACTTAGTCTTCCCACTGTCATTTTTAAAGGATTAGTTTACTGCTGATAATTTCCTGATAATTTACACACCCCCATGTGATCCAAGATGTTTACGTCTATCTTTCTTCAGTTGAAAAGAAATGAAGTTTTTTGAGGTTAACATTCCAGGGTTTTTCTCCATATAGTGGATTTTAGTGGGAGCTAACAGCTTGAAGGTCCAGATTGCAGTTTTAATACACAACCTTATGTAGCAAGACGATCGTCCATTTTCTAAAAAAAAATATTTTTGATATACTTTTTAACCAGTAACTGTACTAGCTTGACCTCACACATTACGTAGTCATGTTGGAAGTGCCCAGCATTTACAAAGCAAACGTGCAAAGAAAAGAAAACGTCCTTTATATCCTTTATGTTGGATGATATTAAAGTTGATGGAGAAAATGAGATTTAGTTTTTCACCTTTTTGAATCGAAGTTCACAGATGAAGAACCATGCGTGACCTTTCCAACATGATTACGCAATATGTGAAGATGCGCATACGCGTCGCAGAGCTAGTGCAAGACCAGCATTTTTTGGTTAAAAAGTATATACTTTTTATTTATTTATTTATTTAGTTTTTTTTTTTGAAAATGATTGATTGTTTTACTAGACAAAAATCTTAATTTCTTTCCGACTTAAGAAAGACATAAACGTCTTGGATGACATGGGGGTAAGAAAATTATCAGGATTTTTTTATTCTTGAAGTAACTAGTCCGTTAATATAGAACCTAAAGACACACAGCAAAAAACAAACAGTTTTATGAGCTACAGCTTTTATGAGGTATATTTTGCATCAGAATTAACAAAACAAAGCAGTGTACGGGGCTTAATGTGCTCGCTGGATTTGTGTACATATGCTGGTATTTTTACCTCTTATAAAATGTGTGAAGGTATCAAAATAGTGCCAGAAATGAGTGCAAAGAGAGATCCAATACTGGACTATATAGGGCAATGTGATGAGCTCATATTGCTTGTCATAATTCATATGATAAAGAGAGTTGTTTAGATGTCTTTGGTCTGTGTTGCGTTTATATATAAGTTGAACTGCACCATTCTGATTAGAAGTGAAAAAAGTGGGTCTTGGTCTGCTTGTTTGGTGCACACCAAAGTTCAGATGGTAGCATTCAGACTTATTACTGTAACAAGTTTTCAGAACCTTTTTTATAGAATTTATGAAGCTTTTGCTTGGCGTTTTCACTCTGTAATTGATGCTGAAAATGGCCCTGGAGATATGACCCCCATTGTACTCAAATATCCATCTCATAACCCTCTCATCCCTCCATCCTGTAGTGTCAGTGGCCTGTTCTTTATGCGACTGTATTAATTAGCTCTTCATTTGCTCTGCAGGCTGTTATGAGCTAATGGTTCTCCATTAGTGTCTGTATGGAGAGCAGGGGGCGGATGCTCTTGGCATGCTGCTGCTACTGTGAGATGGAGAGAGAGGTTGTGTGTGTTTGCGTTGGTAATCATTAAATTGACAGAACTACTTTTCATTCATTGAGCCGTGCAGAGGGCCAGGCTTCACTCGTCTGTTAATTGTATTAGACTGGGCACTGACACAGCCTTTCATCTGTCTGAGACACACAAAGAAAAATAAACCGTTAGCTGCCCAGCATGTGATGGGACACAGATTTGTGCTGCCATCTAAAGGTGAAGATGTGAAGCTCTGGAAAAAAATGAGGTTTCGCATCAGTAAAATGCAGTCTCAAGCCATTTCTTAGCAGTTTGTTGTGAGCTGTGGCATAAATGGAAAAAATGGAGCTTTCAAAAAAAGAACAGGGTGGTGAAACATATGCTGTAATATAATTAAATATTGGCCATACCGTTTATGCGTTTTGATGAAATGCATTAAATGGATTATATATGCCAGTAAAGATTACAATTTTTAATAAAAAAATAATAATAATTTGAATATTTTAATATTAGTAATAAAAATAAATGTTCCTGAGCAGCAAATTATCTGAATGATTTCTTAAGAATCATGTGACACTGAAGACTGGGGTAATGGCTGCTGAGAAATTCAGCTTTGCATCACAGCAATACATTACATTTTACAATATAATTACATAGAAAATAGATACAGCCTTAAATTAATACAGCCTTAGTGAATAGAAGAAACATCTTTCAGAAACATTAAAAAAAACCTCCTCAAACTTGTGAACAATATTTTCTTGCAAAACTGCATTCAGAATACACTGCTTATTTTGAATAGCCATCCAAAGAAAAAAAGCAGTTACACAATCTAACATCAGAGCCTAATGGGGTCATTATAACCAAATAAACATAACACTTTTTCTGATACATACTACACAGAAAAATGACAAAACTGGTAAAAGAATGGTTTATGAGAATAAACTCATGAGAATTAATAAACCAAATAAATTACTCATGTGGATTTACTCAAATTTAAGAGATTTAAAAAATTAGTGAAAGGCAAGTCAATTAAATATACATGGGCGCAATGCATGGGTACATTCTGCACATTTCCAAGTATCTGAAAGCCCTGCAAGCAGGTCATTTTCTACAATTTTCTTGGATGTACAATCTTTCAATCTTTCTTTGTAACCATTTCCTGTGTTCAGTTTAAGGTGCGTGTGCTGAGTAAACTGGCAGCATCTCTCAGTAAACACATGCCAGAGAAGGTTCCAGAAGACACCAGTAGTATTCTCCGCTCTCCCATGCCAGGATCTGTGGTAGCTGTGTCCGTTAAACCAGGAGACAATGTAAGTCATTTACTGGAAATGGTGCAAATACACTGCACAATGAGTAGAATGATATTTTTTTTATCTATTTTTATTCATTTCCTAGTTTAACATATGGATTCAAATTTGGATTGTTCAAAGGTCTGTGTGTAATATTTTATAAGCAATTGTTACTTTTAAGAAAGCTGACCCCTCAATATTTATCACAAAAATGGTCAGAGAGCAGTCACATGCCAGCCACTTAGAAAGAAGATGAAAATAAATATATATTAAAAAAATGTAGTAAGTACAGTTGAGGTCAAAAGTTTACATACACCTAGCAAAACTTTATTTATTTTACCAAAATAGGAGGGATCATAGAAAGTGCATGTTATTTTTTATTTAGTACTGACCTGAATAAGATATTTCACATAAAAGAGATAATAGTTGAATTTATAAAAATTACCCAGTTCAAAAGTTTAATTCTTAATACTGTTGTTTCCTGAATAATCCACAGCTGTTTTTTTTTTTTGTTGAGTGATAGTTCTTCTTGAGTTCCTTATTTGTCATGAACAATTAAACTACCCGCTGTTCTTCAGAAATATCCTTCTTTGGTTTTTCAGCATTTTTGTGTATTTGAACCCTTTCCAACAAAGACTGTATGATCTTGAGATTCAGATTTTTACACTGAGGACAACTGAGAGCCATGTATGCAATTACAGAAGTTAAAACTACAAATTTGAAGATAAGGGTAAATATAACTTATTTTGTCTTCTGGGCATGAAAAAATATGATATTTAGGAAATATAAGAAAAATGTATACATATTCATTCTGTTCAAAAGTTTATTGCCCTGGCTCTTAATGCATAATTTTTCCTTCTAAAGCATCAGTGAGTGTTTGAACCTTCGGTAATTGCACTGTTGCATATGATTCCCTCAGTTGTTCTCAGTGTGAAAGAATGGATCTTAAAATCATACAGTCATTGGGCTGGAAAGGGTTCAAATACACAAAAATGCTAAAAAGCCAAAGAATTTTCAGGACCTGAAGGAATTTTCTGAAAAACAGAGGGCAGTCTAACTGTTCAGGACAAACAAAGGCACTCATAAGCAGGGTCATTTTTATAAAATTAATGATTAGTTTCTCTTGTGGACTATATGTCCATCTTTTATGTGAAATATCTCAGTCAGTACTAAATAAACAATAACCTGCATTTTGTATTTTGGATCCATCTTATTTTGGTCAAATAATTAACGTTTTGCAGATTCTGCAAGGTGTATGTCAACTTTTGAACTCAACTGTAAACCCTGTGTTAGTTCACCAAGTGATAACTCACAAAAAAATTAAAATGCTGTCATCATTTACTCATTACCCTCATGCAGCAAAAAAGTACACATGGATAGCTCATATTGAAGCAGTTCTTTTTTTTTGTTTTACATTGGTTTAAATCTGATTTTTAAATCTGATTTTTTCGCAACCCACTGTACTGGAGTATGAAGCACTAGATAGCACACAGATAACTTAAACACGTGATGAATGGCAAAAGTTTGCTGTTTCCAGTGAAATCTGCCTGGAGAATTTTAAAATATGAATAATTATTATAAGACTTTCTGTTGTGATTCAGTATAAGGCAAAAACACAATCTGGAAGAAAATTTGCTGAATGTACTGACCCTCAGATGAGTAGATCAGTTTGTTTCTTCATCGAAAACAGATTTGGAGAAATTTAGCACTAGATCAGCTACTCACCAATAGATCCTCTGCATTGAATGGGTGCCGTCAGAATGAGAGTCCAAACAACTGATAAAAACATCACTATAATCCACATGACTCCTTATGAAGTTAAAAGCTGCATGTTTATGAGTAACAAACTCATAATTCTTAACTTCAAGTTGTTGTTTCCCGCTAAAATGACATAATGTAGCTTTAAATACTAGCTTGTTTGTCAACTTTGAAGCAATTCCAACGTGCCACTTTGTGCAGTTGCTAAAGTGAGTCGTTATGTGCCACCATTGTATTAAATTCACCCAACCAGGTGTTCATTTAATAATCTCCTTTTGTGTTCCGCTAAACAAAGAAAGTCATACGTGTTTGAAATGACGAGTAAATGAGGATAGAATTTTCTGTTTCAAATGAACTGTTGCTTTAAATAACTTGATTTGCATTAGGATGACATCATTTGTAAAGCTGACGGTGCACTTCAGTATGACAAAATGACTCTGTGTGTGTGCGCTTGTGTGCGTGTGCTGCTGTCAACTTGAATTGAATGTGTCCTGACTCAGTTTGTTAATGACTTATATATAATGCACAGACCGACTGGCTCCTGCTAATACATCTGAGCCCTTCCAGTAAAACATCTCATTCGCTCAGCAACGTCACACACACAAGAGCACTGCAATGAAGAGCTCTCACACTGATTAGTCACCACACACACACACACACACACACACACAACAGTCAGCAGTGACGTTCACACCACCTGATTTCAGCACTTCTGTTCAAATAAGACAGAAATGAGTCCTTGTGGATGGAGGGAAACGGCAATTCCTCAGTGCTCACTTATTTCCATAATCCATTTCCCTAATGGAGAGTTTGATAGATATAAACAGAGCTTTCTTTTATTCTTTTATTGATTTTGCTCTTGTGTTACAGTGAGCCTTGTGCGTTTGTTAACTGTTATGACTCTTCTAATGTATGCGCTTTTATGAAATGATATTACAATATTCCCCTGCTCTTTGTGCTGAAGTCGTTTTATGTACTAGACCTGCATGAGTCAATGAAATTAATAAATATGTGTTTCAAGAAGTTATTCGTTTAATATTAATACTCATAGCTGTTGTGGTTCATTTGTTCATTGGTGTTCTGAAGGTTGCAGAGGGACAGGAGATTTGTGTGATTGAAGCCATGAAGATGCAGAACAGCATGACCGCAGCAAAGACAGCCAAGGTGAGCTCACACACACACACACACACACACACACACACACACACACACACACACACACACACATATAAGTTGATACATAATCCTCCTCACTACTCTGTACATCATAAATCGATATGACATAAAGAACACACTCTTCCACATAGCTACATTACAGTACCCAATACCATGAGAGAGACAGTGAGGGGCCGCGGTCCATTATCCACACTTGTATTCTGACCAGACCACTTAGCTACTGTAAAAAGTCTCTCCTTCCTTGTAAGATGGCTAAAACCAGATTATGGTTATGGTGTTTATGGTTCTTGTGATGGATGGAGAGATATTTTATTGTACTTCATGTCAGGGTTGTTATATTCAACTAAAACTATTAAAAACATGTCTTATAAAACATTGGTAATAGTTTATAATAAAGCTTGTTGGTTAACTACATTAGTTAACCTGAACTAAGAATAAGCAATACTTCTACAGCATTTATTAATCTTAATTAATGTTAGATTCAGCATTTGCTAATTCAAATCACTGTGAACTAACGTGAACAAACAAATGGCACCTTATTGTAAAATGTTATGCACATTTTTTAAAGAAGTCTCTTTTGCTCACCAAGCCTGCATTTATATGATCCACAGTACAGCAGAAACAGTACAAATTTGAAATGTTTTTACTATTTAAAATAACTATTTTCTTTTTGAATATTGTTTTTGTAAAAGGTACTTTATTCCTGTGATTTCAAAGCTGAAATTTTAAGCATCATTACTCCAGTCACGTGATCCTTCAGAAATCATTCTAATATTCTGATTTGCTGCTTAAAAAAAACATTTAATATCATAATATCCGTTTTATTTTGTTACATTAGAAATGTCTTTATCATCACTTTTGATCAATTTAAAGTATGCGGAATGAAAGTATTAATTTCTTAATATAATATGTATCTTTCATAATATACTGACTCCAAGCTTTTTTGAATGGTAAAGTGTATCATTTTACAGAAGCTTTTTATTTCAGATAAATGCTGATCTTTTGATCTTTCTATTCATTAAAGAATCCTAAAAAAATGTTTTTAATAATAATAATAATAATAATAATAATAATAATAAATGTTTCTTGAACAGAAAATCAGCATATTATAATGATTTCTGAAGGATCATGTGATACTGAAGACTGAAGTAATGATGATAACAAATTTAGCTTTGATCACAAGAATAAATTGCATTTTAAAATATATTCAAATAGAAAGCAGTTATTTTAAATAGTAAAATATTTCACAATATTACTGCTTTTGCTGTATTTTGGATCAAATAAACGCAGGCTTGGTGAGCAGAAGAGACTTAAAAATCATACTGTCCAAAAACTGTACTTGATGTAAATTAATAATAAAACGAATTATAAAAATTAATAAAAAGCTATATAAAAAAACACTTTAACGTAAGCTGGTTAATATTAGTTAATCTATTAACTAACATGAACAAACAATGAACAATACATTTATTACAGTATTTATTAATCTTTGGTAGTTAATGAAAATAAAGTTGTTCATTGTTTGTTCGTGTTATTTTACAGTGCTTTAACTAATGATAACAGTCACAACTTTTGATTTTAATAAGTAAATGCTGAAATTAACACTAAGATTCATAAATGCTATAGAACTATTGTTCATTCTTAGTTCATGTTAAGTAGTTAACCAACGTTAACTAATTAACCATATTGTAAAGTGTTAAAAATAAAACAAATAAAAATGACTGAAAGTAAAATGAAAATGCAAAATATAGAAATGTAACAAATTAAAAATATTAATGAAAACCATAATAGTATATCAGCGATACTGAACTAATGCAGCTTCATGCAGCATTTGTGTGTATTTTCCCTAAAGGTTTCTTTAAAGTAACGTATAACGTATATAATCACTGAAGCATTAACATAGGTTGTATACAAAAAGTCTTGAAAGTATTAAAATCTTAAAATAATTTATCAAAAGAAATGACTAAAAGATTATCCTAGGGACCCTAATTGAAGATTCACCTGTATTCATTTGTATAGAAAGATCTTCACGTCAGGTGGTTGCAATGGTGTTTCTCATGTGATTTGAATTAAGCTGTGTTTTCTGTCTTTCTTAATATGGAAGCATTAGTTTGTTGTTAAAACATTTCCCCCCCATTGTTTCTCCGGGATGCTTCCTGTTACCAGTGTGTTTGATTTGACATCAACACACACAGCTTTTTCAGATGCAGAATGTTTGCACTTTCCTAATATAATGTGTGTTAATGTTCAGGTGAAGAGTGTGCACTGTAAAGCTGGAGATACAGTCGGAGAGGGAGATCTACTGGTGGAACTGGAGTAGCAGATCATCTGCAGGTTCTGAGAGGATCATCAGTCGCTGTGGACAAACAAAGAAAGACGCTAGTAGAGTAGATGGAACATTCCTCCGTTTGTAATTTTTCCCTCATGGTTTTACTTTCTTTTTACATTATGACTAATGTATCCATCTGCTTGGAGTTTAGCTGGATTCCAGTGAAGTAACTGTCAAAACACTTACATTTTCTCGTGCCTTGGTCCTCCGTTGGAGGTTTTCTCATTTTACATGGAACTATAGTTACCACAATTCAACATCAGCAGCAGTGACAGAGTTTGAACGTACGTTTAAATGCAGTCACTGAAAGCTGTTGACACTCCCTCCATCTCTCTCTACTCTGTGTACATTTAGCATTCTTTAGAGGAAGTGCTGTGAACTCATTTTTAATTATTAAGTTATATTATGGAATGATTTTTCTCCTTTTTTTGATGATTATTCAAACATAATATAATCCTATTCACTCTTCTACAAATCACCAATCTTACACTTATTTATGTGTTTCATATAAATTTCTGTCATCAAATGCATTAAACTCAATTTGTGATCAAGTTGTTCTTAGGTCTGCAGGTGCACTGTTCCAAACAGTGCATTTGGTTTGTCTTTAAATGTTCAGTCTTTCCATCTCTTTCTAAAATTGAGAAATCCGGACGAGCGGACCATTAACAGAAGGAGAAGGCGAGTATGATTACTCAGAAACTAACAGACAGCTGTGGTCAGGCTTGGAGGAGGCACTGGTGCTGTTTCCTGTTTTTTAGCACTTAGCTAACTTGGATCCACTTTCTGTCTGTATTCGTTTCGAGGGGGGAAAAATATAAAAGTGTTACAATAAAAATGGGATTAATGTAAACATTCCAAGTGCTCTTGATTGCTTGAAGCCCTAGGCTTGGAAAGGAAACCATGAAATGCATTACTGAAATTAATGATTTGATTGAATGCTGTGTGGCAGCAGCAATTATTCAGAAGAGAAACAGACGCGTACAACAGTTAAACCAGTTTGTCTTTCTTTTTCTTTTTTTTTTTTTTTTTTAATGTAGCAACCTTTTTTCTCTCACAAATTTAACAAATGTTAACAAAATAAGTCAGTTGAACAAGAATTTGCCGCAAATTGGGCCACTTTTTTGTAGTTTCGAAAATGTTTGATTGCTGCAAGTTGTCTCCACTGGAACGTGGTTTCCTGTTATTGATGTACAAGACTGTCAAAACCAGAGAGGATTGATTTAGCTAAAAAAGGTACTGCCTGTGAGTGTAAACACAATAGTTTGATCCTTCAATACACCATTTGGTTTGTTAGGAAACAGATGTAGACTTGCTTATTCTCGCAAGTGCCGTATTGACATTAACAATAGGATTTTATCTGAAAATACAACATGTACTTGTAAAATTTAATGTGAACGCTGAATGTTAGTTCAGCAGTTGCTGTCGTTGTAGAAACTGGATTGCATTGTTATGGTTGTGCTTCAGAACAGTCACAGTTCTGACTGTGGCCTTGAGCTGACAATAAACTCATTACACGCACACATACACACACACACTCCACTTTAACCTTTGACCTTACTCAGTAGCTTGCAATTCAAGCTTTATGGCCGTAATCTTTCCTGTAGCCACTGTGAGAGAGAGCTTCCTTGTTTTATTCAATACTAGAAAAACAAACGCCTTAAACCCGGACAGGACTGCACTGGGTCGTCGGGTAACACTGTTTAATTCTCCTCAGTGAATCCTTTCTTTTAAATACGTCGCATGCAGAGATTCAACCGTAAAGTAGACCTCACACTGTGGTGACTCTCATGACCAGTTCGCGGTTGCTATTGCTGGTCTGTCCGCGTGGCTCCTGGGGCCTCAGGTGGTGGCTGAGGAGATGAAGGATGTTGTAAGCACAGTGGTGGTCTGGCAGCGAGGGCTGCCCATTGCTAGGCTCAGACGAGTCCTGCGGCTCTGTCGTGGCACCTGCTGCCAATGGGACGGAGTTTGTGGTGGGGGTTGCGGTGCCCGCCGCGGCCGCTGCGGCTGCAGCCATGAGGGAGGACGTGGAGGTGGAGGCTTCACCTTCCGTGCCGGTCGGCCCCATTCGGTGTGTCAGCGGTAGAGAGAGGGTCCGGAATGTGGCACCGATCTTCTGATGCTCCTCATTGTCTTTGACCTTGTCGTAGTTTAAGACTTTCCACTGCTGATTAACAGCCTGCCAGCGGTTAAAGATGCGAAATACGGAGGGACCTTCGTGGACAATCAGAGCTGAAAGAGAAGCAAAGATGGATTTGCTAAGTGAGGGATAATGCACAGTCAGTCAGTGTCATGAACAAATGGGTCTGTCTAGGAAGCGATTCCATTTGCTGAAAGACTTTTTAATGGGTACTTTAAGGAAATAAATACTTTTATTCAGCAAGGGTGCATTCATTTGATCAAAAGTGACAGTAAAGACATTTTAAATAAATGCTCTTCATTGAACTTTCTATTCATCTTGGGAAAAAAGTATCCCAGTTTCCACAAAACTATGAAGCAGCACTTTATCTATTTTTTTTTTTTGCTGGCCCTCATGTCATTTCCATCCCGGTAAGACCTTCGTTGATCTTCATAATGCAAAGTAAGATATTTTTGATGAATTCCAAGAGCTTTCTGACCCTGCATACACAGAAACGAAAAAACCACTGACAAAGACTGATGCAGAATAGAAGATATTGTGGAATAAAGTTGTTACTTTTGTTTTCTTTGCGCATAAATGGTAGTTTCATAAAGTGAAGGCTGAACTACTGATGTCACATGGACTCTTTACAATGTTCTTACTTGCATTCTGGGCCTTGAATATGGTAGTCAGGTTGTCTGTGGAGGGTCAGAAAACTTTTGGATTTCATCAAAAACATCTTAATTTGTGTTCCCAAAGATTAACAAAGGTCTTATAAGTTTGAAATGACATCAGGGTAAGTAATTAATAACAGAATTGTAATTTTTGTGTGAACTATCGTATTATATATATGTATATGTGTGTGTGTGTGTGTGTGTGTGTGTGTGTGTGTATGTATGTATGTATGTATGTATGTATATATATATATATATATATATATATATATATATATATTAGTGGTGTCAATCGATTAAAAAAAATTAACTAATTAATCGCACATTTTACCTGAAATTAATTCTACCTGACATTAAAGTTTTTAATTATTCTTTTATATTGCAATAATTTCACTTTAATGCTTCAAATTAATGTAGAAACAACATAAAGAACATATATTTTTAATATTTGTTTAACGCCATCTTGTTTTAGGACTGAAGGCAAATATCACTGATTGATTTCCCCCCCCTAATACTTAACCATTGAAAATATCATTCAACATTACAGTATCATTAAGAGCTATCACTTTAACATTTATTAGACTTTAAAAAAAATAACTAATAATAATAATTTAAGTGAACTTGAAACAATCTTCACACAAACCCATTATAATAAATGTCATATATATATAGTAGCTACCTGTGCCCTTCAGCAAGAAAATATAGCCTAAATTATATCAAATTCTAAATTATATAAAGATAAAACTTAGTTATTAATTTCCTCTTTTTAATTTTGTTCCTTAATTAACAGACATCACAGCAACTGGTTATAAGGATATTTTGGCTGCTGTTAAAGGTTGTCACTGCTGAACTTGATCTGACACTGCTTTGACCTATAAATAATTTTTTTTTTTTTTGTGAATTCATGTTTTACCTGACGATATAACTACGACTTTGCATGCTCGCAGTTTCATTTGGGTTTAATATAGCCTAATACAGCGCGCGTCGGCACATTTGCGCGTGAACTTCAAGAGCGCACGCTACAAGCAGAGTATATAGGCTGACAGGACAATTAAATTCGTTTTTACCGACATATGGCCTGACAGCATCTCATCTGACCGCAGTTCACTAACGTTTTACTTAAGCTCCCCGTCACCGGTACCGCTTCCGCGGTCGTTTGACTCGCGTCTGGTGCTGAAGTAAAGTTGGAGCGCGCATCTGAAAAGTCTCCTGTTTGATGTGTTCGTAAAGACGCTCTGCGCATTTAAATAAAAGCATTTCATAAGCAGTTGTGAGTGGGGTGGCCCCGCCCATGCATTAATTGCGTTAAATATTTTTAACGCGTTAAAATGAAAAAATTAATCTCCTGCGTTAACGCGCTAATTTTGACACCACTAATATATATATATATATGTATACACTACCGTTCAAAAGTTTGGGGTCAGTAAGACTTGCAATTTTTTTTAATGAAGTCAAGGCTGCATTTATTTTATCAAAAATACAGAAAATAAACTGTAATATTACAAAGTGTTATTACAATAGAAAATAATGGTTATTTTTTTCATATACTTTAAAATATAATTTATTCCTGTGATGCAATGCCGATTTTTCATCAGCTGTTACTCAGTTTCCCAGACTTAAGTGTCACATGATCTCTCAGAAATCATTCTGATATTCTGAATTATTAGTAGAATTATCAGTTTTGGAAACAGATGTTTTTTTTTGTTTTTTGTTTTTTTTTAACCTGTTTTTTTTTTTTTCTTTCAAGAACAACATTTATTCAAACTATAAATCTTTTCTAGCAATGTAAATCTATTATGTCACTTTTTATTAATGTAACAATTTATTATTTCTTTCAAAAAAAAAAAAAGAATGAATAAACATTTACTGACCCCAAACTTTTGAACGGTAGTGTGTGTGTATATGTATATGTATATGTATGTATGTATGTGTATATATATATATATATATATATATATATATATATATATATATATATATATATATATATATATATATATATATATATATATAAAATATATATATTATTTTTTATTTATTATTATTTTTTTTTTTTTTTTACTACAGTAGATACCCCGATATGCAAGATGGCAAGTTATGTTTCTTTAAAACTTAAAGGATTAGTTCACTTCCAGAATAAAAATTTCCTGAAAATTTCCTGACCCCTGCATCCAAGATGTTCATGTCTTTCTTTCTTCAGTCGAAAAGAAATTAAGGCTTATGAAGACCTCAGTGGTGCTCAGCAGGTTGAAGGTCCAAATTGCAGTTTCATATCACCTTCAAAGGGGAACCTTGCGCCTTGTGCCTTGCGAAAGTATTAATTTTTTTTTTCATGTTTTATGTTGCAGCCTTATGTTTAACTGCTTTAAATTACTTTTTCCCCACATCAGTCCACACTCCATAGACCATAATGACATAGCACAAAACAGGTTTGTAACAACTTTGCCAATTTATTAGAAATAAAAAACTGATATGATTCCATTGAATAAGTATACCCTACCCCTTATCTGGGACACTTGAAATTTAGCTTAGAAGCATTCATATTGCTTGTAGATGTTACTACACTTTGAGTGGAGAAACTGTGGCAAATTAATTTGAATGAGTATGATTTGGAAAGGCACACGCCTCTCAGAAAGGTTAAACAGCTTAAAATGCATATCAGAGCGTAAGCCAAGGCCTGAGGTCAAAATAACTGTTGTAGAAACAGGTTTGCATCAAGGCACAGATCTGGGAAAGACTTCACAAAAACATTCTGCTGCATTAAAGGTTCACAGAAGCGTGTAGCCTCCATTATCCATAATGAAAGATGCTTGGAACAACTAGGACTAGAGCTGACCTCCTGGCCAAACTGAGCAACTGATGGAAAAGGGGCTTTGTTATACTGGTGACTAAGAACCTGATGGTCACTTTAATTGAGCTCTGTGCTCATATACAGTGAGTGAGAGGATTATTTGATCACCTGCTGATTTTATATGTTTGCCAACTGACAAAGAAATGATTAGTTTGTAATTGTAATGGTAGGTTTATTTAAACAGTGAAAGACAGAATAACAACAAAAAATCTTGAAAAAGGTTTTGAGGCTGATGTTTGGCAACTCAAACCTTCAGCTCCCTCCACAGGACTACCCATCCACAGCCTATTTTCAATGCCCTGGCTGAGGTTGGTTCTCAGCCATGATTTGACGGTACATGGCCCTGTCCATTGTCCCTTTGATGTGGTGCAGTTGTCCTGTCCCCTTAGCAGAAAACACCCCCAAAGCATTATGTTTCCACCTCCATGTTTTTGACGGTGGGGATGGTGTCCTCTGGGTCATAGGCAGCATTCCTCCTCCTCCAAACACAGTGAGTTTAGTTGCCAGAGAGCTTGATTTTGGTCTCATCTGACCACAACACTTTCACCCAACACTTGGCAAACTTCAGACAGGCCTGTACATGTGCTTTCTTGAGCAGGATTTCAGTCCTTCACTACGTAGTGTGTTACCAATAGTTTTTTTTGGCAACTATGATCCCAGCTGCCCTGAGGTCATTGACAAGATGTTCCGGTGTAGTTCTGGGCTGATTCCTCACTGTTCACATGATCATTGAAGCTCCACGAGGTGACATCTTGAATGGAGCCCAGAGGGAGACAGTTATTTTTGTGTTTCTTCCATTGTTGTCAGCTGTTGTCACCTCATCACCAAGCTGCTTGCCGATGGTCTTGTAGCCCATTCCAGCTTTGTGTAGGTCTACAATCTCGTCCCTGACATTCTTGGACAGCTCTTTGGTCTTGGCCATGGTGAAGAGTTCGGAATCTGATTGGTTGATCGCTTCTGTGGACAGGTGTCTTTTATACAGGTAGCAGGCTGAGATTAGGAGCACTCTCTTAAAGGGAGTCTCAGCTCATGACCTGTATAAAAGACACCTGGGAGCAAGAAATCATGCTGATTGATAGGGGATCAAATACTTATCTCACTCATTAAAATGCAAATAAATTTAGAACTTTTTTTGAAATGCATTTTCTGGATTTTTTTTTTGTACTTCTGTCTCTTACTGTTCAAATAAAACCTACCATTAAAATTACAGACTGATCCTTTCTTTGTCAGTGAGCAAATGTACAAAATCAGCAGGGGATCAAATAATTTTTCCCCTTACTGTATGCCAATGGAAGAAACTTACAGGACAAATATCACTGCAACACTCCACCAATCTGGTCTTTATGGCGGTGTGGCCAAACTCAATCCTCTCCTCAGTGAAGACACATGAAAACCCACATGGAATTTTCCAAAAAAGCACCGCTCAGACTGTGAGAAACAATATTCTCTGGTCTGATAAACCTCAATTCCAGGCATAAAGGAAACTAAGCACTGCTCATCACCTGCATTCTAATAAAAACCCTGTCTAGAGCATTCAGAACCTTAGGCTGGGCAGAAGGTTCACCTTCCAATAAGACAATGACCCTAAGTATACAGCAAGTGTGGCTTATAGAGAACTCTGTGAATGTCATTGAGTAGCCCAGCCATAGCCTTGGCTTGAATGCAATCAGATATTTCTGGAGAAACCTACAAATGTCTGTCAGCCCCCATCCAGAGCTTGAGAGGTGAAGAGGTGAGGTGAAGAATGGCAGATAATTGCCAAGTGCAGATGTGCAAAGCTTGCCGCATTATACCCAAAAAGAATGCTTTAAAGGTGCTTCAACTAAGTAGAGTTGTTAAGGGTATGGATACTTATGCAATGTACATATTTCAGTGATTTATTTGTAATACATTTGCACAGTTGTCACAAATCAGTTTTTTGCTTTGTCATTACAGTATATGGAGTGTAAACTGATGTGGGGGGAAAAGTAATTTTAAAGCAGTTTAACATAAGGTTGCAACATAACAAAACATGAAAAAAAAAAAATTACTTTTGCAAGACACTTGTACATGATCTCAGGAATAAGGGCCTTGTCTAGCGAAATTATTGTTTTTCTAAAATAAATAAATGTCTATACTTTTTAACCACAAATGCTTGTCTTGCCCTAGCCCTGCGGTGCACGCATTACATTGATACACTGCATTTGTAATTTCAAGCTGTTGGCCACCATTGTTGTCCACTATATGGAGAAAAATCCTGGAATGTTATCCTCAAAACCTTTCATTTCTTTTTGACTGAAGAAAGAAAGACATGAACATCTAATATGACATGGAAGAAGTAAATTATCAGGACATTTTTATTCTGGAAGTGAACTAATCCTTTAAGAGTCCATGGTGTGATATTAAGAGACATGAAAGTAGGGCTGGTTTCAGAAATATTACACTACTGGATGGGAGGATTAACCAGAATCAGAATCATGCATTCAAAGAGCCATGTAATAACTATTAGCTAGTTACTCTCATACTAATACACATAAGCTTCATTTATCAAACTTAAAAACACATGGAGTTCTACTCTATTCAATTTCAAAAAACTGAAAATGAATACTTGTACTTTTACTCGATTACGTTTCCCAGGCTAAATAATTATACTCCTCACAATTAGTTCAGCTCTCCAAAGTGCATATTTCACAGGTCATCATGACATTTTACAAGCCAACTGAATTAACATTTAAGTAACATTTAACTACATGCTTATTCAAACTGACTACTTCAGCAAATAGTGCAGCACTTTTCTGTATTTAATTACTTTTGGCATTTCATAACCTTTTGTCTCCAGTGTAATTCTGCTATTAGTAAACAGGGTGTGTCTGGAAGCCACAAGGTTAATACAGACATTTTCCCTACACTTCAACATTTA
The DNA here is from genome assembly GCA_033026305.1 of Cirrhinus molitorella. Taxonomy (NCBI): domain Eukaryota; kingdom Metazoa; phylum Chordata; class Actinopteri; order Cypriniformes; family Cyprinidae; genus Cirrhinus; species Cirrhinus molitorella. The sequence goes on from CM065120.1 coordinate 22,913,879, forward strand.
AAATCTCAGTGCACAGTAAAGAACAAGGTGTTTTGGAAAGTGTTGAGGTGTTATCAGTGTGATTTCTTTGTACTTTTACGCCTCTGGCTTGGTTTAACTCGCACTATTTGTTTTTTCAGAGGTCCAAATAAAAAGTCGGCGGTGATCTGCATTAATATTTTATGTGACACTTGGTTTCCCTCTGAATATCTGCAAGAACTCTACACTTTTTTTTTTACACACCAGACTGCTACTATCTTTTCCCTCTTTCGATTTTCACTCTCTGAGCTCTGATGACAGTGAAGCTCCCCCTTTTTTTTTTCTTTTTACAAACCAGCTTTCTGCGAATGTTAGATTACGAAGGCTTGTTTCTAGTGGAGTTGAAAGCGATCTCGGATGGCTGTGAAAGGCTAGTGCCCTCCCTAGAGCCCTGAGGTTCTCCTCTCACTCTAGCTGCTCCAGAATCAATGAGACAGACCACTAACAGACGTTATCACTGTACACTGCAGACCACTAAAACAAGCAGCGTGTGAGAAGGTAATAATAACCCCCAGTTTTTAATCGACTTTTCTACAAGAGCTTTAGCCAAAGCCCTGGTGCTGAGAAAACTATACGTGCTGGAAATGCACCAAATTTGTTTTAATGTTCATATCACATCGATCACATCTGTTCGGTTAAATGTGGGGGAAAAGCGCTAATCCTGGAGTGGATGCTGTAGTGGTTACTATTATTAGCTTTATTGGAACAGATAACCTAAAGTTTTAGTAGACCGAACAGAATTAATGCATCCACAGTGGCATTTATATGCAGCAAATGTGTACAAGTTGAAATTAGGTTGTGGAGGAGTTTATTAGCGTTCCAGTAACATGAAGATGCCTACTGCTGCTGCAACCTGATTTTCCAGGCTCTCTCTTTCTCTCAGTCACTCTCCCCCAGTTGGACTGCACATCTTCTCATTACAAGGAGAGAATGTGAGACGTGTATTGATTTAACACACACACACACACACACACACACACACACACACAAAAACACACATCTTCCTTGAGCTGAGAGGATAGCTGAAGGAAATTCTCAGGGCAAAGCTTGAATTTTTATCAGCAGTTTATTCTGCTGTAGTGTGGGATTTTTTTTTGGCTCCCAACCAGTCCCACAGTGGATGGGAACAGGGCTCGGCTGTGAAAAGCCACTTTGCCACCTGTCTCTTCTCTTAGCTTCACTCTCGATCTTTTTCTCGTTCTTCTTCCTTTTTTATCCCCATAGGGCTTTTCTTTCAGAGGTATCTATGCTATGGCAGATGATTTTAAACCATATAATTAGACACAAAATTGTCATATTTCAATATTAAACAGAAAGCTAAGCAAGATCTCATACCAACTAAACAATATTGAAATGTTGCATAGTAAGGAGGTGTGTTCACGAAAGTACCATGCTGAACGTGGTACTGTCATGAACAAACATCGAAGACTGACACGAAAGAGAAGAAATTGTTCTTTATGCACAAAAAGTATTCTAATGGCTTCATAAAATGAAGGTTGAACCACTGATGTCACATTAACTATTTTATTGATGTCCTTACTACCTTTCTGGGCCTTGATCGTTCTGTTGCTGTCTATGCAGGCTCTGAACGCTTTCGGATTTTATCAAAAATAACTTGGTTTGTGTTCCAAAGATGAACAAAGGTCTTAGATACAACATTAGGCTAAGTAATTAATGACATAATTTTCATTTTTGGGTGAACTATCTCTTTAAGATGTGTCATTTATGTTGTGTAAATTATTTGTAACCCCAGATGCAATCTATGGACTTCCCATGCATTTTTTAAGGGATGCACGATATTGGATTTTTCCCGATATGCAGATATTTTTCAAGTCATTTTGACTGATAATCGACAGTAATTCAACAGCAATTCTCTCCTGTGCAGAAATTATAAGCAAACTATTTTTAATTTTGGTTAGTTTTTAACAAGAACTTATTTGTAAGAATTCAGTGAACACTAATGAAGTTATTTTATAATGGCAGTACATTGAGGCTTTGAAATGAACTATAAATAAACTATATATCAATTGCTGCATTTTTTTTTTCTTAGAAAAATGCAGTGGTAACCTTAACATTTTATTTTAAAATGTAACATTTGTAGATGGTCTAAAGCAAAAGTTTCTGAAACCAAAAGATTCTGAAAATCTTTTAGAGCTCATAATTTGTTAAAAAATATATAACATGTTACACATTAATGAATAAATCAGTATATATAAAATTATTTAATTTACAAGTGTCATGTTTTATAATTTTTTTATTTTATTTATGTAAGCTATAACTTCTGCCTTTTAAATCAAAACGTAGATTTTATTACTTCAATTACTGCTTATTTAATCAGAAACCAGTGTTAATTTTGACAGCAAATTTTGATTTTGTTTTATTCATAGTCCTTTGACTAAAATGCTATTTGGTTTTAGTCATATTTTAGTAATCTGAATTGTTTTTAGTTTTAGTCTAGTCTGCAGTAGATGTAGTCTAAAATCTAATAGGTTTAGTTTCAGTGTAATGCATTTATTAAGCACTTCTCTAAAATTACCAAACTTATTATATGGGGTTCATATTAAGGTTTTATCATTATAGACACAGATTTAACTGCTGTGACATGCAACATGCCTGTTATATTAAAATTAAATTAAACCCCTTCTCATAAAGAAACAATAACATGGTCTTCTTTTCAATTAAATGGTTATAAAGGCTAATTATCTATTCTTTATAACAACTTGTTTACCACATTCTTCATTCTTTCAAGCAAGCAATTGTTTATATAAATAAATTTAGATTAATCGTTATTAGGGCTACTAAAGTGACTGATTAACATCAATACCACAGACAAAAGCAACTAAGTTAGGCTGCTGATTCACATCCGATATCGTGATATTCTCCCAACTGTTTACATTCACCGAAGACGTAACCGAGTGTGTTTATGTGAACACTCATCAAAACTGACAATTCAACATAATTTCTGTGTAATTCTTCATTCAATTGAGTTGAGTTCTCTTTTGCGTCGTCAAATTTATCCACATGTCTGCTCTTCTTTTACTCCCAGATACTGACTTTTTTTTAGTTTTATGGGACATGCAGCAAATGTATGCCAGCCTGTGTCCTGTCGGATAGATCAATAGACTATGATACAGTTCATATGTACATATCTCACCACCTAATCACACAGCAGATTCATTCTTCCTAAATCGTCCCTCCCTAACATTTTCGTCTCGTTTTTATTCATTGATGAAAATGTCAATAGATTTGTCATAGTTTTTGTCATTCAAAACAAGTTTCGTTATTGTCTTTTTTTGTCTGTAAAAAAATGCTGTTGATGAAAATTATGACAAATTTTTCGTCAACGAAATTAAAGGATTACTCCACCCCAAAATAAAAATGTTGTCATTAATCACTTACCCCCATGTCGTTCCAAAACCGTGAAAGCTTCGTTTGTCTTTTGAATCACAATTTAAGATATTTCGGATGAAAACCAGGAGCTTTGTGACTGTCCCATTGACTGCCAAGTAAATAACACTGTCAAGGCCCAGAAAAGTATGAAAGACATCGTCAAAATGGTCCATCTGCGATCAGTGGTTCAACCATAATTTTGCGAAGCTATGAGAATACTGTTTGTACACAAAGAAAACAAAAGTAATGACTTTATTCAACAATCCGTGTCCTTTGTGTCACTGTAGCACCCTTTTGGAGAGTATCCACTGGACGAAAACAGCATACACTGTTCTCTGTCAGCCGCAGCACACAGATACATTTTCTACATTTATTTACACTTTGATTCGAACGAAAACAGCGTATCCACATGATGCAGCTGATAGAGAATAGCGTATGCTGTTTGCATCCAGGGGATACTCTCCAAAATGGCACGGAGGAGACGAATTGTTGTTTTTTGAATTTGGTTTCTTTGCGTACAAGAAGTATTCTTATAGCTTCGTAAAATTCTGGTTGAACTACTAATGGCAGATGGACTATTTTGACGTCTTTCATACATTTCTGGGCCTTGACAGTGTTATTTACTTGGCAGTTAATGGGACAGACACAAATTTAAGCCTAAACGCTTGTGCGGTGCATTATAGGATTGATATGCGGAGCGGAGAAAGCATTGAGATCATTGGGCATTCCTTGACTTTATGCAAATATCGAGTAAAAAACGACAGACGACAACAAAACGCTGTGAAAAGTAGGCATGGCAAGATGTTGACGTATGTTTCCAAGTGTTTCCTGATTTGGTGGATTACTGAGCTAAAATCACTTGTTGTTGAAGTCATATTTTTATTTAGGGCTGTCTCTATAGGCTGCATTTCATCATTTCGAATTTTATGTTGTACCTAGATGTCTCTAATAAAATGTTTAGTTTGTGAACAGCTATTAAAAGAAGATAAAACGCAAGCAGGGTGTAAACATTGTTTTCAGAGGTGTGCTCTTCCCTAAATTTGACACACCCCAAAGCGGCAGCATTGTAGCGTTACCAGCGGCACTGCGTGCAGGTTTGACACTGTACTGTTTATCACACACTGAACACGTAATTCTGTATGTGCATTCTCAGATTAAATGCAGCGATCCAAAGCAGTGAATCTAATCATGATTCAGGCAAAACTTTGCTTCAAAAATGAGTCTCACTGCTGACGTGATCTAATTGCTAGCTCTTTTTGGCAAAAATATCCGCAGGATTTTTTTTCATATTGGGCCAGTGCCTATATTTACATTCAAAGGCGTTATCGGCCGTTTCTGACAGAGAAATATATAGAATTCTGTGGAATAAATTTGAAACAGAGATGACAGTAGTTTTATTGGTAACTGAAATCATCAGCAATTATTCAAAATACTGTACAAACACACTTAAAATGTTGTGTAATACATTGTTTGTAATACTCTTAGAGCACCTGATGCCCCCTCCCGACAGAAAGTTAATAATAAAAGGCTAATGCTATTCCTAGTGATAGTGTTTTCAATGAACTGATTACCTTTAGGCATTATCTTCATTCTCTCCACCTAATCAGACAGAATGGACTCTTGTTCCATCTCCCTCCCAGTCTGACTGCTTATTGAGACAGAGCAATACATCATGGTGAGAAACTCTTGAGGAGCTCTGCCATTGATCTACAGCACACGCACACACAAATGGATGAGCCACTAAAACAATCCCGACATCACTATTGTTCAGCTCCGTCCGGTTCACCCTCTCTTTTTTTTCTTGCAGTAACGATTACCCAAGATAGCGCTGCTCTGAGAAAACCTCATTATTCCCTCTGAGCCACTAGAGAGGCGAAACAGCCATTCCACTTCAGGTTCTACAGCTTTGTGATGCCTATTTATACTGCAGGCGCTAGGCGGCAGATATTTTACATTGCAGCTGTCATCTGTGGATGGCTGCAGTTGTTGATGCTCTTGCTGTAATTTCCATTTGACTTTATGTCCGATCTATGAGCTGTCTAAACCTCGTACATCAAACTGCAGTGCAAGTGCTCTGTCCAATACCTGTGCATTTATTCAGATGGTTACACTCATACAGCAGCAGAGGACAGTTGTCACCAGTGAGTATGGTTGTTCATACACATTTATGCTTTGAGACTTAGGATGCAGTGACATTTCTGCAAGGTTTTGCAAGCAAAAATTAGGTCAATTTTCTGTTGTCAATACATTTTTGAACCAAGCAGCTTTCTTTTGGTCACTGCAGCAAATTTGATTGACTAAGCCAGATTCAAATCTGCATGAGGATCTTTCGCTCTTTCAGAAAATTACAGATTGTGTGATTCCTATTGAAACTACTGGATTTTGTATGCAAAAATTGCCTGAACTTTGGTAAATGTGACTGCCTTTACTCCAACTAGGCTAATTCAACTATAAGTAGTTCTACAAAAGGCATTAATGTCATTATTCAGTTCAGTGTTGATTCAGTTCAGTTCAATACCAGTGCCGATGTTGCAAAATGTGCTTCAGCTGTAAAGCAACTCAGACAACAGTGCTAACATTAGCTTAAATAGGGTGACCATACGTCTTTTTTTCCCCAGACATGTCCTCTTTTTGGACTTAAAAAATGCGTCCGGGCAGGATTCCTAAATTGCCTGAAATGAATAGGATTTGGCGTTTGCTTTCTACAGTCACCATTCATTGTGTGTGTTTTTGTATTAAAGCCTTGCGCGAGAATGTTTTCTCAATCGCGCTCCTACAAACATTCTAATATTGAATATAATTTTCGCGCATGACAGAGTCACTATCGATATACAGAGTATTTAAATTGTTTTGGATGCAGCTCGTGTTGGATGTAGGGACTGTGTTTGTCCGCATTTTTTCAACGTAATTAGGCTGATTTTAAACCGTTGTGGCGGGTTGATTTTGTCTGTGGGTTAAAAGTTAAAAGAAATATTGCATATATTCCATTTGACTGAAATGCTTGTATTGAATCGTTTTGCATTCTTACCTGTGAAAAAACAGTAGTAGATATTAGTTTTGTGAAGGATCTGTTTGTTAGGAAGCTTTTTAGCTATGTTTATGATCAATCTGCATAACAGTGACTGTAAAATATGTCGTTTTGGTATAGAAATTACATATTTAAAATGACAGTTACAACATGATTTACTCAAACCATCCTAGATGTATATGACTTTCTTCTTTCAGACGAATACAATCAGAGTTATATTAAAAATTTCCTGGCTCTTCCAAGCTTTATAATGGCAGTGGATCAGTGGTAATATTCAGTAGTCCAATAGAAGTTCAATAAAGTATGTCCTCTGGGAAGTTAATAAAGGCCTCCTAAAGCGAATCGATGGATTTTTGTAAGAAAAATATTCGTATTTAAAACTTTATAAATCGTAATCTCTAGCTTCTGCTAACTGTTGTATACATGTACATGAGAGAGTGATGCTCCAGCGGATGATGTAGGATGCAGGCATAGTGTAAGCTCTCTCATGTTTTAAATATGGATAGTTTTCTTACAAAAACACATCAGTTCGCTTCAGGAGGCCTTTATTAACACCACGGAGCTGTGTGGGCCACTTTTTATGATGGATGGATGTACTTTATTGGACTTCTATTGGACTATTGAATATTACCACCCACTCGCTGCCATTATAAAGCCTGGAAGAGACAGGAATTTTTTTTTAATATAACTCAGATAACTCTGTATTCGTCTGAAAGAAGAAAGTCATTTACATCTAGGATGGCTTGAGGGTGAATAAATCATGGGGTAATTTTCATTTTTGGGTGAACTATCCCTTTAAGTTTCTTTCATACCCCAATTAAGCAACCTAGAAGATGACAGTAGCAAGGAACCCATCAGGTGAAAGAAATTGAGAAAAAAACCTTGGAAGAAACCAGGCTCAGTCAAAGGATCAGTTCTCTTCCGGCCTAAGTGAATGAACAAGGTGTGATATACAGTAGTCAGCATTTCAAGTAGATCAAAAAAGTGAATCAAAGTCGTCCTAAGACAAGAACGGGTATTGTTTTGGTTTTAGGACAACTTTGATGAAAGGTTCTGATCCACTTTAAATGTTGGCTACTATAGATCGAGACGCATCACACTGACATTCGTTGGAAAAGAGTAATCTGTCCAAAAGGTAGAAGAACATAAAGATAGAGCTGGCATTTAGCCAGCAGCAGACGACTGGCTTATAAGTGGGCTTAAGCACAATGACAGTACTTCTTGATAAAACTGTGTAGGACCCAGCTGGACCTGGAATGACACAATAATAGCTGGCCATAGGTATCTGCACTGGAGAGGGTTATCTGTATCTGAGGTTCTGACCCAAAAACACACTGTGAACAGAATCCATTTTTGCCAGACCATTTTTAGACTAAGCATTCAACCCGTGTTGAAGTGTGCAAGCAAGTGTGTGTGACTATCAAATTATCCTATTCCTCCACATCTTACAAAAGGAGTTTCAGTAGGTGCATTTCTATTACAGATTTGTGCAAAACTTTTGCGATATTTTATAAATATTGCAAAATTATGGCTTTTACATTAACCAATTTTATGCAACTAAACCATACTTTTTTCTTATCACGTTAAGTCATGATGACGATGCTGGCACGTTTATGTATAGCGCAGCCACTACACTAGCCATTATTTTTAACTGAAGGAAACATAGATTCGTATCTTTAGCAAAGCAGATTGGAGAGCCTCTCATGGGGGTTTTTGACACGTGGTATAAACACAAGCCAAAAAAACTTTTTTTTATATATGGGAGTTTTTGCAAAATTGATGTGTTTCCATTCATGTATGAATGAATAGCCAAAGCTGAGTTCCTTTTCTGTTCCTGCAGTAGCTGAAAATAATGCTACTATGCTTATATAAAGTACTTCCATAATACTGGAAAGTCTCATCACAGTTAACATGACGTTATTTGATTAACAAGCTCAACAGAGACAGAAATTCATCCATTATCTGACAGTAGCTTTGAATTCTTGAGTGTAAAGCAAAGCATTCAGGAGGGACCCAGACCACAAAACTAATAAAGGCTCAGATGGAAGACAGTGACAGGAAGGGCTCGTAAGTTGCCAGTACCCCACAGGAATACGTGAAATTCTGTACACAAGTCAAGTGCAATGTAGACGGATCATGCAGCAACACTGTATGATGTGAAAATTAGTTTTTCTGAGTGTGATTCCTTTAACCCAGTACGGCTTTACCACAATATTAAATTTAGGTGTGAGTAAAGAAAATTTCAAGTCAGTTTGTCTATAAAATGTATTTGTTACTCTCGTTTATAACTCAGCTGTGTGCAAAGAAAAACATATTTTGAACTCAGTCACTACAGGTACAGTGCGACTGACTGCCGTATTCTGCTGCTGTGTGAATAATTCCCTAGTTTCTGGTATCTCTCATGTCACTGACATATGAAAACCTAAAAATTGCATAGAATAGTTTTGAGTAATAAGTGGGACAGAGATAAATGCTTGGACAAAAGAGAACAGAAAAAGAACTAAGTGGACGTAAACTGGAGAGTTTTTATGGAAGCCTGTGACTTGTGACTTTATATGTCACAATTCAGAATTTTTTCTTAGAATTGCGAGTTTATATCTCACAATTGAAAGTTAAAAAGTCAGAATTGCGTTATATAAACTTGCAGTTAAAAGTTATACAGTCAGAATTGTGAAATATGCAATTCTCAGAAAACGTTTATGACATAAACACTCACTTTTTTCTTGCAAATGCGAGTTTATATCTCGCAATTCAGATTTTTTTTCTCACTATTGCGAGTTTATCTCACAATTCGGACTTTTTAGAATCACAATTCTGATTTTTTTTTTTCAGAAGTGCATGCAACTCATAATTCTGACCTTTTACTTGCAAATGCGAATTCATATCTCGGAATTCAGACAAGTTATTATTTTGAAGGAAGTGTTTTTAGAATTGTGAGATCATGAAATTCTGAGAAAAAAGTAAGAATTCCGAGTTTATATCTCGCAATTCTGAGATGTAAACTTGCAACTGCTAGAAAAACAGTCAAAATTGTGAGATAAAAAGTGTGTTACCTTTAGAAACAGACTTCCACAGTTTTTGGCTGCATTACTAAAATAAAATTGTTAATATAACATTTTAAAGTATGCTACAGTATGCAGTCAAAAATTTTACTTAGGGGTTGAAAAATTCTGTACTGTGTTTAAGACACTCACTCGAATTCGCGTGTGTTTGCATGTGAATAAAATCTTAATTTAAACTATCATTAAAGGGATCATGTCTCTTTAGAAGACTTTAATTAAATGGCTTGATTCTTATGGATTACTTTTTTTAAATGTCTTCATGTACTTTTTGAAGCTTTCAATGCATGGACTTCAGTTGTATTCCAAGAGACAAACAAAAGTTTAAGGGGTTTGTAATGACATGAGGGTGAGTAAATAATGACAGACTTTTCATTTCAGAGGGAACTGACACACAATTAACCTCACATTTCATTTTATCTTTGTTGTTCTCTAATACTTCAGGAAAAACGTTTTTCTGTTTTTTTTTGGATAAGTGCTGCTCTAGTTTTTGCTGCGGCATTCACAAACCCCCATCTTCCCTGAAAGTGGTTTTGTTACAGCAATGCAACTCTAAGCTGTTCAGCTGATGCTTAATTGAAACACAATTTTATCATTTAATTAGGAGCACATTTCCTCTGAGAGACAAAAAGACCGATACACTATGTGTGCGTGCGTTATTTACTGCCTCATTTGTATCCAGATTGTGAGGGAGCAGCAGTGTGTGTTTGCTTTTATAGCGATCACTCCTTAAGCTGGCCTGATTAGACTCCCTCACTGTCTCGTCTTTCCTCCAGAGATCAAACTCAGCATATCCTTCCCTCTAATACTTTGGACCAGTGTGTCAAAGTATTAAATACCATAGAAAATCTTTGGTCTTGAAATATTTGGTCTGTTCACTTCCAAATTACACATCACAACTGTTAACTGACATCAGGGAGAATTTCAATCAAAAGTGCACCTCTGGACTTCCTCTCTTAGAACGGCCTACATAAATACCACTGAACCTTCATTTTAAATGGGAATGCAAATGTAACAGCAAAACTACTTTAATACAATTTTGCATCAAATATTGTCTCTTTGTAACTCAAATTCTGCTGATAGTCTTTGGGCACATGAGAACAACTGAGCATTTTAAAATCCATGGTAAAATCACATGAATTGCAAACAAGCAAAATCCCTTGAAGGGATGAAAACTGTAATAGCCTTATGAAAGAGCCCTTTGTGAAGTAATTCACTTGAAGGTTCGTTCTAAACGAGAGTGAGCAAGTAATGAAAGTACCATTTATACCAGAGAGCAGTGGGCTACTGGAAGTAAAAAATCCATTAATTTTCTAATAGAGAAGTAGATTTTTCTACATCAAGCTTTCAAGACAAGCTGACTATTAATATATGGTACAAACTTCTGTCAAAAGGGATAGTTCACCCAAAAATCTAAATTCTGTCATTAATTACTCACCCTCATGTCGTTCTAAACCCATAAGGCCTTTTTTCATCTTCGGAACACAAATTAAGATTTTTTTTATAAAATCCGAGAGCTTTTTCACCCTGCACAGATAGCAATGCAACCGCAATAAGGACATTAAAATAGCACAGGTGACATCAGTGGTTCTGTGTAATTTTATGAAGCTACAAGAATACTTTTTGTGCACAAAGAAAACAAAAATAACTGTATTTAGAAATTATTTCAGACTTTATTCAACTATTTTTCCTTGTCACCATCTGCCACCAATGATGAGAGTACATGGACTATTTTAACAATGTGCCTAGTATATTTTTGGGCCTGGGAGCGTTTCAATTGCATTGGTGTTTATACAGGGTGAACAAAGGTTTTACGAGTCTGAATTTTCATTTTTGGGTGAATTATTCCTTTAAGCCCTAACTCATAAGTTTTTAGTTTAATAAAAAAAAAAAATTCCAGGGTAAAGCACTACACCGCCAATGAATCCTAAAGAAAGAATTCAGCTAATCAGAGAATTACAACAAATAAATCAGGACAAAAGGGTATTCATTTCTTTTAAAAATTGTATATATATTAGTGTTGGGTTCAAGTCCACCTAAGTCGAGTCCGAGTCTTTGACCAATCGAGTCCGAGACGAGTCCGAGTCGAGTGAAACACTACTGTTTGTCAGTATCTTAACATTGTTTTAACCTTTATAACTAGAAAAAAGTAATTTGTGACATATTTCAGAGAGAAATGGGTTGGGTCCGCAACTTTATTTGATTGATTAGAGCCCTGCATTTCAGTCACTTTTTTTTAGGCCTCAAGGGCCGGGCATCAGCCAGTTTTCACGAAATAGTTCAGACGCGGCCAGGTATCGGGCCTGTTTTAGGCTTCTCCTTGTTTTTATATTTTCCATCAATTAGACATCCATCAATTATGGTGCTAAAAAAAAATGCTGCGCTAATATAGTGAGACAGTTCGCTTACATTTTCGGGTCTGACTCGGACAGCGTTTTGTGCATCAGCCAGCAGCAGCTTCACGTTCAAGCAATAGCTGAAACTTGCCACAAAGCACCGGCAAAGATAAATTACAATGGATGTGTCGGAGGGAAATAGTAAGCAGATTATTTATGAATAAACTAGTGTATTCTGAATCAGTGTCGCAAAGATCCTGACTTAAAATCTCCTCTTTGACCGCCTTTAGAGAGAAATATATCTTTCCGGATTAGCTACATAAATAAAAAGTTTTTGTTTTTGATTTGTTTTATTTCGTTAAGCAATGATTTAAAGCTTTCTATATATGCATTTATCATGTCTGTAAGGCATGTATTGTTTTGATGGATAACCTAATTTTAAATGGTTTCCACTGGAAAAAAAATGCAAGCGCTGGCGCTTCCATGACCTGCAATATGGCTTTAGCTTCCACTCTCCGCACAAACGATGTCTTAGGCACATTTACCTTATCTATTCTTATCTATGTCTTATCTATTTACCTAGATTTAACGTTTAACACCAACATTGTTTTATACTTTAACTGTTTTATATCTATAGATTTTATTTGAGTCAATTACTGATGATTTGAGAAGGCAAATTGTTCAAACAGAATATGAACAGTCTTCCGTTGGCGGCTGTTTGTTACTTAAAAAACAAAACTTATATTTAACAAACAAAAAAAATCCACTTGTCCATGTTCTGTTCTGTCTCTGAATGCATACACAGAACAGAATCATTTGAATCCGAAATCTGAATTAGATTTTGATTAATTGCACAGCCCTAGAATAAAAGAATAAAAAAAAGGTAAATTTCAGTTTATATTTCAGTATTTTGAATTTATTTCGCAGTTCCTAGATTAGCCTATATCTCACAAATTTGATAAGAAAAATCAACGTGCAATTTTCTTTTTTCTCCTCGGCATAGGCCTAAATCATAAAAGTTCATATATATTATTCAATATTGTTCATATATACAGTTCATATATATAAGTTCATCATATTGTTCAGCTAAATTGAATTATAAAGTCTGAAATACGACGAAAACTTGCATTTTGCGAGGAAAAAAAATCTGATAAAATAGGTAGCCTAAATGTTAAATGTTATAGGTTATAATATTTCATGCTGCAGGGCTAATATAATATGTTCCCTATGAACTGCATATGTGAAAATTAAGTAGACCTTTTGTTTAAATTAAATTTATGTTTTAAAAGTAATCATAGCAGGTTCATCCATTAATCTGTCCGTTTAAACGTCTGCGTTCAGCTTTAAACGGTGATGACAGTATTCTATAACATTTTTTGCATTCTGATTCTTGCCGGCTTTTACGTACTGGCAAGACTTAAAAACACGTGTGAATACTGAATGTCACATTAATAATGCATGATTCAATTACATTTCCATCAACTGTCCCTGGACTTGGTTGGACTCGGCAATGTTTTCCGAGTCCGAAAGTCTCAAGTCTGAGTCAAGTCTGAGTAAAAATGCATCCGAGTCCGTGACAAGTCCGAATCCACTAAAAATTGTTCTCGAGACCAGACTCGAGTCCGAGTACGAGTCCGAGTACCCCAACCCCAACATATAATGTTATGTACCATATATATGTCTGTTTAAAATTTTTATGTAACATTTTATATTTTTACATTTTATTTTTTTATGCCATATACATTTTTTTTATTATTATTATTTCCAAAACATAGTAAACACAGTAAACAGTACTGGGCAGTATTCATTAAATACTGGATAGTTTTGTATGTGACCCGTGCTGGCAAAATGAGTCAGATTAATTATGAGTTATTTTTATTTTCACATTAAAAGTTAAAAGTTTTCTGAAGATTCCAAAACAAAATCACCAAGCAACATTGCATATTTTCTTTTAATTCTTTTGTTCATAATAATTACTATATTATTATTCACACTATTATCTATTTTTATTTTATCTTTGTTATTAAAAATAAGATTTTTTGTGAAAACCTTAAATTCAACCAAAACTGACATTTTTCATTTCTTTTGCCTGTTGCTCAAAATTAGAACATTCCGACTATTTTTTCCAGCACGGGTCACACTTTTTTTTTTTTTTTTTTTGGATCCTGCAGTGCTTTACCACTATAGGACAGGAAGAGCTAAATAAATTTATCAGTACGTCTAAACCAACAACATGCCTATTAGATCCTGTACCCACTAAATTACTGAAAGAGTTGTTACCTGTAGCAGAAGAACCGCTCCTCAATATTATTAACTCATCGTTATCTTTAGGTCATGTCCCAAAATCATTCAAGTTAGCGGTTATTAAGCCTCTTATTAAGAAACCACAACTAGACCCTAATGAACTAGGAAATTACAGACCCATTTCTAATCTTCCGTTTATGTCTAAAATTTTAGAAAAAGTTGTATCTGCTCAATTATGCTGCTTTTTGCAAAAAAATGATATCTATGAAGAATTTCAATCAGGTTTCAGGCCCCATCATAGCACAGAAACTGCACTTGTAAAAATCACTAATGACTTGCTTCTTGCATCAGACCAAGGCTGCATCTCATTGCTAGTTTTACTTGACCTTAGTGCTGCGTTTGACACTATAGACCATGACATACTAATAGATCGACTACAAAACTATGCAGGTATTCAAGGGCAGGCTTTAAGATGGTTTAGATCCTACCTGTCTGATCGCTACCACTTTGTTTACTTAAACGGGGAGTCTTCTCAATTATCACCAGTAAAGTATGGAGTGCCACAAGGATCTGTCCTAGGTCCTCTGCTTTTCTCAATATACATGTTGCCCCTTGGCAATATTATTAGGAATTATGGAATTAGTTTCCATTGTTATGCTGATGATACTCAACTATATATCTCAACAAGACCAGATGAAACTTCTAAATTATCAAAGTTAACAGAGTGTGTTAAAAATGTAAAAGACTGGATGACCAATAATTTTCTCCTATTAAATTCAGATAAGACAGAGATATTACTTATCGGACCAAAAATTAATACACAAAATCTCTTGGATTACAATTTGCAACTAGATGGATGTACTGCTGCTTCCTCTACAGTCAAAAGTCTGGGTGTTATATTAGACAGCAACTTGTCTTTTGAAAATCATATTTCCCATGTTACAAAAACAGCATTCTTCCATCTTAGAAACATTGCCAAGCTGCGAAACATGTTACCTGTTTCTGATGCAGAAAAGTTAGTTCATGCATTTATGACCTCTAGGCTGGACTATTGTAATGCACTGCTAGGTGGTTGTCCTGCATCTTCAATAAACAAGCTGCAGTTAGTCCAAAATGCAGCTGCTAGAGTCCTTACCAGGTCAAGAAAATATGACCATATTACCCCAATTTTAAAGTCTCTGCACTGGCTTCCTATTAGGTTCCGTATCAACTATAAAATACTACTTCTTACCTATAAGGCCCTAAATGGTTCAGCTCCTGCGTACCTAACTAGTCTTCTACCTCGCTACAATCCATCGCGCTCCCTAAGGTCGCAAAACTCAGGACTCTTGGTAGTACCTAGAATAGCAAAGTCCACTAAAGGAGGTAGAGCTTTTTCACATTTGGCTCCCAAACTCTGGAATAGCCTTCCTGATAATGTTCGGGGTTCAGACACACTCTCTCTGTTTAAATCTAGATTAAAGACACATCTTTTTAGCCAAGCATTCACATAACGCATCTCATAATCTTTTACTGCTGTTATATCTGATCAATTGCACATTATGAATCCTTAGCTTTGGTTGAACAAATCCTTTTGCTTGGTTTGAACAGCAGCTACGCTAATTATGTTCCTATTGTTCTCTGTTTCTGCCACGGGATTGACATCCCGTGGTAACTAGGAATAACACAAGCTACAGTCTGGATCAGGAGCACCGAAGAAGAGATGATGATGCCAACCCCTTGGAGGACTTTAGATGATATCAGCCCTGAAACACCATACATCACTACCGAATTTTACTACAGTGATTTGATTGCAACATATAATCATTAATGTTAACATTATACAAATTGTACAAACTTTAATTATTGTACAAATTCTAATTTAACAAACGTTATTGTACAAACTTTAATTATTGTACAAACTTTAATTTAACAAACTTTAATTATTGTACAAACTTTTAATTTGCTGTTAAGCTGCTTTGAAACGATTTGTTTCGTGAAAAGCGCTATACAAATAAACTTGACTTGACTTGACTTGATTTGTACATATTCATATTGTGACAGCCAATGTATTGTGGCCAATTTGAATTGGAAGTTGCTTTGAATCACATCTGCAGAAATCAATTTCAAGTTCTCACTCTTACAATCTTTCCAGTGCTAGGCATTTTATTCAGTGGATACATAGAAAATGCTTGATATACAGCAATTACTCATGGCTCCCTGTGGCTTGCCTGACAAATACAATCCTCTCAGTTCTGCTTGTACATTTTCCTCTGTTTTAAGAGGAAAGTGGGCTTGTAATTCAACATGTCTTATTCACTTTCAGCTGGTTCCAACTGATGTCAGTTGCCAGGGAGGCCACAATTTACTCAGGTTTTTTTTTCCCCCACAGACAGTGTCTGACACTCTCAGACCAGTAAGCAAGCACACATAAAAACACAGTATAGGTTTTGCTGAGCCAGGTGGCTGCAGTTACTGAGCATCCAATGACCTACCGATGCACACCAGGTCCATGAAGCCGTACATGGCGTAACAGATCTGGAAGAGCAGGTCCTGCCGTTGCCACTTGGCTGAGGGGCTGAGGGAGGACCAGACCAGCCAGGAGATGCTGGCTATCAGGAACAGGGAACCCAACACAGCTGCAGCTATCTGTACTTTCTCAATCACCGTCAAAGAGATGGCCTGCCACTGGACATATAAAAAATATCAAATAATAGATAGTACAGTACGAGTATCACATTTTAGCACACATGAAACACAGGAAGACACTGCAAAATATTTATACAGTCAAAAGATTATATAAGTAACTTACCAGTCAGAATAACAGAGATGATAATATAAAACGGTACACTACTGGTTAAACGTTTGTGCTCAGTAACATTTTTTAAATTAATACTTCAGCAAGTATGCATTAAATTGATCAAAAGTGACAGTACAGACATAATAGCCACTGTTGCACAGTCGGTCCAAGAACAGTAAGGAATGGTTCCAGTTTTTATTATGACATTTCAACATTGATAATAATATTTTGAGCCCAAATCAGCTTTTTACAATGATTTCTGAAGATCATGTGACACTGAAAACTGGAGTAATGGCTGCTGAAAATTCTGCTTTACATAGTATGAATACATTACATTTTAAAATATATTCAAACAGAGAACAGTTCTTTTAAATTGTAACAATATATAACAATATTACTGTTTTTCTGTACTTTTGAGTACTTTGTACTTTGAGTACTTTTTAGCAAAAAAGACTTATTAAAAAAAAATAAATAAATAAATAAATTACAAAACCCAAACGTTTGTACAGCACTGATTGATTGATTGATTGATTTTAAGGTCTTTGATGTAAAAATGAATACAATTCCATTACTGATCAAGTATAAAAAGATCAGTATTCAAAATGTTGTTCTTGCCTTACTCCAACTCACTCTGGTAAACTTACAAGAGTTATTTATATTTTTAACTTTTGAATTAGGGTGATATTAAAATTTCAGGTTTACATCATGTCCATAAACAAAAATGGTCTGGCTACTTGCTGATTCTACATATATTTTCATATATACAGTATCTCACAGATGTGAGTACACCTCATATTTTTGTAATTATTTTGTTATATCTTTTCATGAGACAACACTGAAGAAATGACACTTTGCTCCAATGTAAAGTAGTGAGTGTACAGCTTGTACAACAGTGTAACTTAGCTTTCCCATCAAAATAACTCAACACACAGCCATTAATGTCTAAACCGCTGGCCACAAAAGTGAGTACACCCCTAAGTGAAAATGTCCAGATTGGTGAAAGTGTCAATATTTTGTGTGGCCTCTATTATTTTCCAGCACTGCCTTAACCCTCTTGGGCATGGAGGTCACCAGAGCTTCACAGGTTGCCACTGGAGTCCTCTTCCACCCCTCCATGATGATATCACGTAGCTGGTGGATGTTAGCGACCTTGCGCTCCTCCACTTTCCATTTGAGGATGCCCCACAGATACTCATTAGGGTTTAGGTCTGGAGACATGCTTGGCCAGTCCATCATTCCCACCACCATGCTTGACTGTAGGCAAGACACACTTGTCTTTGAATTCCTCACCTGGTTGCCGCCACACACGCTTGACACCATCTGAACCAAATAAGTTTATCTTGGTCTCATCAGACCACATGGTTCCAGTAATCCATGTCCTTAGTCTGCTTGTCTTCAGCAAACTGTTTGCAGGCTTTCTTGTGCATCATCTTTAGAAGAAGCTTCCTTCTGGGACGACAGCCATGCAGACCAATTTGATGCAATGTACGGCGTATGGTCTGAGCAGTGACAGGCTGACCCCCCACCCCTGCAACCTCTGCAGCAATGCTGGCAGCACTCATACGTCTATTTCCCAAACACAACTTCTGGATATGACACTGAGCATGTGCACTCAACTTCTTTGGTCGACCATGGCGAGGCCTGTTCTGAGTGGAACCTGTCTTGTTAAACTGCTGTATGGTCTTGGCCACTGTGCTGCAGCTTAGTTTCTTAGTTCAGTTTCACTTACTGAAAGATTTAATCATATCTGATGACAATACAAAAACATTTTGTAATTTTATGTTTCAACAACAGATGGCAATATAGAATCCAGCGTTCTGTGGTGTACCTTTAAAATAACTAAAACAAAGAAAAAAATGTCTATTTATCTGAAGGTCACATCAAAAGAAAATAAAAAAGCAGAAGCTTTGAACCTAGAAAAGCATATAAAGTACTTGAGCTAACACAGTATGAAAGGAATAAGATACACAGTGCTACTGCTCTCAGTATTGTAGTGGTATAATGGCACAGTCATTAGATGGCTATATCATGATGCTGAATGAATACCATATTCATATCTCATACTTGGTAAGCCAAGATGCACTATATGGCCAAAGTTTGTGAACATCGCCTTCTAATGTATGTTTTCTGATTCAGTCAAGCATACAGCCATGTAATATCCAGAAAATGGTACATACTATTTTCTTTCAGCAACATAGCAATGCTCTCTGCACAAAGTGGGATCCATAAGGAAATTATTTCCTGACTCGAAATAGAAGAACTTGGCTGGCCTTCACAAAACGCCAACCTGAAACTCGCTGTTCACCTTTGGTATGACTGTGAGGTAGGCTCCATCGTATAAAATCAGTGTCTGACCTCACTGGTGCTCTGCTGTCTGAATGAGAGCAATGTTCCCTGTAGCCGTGTTCTACCGTCTAGCCTTGCCAGAAGAGTGGAGGAGAGGACTGATGACTTAAAAATGCCCATGGTTTTGCTCAACAAACACATTTGGGTGTCATGTTCAGGTGTCCACGCACTTTTGGCCATGCAGTGTACTTAAAAATATACCAATGGTGGACAGAGATGAAACATGTATGTGTATTATATGTTATGAAACATATGGAAATTGAATGTATGTACATATTTCATATTTGCGTATGAGTACCTCCACTACACTTTAGAAAAAAGCATTAGTTATTTTGAAATGAATTTGAGACCTGCTCTGAGACCTGATAACAATGTCTGATTGGTGAACGAATCATTCTTTTGAGGCAACTCTTTTCAATGAGCTGATTCATAAATCACATTTAAAGGGAAAGTTCACCTAACAATGAAATGATTTACTCACTCATGATTTACTCACCCTCGAGGCATCCTAGGTATATATGACTTTTTTCTACAGTCATGGCCAAAAATACTGGCACCCTTGCAATTCTGTCAGAAAATGCAATCCTTCTCTCAGGAAACTGTTGCAGTTGCAAATGTTTTGGCACTCACATGTTTATTTTTATTTATTTATCTTTTTGCATTGGAACAACACAAAAAACAGAAAAGAAAAGTCAAATCTGATACAATTCCACACAGAACCCAAAAAACGCACTGGACACAATTATTGGCACACTCAACTTAATATTTGGTAGCACCCCCTTTGGAAAAAATAACTGGAATCAATCGCTTCTTGTAACCACGAATGAGTTTCTTACATTCTCTACTGGAGTTTTGGACCACTCTTCTTTTGCAAACTGCTCCAGGTCATTTAGATTTGAAGGATGCCTTCTCCCAACTGCTGTTTTGAGATCTCTACACAGGTGTTCTATGGGATTCAGATCTGGACTTATTGCTGGCCATTTCAACCCTTTGTTGTACTTTTTCATTAATTTTGCTCTTTTGTCCACATCCTGTGAGGTTAGCTACAATGCCATGAGCTGTAAAGATGGACTTGTAGCCTTGAGATTGTCTCAATCCACAGACAACTCTTTACACTTCTTTCTTTTCTCCATGCTCAGTGTGACACACAACAAAGGTTGAGTAAAATTTTTTCCATTTTAACTGGGTTAACTTTTTGAGTTCTGTGTAAAAATTTTATCAAGTTTGACTTTTCTTCTCTGTTTATTTATTTATTTATTTATTTTTGGTGTGTTGTTCCATTGCAAACAAAAACAATAAGCACATGAATACCAAAACATTTGCAATTAGAACAATTTTCTGAGATAAGTGTTGCATTTTCTGACAGAATTGCAAGGGTGCCGATATTTTTGGCCATGACTGTATATGACAAATCCAATCGGAATTATATAAAAGTGTAAGTGAATGGGTGTTAATTTTCAATAGTCCAAAAGAAGTCCAATAAAGTGCATCCATCATGGCTCCGGCAGTGAATAAAGGCTATGTGAACTGAATTGATGTGTTTTTGTAAGAAAAATATCCACATGAAAAACATGAAAAAACAGTAATCTATAGCTTCCGCTAACTGTCGTACTGTCCTACGGATGACGTAGGACATAGTAGTAGCATAAGCTCCGGTGAGAATATGCTAGTCTTGTGAAAACCAAGGTTTGTTTACAGGGGCAAAGGAAGCAAAGTTTCTTTTTAGCAAAGGAAAGACAGTCTTCTCTTGGCTTATATCGAAATCCTCTAACATTTTTGTAGTTCTAATTCATGACTGGTGTTTTGTTTTGCTCTTTCCTCTGCACTTCCATGTTTGTCACTGCTTACCTATGTATACGTCCTATGGCATCAGTCGGAACAGCATTCTTTTGTTAACATGTGTATGACAGTTAACAAAAGCAACAGATTACTGTTTATAAAGATTTAAATATGGATATTTTGCTTACAAAAACACATCAGTTCACTTCAGGGGGCATTTATTTACCCCCTGGAGCCATTCTGGACACTTTTTATGATGGATGGATGTGCTTTATTTGAAGTCTTCTGCACTACTGAAAAAAACACACTCACTCACTGCTATTATAAAGCTTGGAAGAGCCAGGACATTTTTAATATAACTCTGACTGGATTCGTCATATAGAAGAAAGTTATATACACCCGAAGATGCCTTTTACGAGGTAAAAAGTTTTTTTGGGTGAACTATCCCTTTAATAATTTATTTGGGAATTCAGATGATCCACACTGTTTTAAACTCACTCATTCAATGATCCGTCTGATCAAGTCTCAAGTTAACATATCCTTGAATTAGTCTTGTCTGACTCGAAATGAGCCAACCAGGAGTAACATGATCCTCAGAGCTCAAGTGTTCTGGCTTCTAAAAATTCATAATAATGTCAGACTAAGCACTAACCTATTTTACATCCATCCTATCTCTGTAACTGGGGCATTAGACCCCTCTCATTTAGGTATTTTGAATAGAAGGTATATGAGTAAAATAATAAATAATAAAGAACTCATAGATCGGTACTTTTACTTTTAAAACATGCTTTTGCACTTTTGACTTCACATAAGCCCAAGCAAGCAATGAGTTACCTGTAGCGGGTTCTTGGTGCTGATGGCGATGACCTGGTATTTGTAGTAGCAGAGTTCACAGCTCCAGGATCCTCTCTCACTGATCCACTTGATAAGACAGGGCTCATGAGTGCAGCGAACAGAACCACTACAGCGACATGGGCTCAGTAGCTCTCCCTGCAGGAAACAACACATACTCATATTAGCAGAAGCTACTCCTGCCGAACTTTTAAAAAATCCCAAAACCCTTCTACATAAACACCACACTCCATGATAAATAAGATAAGATATACAACAATATATTTTTAATTACACTAA
Organism: Cirrhinus molitorella; assembly: GCA_033026305.1. NCBI lineage: Eukaryota > Metazoa > Chordata > Actinopteri > Cypriniformes > Cyprinidae > Cirrhinus > Cirrhinus molitorella. The sequence goes on from CM065120.1 coordinate 22,935,989, forward strand.
ATTATGTGAGTGTATGAATGCTTGTTCCCACCAAGTGATTAAAACATAAAAAGGTAATTGTGACTTTGCGTAAGAATTGCGAGGTACAAACTTGCAATTCTGAGGAAAAAAGTCAGAATTCCAAGATATAATCTCAGGCCCTGTTTACAATAGTGTTTTTTTTTTTTTAAAAACAGTTTTTCAAAATTAAAATGATTCTCGTCTACACTGGCGATTTCCCTTCACAATACACAACTGAAAACGCATCCCTGCTGAACAAAAACAGTAGAAACCATCATAAAATGTGTAATTGATTTACTGGTTGTAATAGGACTTGTATTGGTTTTAATGGAAACTGTAATGGACCCTGTGAGTCTCTACTGACAATTTGTCACCTTCTACGGGTGGCTTGTTAAAACCACCAAATCCTAATGGAATATGTTGCAAAACACACTACAGAAAACCATTTTTTAATGGTTAAAAATGTATGGTTTGTAATGTTTGTAATGGTATTTGTAGTGGAAACCATTAGAATTTCTGTGAATGTTTCTATTTTCTATTCTATTTTTTCAGCAGAGATGTCACATGGCCATTCATAATGAGCATTTTGTTATTGTGGGCAACCACACCATTGTTCTCAGAAGTCTCTGTGTTGATCTGTTTACATTGAAATGCAACCCCAGAGTTTTCAAACTAAAATGGCAGCATTTTTAAAAGTCTCATTTTTTGAGGGTTGAAATAGTGTAAACGACAGGTGCAACCTTAACAAAAGTTATACGTTTTAAAACAAAAACACACTAGTGTAAACAAAAGTTATGCGTTTTAAAACGAAAACACATTAGTGTAAACTTAGCCTAAAATGGGGTCTGCAGCGTGTTTGAAAGTCTCAGTTTTCATTGGTCGAAAACACTGGAATAGTGTAAATGACAGGCGTAACTGTAACAAAAGTTATGCGTTTTAAAACGAAAAAGCACTAGTGTAAAATTAGCCTAAAATGGGGTCTGCAGCGTTTTCCAAAGTCTCAGTTTTCATGGGTCGAAAAACGCTGGAGTAGTGTAAATGACAGGTGTAACCATAACAAAAGTTCTGCGTTTTAAAACGAAAACACACTAGTGTGAACTCAGCATAAAAAGGGGTCTGCAGCGTTTTTGAAAGTCTTAGTTGTCGAGGGTTGAAAATGCCAGAGTAGCGTAAACAACAGGCGTAACTATAACAAAAGTTCTGCATTTTAAAATGAAAACGCACTAGTGTAAACAAAAGTAATGCTTTTTAAAAACAAAAACGCATTTGTGTAAATGCGTTTAAAACAGAGTCTGCAGAGTTTTTTTTTAAAAGTAAGCCAGAGTAGTGTAAACTACAATCGTATTTATTTAGACCTTCTAATTGTTAATGGTGACATATGTAGGACTCAATTTGATTCATTTTCTTGTTCATCTCAAAATCCAACCAATCCAATCCAAGTCCTCACCCTGCATTTTTTTCTTTTTCATCAATCCATTATACTAAATGTACATCACAGGACAGATGAAAAAATCTGTCACTACTTCTATTTTATTGCTTTCAGGTACGGTCACATTTACATAATCATTTTTTTTTAAAGGAGATCCAGTCCAATTTAAGAATATTTATCAAGGTAATACATTTGTTTGTTTGTTTCTTTAACTAATATAATGATTGATAAATTACATTTTTACATCTTGTCACAAAAAGGTTGAATTATCTGATATTTCCTGACAAGACTAAGCAAGCAGTGAAGCAGTTACAATATCTTAATTATTATGGCAAGACAGTGTTTTATTGTCCTACATTTTTATTTTATGCCCCCCAAAAATATCAAAAGGAATTTTAATTGAGACTTCAAAAACTTGTTCATCAATGTAGAGGTATGTTCAAGCCACTGTATGCGTGAGTTGCATTATTAATGTATTTTTTTTATTTTTTATAAATTAATAGATCCAGTCCAAAACATGAGCATCACATCATTGACCCATCCATTAGCTCTACAAATTATTAATGAGGACCACTTAAGAGTTACTTGGGACATGCCCTATTGACCTTCACAAAAACTACACCCACGGGACATTCATTTGGGAAAGATGGTTTAACAGAGTTGCTTGTCTTGTTAAAAAACTGTGTCCAGTTTGACTTTAACAGATAATAAAAACTACAGAATCTTTTTCAGCAGCAAAGGGAAATAATTTGATTGATTACTGCTTTGCAGTCCATGTGAATCATGCATAAACTGAGACAACAAACCTACTTCCTTGAAATCACACGTCTTACCGCAGGCTTAAACATTTAAAATACTGCATGTTAAAATATCTTCACAGAAGCATCACAGCAGTATTTACAAGGTTTAAAAAAAAAACACGTTTCAAACGTGCCTCTAGTGAGATTTGTGTAGGTGACAAATAGTTGCCTAATCCAGCTTGTGTTTCATTTGAGCTCATTTAACCAGTGCGAAGAATATCTGTACATCCGTCTGGTACTGTGCACACAAGCGAACATTCGTCATAGCAAATTCTATTGCTTTGTAAATAGAAACCAGACACAATGACGGCATCTATCGTTTGACCATACCAACACATACACATACACACACCATAATGAGGGATGATCAGATAAAAGCATCTGTTTGGTCCCTGGCAACAGTGTGCCGGGACTTGCTCACTGATTGGAGCTGCGTCAAACTGATCCCTGTGGCACTGACAGAAATTACCTTCCTGCGCTGATCAGATTCGCTGCACTGTCTTTTTTATATTGCTTCAGTTTAGCACCTACTGAATTTCCATCAGCATAAAGTATGAATTATTTACCCACAGCATTCTCAGAAGGAGATATTTAGAGAGAGATTAGGATTGCAACTCAAATTCCCTTCAAGTTCTGCAGGGTAAAAAAACACAGATCACTACTTTGTCCTGGAGCTCTGAGGAGCAGCGCTAATGAGCGTCGTTTCCAGCAGTCGGCTTGGTGTCCCTCACTGAACTGACACACTCATTTAGCTCTACATGCGCAGGGTTATGTCCAACTCTTTAACATGACGCTCATTCACAAACTGCTGAAAACACAGCTTGATCTCGCTCACATTTAAGCAGTTGTTTTTCCGGCTTAATGGGAAAAATGCAAGAGTGTAAAACCTAAAATATATTGCTCTAGGTACAAGCTGCTGCAGTTTACAGTTTTACTCTTATTGACACAAACCAAGACAAAAGGGGAAAGTAAGTCTTCTTTTTTTTTGTCTGTTTCTTACAATGTTTTGTTTTGTGTCAACTATCCCAATACAAAAATTCCAATGAGCGTTCCAATGAGGGGGGTCAAAACAGAGCAGAAAATAGCCTTGTATTTCAACATCCTGATGTAAAATCTAAATTTATGTAAACATTTTTATAACATTATAAATTGACCTCAGAGAACTGTACAAATTAATAACAAAGGCAGTTTGCCACCTTTCATCTCTTAGTTCCTTTCTTCTCAAAATTGCAAGTTTGAATCTTACAGATTCTGACTATTTTGACTGTTTTTGGTCTGTTCCTTACATAAGTGTGTTGTGGCTTTTGAATATGTTAAAGCTGCTCATTTCCAGAAATTAAAAAATTCCTGATAATTTACTCATCCCCATGTTATCCAAGATGTTCTACTATGGTGGCCTTCCTAGCTTCCCAGCCGAGGAATAACAATGTTTTCTACACTCTTAAAAAAAAAGGTTCTTTATTAGCATCAATGGTTCTATGAAAAACCTTGAACATTCATGGAAACTTTCAAATTCAGAAAAGGTTCTTTATAGTCCAAAAAGTTTCTTTAGATTTTTTAAATGTTCATTAAAATGGCTCTTTTAAGAACTTTTCACTGAAATGTTCTTTTAGGAACCAAAAACGGTTCTTCTATGGCAAAATACCCTTATGAAACCTTTATTTTTAAGAGTGTAGCGAAACGCTCATTTTCTTTAAATAATCAAAATATTTTATACTTTTTTTGCACCAGCCCACCTCGCGCATTACTTGATGTTGGGAAGGTCAAAAAAAGCTCAAAGAAAGTCAAGTGCCCTTTACAAATAAAAAGTTGAAGTTTCAAAGTTGGCAGAGAAAATACATTTTTTGCCTACTTTACCTTTTGAAGTAAGTACAAACTACACAGACGAAGAATCTTTCCAACATGATTACACAATGTGCAAATACTGTTCACTAGATAAGATCCTTGTTCCTTGGCTGTGATCGTGTAGAGTCTTTTGAAGCTGCATTGAAAGAGCAACTTGGCCTTCAAACCATTGATCACCATAGAAGTCCACTATATGATGAAGTATCCTGGAATATTTTCATCAAAAAACTTAATTTATTTGCGACTTAAAGAAAGAAAGACATGAACATCGTGGATGACATGGGGGTGAGTAAATTATCAGTAAATCTGTATTTTGCAACTGAACTTATCCCTTAAATATAGTGTAATAGTTAGAATAGAATATATATTTTTTTGTTTTGTGTCGACTATCCCAATACAAACATTTAGTTGTAGACCTAATGTGAGGATGACACTAGCAATGGCAATGCCAAGGTCATGGGTTCAACTTCCATGAACTCATAAACTAATAAAATGAAACTTGAATTCACAGTAATTGACTTAAATGCATCAGCAAAAGCTGTGGTGTCTTCTGAGGTTGAATTTTGGATTCATAATTAAATTTAAGATCTAGGTATGGATACATGACCCCACTCCTGTCTGCATTTATGTGTGTGTGTTTCTCTTCCCAATCTCTTTCCATGATATCATGTCAGAGAGACTATATAGCAGACATTGAATATTTATATTTCTCAAATTCTCTTTGGAATTGTATTCCAATTGGATGTTTGCTGCTTTAAATGTTGATTAAACATTTGCTGCGTCTCATTTTGAAAGCTGCGCTCTCCTGGGGTTACATTTGTCGTTATTGAGGCTGCCTCATTTGAGAAAAATAACAATTATATTTCAAAGTAAGAAAGAAATTACAATAATTTACATCTCACAAGGAATAACAGTCAAGTTTTATAATGGTTACTTTTCTGAAATGAGACATATGCAGCCAACAAATGTGACCTCTGGAGGGCACAGCCTTCGAAATGAGACACAGCTATTATTTTCAAGTAAACAAAACTCGCTTCTAGTTCTACAATTTCACTTGTAAGGTGCAGAAACACCTAGCAGAAAGTCAATAATTTTTTATGGCTCTCCAATTGATTTTGATGAAATTGCTGTGCTGCTCGATACATCAGAGTTCAACACTACACTGAGGTCATCAATTAGTAATCTGAGGTTCAGATCCAGACTGCAGTGAGAATGTTCAAGACTTGTCTGGCAATAGTTCAGATACACTAGCTTTCTCAAATACATTTAAGCCCAGATATTTGATTGCATCTAATCCAATCAAATATATGTATGCAAATGATTCAGCTGTAAACAAATACTCAGTCAAAAATGAGATGAGACAGCAGCTTGCCAGCTCCTGTGGACAAGAACAGTGTCATTCAAAAAAGTAAAAAAAAAGAAGATGATGAGAACTTAACCTTCAAAAACGAATTAAGAGAAGAGTTTGCTTTTACTGTCCCTGATTAAAAAGTAAAATGTGCCTCATTTGTTCAGTTATTTTTTTTACCATTTTGTGAAGTGTTTTGTGATTCTCGACTAGTATTTTAAGTCGTTAAAAGTTAAGATCATCTTAATAATGGATTTGTTTCTTACACAGACACAGAGCTTTTTGCATCACAAGAGATTAATTGATGTACTAGAGTTGTGTGAAATAATTGTGGATTATTGTGATGTTTTTATCAGCTGTTCGGAGTTTAATTTTGAGGGCACCCATTCAGCGCAGATGATCCACTGGTGAGCAAGTGATATAATGTTGAATTTCCATGAAGAAACAAACTCATCAACATCTTGGATGGCCTGAGAGCGAGTAGGTACATTTTTAGCAAATTTTCATTTTTGGGTGAACCATTCCTCAACCATTCATTTAAAAATGTTTGTTCTTTTGCAAGTTTTCTGGCCCCTTTAAGAAACTTGTTGAAGTGCCCAGATGCGTAAGGTCATAGCAGTACGTCTGCAGACCTATTTATAAAAACCAGACTGTTTTCCAGTCTAGACTTGGACCAGACTATTCAAGGCTGGCATAAATGTAAAGAGGACCTGGTCAAAACATTTGTGTCTTTGTGTTCTCCCATGATTGACCTTTATCTGCTTATAAAGTGGATTTTAAAGTCCATTTAGTTGCAGAAACAAAATGGAAGTTTTCTGTACTTTCAGAGCGTTGAATAAACTTTCATTAATAAAATAAATTAATTAATAAATACATTTTATTAGTTGAATAGATTTTATCTTTTCTCAGTTTAATTATTTTAATGCCCTTGCAGTGTATTGCTTAGAACCATAGGCACCAATGGCTGAGCACCCACAGGAAAATAATTTGACATTGTCTATTCACTACCATATTGGCAAAACAGATCTGGCAAACTATCCAGTGCATATTTGCATTTGCGCTCTGGAGAGCTTCAAAAGGTTTCTATTTACATAGTGTGTGTGTGTTTTTCTTTTTTTTTTTCTTTTTGTAGCATTGAGAAACATAGCCAGGCGCAGACATATCTGTTGATTTCAAAAACACCTCAAAACACCTTTTTGTCCAGCTTGCGAAACCTTATAACAAAACATTCCCTGCTGAAAAAAAAGCTGTTTGGCTGGTTTTAGCTGGTCATCCAGACAGGTCCTAGCTGGTCATATTGATCAGCAGTCTGGTTTTAAAGGGGTTTTGGCCACTTCTTTAGCTGGTCAAGCTTGGAGACCAGCTGGAACAACCAGCTAAGATCAGCCAACAAGCTTAGGCTGGTTTTAGTTTTTTTTTAGCAGGGAATGAGATCGCAGTGAACAAAGACGAAGAACAGATGTTTAGTGATTTTAAAGGGAGTGATTTTAGTGATTTTTAAGGGAGCTTTTTAGTGATTTTAAAGGGAGTGCTTTCACCCATATTGCTGCACAATTTCGAGAATGACAGATATCTGCACATTTATGCGGGGTTCACACTCGAAAGAGCAAAGGATGGGACAAAAATATTTATGTGCATTGAGACTAGAGAACACTTTCTAATTTTTGAAACACCCTCAGTGTTTAATTCTGGAACTGGGCCTGGATAAAAAACTGTGTTTAAACAGCTTTCATTATCAGTAGCTAACATTTAGGCAGGCTATGCTTCAAAGTCGGAAAAATAGACAGGATATTTGGTCATTTCCTCCTTGAAAATCTCTATAAAGTTGGAGTGAACATTATTGCACACAGGCTTTATAAAATACTTCCTGCATCTTTCTGAAAAGTAATAAATAACATAATATGTGGCCGGCCAATTTTAACTTTATTTTAATCAAAACACAAAACATTATTTACCCCGTCTTCATGTGTCCGTTACACATTTTCCTGTGTGTAACGTCAGTATTTATGACTGTTGAATGTCTGACTACTCTTGTTGATGTATTTTGCCAATTAATAAAATATCCATGTGTGTTTGTTCATGAACTTAAAGGGATAGTTCACCCAAAAATAAAAATTCTGTCATTAATTACTCACCTTCATATCGTTCCAAACCAGTACGACCTTCATTCATCTTTGGAACACAAATTAAGATATATGTCATGGTACTCTCGTAAATGGCATCGGAGAATGACATGGAAGAGAAGAATTGTCGAATAAAGTCATCATTTTAGTTTTCTTTGCACACAGAAAGTATTTTCGTAGCTTTGTAAAATTACAGTTGAACTACCAATGTCACATGAACTATTTTAACAATGTCCTACTACCTTCCAGGGTCTTGAACGTGGTAGTACTGTTGCTGACCAGAAACCTCTCAGATTTCATCAAAAATATCTTAATTTGTTTTCCCAAAGATGAACAAAGGTCTTACAGGTTTGGAACGACATGAGGGTGAGTAATTAATGACATAATTGTCATTTTTTTGGTACTATCCCTTTAATTCTCCATCAAGCGCACCATCGCAAAAAGACTTAAAAACGAACACCAAGTACAGTATAGGCCTACTTTAACACTGAGCCCATATCATTTGCATTTGCTCAGCCAATTATATTTGGTTGATAATGTATTTGCGCTTTTAAAAAAATGGTGGGATTAAGGGTGTTACGGAGGTTGGGCACCCAACGGCAGAAACATAAATCAGCGCATATGCTCACAACCTGTGATGGTTTTGAGCAGTGGATCTTGCTTCAGGACCCAGATCTGACATGAAAAAACAAGAGTTTGACATACAGTAGTTGCATGATCTTTAATTAAGCTCTTTTTTTCCTCCTGTTTAAAAGTTGATTAAACAATTTATTTATTTATTTTGCCATCCTAAGCTACATAACATATCTAGGCATTAGTATGTAGGCTATAATATGTTGTGTAGTTGTATATAGCTCTGTATCATGCTTGAAAAAGTCAGTCTCTATTTACACTTTGAATATTAAGAGAGTAGCCTTCTTTTATTATGGCTGCATTTATTGTTTGCACTTAATGTGACTAAGAAAGAACTGTGTTTTTTTTTTTTGGTTATTTGTTACTGTTTTTATTTATATGCTCAATTTGTTAAAAGAACTTCAGTTAGGAGGTTCAATATTTTAGAAGCTCATAATTCGCAATCCCCCATTTTGTGTCCCTCCACTTCTCAAACCAAAGTACCCTTGCCTAGCATTGCTCTTTCACTGCTGTCTGGGTTGCAGCACACTAGTGCTTATCCACTGGTTTCAGGTTATCATTCATTAAATTTCCTGTATAATCTACTTGATTTATTTACTTCCTCTGACAACTGATACAAATTTGAAATATTCATCTATTCTTAATCTCCTGCACAGGCTCATAATGGCTCATGCGTGCCCACACATGCTCACACATTCATTCACACATCACTTCTCTGCTTCTCTGTAACTTCTCTGTAACACCTACTGCAATTCAGTGTGGCAAATGATCCAGGTATAATTTGACAAGAAAAAGTGTCATAGCAGAACCAGAGGCAATTTTTTTTTTACTTTTAACTTGTACCATGCCATCATGTAGTTTTATCACCTTATCAAAAAAAAAAAAAAAAAAAAAAAAAAGAAAAGAAAAAAAGTGTATTTCTTACCATTCAAGTGATCAAAATCATTAAATATTAGTGGGGTCAATATTCATTCAATATTTATTCAATATTAAAGGGATAGTTAACCCAAAAATGAAAATTCTGTCACTAATTGACCCCTTTGCCAGACCAGAGACTTGAACCCTGCAACTTTCTTACAAGTCCGACTCTCCATTAGGCCACAACTGGGAAACTCGAAATTTTCTATAAGCCCAGAATTTCCGAGTTGGGGGCGTGTCAGTGAAAAAACGTGCCGAATGCTATGGATGCAGCCAAAAACAATAGATATGCAGCCTCTGTATTGATGGTAGATTTGTTGAAATTAATAAAATAATTATTTTTTGTAATGTACAATAAAACTGTTTATAGTTACACATGCAAAATATTATATTATTGTATAATTGCCATAGAATATGTAATGATGCAGTTCACATCACCTTCATAAACTGAATAAAAACAGAAAAATGCAAAAGCACAACGATGCACATTCTTTATTCGTCATTTTGTAAATGCAGAGTTTAAAAAATCATTACATTTTATGTAGAAACGATAAATCGCCATCTTGTTCCGACCAAAGTGACTTGAGCGCATCTGACGTCGTAATGACGATTTGTCAACTCGTAAGCACGAACGTCCCAGGAGGACTTGAACGCAGCATAAGGCTGAACAACAATGGAGAAGTTAATATTGCTTGTCTCAGAGTATTTATGTCTTTACCAGATGAAATTGCCGGACTACTATAATATTGTTATGAAAAATAATGCTTGGAGAAACATTTCATTTGAGATGTGTTTGCCATTACTTCAGCTGATATTCTGTATCATAGCAACCACAGCGTATCGACGGAAAAAATGCTGTGCTCTCAAGCGCTCACAACTCTGCATTTTCAGCAGAGTGTATGGCTTTTTCAGCTGGCTAAAAACGCTTTGGTGGACACGCGCACACTACACTGCTTTGTGGCTCTTTAATGGATCGTGACATCACTGTATTGCCTGTATCAGACACATGATCTGATCATCTTTTCTTTTTTACTTAAACCATGAACAAAAACATGAATGAACATCAGAACCTATTTTTGTTTTTCAACCACGGAAAGATGTCAGTACACACAATGTTTCAAGTTTAAGTCATCTGAAGATAATCTACTCTCCTTTCTCACTCTGTCACGGACAGAATGGCAGATTCAGTGCTATGATTGGTCAGATCGCCTGTCAATCAAGCTGTTTGCTTAGGGTCAATTTCTCACCCTCATGTCGTTCCAAACTCGTAAGACCTGCGTTCATCTTCAGAACACAAATTAAGATATTTTTGATTAAATTGAAGAGCATTCTGAACCCCCATAGACAGAAATGTAACTGAAATGCTCCCAGACCCAGAAACATAGTAAAATCATTGTTAAAATAGACCATGTGACATCAGTGGTTCAACTGTAATTTTCAGTCACAACAATACCTTTTGTGCACAAAGAAAACTAAAATAACAACTTTGTCATAGCTTTGTAAAATTGCAGTTGAACCACTGATATCACATGGACTATTTTAACAATGTTCTTACTAGTTTTCTGGGTTTAGGAAAATTTAAGTTACATTGCTCTCTATGGAGGGTCAGAAAGTTCTCATAAAAAAAAAACTTAATTTGTGTTCCGAAGATGAACGAAGGTCATTATGAATTTGGAATGACATGTGAGTGAGTAATTAATGGATATGTCATAATCTCGAAATAATTATATGTAAAGTATCTGTTTATCACTCAACATTAACATCACGATTAAAATCAGAAACATATATTCTCTACAATAAAAGGGTAGACTGTGTCCACATTCTCTTCTTGTCAAGGTTCCTCCTCTCACCTCCTCTCTGTCAGCCCTCGCTATCTCTGACACATTGGCAATGTGTGAACATTTAAACCCCAACTTCTGTAATGTGTTTCTATCTGTCCTGACAGTCTCAGCACTCCTGCTATTACTGCTACTGTCATTCATTTCCTTATGTGTTTTAAAGCTGTTTATACTTCCATCAAATTAATGATACAGGCCTGTAATTATGGGGTGATATCTCACACGCTTATTACAGCTGTCTACCTTCACCAAGAAGAGTCAGGTTTCTCTGTAAGCTGAAGCACACATGTAACACACTTAAAGGAAGGGGTTAACAAGCATATGATTCATTTTGAGTTTTTTATTCAGCCAGCCTCATTTGTGTGATTATTCATAACAAGAGCTTAGTACAATACTGTCAGTCATGCTAAACATAATGTGTTCTACGGCTAACTTGTTTTCTTTTCTCTTTCTTTTCTAAATCTACTCAGGGGTTCTCTTCCTGGCGACTGACACCTACTGGATACCCATCTTAGCTGTAAGAATACTACAAATATACAGGTAATCTCATTAAATTAGAATGTCGTGGAAAAGTTCATTTATTTCAGTAATTCAACTCAAATTGTGAAAGTGGTGTATTAAATACATTCAATGCACACAAACTGAAGTCTGTCTTACATTTACATCTCTACAAATTAGAATACTTCATAAGACCAATAAAAAAAAAAAACATTTTTAGTGAATTTTTGGCCTTCTGGAAAGTATGTTCATTTACTGTATATGTACGCAATACTTGGTAGGGGCTCCTTTTGCTTTAATTACTGCCTCAATTCAGCGTGGCATGGAGGTGATCAGTCTGTGGCACTTCCACAGCTGGTATGGAAGCCCAGGTTTCTTTGACAGTGGCCTTCAGCTCATCTGCATTTTTTTGGTCTCTTGATTCTCATTTTCCTCTTGACAATACCCCATAGATTCTCTATGGGGTTCAGGTCTGGTGAGTTTGCTGGCCAGTCAAGCACACCAACACCATGGTCATTTAACCATGGTCATTGGTGCTTTTGGCAGTGTGGGCAGGTGCCAAATCCTGCTGGAAAATGAAATCAGCATCTTTAAAAAGCTGGTCAGCAGAAGGAAGCATAAAGTGCTCTAAAATTCCTTGGTAAACGGGTGCAGTGACTTTGGTTTTCAAAAAACACATTGGACCAACACCAGCAGGAGACACTGTACTCCAAATCATCACAGACTGTGGAAACTTAATCCTGGACTTCAAGCAACTTGGGCTGTGCCACCATTCCTCCAGACTCTAGGACCTTGGTTTCCAAATGAAATACAAAACTTGCTCTCATCTAAAAAGAGGACCTTGGACCACTGGGCAACAGTCCAGTTCTTATTCTCCTTTGCCCAGGTAAGATGCCTCTGATGTTGTCTGTGGTTCAGGAGTGGCTTAACAAGAGGAATATGACAACTGTAGCCAAATTCCTTGACACATCTGAGTGTGGTGGCTCTTGATGCCTTGACCAAATCCTCAGTCCATTCCTTGTGAAGTTCACCAAAATTCTTGAATCGAGTTTGCTTGACAAGCCTCTCAAGGCTGTGGTTCTCTCTGTTGGTTGTGCATCTTTTTCTTCCACACTTTTTCCTTCCACTCAACTTTCTGTTAACATGCTTGCATACAGCACTCTGTGAACAGCCAGCTTCTTTGGCAATGAATGTTTGTGGCTTACCTTCTCCTTGTGAAGGGTGTCAATGACTGTCTTCTGGACAACTGTCAGATCAGCAGTCTTTCCCATGATTATGTAGCCTATAATAAACCAAACTGGGAGACCATTTTGAAAACTCAGGAAACCTTTGCAGGTGTTTTGAGTTAAATAGCTGATTGGCATGTCACCATATTCTAATTTGTTGGAATTGGTGGGTGTTTGGTAAATGTGAGCCAAAATCATCACAATTAGAAGAATCAAAGACTTAAACTACTTCAGTCTGTGTGCGCTGATTATTTATTACACAAGTTTCACAATTTGAGTTGAGTTACTGAAATAAATGAACTTTTCCATGACAAACTAATTTATTGAGATGCACCTGTATATGTGACCTGGACCACAAACCCAGTCTTAAGTAGCACAGGTACATTTGTAGCAATAGCCAAAATACATGTATGGGTAAAAATTATGATTTTTGATGCCAAAAAATCGTTAGGATATTATGTAAAGATCATGTTCCATGAAGATATTTAGAAAATATTTAGTTATTTTGTTTTTGCACCCTCAGATTCCAGATTTTCAATGAAGTTGTATCTCAGTCAAATATTGTCATATCCTAACAAACTGTACATCAATTAAAAGCTTATTTATTTGTTGATGTATACATCTCAATTTCAAAAAAATTACCCTTAAGAGTGGTTTTATGGTTCAGGGTCACATATAAATGAATCTGTCAATGTATTCTACATTTCCCCACACATATGTGCTCACATACAGTGGTATGCGAAAGTTCAGGAACTCCTTGCAGAATATGTGAAAATGTGAATAATTGTAACAAAATAAGAGAGATCATACAAAATGCATGTTATTTTTTATTTACTACTGTCCTGAGTAATATATTTTTTCATAAAAGACGTTTTTATATAGTTGTAACGTGGGGTTTGGGTTTTGTTTTGGGATTTGTTCATGTTTTCACATCTTTTATTTTGAAGTTTAATCAAGGTTCCTGTTTGTGTCTTGCTTCCCTGTTCCTCATGTTATCCTACCTGTGTATATGTCATGTTCTCATTGGTTGCTAAGCCATGTTCAGTCTTTCTCATTGGTTGGTTTGTGTCATGTGACCCCCTTTGTTTAGTATAAGTTTCCCTCACGTTCCCATTGTTCCCTTGTTGTGTATTAATGTTGTAACCCGCTAATGGTGAGTGTCTGTTCATGCCTGTCTCCAAGTCTGTTTTCATGCCATGTCTGTTTCAAGTCACATCACGTCACGTCAACTCTGTTTCAGTCAAGTCATTATTTGGATTATTGTTTGGATTTTCACATTTGTAAATAAACTGCACTTGGGTTCATCACTTCAACTCGCCTCAGTGGACTACCGTTCAAAAGTTTTCACCCCCAGCTCTTAATGCATCATGTTTCCTTCTAAAGCATCAATGAATGCTTGAACCTTTTTTAATAGTTGTGATTGAGTCCCTCAGTTGTCCTCAGTGTGAAAAGATGGACCTCAAAATCATAACAACTGCTAGAAAGGGTTCACTAGGAAAACTGAAGAATATGCAGGACCTGGAGGATTATTCTGAAGAACAGCGCTCAGTTTAACTGTTCAGAACAAAGAAGGGGCTCATGAACAACCATCACTAAAAAAAAAAAAACAGTTGTAGATCATTCAGGTAACCAACAAAAATCCCAAACTTTTGAAGGGGGTTATTCGAATAATTCCAGCTTTTTTTTTTTTTTAGTCTTGTGGACTAAACACCTTTTATGTAAAATATTTTATTCAGGACAGTACTAAAAAAAAAAAAAATTGTTAAAAAACATTTTGTATGATCTCTCTTGTTTTGTTAAAATTATTCACATTTTCACAGATTCTGCAGGGGGTTCCCAAACTTTCTCATGCCACTGTATGCATGTAAAAATCTGTCAAATGCATCCAATGTATACTTATCAAAGGTACTACATACTGTCGTCTGTAATGCTGCTGATGTTATTGCTGAACTTCTCTGTGTGGGTGTATGTTTGTGTCATTGCAGGAAAAGATTACCACTTTTGACTATAAACATCTGATGAAATGTACTGAACACAAAATCTGCTGTTAAGTGCTATACAGTATTATAACTAAATTACTTAGTAAAATGAATGAATTCACATGGTGTATATTTTAAAAATATTTTACAGATACATGTACACTACCGTTCAAAAGTTTGGGGTCAGTAAATGTTTATTCATTCTTTTTTTTTTTTTTTAAAGAAATGAATAAATTGTTACATTAATAAAAAGTGACATAATAGATTTACATTGCTAGAAAATATTTATAGTTTGAATAAATGTTGTTCTTGAAAGAAAAAAATACAGGTTCAAAAAAAAAAAAAAAAAAAAAAAAACCACTGGCGGCACAACTGTTTCCAAACAGAATTCCAATTCCAGAATATCAGAATGATTTCTGAGAGATCATGTGACACTTAAGCCTGGGAAACTGAGTAACAGCTGATGAAAAATCAGCATTGCATCACAGGAAGAAATTATACTTTAAAGTATATGAAAATAAAAATCATTATTTTATATTGTAATAACATTTTGTAATATTACAGTTTATTTTCTGTATTTTTGATAAAATAAATGCAGCCTTAACTTCATTAAAAAAAAAATTGCAAGTCTTACTGACCCCAAACTTTTGAACGGTAGCGTACATGCATTTTTTAATTACTGGCTTTTTTGCTTTATTATATAGGACAGTGGAGAGCTGAGAGAAAAGTGAAGGGAGAGAGAGGGGAATGAGTTCGGGACATGACCCATATCAGGCTTGATCTTGGGTCCCCATGAGCACAACAGCTCCTTATACATCATGAATGCCCTACACCTCTGCTCCACCATATGCATTTTACATGTCTGTATAGCTAGCCATAGAGATTCTACTTAAAGGAACATTCAGGGTACAGTTTAAAGCATTTGTGGCATTTTTGTTACCATAAAACATTTCAAGTCGCCCCTTGGTCCTTTTTTTAAGCAAAAATGGAGGTTACAGTGAAGTGCTTATAATGGATGGGTCGATTTTGGGAGGATTTTAAAAAAGAAATGTGAAGCTTATAATTTTATAAAAGCACTTGATTAATTCTTCCGTTAAAACACACATAAACCATAGAAAAGGAATATCATAGGAAAATCATATTATCATGCATGCTGTTAATGTCTTGTGGCTATGCTTTTGAAACTGTGAGTTTTGTGAGTTTTATTGATTGACCTCATTTACTTACATTGTAACTGCTTCACTAACACAAATTTCTACTTCTTGTGGAGAAAAGAAAGGTCCATGCTAAAGGCCTGTTCACACCAAGGACGATAACTATAAAGATAATAATAACAATATTGACCTAAGGTTCTCAGTATTAAAGAATCCCCACACCACAGCTATATTACTGAAGGCACAGAGAAATAATGAACTATAAAAAAACTGACAGCCATTCAGAATCAGTCCTGCTGTCATGTTAAAAAGCAGCAGATGAGTGTGAACTTAGAATAAACTGACGATATTATCTGCTGGTGTGAACGCTAATATAGTTATCTTCCGGAATATTAATTTAAAATGTATTAAAAACTAAATAATCATGGCCAAAAAATGCCTTGTTTGGGGTTGATTTTATTTTATTTTTATTATTTTATTTTATTTTATTTATTTTTTAAAAAGTCTCTTCTGCTCACCAAGAAAACATTAATATTGTATTCTTATAACTGAAAATAACTCTTTAATATGTGAATATATGTTAAAATGTCATTTATTTCTGTGACGCAAAGCTGAATTTTCAGCAGCCATTTAATTTTTTTTATAAAGCTGAATAAATAAGCTTTTCGTTGGTGTATGATTTGTTAGGATAGGACAATATTTGGTTGAGATATAACTATTGGAAAATCTGGAATCTGAGGGTGCAAAAAAATCTAAATATTGAGAAAATCACCTTTAAAGTTGTCAAAATGAAGGCCTAAGCAAAATTACTAATACAAAATTAAGATTTAATATATATATTGTCAGGCATTCACCACAGCCACCTCCCTCAGAAGCACCTCCCATCAGAGCCCAATCACCAGAGTACTGATCATCTGCACCTGTTCCCAATCACTCCTCCCCTTTATAAGACACTCTCCCTCAGTTCACACTTGTCGGTTCTACCGTTCACACCCCTGACGATAGCTCCCGACCTTTTCATGCTCTGCATTGTTGGAACTGTTGGACTCTGCTGGACATTTTCTTCGTTTGGACTATTCACGCCATTTCTCTCTACAAAATATCAGATAAGATTACCCTGCCATCTATTCATCTGTTTACGCTCTCTATTATCATCTGTATCAATAAATCAACCACTCCATTGTCACTCCATCTCCTGTGTTCGTGTTTTGTATGTGACAGAAGAACCGACCGCTTACAGTATGAACCCGGAAGACACCGCTTCACCCAGCCCAGTCACCGAATTGGTGAATGCCCTGACGGCGGCGTTAAGACCACCTCCGACGCCGCCATCTGCCTCAGGATGTCCCATGGCCATGCCTGCTTCCTTCGCAGGCGAGGCGGCTGAGTGTAGCGGGTTCCTCCTACAAGTCAAACTTTTCATTCAGATGCAGCCTCACCAGTTCACCTCGGAGAATGCTAAGGTAGCTTTCCTCATTTCCTTACTCACCGGCAAGGCGTTGCAATGGGCGAAGGCCATATGGACAAATAATAATCCCATCATTCACTCCTTCGATCAATTCGTCAGTCATTTCTCCGAGGTATTCTCTACCGCTACCGGCCCACTAACCATTTCCGATCAGTTGTTCCGTTTACAGCAGGGTTCTTCCTCGATCCAGGATTACACTCTCCATTTCCGCACGCTGGCGGCGGCTAGTGGCTGGGATGAGGTAGCGCTTCTGGGCGCGTACCGACATGGTCTAAACTCCAACATCAAAGCCGCCATGGCGTTCTATGACGATTCCATTGGTCTGGAGGCGTTTTTACAGCAAACCACCCGCATTACCCAGCGACTGGCCGCCTGCCAGCCTCAAAATCCCGCTCCTCAGCCGACCTCGGTGGCAGCTAGGCCTCCAGTACCAGAACCTATGCAAGTGGATTCTAATCGCCTCACACAAACGGAACGAACTCGACGCTTATCTTCTGGACTTTGTCTATACTGTGGAAACCCTGGTCATATCATCCGCAACTGCCCCGTTCGTCCCCCACGCCCCGTGGTGAGTACCATTCATACTGAAATTAATACAACTTCTCTGACTCTTCTACCTGTAACACTTCATACTGCTGAACTCTCGCTATCTGTCTCTGCTTTGGTTGACTCAGGCTCATCAGGAAACTTCATCTCATCGGACTGTTTGAAACAATTACAGCTCAGAAGTCAACGCCATTCAACTACATACTCCGTGTCAACCATTCAGGGAAAACCACTGGGGCGTGGGAAAATCCGTCATCGATCTCCATCCATCACTCTTCAAGTTGGTCTTTTTCATAAGGAGGACATCCAATTTCTGGTACTGGAGGGCTCGACGGTCAACATCATCCTGGGACGCCCCTGGCTACAGTTACATCACCCGGAACTCCGCTGGGATCCCTGTGACATCAGCCATTGGAGCGAACACTGCCAGCAACATTGTCTATCCAACCTGCCTCTTCCCTGTTGTGTCCCGATCTCCCTCGCCTCCACCCAGGTTGAGAGCCCAGAACCCACAGTCTCGGTAGAGATCCCAGCGGAGTACATGGCGTTCCAGGACGTCTTTAGTAAGAAAGCTGCCACCCAACTGCCACCCCACCGGCCATGGGACTGCGCCATCGATCTGCTGCCCGATGCTAAACTTCCTAAGGGACGGATATATCCCTTGTCCATCCCGGAGCGCCAGGCGATGGAGGAGTATATTGCGGAGGCGTTGAAGCAAGGTTACATTCGTCCATCTACCTCGCCGGCCGCTTCCAGCTTCTTCTTCGTGGGCAAGAAGGATGGAGGTCTTCGACCCTGCATCGACTACCGGCAGCTGAACTCTCAAGTAGTCCAACAACCCTACCCGCTCCCCCTGGTCCCTGCCACCCTCGAAGAGCTTCGTGGATCCCAGGTCTTCACGAAGCTGGACCTGCGGAGTGCGTATAACCTCGTTCGTATTCGTGAGGGAGACGAATGGAAGACTGCCTTCATAACACCTGCAGGTCACTATGAGTACCTTGTCATGCCCTATGGGTTATCCATCAGTCCATCCGTCTTCCAAACGTTTATGAACGAGGTGTTCCGGGAGTTTCTCCACAAATTTGTCGTTGTTTACATAGACGACATTCTGATCTACTCCCGGAACCAGGCCGAACATCGCCAGCACATCCAGCAGGTCCTCCACAAGCTCCGCCTACACCAGCTGTTCCTCAAACTAGAGAAGTGCGAATTCCATCAAACATCTGTACAGTTTCTCGGATATCACATCACTGCCGAGGGTGTGCAGATGGATCAGGGGAAGGTCGATGCAGTGGTGAACTGGCCACAACCCACCAACATCAAGGAGATCCAGCGCTTCCTAGGTTTTGCTAATTTCTACCGCCGTTTCATCAAAGACTACAGTACCATCACAGCCCCGTTGACCTCCCTCCTGAGGGGCAAACCTAAACATCTGACCTGGAACCCCTCAGCCCACGAAGCATTCCACCTGCTAAAGAAGATCTTCAGCACTGCCCCTCTATTACACCATCCTGATCCCGAACTCCCGTTCTACGTGGAAGCGGACGCCTCCACCATCGGCGTAGGGGCAGTGCTGTCCCAAGCGGTCGGCGACTCCACGCTCCTCCATCCCTGTGCCTTCTTCTCCCGCAAGCTGTCTCCGGCGGAGCAGAACTACGATGTAGGTAATCGAGAACTACTGGCCATAAAATTGGCTCTGGAGGAGTGGCGTCATTGGCTAGAGGGAGCCGTTCATCCATTCACCATCATCACGGACCATAAGAACCTCCAGTACATCCGCGAAGCCAAACGTCTCAACCCCCGTCAAGCACGCTGGGCCCTCTTCCTCACTCGATTTAACTACAAGATTACCTACCGACCTGGTTCCAAGAACATTCCTGCTGATGCCCTCTCACGTCAATATGCCAAGGACCTCTCACTCGAACCAGAACCCATCATCCCCTCACACCTTATCATCAGCCCCATCATCTGGGATATGGACCAGCAGATCCGCGACGCCACCCTCCAGGAACCTGCTCCGCCGGAATGTCCAGAAGGGAGAACCTACGTGCCTCGCTCCCAACGTCTACCCCTTCTGGACACAGCTCATCGGTCTCCGGGCTCTGGACACCCGGGCAGCAGACGGACCCTCTCGCTCCTCCAATCTCGCTACTGGTGGCCCCGTATGGACCGTGATACCATCAGGTACGTCCAAAGCTGCTCAGTCTGTGCCAGGTCTAACTCTCCCCGCCAACTTCCCGCAGGCAAACTGGTTCCACTACCCATTCCCCAGAGGCCCTGGTCCCACCTGGGTGTGGATTTTGTCACGGACCTCCCCAATTCAGAAGGTAACACCTGTATTCTGGTCACTGTGGACAGGTTCTCTAAATCCTGTAAACTCGTGCCTCTAAGGGGCTTACCCACAGCCATGGAGACGGCGGAGGTCCTGTTCCACCAGGTATTTCGTCACTACGGCCTCCCAGAGGAGATTGTATCGGACCGGGGTCCTCAATTCATCTCACATGTATGGAAGGCTTTCTTCAAACTACTGGGCATTTCTGTTTCTCTCTCATCAGGATATCACCCGCAGACCAACGGCCAGACTGAGAGGAAGATCCAGGAGCTTGGACGTTACCTCCGGTCCTACTGCTCAGAAGATCAGCACAGCTGGAGCAGGTTCCTCCCGTGGGCCGAGTACGCACAGAATTCCCTTCGCCAGGAGACCACCGGACTAACACCTTTCCAGTGCGTACTCGGTTTTCAGCCTCCGCTGTTTCCCTGGACGGAGGAACCCTCGAATGTTCCAGCTGTAGACCACTGGTTCCGAGAGAGCGAGAGAGCATGGGACTCAGCTCATCACCACCTCCAGCGGGCAGTCCGTCGTCATAAGATCTTCGCCGACGCTCGACGTAGGACGACGCCCGTATACCACCCAGGGGATAGGGTATGGCTTTCCACCCGCGACATGCGCCTTCGACTGCCCTGCAGGAAGCTGAGTCCCCGCTATATTGGTCCCTTCAAGATCCTGAGGCAGATCAATGATGTCACCTACCAGCTTCAGCTCCCACCCAGGTACCGCATTCACCCCACGTTCCACGTATCCCTCCTAAAACCCTTCTTTCCCTCTGCCACAGATCCCACCAGAGCTGAAGCTGGACCCCCTCCTCCGGAAGTCCTGGATCAACCCGAGATTTACACCGTCCATGAGATCCTGGACTCCAGGCGTCGAGGGGGCCGCCTGGAATACCTGGTGGACTGGGAGGGGTACGGACCGGAAGAACGATCCTGGGTGCCACGTGAAGACGTCTTAGATCCTACTCTCCTGCTGGAATTCCACCACAGCCACCCAGATCGTCCGGCCCCTCGCAGTCGCGGTCGCCCTCGGCGCCGCAATAGGGCGTCGGGAGCCGCCCTTGGAGGAGGGGGTAATGTCAGGCATTCACCACAGCCACCTCCCTCAGAAGCACCTCCCATCAGAGCCCAATCACCAGAGTACTGATCATCTGCACCTGTTCCCAATCACTCCTCCCCTTTATAAGACACTCTCCCTCAGTTCACACTTGTCGGTTCTACCGTTCACACCCCTGACGATAGCTCCCGACCTTTTCATGCTCTGCATTGTTGGAACTGTTGGACTCTGCTGGACATTTTCTTCGTTTGGACTATTCACGCCATTTCTCTCTACAAAATATCAGATAAGATTACCCTGCCATCTATTCATCTGTTTACGCTCTCTATTATCATCTGTATCAATAAATCAACCACTCCATTGTCACTCCATCTCCTGTGTTCGTGTTTTGTATGTGACATATATATAGTAGAAAATGTACAAAATATCTTCATGGAACATGATCATGGAACAGAAAAATCAATCAATTTGACCCATGCAATGTATTGTTGGCTATCGTTTGTTTTGTGTATTATCAATGATGAAAACATTTGTACTGCTTCCTATTTTGAGGACAATATCATAAGGATTATTCGAATAGAAAGATCAACAGGATTTAAAATATTAAGTAACATTTTCATTACTCTACTTTTGTAATATTACAATATGTTTACTATCACATTTGATCCATTTAATGTAATGTGTCCCTGCTACACAAAAGTATTAAATAAAAAAATAACAACTGAACAATAAGGTATTTAACATTTTAAACATGAAAAGATGTGTATGAGTAAAAGTCAAATTCCTAAGTAAAAAGTATTTCTCAATTTAAATTTAGTACTATCAACCCATTTTAATGAAAACACATCTCAAGGTGATATGTATGTAATCAAATTAACGCATAACAAATCAATAAAGCATCAATGTCTTCACATTCATGCATAACAAATAGCCGAAGGTTATACAATGGAAAAACAGCTGGGTTTTGTTTTAAAAGACTGAAACTCACACTCTTCTAGGTATTGGCCCACTTATCCAATCACTGCTGTTTATTTATATGTATACTGTGTGTTTCTGTGTCAAGGCCGTTTACACTGCTGGCTCCGTCACTTCCTCTCTCTTTGAGAGGATTAGTCTCTTATGAGACTCCAGGTTGACAAACACAGTATGAATGTATGTGTGTCATTTCATCCGTCATGAACAAACTTCAATTAACAGGATTACCATGTTAGGCCTTAATCTCAGCACTAGTCTCTGCTCTAAACAGATTACATTAGCTTTGGGAAAATCTGCGTCTTTGATGCAGTTTAGTTCCACAGTTACGAAACCTGTATCAAATGCGGACGCTGCTATTCAGATTGACTCGACTGATTCATCAGTGATCAAATATCCATACTGCAGCGCATTAAAAACTGAATGCGAATAATTCTCAGCGTAAAGTCCCTCTGATTTCATTTGACATGCGTTATTATGAGTCTAATCCGAGGACGTGGAGATTTTGGAATTGAATGTACATCCATTTGTCGAGTAAATTCAGATTCACTTGATTTGTTCTACACTAATTATACATAATCACTGATGGTTTGGGGTTGTAATGATACGTTGTGCGCTAGAGATGTGTGATGGGAGATCAGAGTGTGACTCGTCAGAGTGGGAGAAGAGGCCACTTTATCTAATTGTGGTATTAAAGCAGAACTATCAATACAATCTGAATGGCTGATCCTTTATACATAACCCCTAACAGCCCTCGGCGCTGAGCGCAGCCTCAATTTATTGTGCTGGATGTTAGGTCAGCAATACACAGCAGCCGATTCATGGGAGCAGAAAGAAACGAGCCCTCAGTAAGAACCGAGCATGGTGTTTTATAATGAGAAAGATGCACTACCTATGCACGGCTTTGTGAGTTAAAGAGCCACGAAGGGACAGAAAATAAGGAGTGAAACAGGAAAAGAGACAGCAAACCCAGGCCAGTGTGAGAAGCAGAGAAATGAAAGAGAGAATCCTTGTAAACAGCCCTGAGCGACGATAAAATAAATCGTATTTCCTGTCATTAGCATACTTGAAGGGTGGTGAAAAAGTGAGACAGTGAGAGAGAAGTGAAGTTTTTTTTTGCATTGGACTGTGTTTAATGTGCTTTCTAAAAGCGTACTGCAATGCAAATTTTAAGTGATTCTTTTTAGCCTAGATCTTTTTCTATTAAACACACACACACACACACACACACACACACACACACACACACACACACACACTGTTGGAGAAGGATACAGTGTTGGTAGTTGGTACTAAGTGACTGCAGTCAAGGATGGACTGAGACTCAAAAACAGCCTGAGATGTTTACCAGCGCAAACCACCCCCAAATGTATTAGAAGTTGCATGCATATAATAAAATTGTGTCTTTTGTATTACAATGTCCTCCAAAAGTTTGGAAACACCCAAGGCAAAGTATGGTTTTGGAAAAATAACTAGAATTATTTATAAACAATCTTTAAAATGTATGTTGTGTAGCCTTGGGGTGGTTCTGGCAGTTCTTTGGGGTGGTTATGGTGCTATATAGCACCACTGCCATACAAAGAACCTGTGAAGCCCTTATATAGTTATTTAAAGGCTCTTTAACTCTCTCTTAGTCTCCAGAATGTGGTTCTCAACCTTTTTGCCCCTAAGGCCCCTCTACAAGGAAATATTCCAGGGCCCCCACACAAGGCTTTTTTTTTTAGCATAAAAGTGATTCAAAACAGTTTTTTAAATTGCAGTAATTTCCCATTCATAGCAAACATATGAGACTGGAGTAATATATCTAAAATCTGAGAAGGAGAAATAGTGAAATAACGAGAAGAATAACAGTGCTAAACTGTTTGCACTGCAATTCAGGGGGCCATTATTAAAATAATACATTAAAATATGTAAGGTAATAAAATAAGGTAAGACACACCAGTTTACAATATCAAGCAGCAAAGTGAGCTGAAAATAGCTGGAAGCGAATGACACCGAAAGCTAGAAACATTAAATTTACAAATGACCATGTCCGCTCTTTTGGCAAAATAAGGCGGATAGCACCTTTAAAGTCCCCATGAAATCAAAATTCAAGTTTTTTAGCTTTTGGTATGAATATGTTATCTATAAGCTAGTGTGCTCCAAAACAATGTCAAAATTCACGTTTACAATATATGAGCATCCAAAACTTACAGTCTCATCACTTCTGTCAATATGAATCAATGATTTTGATGACATCACGTTGCACTTCAGCTTCTCATCCTTCTGTTCAATCAAATGCTCTCTAGAATCTGTAGCGTCCCGCCCCCTACACTATAAATAGCTGCCGAAGCTGCGGCTAAGATCGATCACTTGTTCACAGTGTTAGTGCTCTCTGTACGGTGATTGACAGGTAGTGTGCAATGTAGGCGTTAGAGAACGATTCAGACAGTGTAAATATGTTTTCCATCAGGGCAAATGAGGTCTGTTGTCACGCGAACTGCGGCAGCACGCAGTCTACTCTGGACTTTGGCTCCGATCCAGAGCCGCGATAGCATGGAGCAGATCATATGCGTGAGTCGGCATGCATTAAACTTCACAGCCTCAGCATGATTATGATCACTATTTTGTTTCAGTAAGAGTTTCATATTGAATCTAGGGGGTAATCTATTAGACTGTGGCTGTTATAAGCTGTCAAATGCGGCTTTACCGACCTCAACGGCTCTAACCCAGATATAAATGGAACGCTATTGGCTATTTTAAAAAGTGGGTGGGGCTGCTCGATATGCTCACCCTGTTTTCCTGTTTCAGTTGAAATTACGTCACCACATAGAAGAACACTGTGTGTTTCAAGGCACTTCAGTGGACCTTTTAAAAATAGGCACTATATAGCACTTAAAGTGGTTCCCCTATGATACACCATTTTAATATGAGTGTATCATATATCAATGCTCACTACACTCTTAAAAAGGTGCTTCACAATGCCATAAGAAAACATTTTTGTCTAAATGGTTTCACAACAAACGTTTAACATCTAAAGAACCTTTCTGTTTCACAAAAGGTTATTTGTGGCAAAATAAGGTTTTTCAGAAAAGAAGGTTCTTCACATTATAAAAAGGTAAAAAAGAGATGGTTCTTCAACCTTTGACTGAATGTTTCTTTGTGGAACCAAAAATGGTTCTTCTATGGCATCGGTGAGAAGAACCTTTTAAAGCACATTTATTTTTAAGAGTGTATGCTCGCTTACTGGAAATTACATCACATTTCTGAAGTGCAAAACACAAACCCCATGAGCCAACTCGATAAATATAATGACAGGTGATTTGAAAGAACAAAAGATTTGAAGGGACAAAACTAAATTGATTCAGACACCTTCAACATTTCTCGCATTATGACAGTTTATTCGCTATAGTTTAGAAAATGGTAATAAAACTCAGAGAATGGTAATAGATAACTCAAGAGTTAAACTGTGTCAGAACAAATTCACCTTGATGATGTCAGATAAATTTGATAGAAAGGTATGTAATAAATTAGGCTGAATAGCTGTCAGCTGTGAGCTATTACATTTAAGTACACAAATAAGCAATACCAATTTAGGTCAACCAATTACTAAGCGATGCTTAATTTTGTTCAGTCTGTGGCATAAAAAGCAATTAGCAATTAGAAGAAAAAAACACTTAAGCAAAACATGGTCAGGTCAAAGTGTATGAATAATTTTTGGTCCCACAGTTTTATCAGTCTCACTGGCACTCCACTGTATTAAGAATTTTTAGGTATAATATGTCACAGTTTACTTTATTTTGCTATCCTCACTTACAGAAATGAACTATGGTGTCCTGCACCCACTAGTAAAAAAATATCAAAATGTCTGAATAATTTTTGGTTCAAATGTATAATTAATATTCGGTTGAAATGGTGTAAGGACAT
Source organism: Cirrhinus molitorella (assembly GCA_033026305.1). Classification (NCBI taxonomy): domain Eukaryota; kingdom Metazoa; phylum Chordata; class Actinopteri; order Cypriniformes; family Cyprinidae; genus Cirrhinus; species Cirrhinus molitorella. Next base: position 22,962,060 of record CM065120.1, read on the forward strand.
GTAACAGACCAATGTGTTTTAAGAGAATAAAAATAATATCAAAAAGATAAAAAAAGTTATTGTTGATTAATTCCAGCAGTGACGTTCAACAATGTTGTACGTTGATGCTGTACATAATCATGTTGCCGGAATTGAGTAATCACTCTCCCAATGTACAGTGAGACAGGGTACTTACCAGTGACCGGATTCATGTACACGATATACTGATTCATGAGTTTGGAAAATAGAAAGCCAAGTGAGACACACCCTGATTCATTCAGGAATGAATCATGTAGCTTATTTTAAGAGCAAATCATTGAATTACTCACTCAGTCAAGTCATTCAAAAAAATGATTAATTCATGAAGTCATATGGTAATGGTAATTCTGCTGTGGCTTTTAAACTAGTTTTGCTGGTAAACCATAAATATACAGAACCCTCATGTTTAAAAAAAAAAAATGATCCTACGACTTGTTTCAGTTAAACTGTCACTACTGGAATGAATTCTCAATTTGTGGCCAAAATATCTTGACTTTCACCCATATTATGTGTAGAGCACCATATAAATAGACAAAGTAACTGACAATATTCTGTGTAAATTATAAGTTTCTCAATAATCAACTTTTTGTTTATTTAACAGTTGTTACAGCATGTTTGGGATTACCTGCGGTTGAATCAGGGAACAGTATTTAACATGATCATCAACACTTTTGCAAGTGTGATATTACTTAAAGGTGTACTGAAAATTATGTTCCAAGTTGAATCCAGGCCTGAATATCAGGCCTCACGGCTGTCTAAGGGGCATGTCTCACAGTGCACTGTATTGTTAGTATTATGCAGGGTAGAGCTGTAACAGTACAGTTGTAAAACTAAATATTTCTCATGCAAGCTCAAACTGTCATCATCCATGTACACATTTACATCAGCATTGTTTCTCTACGTGAAAAAGAAGAATGTTTTTTTTTTTTTTTCTAGAGATGTTTATGCTGGTCACTATTTCTGCAGTAAAAGGTAGTGTTTTTCAAACTTGTGAAGGAAACTGAATCTAGTTGATATTTAAGCTTATTGACTATATTTTGCTGTTTTACACTGTAAAGAACAGACTTAGGCCCCGATCAGACAGAACACGTTTTTTGAGGTGAGAGGTGCCTTTTTAAAATTGTTTTCTATTTTCCATTGTCCAATCAAATGAATTGAGAGGAAGGCTTTTCCGTTGCATTGACAAAAGGTTACCGTTGCTTAGAAAGTCCGGAGACTGCAATGATGGAGGTGAAACTTTTGGTGTCTGTTGTGGGTTACCCGGAGCTGTATTTTTTAAGATTTTAGCTAATATGACAGTTTGCTTAACAGCAAAAAGTTTTATAATCCTTTGATTAGACTGACAGGGCTGCTGTTTTGATGGTTTCCTATCAACATAAAAAAACGCTGTGCACTGTTCTTTTTTTTTAAGTCACCAAAAAAAGGCAATACGGTGCGCCTCACGCTTTCAGACCTAAAAAAACCGCGTTTGGTGTGATCGGGGTCTAAAAATACAGCCAGCACCACTGTGGCTTAAAGTAAAGTAAATATATAAAGTAAAGTAAATATATATTTCACAATGTGTATGCGCATACAAAGGAATCATTCACAATACGAGCTGTAATATGCAATAAGAAACTTTTTTTTAATGCTTGTAAGTTTAAATGGGTTTCGACAACTAATCCACAAGTTGACCGGCCCATTGAGAAAAGTCCTGGTGTTCCCTATTGGCCAGACCACTCTAAGTGCAGGTATGTAATGGGTTTATTCTGGCACAGACTTCAACTCTTATATTGAGGTGATACAACGACACAGCATGGCCACACTGTTCTACATTCACTGTAGCTTGTGCATTCAATTCATGCTGACTATGTCAGTTCCAGCTATTTTTCACTATTGATGGATAATAACAACACTTTTAAAATACTGTAAATTAAAGCTTTTATATTTCTTCTGGTAACACTGAAGTGACCATGTTTCATGTGAATGACATATTAATGTGGGTCACTCAGGGATTGTACATTGTCAGCATTCTACAGCACCAAAGCATTGAACAGTAATTTTGAAAGAGAGAGAGCAAATGGATTCTGAGCAAAAAGATTCTCAGAACATTTGGAACAGGTTGGGTATGGAAGACAAAAAGTTATTTCTCACCTCACCACCCCCTCCACCACGTTTTATTCTATAAATACTCTTTAGATGTCTTTGATTTAGTAAGCAACATAATAAATAGTGATATACAGTTGAAGTCAAAAGTAAACAACTTGCATAATCTGCAAAATGTTGATTATTTTATCAAAATAAGTGGGAACATACAAAATGAATGTTGTTTTTTATTTAGTACTGATTTGTATTAAGATATTTCACATAAAAGACATTTACATATAGTCCACAAGAGAAAATAATAGTTGAATTTATAAAAATGACCCCGTTCAAAAGCATACACTTGATTCTTAACACTGTGTTGTTACCTAAATGATATATATATATATATATATATATATTGTGATGAGTCCCTTGTTTGTCCTGAACAGTTAAACTGCTCGCTGTTCTTTAGAAAAATCCTACAGGTACCATAAAATTTATGTTTTTTCAGCATTTTCGTGTATTTGAACCCTTTCCAACAATGACTGTATGATTGAGTGACGATCCATCTTTTCACACTGAGGACAACTGGGGTACTCGTATGCAGTTATTACAGAAGGTCCAAATGCTCAGTGATAGAACACATAGAACAGTGGCCAGGTCACTATGTGATTCTGGTGTAGGAAAACGTTTCCTGACTCGCTCCTCCAAAACATCCCAAAGTGCCTCAATAACATTCAGATCTGGTGTGTAACGAAGCAGAATCGGGAGACTTGGGATCCATTTGCGAACGGTTTATTGATAACAACGTAGTCAAACAAGCAAGGTCCGAAACAACAACAGTGGGGAGTGTCAGAGGCGAGTCCAGAGAATAAACGTAATCCGTGCGGAAGTCCGGGGCCGGCAGCAAGCGGGGGTAATCCGTAAACGAGCGAACTGGTCGGGGCAAACAGAGAGGGTTCGTAATCCAGAAAACAGTCCGATTCGGTACACGAGGGGTCAGTCCACAAAAGAAACGCTCGGAGATGTAGGCCATGGGCAATACAAAACTTCGCGACTGGCGTGGAGCAATGGCGGCTATTTATATCCGGGGCCTGCGCCGCGAGATGGCCGCGGCGCGGGAGGTACGCAGGGGGTTATGGGGAATGGAGTCCGAGTTAGAATTCGGGAGAGAGTTCCCGCTGTCGGCCACTGGGGGGAGCCACAGAACCCGGATTCGTGACAGAGCCCCCCTCCTGGGAGCGACTCCTGGCGCGAGGAGGCCTAGTTCGCCGGGGCCTGCCCCGTGGTCTGGGGGCTGGTCGATCCGGATGAGACCGGTGAAACTCCACGGTGAGACTGGGATCCAGGATGTCGTTAGTGGGGACCCAGGTCCTTTCCTCAGGGCCGTAACCCTCCCAGTCAACCAAGTACTGGAGTTGGCCGCCCCGGCGTCTAGAGTCCAGGATTTCGTGTACCTGGTAGGCCTCCTCGCCGTCCACCATAATGGGAGGGGGCCCACCAGCGCCGGGTTCGTCTAGGTCCTCCGGCCCTCTCGGGCCGACAGCAGGCTTTAACAGGGAGACATGAAAAGTGGGTGAGATTCTATAAGAGGCGGGAAGTTGCAATCTGAAGGAAACTGGGGAAATCTGTTTGATTATCTGAAAAGGACCCACGTACCTCGGGTTGAGCTTTTTGCAGGGCAGCCGTAGGCGCAGGTCCCGGGCCGAGAGCCATACCCATTGGCCAGGAGCGTAGGGGGGATGCCGGATGCGTAGGCGGTCCGCCTGCCTCTGGGTGCGGCGAACTGCTCGTTGAAGGTGTATGTGAGCCGAGTTCCAAGTCTCCTCGCTCCGTCGCAACCAGTAGTCCACAGCGGGGAGATCGGAGGGTTCGCCGGCCCAGGGGAAGAGAGGTGGTTGAAATCCTAGCACACACTGGAAGGGGGTCAGGTTGGTTGATGGCTTTCGGAGGGAGTTTTGTGCATATTCGGCCCACATCAGAAATCGGCTCCAGTCGTGCTGATGGTTGTGGCAGTAAGACCGGAGATATCGGGAAAGTTCTTGGTTAAGGCGCTCTGCCTGGCCATTGGACTGAGGATGGTATCCCGAGGTCAGACTGACGTTAATTCCAAGCAGGCGGCAGAAGGAGGACCACACCCGAGAGGTAAACTGGGGGCCCCGGTCGGAGACAATATCCTCGGGTAGACCATAGAAGCGGAACACCTGGTTGCAGAGGGACTCGGCGGTCTCCATGGCTGTGGGTAGTTTGGGTAGAGGGATGAGACGGCAGGCCTTAGAGAAGCGGTCGATTACGGTGAGGACGGTGGTGTAACCCTGGGAGACCGGTAGGTCGGTAACGAAGTCGATGGCGAGGTGCGACCAGGGGCGTTGAGGGAGAGGCAAAGGTTGGAGAAGACCGGCCGGGTGGTGATGGGGTACCTTGGATATATTGCAGGTGGTGCATGAGCGGATGAAGTTAATGGTGTCTGACTGCATGGATGGCCACCAGAAACGATTGGAGAGCAGCTGTAACGTGGCGTTGATACCCGGGTGCCCTGAGCTGGGGGTTGTGTGGACGAGTGAAATGACTCGGGTGCGTAAGGACAGGGGAACGTACGTGCGGTCCTGGGGACAGTCTGGTGGAGTGGGTTCTTGGAGCTGAGCCTCAGAAATCTCCGTCATAATATCCCAGTGAACAGGGCCGATAACCATGGAGCCGGGTAGGATGGGTTCGGTAGGAATGGGTTCCTGATGATCCTCTGTAATGCGGGAGAGAGCGTCGGCCTTGGTGTTGAGCGAGCCGGGTCTGTATGTTACCTTGAAGTCAAAGCGGGTGAAGAAGAGAGCCCAGCGAGCCTGCCGGTGGTTCAATCTCTTGGCCGAGCGAAGGTATTCGAGGTTTCGATGGTCAGTAAGAACGGTGAATGGCAGGCGGGAACCCTCAAGCCAATGGCGCCACTCCTCCAGGGCGAGCTTAATGGCGAGGAGCTCTCTGTTACCGACATCATAGTTACACTCCGCTGGGGCTAACTTGTGGGAGAAGAAGGCACAAGGGTAGAGTTTGGCTGGATCACCGTGTCGCTGGGAGAGCACGGCTCCAACACCGGTGCTAGAGGCGTCGACTTCGACCAGGAACTCCCTCTCGGGGTCTGGATGGTGCAGGATGGGAGCGCTGGTGAAGCGAAGCTTTAAGTCCTGAAAAGCCTGCAGTGCTGGAGTGGACCAGACAAGACGTTGGTTACCGGCCTTGATCATAGAAGTAAGGGGAGCGGCGTGGGTGCTGAAGTTTCGGATGAAACGTCGGTAGAAGTTGGCGAAGCCCAAGAAGCGCTGGAGCTGGCGGAGGGTGGTGGGTAGGGGCCAGTCGGTGACGGCTTTAACCTTCTTGTCATCCATGGCAACCCCCTCTGTGCTGATGATGTAGCCCAGGAAGGAGACCCTTGACTGATGGAATTCACACTTCTCAATCTTTGCGTAGAGTTGGTTGGACAATAGGCGTTGGAGAACGGCTCTGACATGTCGCACATGGTCCTGATAGGAGTCTGAGTAGACCAGGATGTCGTCTATGTAGATGATGACCCAGCGATTGAGCATGTCCCGGAAAAGGTCGTTCACGAAGGACTGAAAACAGGATGGACTGTTGGCAAGTCCGAAGGGCATCACCTGATACTCATAGTGACCAGAGGTGGTAGAGAAGGCAGTCTTCCACTCATCTCCCTCTCTGATGCGAATTAAGTTGTAGGCGCTCCTCAGGTCCAACTTGGTGAAGATGGTGGCAGTACGAAGTTGCTCCAGAGCAGACGGCACCAGGGGCAGCGGGTATCGAAACTTGATGGTGATGTCGTTGAGAGCTCTGTAATCGATGCAGGGCCGGAGACCGCCGTCCTTCTTCTTCACAAAGAAGAATCCAGCTGATGCAGGAGACGTGGAGGGTCGGATGAATCCCTTAGCCAGCTCCTCCTGGATGTAGGCCTTCATGGCTTCTGACTCGGGTTGTGACAGGGGAAAGATGCGGCCCCTAGGTGGTATGGAGCCAGGTATCAGGTCAATGGCGCAGTCTCCAGGCCGATGGGGTGGTAGATGAGTGGCCAGGGTCTTGCTAAAGGCTGCCCTCAGGTCATGATATTCAGGTGGAAGGGTGGTTTCGGCAGGCAGGGGTTCTGACAGGAGTAGACCTGAAGAGCCGGCGGCCGTGGGTTCAGGTGTGGGTGCTCCGGACGAGAGACAGTGCTGACGGCAGTGTGGGGACCAACGGGAGATCTTGTGCAGGGTCCAAGAGATGGTGGGATTGTGCTGGGTGAGCCAGGGGTAGCCGAGAATGATGGGGGTGCGTGGTGAAGTGATGTGGAAGAGACGGATGACCTCGGTGTGATGATCGACGCTCAGGACCAGGTCCGTGGTGGTGTGGTTGACAGATCCAGATCCAAGCGGTCTCCCGTCAAGGGCGGCTACTGCAACATTGGAGGCACATAACAGCTGTGGTATGTTATTAGTCCGAGCGAAGGTTACATCAATAAAGTTCCCTGCAGCCCCTGAGTCAATAAGAGCAGTAGTCTGAATGGTTTTGCCATCGTAAGTTAATTTAACAGGCAGGGTGAAATCGGAATGAGGAACAGAGTAGGAACTCACCGGATTAGCTCGTCGGGGTGGTCGGGTAGGGCAGTTGAGCCGGACGTGGCCAGGCTGACCGCAGTAAAGGCACAAGTTCTCCCTGAAGCGACGATCTCTCTCTTGCAGAGTCAGCCGAGTGGAACCGATCTGCATGGGTTCTGGTGAGGGTTGTGCGATGGAGGGTGTGTTGAATGGGAAGTGAGGGCCGGTGGCGAGGGAACGAGCTGGTCTTCTAGCCCGCATCATGTTATCAAATTTGATGGATAATTGAATGTACTCATCCAGAGAAAGGCCCTCCTCGCGGCAAGCCAGTTCAGCCTGGAGATCCGAGTTGAGTCCAGCACGATAATGAGCCAGCAGGGGTCCCTCATTCCAAGTGGTTTGAGCTGCCAGAGTCCTGAATGACAGAGCATAATCCGCCGCCGTGCATCTTCCTTGACGGAGAGCCATCAGCTGTTCGTCGGGACTGCGTCCATCAGCGGAGTGCTGGAAAACTGTGCGAAAACGCTGTAGAAACTCCGCAAATGAGAAGAAGGCCGGCCGTTCAGGGTTCCAGAGCGCGGTGGCCCATTCGAGTGCTCTACCAGAAAGCAACGAGCAGACAAACGCTATCCGGCTGTTATCGTTGGGGTACAATGAAGGCTGTTGTTCAATGAAAAGTGAGCATTGTAATAAAAACCCCTTACATTTAGCTGGTGAGCCGTCGTATTTCTCTGGCAGAGCCAAACGCGGTCCGGAAGCGGCAGCGGCGGCGGCGGGAACGCCGGATGGCGAGGCCGCGGCGGGTGGTGGCTGCGGGTTCGGCGTGATCGTGGCCTGGAAGGACTGCAAAGCTTTCACCAGCTCCTCCGTGAGCGTGTTGAGCCGGGCGATCTGATGCTGGTGTGCCGCTAGCATGGAGGCTTGAGCGCTTAGCTCCGTGCTAAGCTGGCTAACCGTCGCTGGATCCGTGGTTGGCGAAGTTTTCTGTAACGAAGCAGAATCGGGAGACTTGGGATCCATTTGCGAACGGTTTATTGATAACAACGTAGTCAAACAAGCAAGGTCCGAAACAACAACAGTGGGGAGTGTCAGAGGCGAGTCCAGAGAATAAACGTAATCCGTGCGGAAGTCCGGGGCCGGCAGCAAGCGGGGGTAATCCGTAAACGAGCGAACTGGTCGGGGCAAACAGAGAGGGTTCGTAATCCAGAAAACAGTCCGATTCGGTACACGAGGGGTCAGTCCACAAAAGAAACGCTCGGAGATGTAGGCCATGGGCAATACAAAACTTCGCGACTGGCGTGGAGCAATGGCGGCTATTTATATCCGGGGCCTGCGCCGCGAGATGGCCGCGGCGCGGGAGGTACGCAGGGGGTTATGGGGAATGGAGTCCGAGTTAGAATTCGGGAGAGAGTTCCCGCTGTCGGCCACTGGGGGGAGCCACAGAACCCGGATTCGTGACATGGTGACTGTGCAGGCCATGGAAGATGTTCAACTTTACTTTCATGTTCATCAAGCCTCTCTGTCACCAGTCTTGCTGTGTGTATTAGTGCATTATCATCCTTATACATGGCACCAACTTTAGGGCACAATGTCTGAACCATTGGGTGCAAATAGTCAACTTTCACACTTTGCTCTTACTGGTGGAATGTGCAATAAGTGAAGATTGGCCACCAGGCTGCACAAATATAGCCATGAAACCTCCTAAACTATATTGGCCAGTGTTTCAGTTTCATTGTCCAACCCCTGTATATATATATATATATATATATTTTTTTTTTTTTTTTTTTTTCATTTAGTACTGCCCTTCAGAAGCTACAGAAGATGCTTACATGTTTTTTTAGAAGACAAAATAAGTCAAATTTACCTTGATCTTTAAATTCAAAAAGTTTTCACCCACTGGCTCTTAATGTATTGTGTTACTCTTTGGAGCATCAGTGAGCATTTAAACCTTCTGTAATAATAGCATATGAGGCCCTCAGTTGTCCTCAGTGTGAAAACATGGGTCTTATAATCATACATTTATTGTTGGAATAGGTTCAAATATGTGAAATATCTTATTCAGGTCAGTACTAAATAAAAAGTAACATGCATTTTGTATGATCCCTCTTATTTTGGTGAAAATAATTAACATTTAGCAGATTCTGCAAACTTTTGACTTCAACTGTATGTGTAAATTGGTCTAGTTAAAATGAGACCGGACTACTTTGGCCAAAATGTATTGGCATTTTCACAGGCATTTTGTCAATTTCTATTTCTGCAGTGTCACACCTGTTTACTCTGAAATCATATTGGTCCAAAATCCCACTCATAACTATATATTAAACATCAAATATGTTGTCATTGGCTGTTATTACTGGTGTGCTCAAGTATTGCCAGAAAGATTGCATTTTACGAGATGAATTCGTCACAAAGTGTGCAACATTCTTTTGAGTTTACTGTGGAATGACAGATTACTTATAAAGCCACAGGAGAAAGATTTAACTAAGTATAAAGCCAAATAAGCCACAGGCCCACTTCATTCAGTGTAATAATGCTTCCCTAAATTAATGATTTTGTCTGTGTCGTGTCCAATAACATGGACATGTTGCGCAATTATTTTCTCTGATGAAGGTGAAATGATGTCCATGTAAGTGGCTTCTCACAACAGGGTGTGAAAAAGAGTTATGCTCCTCAAATCACCTCCAGCATCTGTGACGATCCATTTCTTGTTTTCACACTGATTAAAATGAGACCATAGGAGGTCCAGTGCATTTTTCTTCAGTGGTTTTGTGGGTGAGAGAGAGCAAGAGGACAAGTGGAGAAAGAGAAAACTATTATTTCTTTTCCCAAGCATGTAATTGTTCCTGCGTGTTTGGTGTACACAATACAGGGACGCTTTTTGCCCTCCATGTTGGGTTTAGGGGAATGGAAGACCTTCCTTATCTACTACTTGGGGTTCTAAAAGTGAAAGAAAAAAGGAAGGCAGCTGGAGAAAGTCGAAGCATACAGTGGAGAGGAGAGTGAGAAAGAGAGGGAGTGTGTGTCTGGATTGAAGACATATACACAGCTCAGTCAGAGCGAAGAGAATCTCCTCAGTCCCATCTGCTCTCTACACAGCTCTCATTACACTCACAGGCCCATCCATCAGCCCGCAGCCACACAACTCTGCCACAGCCCACATTAATGGAAAGAGGAAAGAGAAAGAGACGTGGGGAAAGTGAAAAGGAGAGAGACAGGAAACGCCTGAGAGAGAGAATGATAGAACATGGGGGAGAGAAAGAGAAAATAAAACCATTTCACATGCATTTACAGGCTAAATTGGCCCGTGAAGAGGACAGAGAGATAAAGTCTCTAATTCTAAAAATGCAAAACTAAGTTGCAGCAAACAGATGAAACATGGGCAAATATCAAACCGGTGAACAGACATGTCCATATGCCAGTCATATAATGTTCTGCTCAATCTTTGATCAATGTTTTGTGTTCAAACCCTTGACCTTTCAGTCATGTGGTGCATTCCATTAGAACAAATCACCTAGCTGTGGATAAATGCCACTGTCATAAAACCACTGGGCCAGAGTAACACTCAGATTTATGGGACAAATCACTTGAAGAACAGCAGCAATGATGTGGAATCTAACATGCAGTATCCAGACATGTTTGGATAACAAAATATCAAGTGTAACGGGAAGAAATTCATTGCTGAGTGCTTTTCTTAAAACTACCTTCATTTTTACCATTACTATTGCAAACTGCACTTTTGGTGATTATATGAAGTCAGGTTGTTATTTATGATGTCAAACCTGACCTTTTTTTTCTTCTCTGAAAAAAGAAAATGAAAAATGAATATATTTTTGAAAATGCTTGTGCTTTTTTTATTCAATAAAAGTCAAAGGGATCCAATGTTGTTTTTTGATTGGACAAAAACAGTTCTTTGAAATATTTTCCTTTGTGTTTTGCAGAAAGAACATAATACAGATTTGGAACATCATGATAATTGGAAAAGTAATATTTGCTTCTGGGTAAACTATACCTATAACTATGAACGTTTTCCACTAAGTGGCCACTAAGAAAGTATCCAAATGCACTTTTTAATTATTTTATTATTTAAAATTCTTTTATGATATACCGTCATTTTAAATTCCGCTTGTTCTATCTTTTTCCAAAATAAATGCTATTCATTTAATATTACATTATGTAATACAATTGCAATTATACATATTTTTTTCCATGACAAGTCTTTTTGTCTTCGTTTTGAACAGCACATCTTTCATATTGAACAGTTAGTTGAAAAGTTTGCTTGTGCTTTCTGTCTTTAAAAGAAAAGCATTCATAAATTTTCAAGTGCAATTTCATTTTGCCCTATGTTAAATATCAATTGATTTTCTGATGAAAAGTGCACTCCTTGCTTTAAAATAGATGTTGCTTGTTTTTATCATTTATCATGTAATGTAAAGGCATACATACATTTTGGCTTAAGTGTAGATATTGTGTCCAAATAGTTTGTGAGGCCATTGTATGCATAGAGACATTCAGGCAGTGTAATTGTCTGTGAAAATGTTCTATTATATTGTAACAAAATCTTTGTTTCCACCCATTTAATGTGACACAATAATTGCTGTCATTCTACTTTAGTTTTCAGAGTTTGAGCTCGATTTTCTTTGTCAGTAATTACATTCAAAGTGGTCTTAAAAGTGCAATGAACTTATCACTGCAGGTTGTCACTTTGGCACCACTAAGGCAGCACCTAGACTTTTTTAATTACAGTAGGTGGTAAAGGTTAGAGAGCAAATATGTGGAATAAACAGTCTATTCATTCATTCAACATTCAGCAAGCACAAAAAAGTGTAGTAGCATGTGGACTACCTGCTCTGGGCCTTGAAAACAGATCCGACACAATGGAGTCCTGACTCCACTGTCAGTGCAGCTGTTTAGAGATAACCTCTCGTCCAGCTTCTCCTTAGAGCAATCCTCCGATGAGCTGCAGCAGTCCAGGGTCCTCGGCGAATCCACTCCGCTATGAGTCCAGTCTTCGGGCCCTCGTGTGTCCACAGCCTCACCTGTTACCGGCTGATAATGTCCGTTGGCTAAAGAGTGGCTCTCCGTGGCGCTGCTCGTCGCATTGCCCTCCGTGTTTAGTTCGTTCATGGGTGTGAAGGCAGGTGGCGATGCCGACGGTGCCGGTGGCCTGAGTAGGAAAACCTTCAGGTCACTGAACAAGACGCAACAGCGGCCTTTCTGCTTGCCCTGGCGGCGCAGCATCGGTCTGCGACTCAACAATCCCCAACACCATACAATGACACCGATAGCCAACAACATGTGCCCGTCTTATGAATAATGGAAAGGCGGTCTATGTTTTTAAACGGCCTATAATGCTAAGGCTATCTGTTACTGGACTCCAGCAGGTCACATAACAAAACTTACTGTTTGGTTTCCAACGAGGAAAAACACCTGTGCAGCCGGTTCAATCCCGTGAGCAACACCGCTTTCTGCTCACCCTCACCCAAGCTGACTGTTTGGACATAAAGAAGTTGTTTACTTTCAACAGTTACTCTGAACTACATCATATGAGCGAGTCCTCGCGTTAGTGTTTCCATTGAGAAGCTGACGATTGTATGCACATGCAATAGTAGCTGTCAAAAGTGGTAACGTGCAGTTGCTGCCATTAGTAACCCTGTTCGTAACCTAATGTTGATTCGGTTTTCTTAAGTACCTCAATAAAACTAGTTAATTCAGATGTTACCATATGAAGCACATTTAAGGATAACCTGATAAAACAGTTTACAGGGACATTACCTACTGAGGGCGTTTACAACAATTGGCCTTATTCTCACAGACACTCAAATTGATTATTTTAACCTGAACCTGCGGACAAATAACCCGATTTGTATAGAAAATATCGGGGATTCCCGCGAACGGCTCTGACAAAAGAGCTCCTACCCTGAGGTAGCTACTCTTGCCAGTGGCATCTATTCATCAAAAGCAGGAAAACAGAAATGCAGGCTATTCGTCAGCAGAGCCAAACAAATGGCAGCCTTGGTTTGTCTAATGTTTAAACAACTGGAAGTCTACGATACAAACACGCAAATATGCTCCCCAATTCACATCGTCCTCGCTTATTAGCCATCATCCAAAAGCGACTGCGTGTAATTGTGTTAATGTAAACGCAAAGTGCGTTGCGTGAAACGAAATCCAGCCACAATCTTGCCAATTAGCCAGCAATTGTCCTTGGCGTTCATCTCAGGTTTCAGGTCCCACCGCTTATAAATGCATCCCGCACAAGTCCCTTTCTGAAAGATATAAGGTGCCAACGTCTTGTTAGTGCAGGCTGCCTATCTCCTTAAACACCCAGCCCTTGTTGCAGAAATCCCAAGGCAGTTTAGCTCACTGTCCCGTGTAATGTCAGATGTCTTTCGAAAATCAGTCCAGAGAAGAAACAGATTCGCTTCGACGATTAGGAAATATTTTTTTTTCTAATGTCTGTCTTTTAGTCACATCCAGTGCATCTCCTTTTATTCTAATTGCTGGCAAAATACTGAAGTGGCTCCTGCGTGGTAATCCAAAGCGTTGCGGTTCATGCGACGATAGGCGTTGTGCAGTTCTAACACGAGTTGTTATGATGATCATCAGTAAAGCCGGAGGATGCTCGCTCTCGCTGCGGTTTCAGCACCATGTTGCCTGGGACAGCTCCCAGGCGCGGGCCCGTCTCCCTCCGAGAGTGTGATGCAAGCAAAGGGGGCGAGCGCACGGCCAACGAAACGAATTTATTCACGTTCCTACAATTTGCTCTATGTAATACAGAAAGCGCTCACTCTCATTCGCCCGGGAATCCAGTGGGACTCAAATCCAGGTTTTGAAATGTTAAGTTGTTCTGATTCGAACCTATGGAGATCGTTCTTGTAGTCTGCATTCCTCATCTATCCGAGCCAAAAACGGATCTGGTTTCAGCTCTCATGTGAGATCTGCTCTCAAGCACATGTGTTTCTAGGTCAGTGTTACCAGCGTTCCTCTCGTCGCCCCCTCTGAGACGATAAACCCGATGAACTCCACCGCAGAAGATATCAAGTAAACGTTGGGCAGACATGAACTTTAAGTCTACAGCAGCAATAGCTGCATGACATTTTCCAGGTTGAATTTCTGCTTTAGGAGATGACAGGAATCAGTCTTTGGAATGATTGAGGCTGATTGCAGCTGTGAGTTTTCACTCGGAAAATGCATTGTTAAACTTAGAGTGAACAAAAAAGTGATGACCTTCAATTATGATCTTTTTTTTTTTCTACCTGAGTTAACCCATAAAATGTACTTTTGTTAATGTACTGTAGATAGACTGGTTCTGTCATGTTGAATAATAAAACCAGTCAGACTTGATTAAAACATTTAGATCATGATACCAGGTTAACATTTTTTTTATACATATAATGTGAATTTGCCAACCTATAAGCTATTCAATTCAGTTTGTTACTGTAAAATGCACTGATAATAATGCAGGTGGTGTAACAGATGGCCACATGATGACTTAAAGTTCATCAAAATTTGTTTTCCAGCAACTGTGATAATAACATAAAGACAGAACACAGTGTTGCCCACACACAGAGAGAAACAGACACCATCATCAGGATTTACAATGAAATGTACAGATATATATTTTTATGTAGTATATATATTTTAAATTAGTACATCTCATTATATATATATATATATATATATATATATATATATGTGTGTGTGTGTGTGTGTGTGTGTGTGCTGACCTGAATAAGATATTTCACATAAAAGATGTTTACATATAATCCTTTAGGTCCCATAAATTCTTTGGCTTTCCAGCATTTTTGTGTATTTGAACCCTTTCCAACAATAACTGTATGATTTTGAGATCCATTTTGTTACAGTAAGGAAAACTGAAGGACTACTATTACAGGTTCAAACACTCCCTGGTGCTCCAGAAGGAACACAATGCATTAAGAGCCGGGGAGTTAAAACTTTTGAACAGAATGGAGATTTGTACATTTTCTTAGTCATTTTAGTCCTTTAGCCCTTCAGAGGCAACAAAAGATAGTTACATGTTTCCCAAAAGACAAAATAGGTTACATTCATCCTGATCTTCAAATTTACTTAGTTTCATTCTGGTCAATCACAATATATCACTAAAACAACTTAAGTACATTAGGTTACACAAATAAAAAATACAAATATAAACAAAAATAATTTTCAATCAGGTTAAATCAGGTAGATCCTTAAGGTAACAGCTGTCTGTTATTTTTTCTAGCATTTGACAAAAGATCTGTTATAAATATTATACTGATCAAATAATGAAATGGACTCTCAGTCAAATATAAATAAATTCTTCTTATCAAAAAAAGAAGAATATAGATTTTTCCTGTAGGGCAAAGGATTGCCCAAGCAGTGCAAAGTATAAAATCCTCTACAAGTTGAGACAGTTGAGGGAAATACACAGAATAGATAGAGACATTTGTCTTGCAGAAACACTAACCATCCCTGGCAGACTGGCCTGTATATTTCACTGGCTGTGAGCCATTTCACCCATGATGTGAAGAAGAAATTCAACTCGGAAGATCTCAGCATTTTTGCTGTATGTGCCAAGAAGTTCCCTTTCCTCTTCATGCTTAAAAAGACAAAACATAAATTTGTTATTTAAAGTTTTCGTGGGAATTATCCCTTTGGGTTTTAGGAAGTTCATGGGTTGTCTTAACAAAAGGCACAGGCATTTTAAATATATTCATAAATGTAAACATCCAATGAGATTCCTGAGCTAACTGGCTTAAGGATACTACTGGTTTTCATTAAAACAACACTGAAAAACAAACAAACAAACAAACAAAAAACACATTCAACAAAATAACTAAAATATATCATATCTAGTATCATTTTGAAGAGACGGTATTGTTTAACATATTGGTTTGGTTTTATTTTATTAACTAATTTTATAGTTTAAATCTTAAAGGAACAGTCCAACAGTGTACTCACCCTCAGGTCATCAAAAATGTAGATGAGTTTGTTTCTTCACAGGAGCAGATTTTTTTTTTTTTTTTTTTTTTTTTCTCGTAAAAATACACAGTCCAAAATATTTCTAAACAAATATGTTGGTGCATTCTGATGTGAGAGGGTCAATGTTTCACTGGAAGACACAAATTTTACTCAGAAGCAACAGTTTAAAGTTAATGATGGATTTATTTCTTACAAACATGCAGCTTTTCACTTAACAAAACATTCATTGATGTAGATTACAGTATTCGTGGCTTATTGATGTTTTTATCAGCTGTTTGGACTTCCTTTCTGATGGCACCCATTCACTGCAGAGGATCAAATGGTGACTAAGTGATCCAATGCAAAATATCTCCAAATCTGAAGAAACAAAATCATCTTGGATGACCTGAGGGTAAGTACATATTCAGCAAATTCTGCTTATTTTCATTAATCATGAAAACAGAAGCTATGCAAGATTTTAAAATATGCTCAAAATCCTCTTCCAGCATCTAATTCATTTCCTTCTGTAAAACACTTTCTCACTGTCAGTGTCACACTCACATGCACATACATAGCAACTACATCTATAGCTCTAGCAGATTTCACTGGAAGCCTTTGTAATGAGTGGCTTTGTGCTATAGGAGGAAGTTGCAGTGGCTCACAGCCTCTTCCACACTCCTGTGAAGATAAGCCATGGAGACAGTAGAAGGTAAACCAGGGATAAAGAGCCACGCAAAGACCAAACCAAGGCTAAGAGAGCCAGTCATGTGTGAACCAATGCCTCTGTTGGACTGGGTGTTATTAGCAGAGTGAGAAGTTGAAAAATGATTGACAAAAAGTGAGAGCATTTTATGACTGAGTGGAAAAGAGTATGATAAATACAATACAAACCCACAGTTCTCTGATTACCAGGCTAGATCTTTATTCAATACACCAACTTTTGCAAGAAAAGTATAAATATATCTATAACGATTCATATTTGTTCTTTCTCCAAGAACTTTGTGCTAGTGATGAATGGGAGAAGATGGAGGAAAACTAATTTGTAACATCAGATATTAGCTGCATGTACTAATATAATACATTATTAATTGAAATACACGGAAACAGATGCAAGATGCAATTTAGTTTTTATAGCACATAAATTATGAAAGCTGTCATCATTTCAGATTATATAAAATACATCTGATATCATCTGATTATATAAGATACATCTGGCATTTTTAATTAAAAGTGCAAATAACTCTTTTACGGATTAAATTGTTGTTGTTGTTATTATCATAATTATTATAATTTATTATAAATGCAAATGAGCGAAATAGGGCTGTGCTTTTACATCTAATGCCTCAGATACTCTGCCAAAAAACATCTCTTTGGTTTTGATTATTATGTATATCATCCTGAAATCATGCGGTTTAAAGCCATATCAGTTTCAATTTCTGATATACAGCAGCTGTCACACAGCATGTGAGTAGTACTAAACAAAATTCTCTTTGATTTCTTATTATGCTTAAAGAAATCATCAAATGCCCATTTTTCACAAGTTGATATGATTCTTTAGGGTCTTAATGAAAAGTCTATAACATGCTTTGGTTACAATTTCTCAATGGTAGTGTAAAAAAAACACCCTTTTTACCTAAATCAGCTTACCTAAATCAGCTCTGCAAAAATCAACCTGTTCTGGTGCATGTTGTTTTAAATGCTAATGAGCTCTGTTCGCCCTGCCCCTCTCTTCTCTCTATGTAACTGTGTTGTCCTTTATCACATTTTCTGGGATGGTAGATGCACCAGTGACTCAATTATAGCAAACATTGTACATTGAAAAGAACCAGCAGGCAAAAAATGAAGGGTTGCAAGAAGTTTTGATAGACCTGGTATTAGTTGAGGGTTCCAAGTCGTTTTTTATTTCTTGAAGCAAATTAAAAATAACATTGGCAAACAATGGCTGCGTCTGAAAGCCTAGGCAGCTGACTTGCTGCCTCGCTGCCTTATCAGACAATGACTTCGCAGGCAGCGTTTTTGCACAAAGGCACCTCATGAACCTGATTTCGGACAGCCTTATGAGGCAGCATAACGGTTTAATGATCTACAACAAAATAGAATGAGTTTTGTTGATAACTGAACGAATATTTAATTTCTATAATACTGATTTTTCTCTAGAAATAACATCAAACCTGCAAAAAGTTAGTCAGAAATATATATTTACACAAAAACTGCACTACCAAATGCAACTTTCAGATGCCATCTTTATTTTTTAAGTTCAATCGCCACAGAATGGAACGCACAGGTTTGTGGGATATCAAAGGCAGGGAAAGATACATCTGCTGGCTTCAAAATTCGATCAGAAGAAAGTATCTCAGGAGACAGGAAGTGAAGCAGAATTTGGATTCGGACGTGTCTTGATATCTTCCTGCCTAATATTTTAGAGCTTTTGGATGCAGCCAATATATGGGATAATTCCAAATAAATACGTGTGAAAAAATCCTATCCCTTCTATCACACACTCTCTGTTGCGTGATTGATTTTAATACTCTCCTCCCATAAATTTTGCATCTGAAAGGGAAACTCCTACAAATGCATATTCAATAAGGTCAGGTGCAAAAATAACTCTGTCCATGCCTTTTCATGGCAAATTCGTCACTGCTCATCTTTAGTAAATACTGACAATACTATTGTAACGCCAAAAGACGGTTCGCGCTGGCGCAAGCTGTTAGTAAATCTGGCCCTAACTACAAATAGCCCCCTTGTTGGCAGAGGCTATTTATACTAACTCCGCCCACCACCAATGATTGGGCTAGTCAACACTACAAAAGACTTTAATAAAAATGAAGGAAATAGTCAAAAAGTTAGGGCTAGGGATAATTTAATAATTTAAAAATGATAATCTACTCTCAGTACTTATTATTGCATACTGTTTAATAATGTACTACAATACTGAGGTGCAGATATAATTGCCACTATTTTCAATAAGTAGTATAAATAGCAGAAACTTTTGCTATTTTAACAGTGTAAATACAACCTATAGCTATTTGCACATTAAGGGAGTTTGTGTTAAAGCTCTTTTTCTTTAAGCAATTGTAAACATTCATAGACATTTTCGATCTTCGCCAATAATGAGACAAGTGTTACTCTGAAACAATGAAGACATATAGGCTTTTAGTCATTGCAGCTTGGAAGAGTATCCCAGCTCATATGTAAAGAGGCACCCATCTGTGAGCACTGATGTGCAGACAGGTTTCTTTGACAAGCTGAGCTGTGAAGAAGAGAGACGCATTCAACTGGAAAAGGTATTTTGAAGGAGGATTATCTCAGATCTAACCGAGGAGCTGCTCTACACTCATACATGTCTACTGAACATTTGAGCACAAACATATGCACACACCGGCATATGTACACACAAACACACATTCTTAGAACTACAAAGATACAAAAGAAGGCACCTGTCTGGATTTTATGGTCTGTGCGGCTCAGGAATTTGTCTGTTGGCTGATGTTTTTTTTTTTTTCTTTGAGGTCTTATAGGAAAAAGGATAAGTTCAGTCATGTGACTGGCAGATTCTTAAAGTTCTGTAGAAATGGTACTCTCTTTCAGCTTAACGAAACTCACTTCTCTAAGAAGTGACAAATGAATCTGGATGTCTCTCCATGTCTGCTCTTTGTAAAATTAGAAATCAGAGCAGAGTGACATTCAGTATCATGGTTTAGCATTAAAATGACTGGTTTCATTTTGAGGCTGTTTTGCATAAGTAACAAGATACATGAAATTACATGAGAAATTGATCATGTTTACATACAAATAGCTCCATATTTGATTCATGCTTTAGTCTAAAATGTTTATTTGCTGTCATAGATGTTCTTTTCCCGCACTATAAAAAAAAGGCATTGTCAACAAAATGTAATAATTTAATACAATGCATTTATATTTTTAGGTTCTCTCAGTTTTATATGATCTTAAAACATTGAATTTGAATGAATTTGTTTGCTCATTAAATGCAAAATGCATCATTCAGCTAATAAATTCATCAAGGTAACTACAGATTTGATTAGTAACACAAGGCACAATCAAACAGTGATATCTGTTTTTAACTAACTTAGCTGACTCAGCAGTCTGATAGACCTTACTTCGAGTATGAAAATAAATCTGTCAAAAGAAGATGAGACAAACATTCCTACATGTCTACTGCCACACACCACATGTCTTTTGGAATGGAGCTTTTCAATTTTCAGGTGACAACATCAGTCGGTCACACATAAGAATGGGTTGCTGACTGGTCAAATAACAGTTTCAAACAAGAAATTAATTAAGTAGTATGAAACCATAATGTTGTAATTAGTAGGGTAGATTATAAACATCAGAAATATGGTAAAATATAAGAGTGAGAGAGAAAAAAAAGATCTGGGTAGATTATTTAGAAATAGTACTAATTCCAAATTACATGACAAAAAACATTACACATTATACATTATAATACATTATAATATGTGACCCTGGACCACAAAATCAGTCATAAGGGTTGTGAAATTGAGATTTATAAGTAAATAAATAAATAAGCTGAATAAATAAGCTTTCCACTGATGTATGGTTTGTTATGATAGGACAATATCTGTCTGAGATGTACTATTTGAAAATCTGGAATTTAAGTGCAATAAATAAATAAATAAATAAATATTATATGCATTAAATATTACTTTATGTCAAGGTTTCCCAAACTGGGATTCGTAAAGGAAGCGGGTTTGTGAATTTAATAAAAAGCTAATAGTTATTTAAATTACAAAAATTAAAATACCGAAATTTCATGTGACCAACATCAGAGAACTGTGAACATGCAAAAATTATACTTAATTATTAAAAATATTTATTGTAAAATCTCAGGGGTGGTTCAAGTAAATATATTAAAGAGGTTCAGATGACAAAAAAGTTTGGAAAAGAGAAATTAGGGAGAATAAATAAATTATGAATTATGTAATCACTACTCAGCTCTGGAAATACCTGTATGGCCTAATTTTCCAAAATTATGCATGACCATACAGTTGATATGTCAATAAGGGTTGAAAGTAATGATGATAGCACAGACTGAAGTGTGACAATAGGGACATCTGAGAGTGGGTTGTGAGGCTATAAGAAAGAACTAAGAAATAAATAAAAAAGACAAAGAAAGAAAGCTTTAAAATACAATTTTACCCACACATACATTCATGAAGTATTTTATTTTTCTTACTGTAGTGAAAAGGAACTGATTGGGTAATGAAAAATTGGTGTTACATATCAGAAAGTGCCAGACAGCATATGCCCTCTTCCCTACTATAAAGTAGGCAAAGAAATGTTTACATTAAGTGAGTAGTATATGAATTCTAAAACAGGAGTCGAACACTTTCTGGATGACCTACTGCTACCTGCAATATTATGCATATAAAGGACACTTTTATATCCCACGAGGCCTTGGGAGAGGATTCATAATTGGATGGAAGCAACACCAGTTATATTGTAAGTCACATGAAAATGCCAACATGGTGGATGTAGCATGTCTGGATTGCATTACTATGTAGAACATGGATTGCCTCATCCTGAGAAACTATACTTTCCTGCAGAGTTCAGTTCCAACCCTGCTCGAACACACCTGCCTGTAATTTTCAAGCTTCCTGAACTCCTTAATTAGCTTGTACAGGTTTGGCAGTACCCTATGTGATAGTACTGTTATGCTGGTATAGTAATAGTAGCCTACTGTTCTTACAGTGTGCTATTCTCTTCAAGAAAGAATGCAGATGCTCACTTGTGCCATTTGTCATGCTGCATTGAATTCTGCACAGTAAAAACATTGTGAATTCTCATTTGGGTCCTTGGCGTACAAGAGTGCAATGAATTACAGAATGTAAGCCATGCTGTTTCTTTTCATTTGTTTTATATCAGTTTTGATGGTTGTCAGTGTAAATTAAATTCTGTCTTCTCCTTGCTACTCAAATATATTTCAGTTTAAATGTAACAATTATTTGTATATAACAGCACAAAGAATTACCTTTAGAAACATATGTTCAGTTGCAGTGTATTTTTGTTCAGTTACAGTGTGTTTATTTTCTACATAAGGTGCTTAAATGATTATGTTTTATGTAAAACAGAATATTTGGCTCGGTTGAGTTATGATCATGTTTCCTTGATGCTTAAAGAATAATGAATACTAATACGTTTTGTGTTTTAAACAACAATACAGTCAGCAATAAATACTAATAATCATCATAATTTAAATTTTCAAGCAATCCTTCGGAAAAATAAAATTATTTGAGGCCTGATATGGACATATCTTGCTGATGGTAAATGTATTGTTTGCTGTTTGCTCTACATTAACATTTTTGTGAAACAGTTTCTGATATGTATTGCATCATTTAAGAAATATACTGCACAAACATTAATATCTTATGAACTTGTGAAGAACCTTGGACCAGATTTCTGAGCCAGCATGTCTGCCTTTTGAAGGATCAATGGGTTTGCCTGCTTCAGCCTTTGGTTGAAATTATAATGCGTTTGCTCTTTCTTTCTGTCTATCTTTTCCACTGTTGCTTTCTTTCTGACTCATACTTACATATAAACACACACACACACACACACACACACACACCTTATTCCTTCTGTTCCTCTAGGGACATTGGAAGGCCAATTAGTGCTGCTAGTATCACTGGTCCTGTGTGAAAAACTGGCCCTGCTCAATTAACAATCTACCAGAGAATTCTTCATGAATTATACAGCTCTCCTCATTCAGCCAGATAAAATGATATCTGATTCCATTGGGAGTTTCTCCGTTCTACATTTCATTTAGTGTTATTCTGTCTTGATGAGTTTCGATTGGAAAAGTATGTGTCCATCCCTTCTCCTACGGTGTTTTGTCTTTCAGTGAATTAAGATAATGATGTTGACATTTGCCATGCCATGCATGTTTTGTTGCAGAAAAATCCTCCACATCCCATAAATTCTTTGGTTTTTCAAGATTTTTTTTCCAACAAAGGCTATACATTTTTGAGATCCATCTTTTCACACTGAGGACAACTGAGGTACTCATATGCAACTATTACAGAAGGTTCAAATGCTCAATGAACGCTCACAGAAGGAAGGAAAAACTATCCATTAAGACTCAAATTTGAAGATTTATTTTGCCTTTTGGAAAAGTGTCCTCCATAGCTTCTGAAGGGTAGTACTAAATAAAAAAAAGAAGATATTTAAGCAAAATAAGAAACATGTACATATCCTCATTCCGTTCAAAAGTTTACACCCCTGGCTCTTAATGTCGCATTTTTCATTCTAAAGCATCAGTGAGTGTTTGAATCTTCTGTAATAGTTGCATATGAGTCCCTCATTTGTCCACAGTGTGAAAAGATGGATCTCAAAATCATACAATCATTGTCGGAAAGGGTTCAAATACACAAAAATGCTGAAAAACCAAACAATCTGTGGGACCTGAAGGTATTTTCTGAAGAACAATGGGCAGTTTAACTGTTCAGGACAAACAGAGGACTCATGAACAACTATTAGAAAACAAACAAACAAACAAACAAAACATGTGGATCATTCAGGTACACAGTATTAAGAAACAAATGTATGTAAACTTTTGAATGGGATCATTTTTATAAATTCAACTATTATTTCCTGTTCTGGACTATATGTAAACCCCTTATGTGAATTATCTTATTCAGGTCAGTAATAAATAAAATATAACATGCGTTTTATATGATCCCTCTTATTTTGGTAACATTTACATTTAGCATATTCTGCAAGGTGTATGTAAACTTTTGACTTCAACTATATGTATGTGTTTATACACACACACACACAAACATACTTACATATGCTGTTGTGATAAAATGTCCTTTAATCATTCACTATGGCTGTAATCACTCATTGTTTTCTAGCTCTAATCGGTACTGCTTTTATTGAATAGCCCTTTTGACTCTGAGTCACTCTTTCTCCCACAGTCCCGTCTGCTCAGCTCTATTTTTATCAGTCTGTCCTCTGATCAGCGTTTCTGCCTCGCTCATTTCTCTACTTTCTTTAATGCTGCTCTCACTTTTAGATCTCAGGCTCATTTCAGGCTTTTCAGATTACACCTCGCATGGCCAGTCATCACCTTATTATACGGCAGCCGAGCTAAAGGGCCATTTTCTTCCACCGGGATGAACAGTGCCTGCATAGAGAACCTGTTCTGTCAAATGATCTACAGGTTTGGGCGAATTCTGTTGAGACTCTGAACTGAATCATGAATAATAGATTGACTCAGCTGGCTTGATCTAGAGACAGCCAGTGAAAATAACCTTGGATGTGAATCGTGAATCATGGCCAGGATACTTGTATGTGTGTGTGTAAATGTGTCACCATGGAGATATTCCCAATTTCAATTTCCGATGTACCATTGACTGATTCACCTTCTCTTACTTCTGCAATGCTGGCTACAATCTGAAGCCTGATCTTCTCTCTCGAGTGTCTAATGTGTAAAAATCTCAGGTGCATGTTGATTGCAGAGCAGTATGTAACAACAGCTTCAATTTGTTTCTCTTCAATTATGTGCAGCTGCATTTCTAAAGAGGTTGATGGTGTTCTTAATACACCCTAACCATAACCCTGCCTCCTCATAATTACAATTATGTTAAAATGAGCTTTTCAAATGAAAGAATTGCTTTGTGGTTGATGTGGGTGGCTTTTGAGTGTTTAAAAACTCCTGCATACATCCTCTAGTACATATTTAAATACAATTAATCTAATTTATGCTGTGAATGAAGATGGCTGAGAGTGGAGAGGAAAAAGAAATAGAGAAAGAAATATCAAATTGTTCAGCAGTTCTGCTACAGCCAAATTGCTTTGTAGGCATCATGTCATAATTATGATTTCTGAACATGTAAGCAGAATGTAGCAATGTTCCCAATGTAGCACTAGACATTTGTTTGTGGTATTGGTGAGAAGACATGCTAGAATTTGATTTGATCAAACATCAGAGAATTTGATGAGTCATCAATATTTTGAAGGAAAGTCTATACATTTAAAAGTGTATGCAGCATATCTAATACAGAAATGTAATACATGACATATACATTGGCCTTCATCAAGAGTGATGCTGTCATATAGTTGGCTATAAAGCTATACATAATTATTACACATGTACATTCTCTCGGTATATTATAATATATAGTCACCATAGTAAAATTTGTATGTCAATATAAAGGGGTTTTATATGGTATCCAATATATTTGTGACCCTGGACCACAAAACCAGTCTTAAGGAACACAGGTATATTATAGCAATAGCCAAAAATACATTGTATGGTTATAAATTAAGTCAAAAATCATTAGAATATTAAGTAAAGATCATGTTCCATGAAGACATTTCTTACCATGAGTATATCATAACTTAGTAATATGCATTGGTAATGGTGATTTTCTCAAAATATATAGATTTTTTTTTTGCAGCATCAGATTTCAGATTTTCAAATAGTTGTATCTCAGCCAAATATTGTCCTATTGTCCTAACAAATTAAACATCAATGGAAAGCTTAATTATTCAGCTTTCAGATTATGTATAAATTTCTAGGTCACATTTATATATGCAATTATTAAAGCAACACTTACTCAATGCAATATGTGTGTAAAATGTCCATAATTTGATATTCCCATTCTATACAATGCATCTACACAATGTATCTTAATTGAATATTATTGTGTTCTTGGGGCAACATGTAATGAATAAAGACATGTAATAATGCATGGGAGCAATACCTTGGCAAAATTTCATTAGACGATCTCATATTCATATTCTTTCTCTATTCACTTGTGTCTCTTCAAAATAAACACGCTGTATGTTCTGGTGTCCTCTACAGAAGACAAACAGTTTGAAAGTGAGTCAGATTTAAATGATAATTATACAATATTTTAAAAAAAAGTGCTAAATTTTATAATTCTGTCAATTTCAGTCATTTGCAAAGACCAATGAAAGGGAGTGTTTATGGTCAAACCTCCAAACATTTGGTAACTCAAAAAATCCCTGAATGTGCTCTGTATAGGACTTAAACAGTGGCATGTATGGTCATAATGTCAAAAGCATAATGACAAAAGTCTATGCCTGGGTCCCATATACAAAAAAAAAAAAAAAAAAATCTGTGTTTATATATGTTTTTGTGTAAGTTTTGTGTATTTACTTCTATAATAGCAATATTCAGTTTTTTTTTTTTTTTTTTTTTTTTTTTTACATATTGTATACAAAATGTAATATGTATACAAAAATGTATTACACATACATAAACATAAATATTTGTATGGGCTATATATATATTTATGTTAATATATGAAACAGTTCCTATATCTAATAGCTTTTTATAATAAGTTTTTAGTTCATATGACAATATTTAATATAGGAAATTTAGAAATGTAATGTATGTGTACATATATTACATTTATGTATTGGATAAAAAGCACCAAAACTAACATTATATATATATATATATATATATATATATATATATATATAAACTTTGGTCCCGTAACACTTGCACTCTCTATTCTATTTACTTAAAGACATAGCCTCTAAGACTAGCATTCTTTGTTCTTTTTCTGTTTTATCTACTTGTTTTATTTTATTATAAAAAATGATCCTCAAACACTAGCATTCTTTGTTCTTTTTCTGTTTAATTTTTTTATTTTAAAAAAGACCCACTAACACTAGAGTTCCCTGTTCTTTTACAATTCTATCTACTTTATTTTCCTTACCTTTGTTTCCCTACCCCTATATATATATATATATATATATATATATAGTGTACTGAGTTAGGCTGACTGCGAGACTTGTCCAGCACTTACATATTATTGTTCTTTTATTGGATTTGATTAATCCTATTGTCCTCAATTGTAAGTCGCTCTGGATAAAAGCATCTGCTAAATGACTAAATGTAAATGTGTGTGTATATATATATATATATATATATATATATATATATAGTCAAGCTTTTTAGTTAATATAACTATCATACTGATGGTTAGTCTGTTTGCGTCACTGTCATTGTTAGATGCATAAAATTAATGTCAATCCATCTTACTAAATACAGCACAATGAGGGTAAATTTTCCTTCACCCATTCATATCTATATTTCATAGAGGTTTACCCATCCTCTTCCTGCACAGGGATCTTTTAATACCATACCAACATAGCTGATGTTTGCCCTTCGTTTGCACAAACATCTTCAAGAATATTGTAGTTTTGTGTATGAAGTCTTTAAAATACAACTATCATATGAAATATTGTACTGCAATACAATATAAAACACAACTGCTTATAACAAAAATGGTATTAAAGTGGTTTTGGATCAGTCTTTTCTGTTTGGAAAGTATTTGGAGATGCTGGTTCTAAATATATGAATGATGGTGACCGTGAATCTGAGCCAGAAACACCACCCTGTCTTTGGATTCCTCTCCAGATCTTCTCTCAGCCAAAAAGAGAGCTGTGTATGATCATCCATCTGTGACTAGCAATCAAATACTTCTCCTGGAACCCTGAGAACTGAAATATCTCAAAAAGAAAATAGTACTGTATCTCATCAACTTTACTACTCCAGACAACTGAACCTTGCTGATTGTTTAGCATTAATCATATACAGTAACCACATCTCTTGGAATTATATTTTTACACCTCTTCCACATTTCACAAAGGAAGTGAACAGAGGAGTAACAATGTGAGGTCTGTCATTACATATGACACAGAACCAGCGTCCTTTTTTTTCTCTCTCTCTCAGAGCAATGAAGTGACGAGGTTGACATTTGCCTGCTGTCTCTGGTGTATCTCTGCCAGCAGATGAAAAGAGGAAAAGGTCTCTCATTAACAAAGGAGTGTACCATATCTAGCTCATGCATTATACACTATGGTATAATTACCGCAACGTTTCATAAGCAGTTATGTTTTTTAAAAGAACTGCCATTGCAATTTAGCTCGATGTGACAGTAAATCTAATCTGACCCAATCAGTTTATAGGCCTAAGCATTATTTAAACAGAGCGCATTGTGCCAATTTGTGCATTAAAAGCACCACGAAAGCATTAACGTGTGTTGTTGTGTGGAACAAGAGCCACTATGGAAGAAATGATTGATAGAAATGGTAGGCTTATCTGATATTTTATCCGAGTAGCCTACTAATTACAAATGCATACAAACTATTTCACAGTGCTAAACATTTCAAATTTAGGCAAATATTTTCGAGAAAATTTGTGTTCTCCATATCTGCATAAAAAACAGCACCAGGTTTAAAATGTACTATTTAAATCATTCAGAAATACCTAATATTAAACGCAAGGTGGCAGCAAACCCCTGTAATGAGATCACGGAGACGTCTTGTCAAATGATAGACTGAAAGTAAGTCTACAGTTCGTAAATATAATTCTTGTTAGCTTCTTAAAAATGTAACTTTAATTTAAAGCAAACAGTATTAATATCAGTATCAAATTATTTGTAATGCGTTTTAATCTTTTGTTTTTATTGTATTTTTTATTTGTTTATTTGATAGACTAAGATGATGATTTTCGGATTAAACAACAACTTCAAATTCAATCCGTAAAAGAGATGTTTGTATCAAAGCAGTCATGATGGTAACTGTAAATAAATTATTTAGGCCTATATTTAGAAATATTAATTTAATATAGACTATTAATGTAATAAAATTTCAATATATTTTTTAATGTAAAATAATAGCTCAAATAGCAAAAATAACAACAGCAAATAGCTCTTTACGGAATTTATTGTTGTTGTTATTATTATTATTGATATTTTGTAGGATCGTAGAACATTTGATTCAACCTTACATGTCCATATTTTACCATAAAGGCAGCAAACGATGCAACTGAAGCAAAACTGCGGTTGAACAAAGGCGGCAGTGAAAGGTAAAAATAATAATAATAATAAAATAAATAAATAAATAAATAAATACACAAAAAATAATTATAGCCTAAACAATTATTTAAATCAACATTTTACTGTAAGCCTTACGATTTTTTATTGATGCCAAAATACTTTATGACAAGTACATAATAACAAGTCAAAAAACAATAGAGGACAAAATATAAAACAAATAATACAAGATAAAAAAGTTAAATAAATAAATAAACGAAAAAGCAAACAAATAAATAACATAAACCAGAGGGGAGAACATTATACAAGAAGTTTAAACAGAATGAAGCCCTACGATTTATAAACAGGAAGTGGTAAGGTTACGTATGCCGTTAGGTCCCTCCTCTTCCGCCACTATTAGGGATGTAAACTGCTGCTGCAGAGCATGATGACAACAACTGATAAACATATAATATAAAATATATTGCCCTCACCAGCTAATCTATGACTGTATAATGGCTGAATCTCCGGACAGTCGCAGTCTTGTTTCTGCGTCGTCACAGCTCAATTTAATGGAAATAGAGGCGGTAAGACTGAGATTGACTGCTTCTGTTTTTGTCTGTGGTTTTGTTTCATTTTGTTCATTACAGGATTCGTGTTGTTATTAGTGACACTGTACTAATGCTGCGTTTGAGATCAGTGCGTTTATTATGGGCTTGTTTCTCATAGTCAGTGAGTTCGTAATTTGTGTAATATGTTTGTGTAAATGTGAATATTTGTACATGCAAAGCATTATACATTATTTTGCATATATGGTAAGAAACCTGTAGTTTTCACAGCAAAATATTGCAGTCATTGCAAAAAGAGTGCTACTTTGACACATGTATGATTTAATACGAAGGACGTATTTATCTCTTAGATTGATGATAAAGAGTTTGACATCCCTCAAGTGGACACACCTCCGACCCTAGAGAGCATCCTGAATGAGGTCAGTATGTTAGATTGTCATACATCCACAGTCATCTTACAGCACCCTATATGTATATTAATATTGCAGATATGCCAGTGAGAATATGCACACAACTGCTTAGTTTTTATTACAAGCTTTTTCACCATTTAGAATAGCAGGAAGGGCATTTGAAATAACATAAATAGAGGTATGACAACTATGGGCTGACCAAAATTTTTATAAACTAAATATGATCCATTCATCCATTAAAATGGTTTGTAAAGAAAACCACATATAGACATAAATTATATACTGTTGCTAAAATGTTTGCAGTTGGGTCTGCTGTGAACTTCTCTTCTGCTTAGCAGTGCATTTGTTTGATATAAAAAAACACAGTTAAAACAGAAATATTATAAAATAAATTTATACCTATGATGCAAAGCTGGATTTTCAGTAGCAATTACTCCAGTCTTCAGTGTTACATGATTTTTCAGAAATCATTCTGCTCATGATTTGCTGCTCAAGGGACATTTCTTATTATTACTAAAGTTCAAAAGAACAGTGTTTATTTAAAATACATTTGTAATGTAACATTGTAAATAATTTTTTTGTCACTTTTGATCAATTTAATGTATCCATGCTGAATAAATGCAAAACATTTATTTCTTAAATGTGACCCTGCACCACAAAACAGTCATAAGGGTTTTGTGGCAAATCTTTCTTTCTTTCTTTCTTTCTTTCTTTTAAGATTTATACACCATTCAAAATCTTTAAAAATGAGGGTGCAAAAAAAATCTAAATATTGAGAAAATCGCCTTTAAAGTTGTCCAAATTAAGTTCTTAGCAATGCATAAAAAAACAAAAACAAGTTTTGATATATTTAGCAAAAAAAGGAAATTAACAAAATATAAATCTTCATAGAACATGATCTTTACTTAATATCCTAATGATTCTTGGCATTAAAGAAAAATATTAATATTTTTTTTTTTTACCCATGCAGTGTATTTTTGGCTATTGCTACAAATATACCCATGCTGGTCCAGGGTCGTAATTAATAATAATAATAATAATAATAATAATAATAATACAATTCAAATAGAAATCATACGGACCCCAAAATAATGAATGATAACGTTTTTATTTTTATCTACAAAACAAATTGCAAGCATTTAAGCATATGTTTTTAGGCTTAAATTTTGTACAGTGTTCTGTTCATACATTTTATTGATAAAGTAAAATATGTGTGCCTTTAAAAAAGTGCTTTTTGGTGCTTCCATGTTTTTGGACTTTATACTGCAGTACAATGAAAATACCAATGTATTAATTTATTTATTTTGCAGTTGGATATTGTATTGTCATTATTTACTTTGATATTGTAATACCATGTGATACCATTCCTACACCATGGTCCTGCCACAGTATTTTTACATTTTTTAATTTTTTTTTGTAAGAGCAGTCATTGTGATAAATGGCTTTGCATGTTGTATAATTTTTTTTTTTTTTTTTTGGTTACATTTTATTTTCATTTATTTTGTATGCATTCTTTTAATATAATTTAATTCAGCAGAACTACATTTATTCATTCACTCAAGATGCTCTTACGCAAATGAGGAACACTGCAAGAAATGTATCATAAGAGCTTGCAATTTTAACACACAATACCAAGTCTCAAGTATAAGCTAGAATAAGGAGAAGAGAGAAAAAGCAAATTTGAATTATTATTAAGTGGCTTTGTTTTGTGACAGAAACCATTTTGTTTTTTTAACACTCTTGTTTTCAGCCTGAAGATGAGGATGAGCCATTCATTCTGGAGGACACGTGTCTTTTGAACACAGAGAACATTGATGCCCACTCGTGTGAGACCTCATCTCTGGCCAGCTCTGACAGTGGAGACCGCACACATTTAAAGAGGAATGAACATTTTCTTAACTTGGCTACACATTAACAGGCTTTGCTCTGTATTGATGTTTTTGGTGCATGTCTGGTGATTGAATAAAGTATTTCTGTGTGTGTTCACCTTAGGAGGAGGAAAGCAGTGGAAACGAATGCTACAGTACATGGATCTGTTCTTAGGCGCAATGTGCTGAAAGGCATCTCAGCTCAGATAGTATCTGCTGCGGTAAGACTTGCAGTACTTATTCTATTACTTATGCTGTGTGTAAACAATAACATGTTTGTTGGTGATGAAAATACATTTATCAGGGTTCGTACAAGGTGCTTAAAGTTAATTTTTTTTATTTTTTTTAACAAACATCGTTTCATGCAAAATTAACAATCCAGCATGTTGGATATCTCGCAATATTAAATGTGACAAGAACCAAGTTTTCAGCCATTTTTTTTTTTGCTATGTTTTGTGATCGACAAAGAGAATATGCTTAAAAAAACTGTGAAAGTGAAGTTGCATTAGGCCTATTATCATTTTTCAGATTAACTGTTATTAGACTGTATTGAAAATTGGTATGTTCATTTCATTTTTTTATTTATTTCTCCTAATTGACAACCAATGGTCATTAATCCATAACCGTTAACCGACAAGATTATGTTAAAGTACAAAGAAATTGTGTGGCTGTGTTAAAAGTCACCAAAAAAAGGCAGTTCGGTGTGCCTCGCGTTTTCAGACCCTAAAGAGCATGTTCAGTGTGGTTCGGGGCCTAAGAGAATCCACACGTGAGATAATAGATTTGTGCCCTTGCATTACAATAATGTGCTCTTGACATTTGTCATTAAAAAACACGAAAGAAAATGAACGTCAAATGAACTTATTTTATTAAAATAAGAAGAAAGTCTGACAGCTGCATAATTTAAATTGGTTAAATTTATAATATCGTGTTTTTTCATCTGCGCTTGACCATTTCTGACGGTGGTGCTAGATCACTTGATGTCTGCACATCTTTTGCATGGAAACTACACCGCAAAAACAATAAATAAAAAGCTTTTTGAAAAAGCCAAAAGAATGCATGCATGTTTTCTTAATAAAAGGAAAAGGGAAGGGAAGGGAAGGGAAGTGGAGGGAAAGGAAAGGAAAGGAAAGGACGTGATGTGTGGCCAAGTGTGGTGACCCATACTTGGAATTTGTGCTCTGCATTTAACCCATCCAAGTGCACACACACAGTAGTGAACACACGCCCAGAGCAGTGGGCAGCCATATTGCTATCGCTGCGGCGCCTGGGGAGCAGTTGGGGGTTCGGTGCCTTGCTCAAGGGTCTCACCTCAGTTGTGGTATGTGACTCTCTAACCATTAGGCCATGGCTGCCCCTGTGATAATTAACAACCAACAGACTGATGAAAATGCGGGACATTTTCTCAGTATGCGACATGCGGGACAATGGGTGAAAATGCTGTGCAGTACAACGCAAAGCGGGACGGGTGGTCACTCTAAATCATGGGCGTTTGGGAAGGCATATAAAGTCTGATGTGCTTTGTGTTGCACTGCTATCATTTACAAGCATGCAGCAAGTCTCCCATCTCAGCAGCTCCATCAACAAACTCTTCCTCTTCATATGCTGTGAGTTTGGGTTGATGATTACCAAATAAATCATTAATTACAGCCCTAGATTAGTTAAAATATTTGCAACTGCATTGTTTAGCTTTGTGTGATTAAAGGGACAAATATTTTGTCATTTCAAAAATCTTAAAAATATAATTAGAATATTGTCTCGTTCAAGTGAACCAAGTGTCTGTATTTTGTTTCATCTTGTGAGCTAAGGTTATTGTCCCTCCCCTAGTGTCAACGAGCATGAAATAGGTAATAATTTTCCAAGTGTATGATGTAGCTTTCAATCTTCAATAATGCAAAAAGGCAACAGTAAACACTCAATTTTCAGTTAAAGTCAGTTCGTCATTGATTCAGTGATGTCATCATCCACCTCAGTTCAGTTCAAATAGTATTTGTGCAATCAGGTCGATGATATCGCTGGGAATTAAGTGTCCCCAACTAAACATTCCAGAGGCGACAGCGGCACGGAACCAAAACCCCATCAATGACAGAAATGGCTTGGTCGGGGGGCCAGTTCTCCTCTGACCAGATAACTTTGCCATAGTATCCTTTCAAAATTTAAAGTTGCCACAGTCATTTTGTTTTATTAGTTTATTAGAATTTGAATAATAATAATGATATTGTTTGATATGTGAGATCTCTGATTTTAGTCATTGAAAACCAAAAAAGTAGTGCTTGAAAAGTTCTTGAAAGTCCTGGAATTTCATTTAGCATTTTCTGTACGAACCCTGATTTATTTAATATTTTGGAAAACTAGATTTATAGCAGATGTTTTTTTTTCTAAGATCAAATTCAGCCGTTGTCAGTTCAGTTGTGAATGGTGCACAATCCTGTTTTAATAATTCAGAGCTATAAATGAGACTCTTCCATAAGAAATCTCTTCTATTTTGGTAAAATTCCTTTGCTCACTTTATAATTCTTTCCATCTCTCTTCAGGATAAAGTTGATGCTGGCTTGCCAACAGCAATAGTGAGTATTTGACTTCCTTGTGATTTCTTATTAATTAATTAAAGAAAAAAATCAATGTCACAAAAACAAAAATGTCTGAAATGATTTTGTGTTTGCAGACTGTTTCAAATGTGATCGCTGTAGGGACATCACATGGTCTGGCCTTAGTATTTGGTAAGCATGTTTCAGTCCTTGTGCTATTGGTAAAGGCACTACTGGAATTCATTTTAGATTTTTGGAAGGGATGTTGAATATTTAATCATAACAGTCTGTCTAGAACTGTATTTATCCCAGTGCTTTTGATTAATTAATATAAAACAAAAATGCGGTTTTAGAATTCTTTATGAGCACTGCTGTAATAGTATTCATCATGAGTGTATTTTAAACTACTGTGGGACTATCTCTCTGCCTTGGCTTGTCCTGGGTGGAATGTTCAGGAAAAGGTAATGTATTAATATGGTACAAAATGTGTTGTTGTTTTTTTTTCATTGTACTATTACACAGTAATGCCTGTTTCACATTGAATGTGTAAACAGAGCAGAAGTGGCATTTAAGCTGCATGCACTGTTTTCACACTGGCAGTGATTCTAGTACACAAAATAACCAGAGCTGATTGTGTTGACCCCCAGCTATCATCATACTGTCTATTGTGTCAGCCCCCCCCCCCACACCATAACCATACAAGATGTTAAACCATGTAGAATGCTGTGTACTGTAGAGTAGTTTATACAGTATAGTAAATTGTGTCTTCAAGCTAAGTTATACACTACCAGTCAAAAGTTTTATTTATTTTAAATAAAACTTTTTTTATTTGCATTTATTTTAAACAAAGTACATCAAAAGATAACTGTTTTCTATTTGTATAAATGTAATTAATTCCTGTGATTTCAAAGCTAAATTTTTTAGCATCATCACTCCAGTCACATGGTCCTTCAGAAATCATTCTAATATTCTAATTTGCTGCACAAAAAACATTTATTATTATTATTATTATTATTATTATGTTGAAAACAGCTGAGTAGAATTTTTTCAGGTGTCTTTGATGAATAGAAAGTTTAGAAGAAGGTTTCCTGAACTGCAAATCAGCATATTAGAATAATTCTGTAGGATCATGTGACATCGAAGAACTTGGCATGCCTAAAAGATACTATGTCACCAGCTCTAGAAATCATCCTTTTAAAATTAGGCAATCTCAATATATCCAGGCATTTAAAGATTTTGCGAACCCTGTTTCTTCAAAAGCAAGGGAAAACCCCCCCGATATATTATAAATAGCAAATAAATATTATTTATTATTTATTACTTATTAATAATAAATATAGTTTTGTCATATTTTAAACAATTTTATGTTGCTTTTAAAATTAGGCAACCATATCAAGGCATTTCTAGATTTAAAAAAATGTTTTTTAAAGAAGTCTTCTCTGAACATTATACACTATAACATACCAAAGCTTGGAGTCAGTGTACATTTTATTTTATTTTTTTTTTGGGAAAGATAGAAAGAATTGGGAAAAAATACTTTTTTATTTAGCAAGGATACTTTAAATTGAAAAGTCATGATAAAGACATTTTATAATGTTACAAAAGATTTCAGATTTTCAGATAAATGCTGTTCCTCTTAACTTTCTATTCATCAAAGAAACATGAAACAATTCTACTAAGATAATAATAATAATAATAATAATGTTTTTTTGTGCAGAATATTAGAATATTCTGAAGGACCATGTTACTGTTAATGCCAAAAAATCAGCTTTGAATCACAGGAATACATAATGGACATCTTTTTCAGAAGCACTCCAGTTGACATAACTTACATGCTTTTGTGCTTCTTTTTCATGTTAACGCATGTGTATTATTGCCAGAAAGAGTGCAGTGTCACTTTAATTCAGTGTGAACAGCACAGCAAAAATAGCAAACGATCGCAGCACTGCTGCAGCTACACAATGCTGTGTTGTCTCACCTTTCAGTGTGAATTCTCTAACCTGTTAACATGGGTGCAGAAAAAATATGCACTTATGTGTCTAGTGTGAGATAAGAGCCTAAAAGCATGCTAAACCATCTAAAGCATTGTTTTTCTCATAGAAAGCGATATGGGCTCAAATGTTTGCCATGGCTGTTTGCACGCTTTTTGTCTGTGTTTTGCTTGCATCTGCATTTGGAAGTATTATTACAAAAACACAAACCACTTAGTGTGTTATTTTTTTAAAAATATGTTGTTGATAAAGCTTGAAGGACATAATTGTTTCATCTGCGCATAATGCTGTTTTGTTAATGCTAATCAGTATATTTTGATTTCAGATCAGAACCAGGCTCTGCGTCTCTGTCTGGGCACCACAGCGACAGGAGCAGAGTATGGGGCGGTGTCAGCTCTCAGTATTAATCACGATTGCACACGACTGCTGTGTGGCTTTGCCAAAGGACAGGTGAGCTGCAGCAAACCCTTAACCTCACAGACAGTCTTGATGGCAAATAGCTGATTCATAATGATCAGGTCAAGTCAGATATTCAGGTACATATTTATGGAAAGTGTCATTTTTATTTCTAATGCAGATCACCATGTGGGATCTGGCCAATGGGAAGCTGCTCCGCACTATCAGTGATGCCCATCCACCCGGGACTGCCATACTACATGTGAAGGTTGTGCACTGTACTTACTATACTTACTACTTAAACTATATGTACTTTACAGACTTTGTTGTTCATTGACATTAAATAAAGCTCTTTTCTCTCTTTCTTTCCTTAGTTCACGGACCACCCAGCGTTAGCTGTGTGTAATGATAGTGGCGGATCAGTGTTTGAGCTG
Source organism: Cirrhinus molitorella (assembly GCA_033026305.1). Lineage (NCBI taxonomy): Eukaryota > Metazoa > Chordata > Actinopteri > Cypriniformes > Cyprinidae > Cirrhinus > Cirrhinus molitorella. The sequence continues at coordinate 22,998,709 of CM065120.1, forward strand.
TCATTCAGGTGAGATGTATTTTAACTTCAGCGTATAATGAATTTTATAAAGCACATTTTTTTATTACATGTCATGAGCTGAGTCTAATTTGATAAATTTGACATTATAACATTGTAGTACAGATAACTGGTGTGCAGGGGGCAGTAGAGCCTTATGTGTTAAACAATGACCCTTCGGCTAAGACACTATATTGCCAAAAGTATTTGGACACCATCTTCTAATGAACAGTTTTGACTACTTTAGTAATTTCCATGAGTACTACTCTTAATGTTTAAGCATATAATGATGTTTAATAATGCAGATTATAATAATGCCAAAAACTCATCACTAAAAACCAGTGACTTGTAGATATGCTATATGCACAAAAGTATTGGGACACCTTCTTTAGAACAGAAAAAGGCACTTCCAAAACTGTAGCAACAAAGATGGAAGCACAATTAATGTATTTAAAATTTGTATTTCCATCTCTGTTGCTTCAGTTTTGGAAGTGTCAAAATTGCCTGTACCCATATGCACAATTCATTGGATTTTTTGGCTCAATGTCTGCATTTAAAGTCACACCAGAGGTGTTCAGCTGGAATTAGGACTTGGCTTTATGCAACCCAGTCAAGTTCTTCCACACTGACTGAATCAAACAGTTCTCTATTATCAGTTAAATCAATCAATTAATAAATTAAAAAATATTAAATAACAGTATGAAATTAAATTAGTTCTCCTTCAAATATCTACTAAGTTAAAACATTTCTGAATTAGGAGTAAACATTATATATTTTAATATTTTAGTATTGCTTCATTCATCCTCTCTGTTGATTAGTACATGTCTTGCTTCTGTTCTTCACCATCTTTTTTTTTTTTTCCATCCTGCATTTATTTTTTTGCCGTTCCATTCTAAAATACATTCCATTAAATGTAAACAAATGCAAATATATTATGCATTGCGCTACACTGTCATATTATTGCCATATTGTTAATATAATGACTTGATATGCTGTCCCACTTTGCCAATATGGTATACCCATTCTCTTTCAACATGATATATATATTTTAGAATTACTAGCATTCACTTTTTTAGCCCTATTCAGATGGTAATTGTTTCTCATGTGGATGTCTGTAAAAATAAATGTACATGGCAGGGATTCGGATGGCGATTTATTCACAGTGAGGAAGCCAGTTCTCTGAACTATCTGCTTGTAAATAAGATGTCAAATGAATAATAAGAATAAATTCAAATGTAATAATATGCTATGTATTATTTGATTATTTAAGTCTGCTGAAATGGATGCATTATCGTTGAAATGGTTTTCTGTCTTGCATTTTATCTCTCAAAATGATGTCAATAAAAATGTGGTGATTAGAAGAAATAAGTTATTTACAGAAGGTAAACAAAGCTGCTTGGTTTATATTTTTATATATATATAATATATATAATGCATACTTTGAAATGGTATTGCCATAATTATGACCTATTTTTTATGCTTTTGTTCTTTCTTCGTTTTTTTTTTTTTAACAGCTCCCACTTGTTGTGGTGGAGCAGCTGTGAAATATTGTTCGTGTAAATACTTCCAGCATTTCAAATTATATATATATATATATATATATGCAAATTACAGTGAAGCGCAAGTTACTGTACAGTGTTTGGCAGTGGTGAAAAAACAAACAAAAAAAAAAAATATATATATATATATGATTTCTTCTTGTAAACTCAAATATGTGGATTCGGGCAGCAATTAAATTACCATACCACCTTGGTGTTTGTCAAAAAACTAGGTAATTTGGTTGGGGATTTGTGGTAGTAAAAAAAACACTGGCATTCTGGATTCGGACAGCCATAAAATCACTGACTAACCCCTGTAAATGTTGAAAATTGCTTACGTCCCCATGAGAAACAATTACTGTCCGAATCAGGCTTTTGTGTCATATTTTACCCTTCGACTTCATTGGCTCACTCAAGCTCCAAGAGATTCCAAAAGAAACCTAATTATATGTATCCATATCAATTGATGAGTTCTCTTATGACTTTAGTCTTACTGGAAGAGGAAATTGCCATTCATTTCCTACTGAATGCCTTTGTTGAGTGAAAAAAAAAATTTATCCTTATAAGGTGACAGGCATCTATCATTCACAGCTGTAATGCTGGGACTCTATTACAGTGGTTCTGGGTTATGAATATGCTCACATTTTCTTTTTCTCTCTCTCTCTCTCTCTCTCTCTCTGTAGGAGGGTGATGGGGATGAGAACATGTGAATCCAGATGTTTATTCAGTGGTTCTAAAGGTGAGGTTTGCTGTGTTGAACCTCTACATGCTGGACATGAACTGAAAGATCATCCCATTACCCACTACTCCCTGCTGGCCATGGCCTCACTCACCAAGGTATACTCATACATTCAGTACTGCCTACTGCTGACTATTCACTTCCTGAAGGTCTAGGGCTTTCACAATATCACTGTTGTTGTTCAGACTAACTATATATAATGTACATAATTAGGGGTGCACATAAGTTTTTCGGTCTGGTTCTCATGAGAGCCCCTGAAGATTTGTTTTGGTGCTCACCCATTAAAGGGTTACTCCACCCAAAACATTCCAAACCTGTCTTTCGTCTTCAGAACACAACACAAAGATATTTTGGATAAAAACTGGGAGCTTAAAGTAAATAACACTGTCAAGACCCAGAAAAGTATGAAAGACGTTGTCAAAATAGTCCATCTGCCGTCAGTGTTTTAACCATAATTTTACGAAGTGACAAGAAAACCAAAATAATGATTTTATTCAACAATTTGTCACCTTCGCGTCACTCATTTTGGAGAGTATCCACTGGACGCAAACAGCGTATGCTGTTCTCTGTCATCCACAGCACATGGGTATGTTTTTTTACATTTTTTTTTTTTACACTTTGATTAGAACAAAAACAGCATATCCGCATGACGCATCTAACAACTTCCAGGAGATACTGACACTGGCACTATGGTGAGGCGGAGGAGAAAAATTGTTGAATAAACTTGTTATTTTTGTTTTCTTTGCATACAAAAAGTAAGCTTCGTAAAATTATGGTTGAACCACTGATGGCAGATGGACTATTTTGACGATGTCTTTCATACTTTTCTGGGCCTTGACAGTGTTATCTACTTGGCAGTCAATGGGACAGCCACAAAGCTCCCGGTTTTAATCCAAAATATCTTAAATTGTGTTCTGAAGATCAACATTTTGAACAGCTTTTACGAGTTTGGAATGACATGGGGGTAAGTGATTAATGACAAAATTTACATTTTGGGGTGAAGTAACCCTTTAAATATAACTATTAAAAAAGAATTTAATTAATGATATTAATAATAGGATTGTTGCACTTTTCGTTTTTTTTTTTTTTTTTTTTTTAATAAAACAACAAACAAAATATTAAAGTGTTATGATACAATTATATTTTAAAATAGTGATTATTAAATAAATATAATTTTTTTTAGTGCACTTAAAAATACAATGCTAATATTTACATTTACATTTTTTTTTTTTTTTTTTAAATATGAATTTTCAACATTTTCAGACCTAAAATCAACAAGCTTTTATTTTGGCTTGTTGCTGGCAAATGCACTGCCGAATGAAGTGCGTAGCCTAGATTGATGCTTGATTGATGCAGTTTGAGTGAAAATCTTGAAAGTCTATAAAGTGTTATAGTTCGATCTAAAACAGTGATTGTTCATTATCAGCTGTCAACTATGTTGGTACGCAATAGGCACCCATGTACATATAAATTTATTAGGCTGAAATGTGGGGTTTATCTTTTTTTTTACTATTTGTTTTTTTTGTCAAAACATTTTTATTATTTGAACTGTAAAGTTGTTTAAATCCTTATTTCTACAGTAATTTTGCATTTTACATTGTTACCATAGTCATTGGTTTTATTTCAAAATGGGCGATTCTTGGATTTTCATTTTAAGGGGGCTCAGCCCCCAATGAGGGTACAATAATAATAAAAATAAATAAATAAATAAATAAATAAATAAATAAAAACAAATATATAAATAAAATAAAAAAATGTTTGACTGATAGGGGTGGTATACTAAACTTTCATTGTATTGCATAGGTATATCATTTGAGTACTGAATAAGCTCAATAAAATTTTAATGTTTACATTTCTAGTACAACCCTCTTTCCTTAGCTCAAGTATGCAAACCTCTTTGCCACATGTACTGGAATATTATATTAAAGGCTAAATTTTGAAATGAAAATGGTAACATGATCATTGTATGCATTTATATGTGCTTCATTTTCGCTGGACGAAGTGACCACGAATTATAGCCCCCTAAAATGGCCTAGTGATGCCCATGTCTTGGGAAATGTTTGGATTTTTGGCTTTAGGTGGCCTTAAAAGCATCACATAATCAAATACAGTTTTGGAGTCACATCAGTGTGACCAAAATGTAGTTGCACTGACAGAACAGTTAGCAAAATTGGACCATTTAAGTTACCGTCTGGAGCCCTGGTTCGCTTGCAGTGAGAATAAACCTGTGCCAAATGAAATCTCTTGAAACTGAAAAAATATTTTTGTGCACTTAATGGCTAATCATTTCTCATAATCAGCACTCATAATACTCTTGTAATTGATCTACAATTCCAGTTCCAAAATTGTAAATTTCCCTATTCAGTCTGACTTGGCATCTTGATGCCAAGTCTATGCAATTCAGGGCAATACTGATACATTTCACTTTTTAGTTTTTTGCTTACTTTGGTTCGATAAACAGTTTATGCTGGGTTGGGTTTTCATTTAATGTAGCATGGTCTTTAAGCACATAAATGAATAGTTGTCAATGTTTTTTTCATTAATCTAAAAGTGATTGCAAAGATATCATTCCTCTGTGTCAATATTGTTGTAATTGTGGTGTTTACTCTGCTGTTATCTTAGAGTTGGAGCATTTTATTTAAAAATGAATGGTCATAGTTAATGTTAATGGGACTTAAAGGCCTTTATTTCCAGTGGACTTATTCACAGTTTCTCTTTTAACTTTGTTCAGCAAAAATCTGTATTCACGTGTCCTTAACTGCCATCCACGTTGGTCTCAGAGTGCAAGTAACATGAAGTAAAAGTAACATTTAACAAATAAGCAGACCATTTAAAAATATATTTTAGTATTTCTTGATCAATATATTTGAATATATTGTAATACATTTCTGGATAATGTTACACTGAAGACTGGATCAGTGGCGGCTTAAAATTCATTTCCACCACAAGAAAAAATACATTTTAAAATTACATTTTATTCAAACAGAAGTTATTTTTAGTGCTAATAATATTTCACAGTTTCACTGTGTTTTTTCATTAAATAATTCTAGGTTTTTTTTTGCAAGAGACTTCTTTCAAAAACAGAAAAATCGTACTATACCCAAAGCGATGGTATATATAATATCACTGTATCACTGCATTAAATGGGGTGAAAAAGGCCTTCTATTTTGGTTTTAAGTGCATGAACTTCAAGTGAATGAAGAGTATTGTCAGATGGGTTATATCTTGTGGAATGCTTGTTTGTTTGGGGCACCAGTCAGCTACTAGCATTCAAACACACTCGATTGGTTTCTGTCTGACTGCGGATTTATTCAGCCTCTGAACTCTTTATTTTGACAGATTCTGCTGATAGGACTAAAGCCTTCACTCAAAGTGTGGATGACTTTTCCCTATGGCAAGGTGCAGTACACAGTTTCATTCTCACTGTTCATGCATGTGTATCAGTGTGCTTTTTCAACAGCCATTGACACGACATCCAACAGATAAACTTATAACCTCTGAATTCAAGATTGATGGTAGCATTCTAGTGTTTTGCCTCTATCAACAGTAAATATCATAGACAAGTCGATACTTTTATATACCATAGCTAACTCAGCCCTGATCTCGGGTGTTACCATGCATATTTTAAAGGGATACTTTTGCCTAAAAATTCTGTCATTCTGTGATCCACTCACTGTCATGTCATTCCAAACCCATTAGACTTTCATTCAGAAATTAAAATTACAACTCTATTGAAAAGAGAAGTTTTGTTGCAGTTCAGTTGTGTTTTCCGACAAGTGGGTTCTTAAAGTTCGCATGAATTAATCATTTTATCTTATTTATTCCTTTAATTTATGTTACTGCTATTACAGGTGAATAATCAACCAGTACACATATATTTGAATTTTACACAGAAATACATCACAATATGTATACTGAATTTAGAGCAGATTATCTGTGAATAATTACTCAAAAAAAAAAAAGTATAAATCATAAAATGCTTTTATTGGAATTTACATTTAAATTCCATTCAACATTTTGTTAAAAATAAAGCAAACTACCTACATATTGCTACAATAAACCTCTACAAAAGTGGAAATCTTGCAGTGGTTCTTAAGTGAGTGTTGAACTGGATTCATCTGGTCTATTGTCTCCTTTATGCCTGTGTGGAGGTTGTTCTTTTCAATTAAATTGAGATAAATTGGATTCATTTAGCACAGAGCACATGGACCAGCTGCCCATTAGCACGCAAATATCACTCAATTTTGCCTCACATGATTCATTTGGGTTATGATGAAGTTCTGAGGTGCCTGCAAACATTTCATGGCATCTTCTCATAGGAAAAGTCACTGTAATGAGTAGTGATGATTATTTCTGAGGGGTAGGAGAAGATGCCATTTAAGTCCGAAGTCCAAAATTCACCAGTTAGAGTGGTAATAAAAGCATATAGTGTGAGTAGCAGGATAACTTTGTTTTTGGTCTGGACTCTAATAATTGCAAATCTATGTATCTAATACATTTTTAAATGTTTTTGGAATGTAGACGGATCCTGCGAGTGTTCCCTTGTTGGCTTGGCAGTTTGTGGCAGTACAGAAAACAATCAACCCCGTTCTGGCCTTCTGTAGAGGAGACACCATCCACTTCCTGCTGGTCTGTTTGAGCAACACTAGTGTGGCATTTCTGTTCTGCTTGAACGTCCCTAGTGGCCAGACACACCAATCGCTTGTGTGGGGAGGGATGACAGAAAACATTGATATTTATGAGTGGTTGAAAACAAGTCATAAATCTGTTTAGTTCTGTCAGTGGAACAGAAATGATTTATTTCACCTTTAAATAAGGTCATACAGTAATCAACTCTGTTGTTTTGGTACTTAGGTTAAAAAAGATGAGACTGGCACCATCCATGTCATCAAACAACGACAGCTTCAACTTAACTGTGACCTCATCAGCCTGAGTGTAAGTTAAACCCTCACTGGCAATCATTTGAGTTTGATTATCTTTATGGCAGTGTGCATTGTTTCACGTTCTTGTCTCTTGGCAGTGGATAAACCCTCGGACACTTGTGTTAATGGACAGCACAGAGAAGCTGAGAGTGGTGGACAGGCCCAGTCAGGAGGAGCTGGAAACAGTGGACATGGCCGAGCTGCAGCTGGTTTACAACAGCAGCCATTTTAAATCCCTTGCCACTGGTGGAAATGTCAGCCAAGCACTGGTAAAGACCAGAATCATGACATGTCAGAGTTTTCACCAATTTAGTCTGGTGCATGTTGTAGCTTATGAAACAGTGAACCCCTCCTTTTTTCTTACGAACTTGGTTTTGGAAATATTTTTTACCCTTGATTTCTTCATAAGTGTGGTCAATAAGGGGTAGTCAATTAGCTGTTTTCAGTTGTGTTTATTGGGTGCACTGTAACCTGTTCATGCTTTGTTTTTTAAATCACATTACCGTATTGACCTGAATATAAGACAAGTTTTATTTATTTATTTTTTTCCTGAAAATGCATCTGAAAAAAAACATGTTCATTTTATATTCAGGGTCTAGATGTTGACAGGTCAATAATACACCCACAACTATAGGTTGCACCAAATCTACGTAAAACAAGTGTGCCAAGAAATACATCATGTAATGTTTGTCAGTAATTTTAGAACAATGTGATTGAAAACAAAAAGTCTTGACTGTCATGTTAGCCTGATGAAACCAAACTTCCTCTGTAAGTGATTTTAAAACGTAAGACAGTACCCAGATTTGAAGACTACAGTAAAATTTCCTTTCTACTGTTAATTAAACATTGGTTGGCTACTATGAGATGGATAGCCTAATTGTTATATAATTTAGATTGGTTAACTGTTACTTTTATAGTATATATAAAAGTGTGTATTTTTTAATGTGATTGTTGGTGCATTTTACCAGTATTTACCATACTTTCAAAACAAAAACTAAAAAAGGAAAAATATGCTATATGAAAATAATTTAAGAAAAAAGTTTTTTTTTTTTTTTTTTTTCTTGATAAAATTTTTTTTTTTCAAAAATCCTTTTTCCAAAAGTTACATCTTGGAAAAAGTCTTATAACCAGGGTCAGCTTGTATTCGGTTCAATACAGTATTTTTCACATATTTTAAGCTTTAAAAAGCAAATTCTGTTAAAAAAAAAAAAAAAATCTCCCTTTGCATTGAACTTTAAGCATTGTAACTTTGCAGATGTTGTTTATGCTCAAGCAACAACATTACTCACTAACTAAAGTAAAAAAGTGAAATCATTATCAAGAAACCCTTTAAAAAAAATATAGGTATTTGTGGTCTTAAATTAATTAGCTTAAACCAGTGTAGCTAAGGCACATCATGACATAACATATCATAAAGTATACTTAAATATAAAAAATTTACTGAAATGAAGGTGAAGTGAAATAAAATATGAATATTATAATTTTAACGTATACAAAAATTATTATTTCAAAGTTATACAGAAATTGGACATGTTGCCTGGGCAACTAACTGAAATAAAATTAGTTTAAATATTAAAATTAATGAAAATGAAATAAATAAAAAACAAACAAAAGCACAACAAAATCAATTGAAATTGAAAATATAAAAATAAAAGTTACAAATGTTAATGAATACTATAATAATCAAGGTGATAAGCTAACAATTTACAAATATAAGTGATATGCTAACAATTTACAAATCTGTCATAAGTTAATCTTAAAAAATAGCATATCATGAAATAATCAAACAGATCCTTAGTAAATGGTTAACACATTACTAGTTAATATATTATTAAACAATTCTAAATAATTGAAATGTCAGTCATTGAAATGTTTATCCTCCATTGAAGATTACATAATGAATAAATCATTTACAAATCTTTCTGCATCCCCTATTCTAAAGTGTAAACAATTAATCAGTTGCAAATGTTTTACTCATCATTTGTAGATCTTTCCCCCCAGTGTGTATACCTGCACAACCTGTAACCAGCGGGTTTATAAAACATTTACAATTAATGAGTAGTTTACACTTTAGATTAGGGGATGCAGAAAGTGTTGTAAATGTCTTATACACCAGATCATTTTTAACATGTAAGAAAGATCTACAAATGATGTGTAACACATTTACAAGTGATGAATTGTTTACACTTTAGATTAGGGGATGCAGAAAGATTTGTAAATTATTTACTCATGCATTTACACAACAGGTTTTGAATACTTTGTAGTGTGTAATGCAATGTAAGGGTTGACTGGTGAGGGTAAAGATGTCTTCTGTGACACACATGGAGTAATTTAGCACTCTGCACCTGGTGTGATCTTCAGTGGAGGGTAAAACTGGTTTACATTATCACTAGATCCAACACACTCCATACAGAACACAAGTCTGTGCTGATGAGAGAAAGAGTTTACACATTTATTCACTTGACAGCAAATAATTTATTATTATTTAAAAAAGAAAATAGTTTTAGAATAATTGCATTTTTTCGCTTTTTAACATCGCACTTATTAATAATTTATAAACACATAGTTATGTTTTGTAAAAGATTATTTCATCATTAACTAATCACTTATAAATTACTTACAGCTGAACGTTATTATAACGTGTTACCGAAGAATGAAGTACTTGTGGCCTTTAATTAGTTTAAACCAATGTAGCTAAGACGCATCATAACATAACATAACATAACATATCATAAAGTATACTTAAAGTATCAACTAGTATGCAAAAGATGGCATTAAATGTTTAAAAAAACTGTTTTTTTATTGAAATGAAGGTGAAGTGAAATAAATTATGAATATTATAATCTTAAATGAGTTATACAAAAATTGGAAATGTTGTCTGGGCAACTAACTGAAAAGAAAATTAGTTTAAGTATTAAAATGAATAAAAATGAAACAAAAATTAATTAAAAAACAGACAAAAGCACAGCAAAATCAATTGAAATTGACAAATGAAAATATAAAAATAAAAGTTACAAATATTAATGAATACTATAATAGTATATAAATAATGCTAAAATAGCATTACACTGTATAAAAAAATACAGTACATTGCGTTCTGGTACTAAGCACAATTTTTACAATTTTTAGGTAAATGATCATTCTGTAAAAACACAGTGATTAACAATCTGAGACTGCATGGTAAGTCTGTCTTGAAGACAAAAAAATCTATAATACAATAATTTCTCTAGTGAAGAAAATGAATGGAAATTTAACTTCCAGAACCCCAACACTGTATTTTGGCCTAGAGCTATTCATGTAGACAGGAGGAGTCAATTGAGGCCAGCCAGTATACAATTTACAACTGATACACAATATGCCTGAGGCTGAGACCATAGCCGCTATAGTAAGACTGTATCCTAAGAACTAGTTTGACCAACTAACGGTTACCCAAGGGATCTACTAGTCTACTTTTTAGATTCAAATTAGACCAATCTACCTTTTGTAACTGACTTCTGATGGAAACAATGATATTGGTATTGATATGATATTATGATATTACAATGATATGCTGATAGAAACGCTATATTCAAAGCCCAATTCATGAGATGTAGAGGCACATAGAAGGAAACTTCACAATTTCTAATAGTATCTGACTTAGAGACATGTTTTTTTTTCTTTCACTATACCACTTTAAATCACTATTCCTCTGTATATCTTTAGGCTTTAGTTGGAGAGAAGACATGTTACCAGTCTGTTTGCAGCTATGCAGGCCAGATTATGTATCTGGGAACAAAGGTAAAGCCACTCATGATAACACTGAACACAAGCACAAGCATTTCTAAAATTTTAGTGCTATGCAAGCTTTTAGTATAATACTCTCTAATTGCAAACTGTGGTAGTAGCAAAGTCATTTTCTTGTATTTCTACTAATTGTTATTCGCTGCTAATTGTTATAGTTCAGTGCCAAAAATATAATTTGATATCAAATTGTACTTCTTTAATATTAAATAAAATATTAAAATCATTTAATTGCATCAGCCAGGTATTGTAATTTAAATGCTTGTCTTTTTTATCATGTGTCCTTTTTTGCAAAATAGAAACTGCTTAGAACAAAATGAAATACTAATTAATAATGTTCTTTTCAAAATTAGAGTACACTGTGCTGTGGGCAACTACATTATTAAACAAATTCATGCACTTAGCTTTGAATTTGTATCTAATTTGACAAAATTGCAAAAATAAGGGTGCTACAGAATCTGGCACAGTCCTAGCATTCAGCATGTTGACATCTTAAGAGCCTGCAGCAGTGCAAGAATTGGAGCAATAGAAAGGAGATGTAATTCTGAAAATTCATTCTGAGAATCTGTTTTGATTTTCTTCTTTTTATGAGAGGTTTCTTACACTAGGTGGTCATCTCAGTTACTTTGTTTAGTTTTGTTTTCTTTTACTATATACAGTCCTATCCAAAAATATAATTAAAATTGCCATTAAAAATTCAGTCTTTGTTCTTTGATATAGATGCTTTAGCAACAGTAATGTAGGACTTCATACCTTTGTTATGAAATAGACAAATCAAATCCATCGCATTTGGGTGAATTGTCCATCACAAGTGACAATTTACCAGGGAAAAGCATCCAACAGCACTTTTTGTCCACAATCGTGTAAACTCTATTGTTTACATACATTTTTTTTCTGAAAGATTTACCCTTCATCATGTTTTTCTAAGAAATTATGCAGTCTGCATTCATATTGTAGATCTCAACATGATAGTATAAATTACTCTCTCACAAAACTGGCTAGTGGCTGAAATTGGCTAGTGAAAATTCCATCTTTAAAAAGCTTTGGTGTTGTTCAGATTTCAAGAGAGAGGTGAGTTTATTGATTATTTACTGTATATTACACTGCTGCCCCACAGATTTAATATAAACTTGATTTCTTCCCAGCTGTTTACCTTCACAGACATAAGTGACTGTTTTTGTAACTTGTGTATTTTTAACTTGTGTGTATTTGACAGTTTAAGTGCAATAAGAAATGAAAGAGAGCTTAGTTTAGTACTGTCCTGCCGCTTCGGATGTATGTGCTCAGGATACCGTATAAAAAGAAAATTAAACTAATATGGTTTGAAATGCATGATTTCAGGGTGATAGACTTAATAATCAAAACCAAATAGATGTTTTTTTTTAGCAGAGTATCTGAGACACAAGCTGTAAAGGGACAGCTCTATTCTGGAAAAGGGGGATGGGAACAGAAGCTCATTTGCATTTAAAGAGACAAGCACGAAAACTGTGTGTTTTTTCTTCCACTGAAAATAGACTTTTTCATAATGATATAATTGGAGCTGAAACTCCACAGACACTTTCTTGGGACACCTGAGACTTGTATTACATATTGTAAAAAGGGGCATAATAGGTCTCCTTTAAAGGAATAGTATATCCAAAAATGAAAATTTGCTGAAAATGTACTCGCCCACAAGCCATCCAAGATGTAGATGAGTTTGTTTCTTCATGGGATCAGATTTAGAGAAATTTAGCATTATATCATTTGCTCACCAATGGATCCTCTGCAGGGTACTGTCAGTATGAAAGTCCCAACAGCTAAAAAACAGTGAATTGTTTTTTCTATTGTTTCTGGCCAAAAAACATTAATCCATAATAACTTTTCTTCCAGTTAAAAAGTCCATCCCCTATTGTCCTCTGATATCATATTTTTTTTGAGCATTTTTGGACAGTTTTTGCTTGTAAACGGTGCTTGATTTCTCTCCTCATAAAGGCAAGACCACTTTGTCACTGGAGAAAGCAGCGTTATGGATAGAGGACTCATTTTAGGCAGAAGTGACAGTTTAAAGAAAAAAAGTTTTAATGACGGATTTGTTCTTACAAACATACAGCTTTTCACTCTACTAGGTAAGTAATATAATGCTAAATTTCTCCAAATGTAAATGCAGGGTAAATACATTTTCAGCAAATGTCGTGTTTAGGTCCGGTATTCCTTTTTTTGATCTGGACTGCTTAGTTTGATCCTCAATATCTGCCTTGCCAAAAACATTGAATGAAAACTTACTATAGCTTTATTCTTTTGCTCCACAGCAGAGCTATCCAACAAATAATCTTCTTCTTATGTATTCATCCTCTTACATGAGATTTGCAATTATGAATACATGAGATTTGCAAGGGTATCTTGTAAACTCTCAGACTGGTAGCACATGCTGGGTGGCTTGTGTTCAGCTGTAAGTTTGGCTGACTCCTTCAGCACCCCTCTGACTGAGCTATGGCACACTCAAGTGCTATTATGCTAATCACACATCACGCATACCCTGAATATTCATTGAGGTCTGCTCTCCGCGATGTCCTCACTGAACTTCCTGTTACCTGCAGCCAGAGGGAGGGAAAGGAAGAGAAATGAAGGAGAGAGGGACAGCTGGAGGGAGGATGAGAAAGAAGGACTGCATTAAAATTGCCTGAGGGTCATCCATTAGACATGGTAGTGGGCCAGCTCTGGGAGGTCACATTAATTCTTGCGGCTTGTATCACTTCCCCCCTCAGTGCTGCTTATTTAATAACTCATCCAGTGCGTGAATAAACATCTGTGACCTTAGTTTTATGAATGAATCTAATTTTATGCTCAATCAATGCATTTAATGCAAATGCATATACCTCACTCGGCTTTGTACATTTTCACTGGTCCATTCTAAATGTAATAAATGTTTCAGGGTGCCAATAAAAAAAAGTATCATTTTATATTATGATTATTATTATTATTTAAAAGTTTTGAGGTCAGTAAAGTATTAAATGTTTTTGAAAGTCTTTATGCTTGGCAAGACTTTTAATTATTTAATAAAAAACAGTTTACAGTAAGGTTTCATTAGTTACCATTTGTTAACTACTTTAGTTAATATAATTAAAGAATGAACAATACTTCTGCAGTATTTATTAATCTTAGTTAATATTAATTACTGCATTTACTAATGCATTATTAAAATCTAAAGTTGTTTGCTAACTTTAGTTAATGCACTCTAAACTAACATGAATAAATAACTAACATTAATAAATACTGTAATGAATGTATTGTTCATTGTTTGTTTATGTTAGTTAAAACATTAACTAATGTTAACAAATGACACCTTGTTGTATTACCAAAATAACTTTATTGCTATTATTAATTCATTTATCACCATAAAAACAGTTGTGGTGTTTAATATTTTCGTGGAAACCATGATGTATTTTAATTTTCAGGAATCTTTAATGAGTAGAAAGTTCAAAACAATAACATTTATTTGAATTATAGCATATATAATAAAAGTTTTCTGTTATTTTTTTCCCCCCAAAAGTGTCACTTGTTTAGAATCTGACAATTTCTATATTAGCCATGTAGAAAATTTGGTAACCTACAGTATTTAAATTGGCAGTAATAGTGTTTAGTTTAATACAGCCCACAAATGTTTAATTTTAGAAGATACAAAAATGTATTTATGTGATGAGTAATTTAAGATATAGTAACAGCACAACATCCAACTGAAAACTTGTCCAACAGTTGTAGCATCTGGCTCAAAGCTCTCTTGCACTGTTCTGCATGATCAGGCCACCCATAGGGCCAGTTTTACTAAACAGGGCAAATTAGCGTTAGAGTGCAATTCTATAAAAACGCAGATGGGAGGGTAAAATTCTGCATGTGATTTACTAACAGTGCACACATTAAAGAACACCAACGCAGCCAGATCATTTCCATAATGACCAGCACAATCTACCAAAATCAGCGCAAATTAGCGCCTGCTTTAAGACATGTTTTTTCAGGGCGTTAAATAATGGTGCAAATACCAGTAATTTGACTAGAGCAAATGGTAGTAAAAACACATTGTGTGTTTCATTTTAATACTCTCCTTCCATAGATTTTGTGTCTGAAAGGGAAACATCTACATATGCATATTCAGTAAAATTGGGTGCAAAAATAACTGTACATGCCTTTTTAGCAATAATTCTTTACTGTTTGCAATAATTCTTTACTGTCCGCTGACGAAAGCTGTTAGTAAAACTGGGCCTTAATGTTCAGTCCTGTTTCAGATTTGTTACTTAATCACATTTTTTCTTTTTTCTTTTTTTTTTTTAGTCTGTGCACATCATGACCCTGAGGAATTGGCGTGAGGTAAGGCATCATTTTATAACACATCACAGAAGTTATATCTGATTCGCAAAAGCAAATCTGATAGTAACAGGAGTTTTGATGTCCTGCAGCGTGTGGAGCATCTGGTGAAGCAGGAGAAGTTCATGGAGGCTCTGTCTCTTGCCTGGTCTTTCCATGAGGGCACCGCCAAAGCTGTGCTAGGTCTATCCTTCTGTTCACTTCCACTCTAAAATTTACACTTCTTTTAAATGTTGAATCAAATGGCTGTTATTTTCTCAATTTCTGTGAAAATAATTACAGCTTTCAGACCTCAAAGCGTATAATTTATAATTATGTAAGTTATGAATTACTGTATATAGTCTTTCATTTTCCAAGAACATCAAGTTTTTGTATAAAAGTTAATCACAAAAAAAGGATTTAGAATACTTTATGATAGAATTAAGGTGAGAAAAGTTACAAATGCTCTAATAATACCACAAAATTCAGATAGTAACATAAACCTAATATGATGTGTTTATGTAACAGGTCTGTTTGCAGACCCTGCTAAGAGAAAAGGTGTGGTTGCAGACAAGGTAAGATTCTTGTTAATACAGTGACATGCATACATCCCCTGCTAATTTGAATATGTTTGCCAACTGACATAGAAATGTTCAGTCTATCATTTTAATAGTAGAACAGTAAGAGACAGAATAGTAAAAAAAGAATCCAGAAAAAACGTTATACATTGATTTGCATTTTAATGAGTGAAATAAGTATTTGCAAAACATGACCTAGTACTTGGTGGCAATCACAGAGGTCAGATGTTTCTTGTAGCTGGCTACCAAGTTTGCACCTGTTACCTTAATGTGCTTCTTCCTGAGCCACTCCTTTGTTGCCTCGGCCGTGTGTTTTGGGTCATTGTCATGCTGGAATACCCATCCACGACCCATTTTCAGTGGCCTGGTTGAGGGAAGGAGGTTCTCCCTTTGATGCTGTGCAGTTGTTCTGTCCCCTTAGCAGAAAAACACTCCTAAAGCATAATGTTTCCACCTCCATGTTTGATGGTGGGGATGGTGTTCTTGGGGTCATAGGCAGCATTCCTTCTCCTCCAAACATGGAGAGTTGAGTTGATGCCAGAGAGCTTGATTTTGGTCTTATCTGACCACAACACTTTTACCCAGTTCTCCTCTGAATCATTCAGATGTTCATTGGCAAATTTCAGACAGGCCTGCACATGTGCTTTCTTGAGCAGGGGGACCTTGTGGACGCTGCAGGATTTCAGTCCTTCACAGCGTGGTGTGTTAACAATAGTTTTCTTGGGGATTATGGTCCCAGCTGCCTTGAGATCATTGATCAAGATCCTCCGCTGATTCCTCACCATTCTCAGAACGAAGATGAGTGCAGAGGAGACTGATCTGGTAGCCAAAAAAAAAAACCAACTCTGCCTCTGTTATATGATGATAGTTTGGATTTGAGATTACTGACACTGAGCAGAGAGATGTATTGTGCAAGATTGGCAAAATTAAAGTTGCTACATCACGTGGCAGTACAACAAATTTATATTAAAACAAGACAAAGCATAATTACAAATGTGTTTGTGAGCATCATGCCATATTATAAGTCTTCGTTTAGACTTCATAATGCACTGCATGGTAAAAGACATGATGCCCATACACGGGGCGTAATTTCCATTGGGGACAGGGGTGACATGTCCCCCCACTTTTAAATTAATATCTTGTATTGTAGAATGCACGCTCAACACCACCGAGAGCTTCCCACGACAGTTAAAACGAAACCGAAAGTAAAACGCGCACAGCACTGAAAAGCAATTTTAATACCCCACGTTTAAAAGGGACTCCCCAATGCTCGCAAATTAGGCTACATGACATATCTAGGCTGTTATTAGCATGTAAGCTATAACAGGTTGTGTAGTTGTCTATAGCTCTGTATCATGCTTGAAAAAGTCAGTCTCTATTGGCACTTTGAAAATTAAGAGAGTAGTAGCCTACTTTGATTATGGCTGCATTTATTGTTTGCACTTAATAAGACTAAGAAAGAACTGTGTTGTTTATGTATTTATTTTTTGGTTATTCATACTATTTTAATTTATGTTCAATTTGTGAAAAGAACTTCAGTTAAGAGGTCAAATGTTCTAGAAGCTCATAATTCATGAACCCCCATTTTGTGCCACTTATTATAATCGCAATCGCATATCGCAATATTGACCTCAATAATCGCAATATGAAAATTTTTCCAAATCATGCAGCCCTATTTCATACCGAAATATATAGTATAAAACCCCTAAAAATGTACCTTATATAAAAAAGCAGCTTAGTTTTATTCATATTTTGGACTATGGGGGTCACCTGTTGCAATTTTTATATAAGCGTAGACTTGTAGACCAAATTCTGTACCATCGATTTTTCCGCACAAGAAGTCTAAACTCACCCAGATATCAAGTGAAATTGATGCTTAGAAACTCCTTCAGTGGCTGCGGTATTTACTTCCTACCAGGATGACATTTAGTGGTTCTTGTCTACGCCATTTGTCAGCTCTTTCAGTAGCTGTGGTCTACTAAAATGCATCAGGGCTAAAGTGGAGAGAACAAAGACGCAGGTCTTTAGGAAGTTTTATTTGTCCACAGGCATCTTACCATTCTTTTCTTGTTGCCTTTCAACTAGAAATTACAACCAAAAGACGCACAATGTGGCATCGCATCGGTATTTTATTTTCCGAGTTGTGTATTCCAAGTTGTGTTGTGGTAAAAATAGCAACAGGTAGCGCCAGTAGCTCACGGAGTGCAACCATTTGTCATAATTGAAATAATGGCCCCCATAATCCAAATTATGTATAAAATATTGTAAATTTTTATATAATGTAAATCTCTTATAGGTTTCTGCTACATATTTCAATAAGAGAGTTATATTAAGCCATACAAGTCTTAAAACCCAGGGTTTCCTCTAAAACTTTCTTCGTCCACATTAGCATTTTCGTCTTCCAAAAGTTTCTTATCCACACTGAAATATCTGAAAACATTAAATTTGCCTTACTGCACACATGTAAAACCTTATAAAGACTCACTCAGATGATACAGATGGAACAGGCATAATACGTTTTCATGGAATTCCTCTGGCAGGATAATTTTATTTACAGAAATATCTCATAATTTACTGACGCGTCTATGTTGCGCTCACTCATGTTTGATCTAAAATTCAGCTGCCCTCATGTTTTGCAGCAGGACCGCAATTGTGACTAAATTTGCTATCATCTTTTTAGGACTGTAATATGAAAAGTGTACAAAGTAAATATCTTTAGCGAAGGTAAATGGCAAATAACGAGTACAATTACCATTATAAACATAGATTACTATTGGTACAATATGCGTCACATGACTAAATATGCAACATTGTTTTCAAAGCCTCCCGTATTCTGTTTACATTACTGCTTTTTCAAATGTATCCATTTTGAAGACCTATTTCAAAAACTTTAGTTTTCCTTTTACAAAAACACTGTCTCAGTTTGGATGGAAGCCCAAAATGGAGGGCGTTTTCAAACAAAAACGTATTACTGTGGACAAGGTCTGAGTTGCTGTGTGCTTTTAGTTTGGCCCTGTTTGACCTAGTTTTCCCTAGTCTGTTTAATTACCCATTCAGTTCGTCTGTTGTCTGATTATCTCATTAGTATCCTTTGTTTGGTTCTTTCTTATATGCCCTTAGTTCTCCTTTAAGCCGGGTGCACACTGCATGATTTATAATAGTCGTTTACGATTGTTGTTTGTCAAACTGTACAAACATGATGATCATTTCACACTGTGGGATTTGAGTTGTCATCAATGTCAGACTGTACGACAGTCAAGTCTTCAAAATGAATTTATCTACAGTTGAGGTCAAAAGTTTACATCCCCCTTTAAGAATCTACAAAATGTTAATTATTTTACCAAAATAAGAGAGATCATGCAAAATGCATGTTATTGTTTATTTAGTACTGATTTGAATAAGATATTTCACATACAAGATGTTTACATATAATCTACAAGAGAAAATAATAGTTACATTTATAAAAAATTACCCTGTTCAAAAGTTTACATCTCCTTGATTCTTAATACGGTGTTGTTACCTGAATGATCCACAGCTGTGTTTTTTTTTTTTTGTTTAATGATAGTTGTTCATGAGTCAGTTGTTTTCCTGAACAGTTAAACTGCCTGCTGTTCTTCAGAAAAATCCTTCAGGTCCCACAAATTCTTTGGTTTTCCAGCATTTTTTTGTATTTGAACCTTTTCTAACAATGATTGTATGACTTTGAGATCCATCTTTTCACACTACTGAGGGACTCATATGCAACTGTTACAGAAGGTTCAAACGCTCACTGATGCTCCAGAAGGAAAAACAGTGCAAAGGGGGTGAAAACTTTTGAACAGACTGGATTGCCTAAATATCATATTTTTTCCCATTTAGTACTGCTCATCATAGGGTACAAAAGATACAGTACTTAAATGTTTCCCAGTGAACAAAATAAGTTTAAAAGTGTGAAAAGATGGATCACAAAATCCTACAGTCATTGTTGAAAAAGGTTCAAATACACAAAAATGCTGAAAAACCAAAGAATCTGTAGGACCGGAGGGGTCAAACTTCAGGACAAACAAGGGACTCATAAACAGCTATCACTAAACAAAAAAAAAAACAGCCGTGAATCATTCAGGTAAGAACAAAGAATTAAGAATCAAGGAGATGTAAACTTTTGAATGGGGTCATTTTTATTAATTTATAAACTATTATTTTTTCCTGTGGACTATATGTAAACGTGTGAAATATTTTATTCAAATCAGCGCTAAATAAACAATTAACATTTCGCAGATTCTGATCGGGGGTGTAAACTTTTGACCAACTGTATCTATAGCACTGTAAATAACTTCTAAATTAACTACATTAACTTCTTGTTGTGCAAGTAAACGTGAACATTTCTCTGCTGTTTTTCTCTTTTCGCAGATGGTGGAAATTTTGTTACAGTATGTGGATCGCTCTCTAAAAAAATGTCCAGAGCATGGGAAAATCCAGGTGATGGAGCAGCACTTCCAGGTAATAGCTGACAAATAGAAGCCCCCTTAAATGAGCCTCAGTGGTGTTATAGAGAATGATTTTTAAACAGAGCTCAAGAAGTAAAATATTTTTCCATATTAGGACTATTATTATTATATAAAGATTTATATATTATTAAACAAGAGACTAAGACCGACCTGAGGAGTTTTTAACATTATAGAGGCTTTTAAGAGAAGTGAGAGTGAGGAGAGCAGACTGAGAGAGCGATGTAGACAGTCTCCTTTATGTCAGTCTTTAGGCCCGCGGCATCCATTTTTAAACTGCATCTCATCATAAGGCGGAAACCACATACAATAATGGCCCACTAATGTCATCTCTTCTCTGCCTCTGGGTTTCGCTCGCTCTCCGATTTCTTTTTGCCATTAAGAAGCACTCTGTCATCACAAAAATAAGGCACTCACCATGGCCAAATGGCAGATTTAGCTCTGTATATCTAGGGCAATGTGGAATGTTATGCTGCTCTAACTGCCTGTCTGTCAGACACACTTTTAAAGTCAGTTTTACTGCAAGAGAAATGTGCACATTTAATTACTTCACCCGTGTTCATTGGACTGTGTTGCTGTTGTTAATTAGGGCTAGGATATATATATATATATATATAATATCAGATGTATCAGATTGGCAGTATTTTCAAAATTATTTGTTGCTTATATATTAATTCTATGAATCAGAAATTCATTATTCTAGTTCTGTAGGAATCTGTAAAGCTTTCTTCCAAGTTCTGCAAACACAGATTTCTTTTTCATTTCCTAGTTGGCAGCCTTTCTGTAATTAATACAGTTTATTATTATGAATTAATGAATTCTCACTCTCTTTTGTTCTTGTTCTTCTTTTTCTTCAAACCCAATCACTCTATGCTCCTGCTTGTTCTTCCTCTCTTCTCCTCTGCAGGACATGGTTCCTGTCATGGTGGATTATTGTCTCCTTCTACAGAGAACGTGAGTGTATATACACCTCTTTTCTTACAGAATGGTGTTGTATGTGTGTACTCTGAGCCCGTTCTTTTTCTGGAAATCATCCCAGAGTTTGCAGAAAAAGCCTGAAGCATTAATTAAATGTTCTGGTTTCAATATAACCTAAGCTCTGTGGACAACAATTCGGGCATTACATCATGTACCACTGAAAATAATTTCAGTCCCTCAGTAAATAAATAAATAAATGAATGAATAAATAAATAAATACAATAAATAAATAAATAACACCACCTTTTTTTTTTTAGTTTTTTTTTATATTTATTGTTTACAATATAATTATTAATGGTTTATGTTTCCAACTTGATGACATGATTTAATAGCAAATGCCTATGCTGCTAATTAGTGCTAATTAGCAAAGAGGCTAGGTGTTTTTCAGATCATTGTTTACTTTGTGAAGTTGCAAACCTTTATGAGACATGTTGTTGCGGTGCTCAGGGACAACATGTGCTATTCGAAGTTGTGTTCGCACATCGTTAGCAAGTTTGTATCGCTAAATCTTGAATGACTGTCAACTAGTGATGTGACATTTGAACCGAGGCATCGGAGCTTGTGTTAAGGTGTGTGCCAGATGAGGCCTTGATTCGAGGCTTGTGGTGTTAACGTAGAAATCACGAAACCAGTGACAAACAAAGCCTCACTTTCTGTCCAGTCCCAGTCCCCCAGTCCCCCAGTCGCGAATGTTCGAATCCCCAGATCGGGGGGTGGGGGGTGCTAATGACGGTGAGTGTGTAGGTGCTTTTTTTGTTTGTTTACTGATTGGCAGGTGAGAGAATGTCTTAACTCTTCTTACAGTGTATTGGACAGTGTTAAGGCACATTGGTTAGCGTGTGTGTGTGTGTGTGTGTGTGTGTGTGTGTGTGTGTGTGTGTTTTTGTGTTCACACTCACACAAAAAACCCAGCAGAGCAGAGCTTGTTAACTTGAGGAAGAAGTGTGATAAAGAGCAGATCTCAGCAACTCAATTAACCCGGCTAAACCTCTCAAACTCCCTATCATGTTAGCTCCACCCCCTCAGCACAGTTTCAGCAGCAGGTCTCAGATCAGCGGGATGCGGCACCACTAATCACCCCTCCCTCAACCTCCAGCTGTTCATACATTAGTCTAACCACTTTATTTAGCCACACAGAAATTATAGCAGTTTTGCCAAAAGTTTATCTTCCTGTTATTCTTTTTGAACAACACTTATTTTATAGGTGATGCTTTTGTATATTGTGGTAATACCACAATACTTGAATTACTTGTTTACTGAACAGGGTTGCCTCAGGATGGTTGACTAGTCATTCCACAATCAACCAATGATTAGAGTAGTCCAGTGGTTTTCCACTGGTTCTGCCTCAGGATCTTAATTTTAATTGGACGATAAGTGGTGAACTAACAAAACAAGAAGGAGAGAAGTTTCAGTGCAGTTATTTGTTAAATACCTATTAAAATCTTGTAAATAATCCTGTTGAAGAGTTGCCCATTGTCCAACAGAATATTCAAAGGCCTCTTCTCAGTATAGGCTAAAAATATTTTCAATAGGTTCTGTTGTAATTATGACAAAGCAGCTTTTTAAACTTTATATATACACCAGGGTTCCTCAATTAGTTCTCACCGAGGGCCAAATTCTGCCAACAATACCAAGCTGAGGGCCACCGACCATGTTATGACCAAAATGTTTGGTCTTGTTATTGTTGTTGTTGCTGCTGCTGTTTTTGTTTTTATTGTTGTTTTGTTTTTTTTTGTTTTTTTAAGAGTCAGAAGATAAATATTCTTATATAATTATACGTTTTTTTTCCTAGAAGTCTGTTTTATTCAAACAATTATGAACATTTTTGTATTCAGATACAGAAAACTAAATAACTTTCCCTGTTGAATATTAAAAAAAAAGGAACAAACAAAAAATCTGGATTCCATGTCAACTGTTCCTGCTCACACTGGGTCTGCACTTTCCCTAATTGCAAATTTAATTATTAGATCTATCAGCATTAATATTTTTAGATTTTTGGGGGATCAAACTGGGGGTCACTGTGTCCCAACCAGACGTGACACGATAAAAGGTATCTTTTCCATGTAGTTTTTGTCCTAACCATGCGTGCAGTGACAAGCGAAAGGGATTTTATTTCTCGAAATGGTTTCAATTTCTGCAACATCGCGGCTGGAACAACATACAAACTATGACACACCTAACGCGGAAAGTGCTGCACTTCAGAGCGCAGTGGCAAAAGTTCAGCTTTTTTAAACTTTGACCGCGGCTTGCGCGCCAGTGGTGCACTCCGCTGCTCGTGAGCTTAAAAGTCGATGCAGCAACAAACCGCCCTCGCGAGTCGCAAGCCAAGCCAATTGAATAGATTTCATAGCGCAGTGCTTTATGGTGTGAAAGCCCTTATAAGGCAGAATTTTCATGCCACATTATTTGAAATTAGCACGGGCCAAATAATTTTCTCTCATGGGCCGGATGTGGCCCGTGGGCCGCCTATTGAGGAACCCAGACACACACATATATATATATATATATATATATATATATATATATATATATATATATATATTAGTGGTGTCAAAATTAGCGTGTTAACACAGGTGATTAATTTTTTCATTTTAACGCGTTCAAAATATTTAACGCAATTAACGCATGGGCGGGGCCACTCCACTCACAACTGCTTATGAAATGCTTTTATTTAAATGCGCAGAGCACCTTTACGAACACATCAAACAGGAGACTTTTCAGATGCACGCTCCAACTTTACTTCAGCACCAGACGCGAGTCAAACGACCAGTGACGGTGACGAGGAGCTTAAGTAAAACGTCAGTGAACTGCGGTCAGATGAGATGCTGTCAGGCCATATGTCGGTAAAAACGAATTTAATTGTCCTGTCAGCCTATATACTCTGCTTGTAGCGCGCGCTCTTGAAGTTAACGCGCAAATGTGCCGACGCGCGCTGTATTAGGCTATATTAAACCCAAATGAAACTGCGAGCACCAGTTGCTGTGATGTCTGTTAATTAAGGAACAAAATTAAAAAGAGGAAATTAATAACTAAGTTTTATCTTTATATAATTTAGAATTTGATATAATCTAGGCTATATTTTCTTGCTGAAGGGCACAGGTAGCTACTAGCCCTATATGACATTTATTATAATCGGTTTGTGTTTCAAGTTCACTTAAATTATTATTATTAGTTATTTTTTTTAAAAGTCTAATAAATGTTAAAGTGATAGCTCTTAATGATACTGTAATGTTGAATGATTATATATATATATATATATATATATATATATATATATATATATATATATATATATATATATATATATATTCAATGGTTAAGTATTAGGGGGAGAAAATCAATCAGTGATACTTGCCTTCAGTCCTAAAACAAGATGGCGTTAAACAAATATTAAAAATATATGTTCTTTATGTTGTTTGTACATTAATCTGAATTAATCTGAAGCATTAAAGTGACATTATTGCAATATAAAAGTATAATTAAAAACTTTAATGTCAGGTAGAATTAATCACGATTAATCGCGATTAATTTCAGGTAAAATGTGTGATTAATTAGTAAATTTTTTTTAATCGATTGACACCACTAATATATATATATATATATATATATATATGTATGTATTTATATTCATTCAGCCGTTGTGTGACCCCTTTAGAAATTAAGAACAAGCAATTTTCAGTATTATACAGGCCGCCTTAGTTATTTACACATTATCTAATTCAATTCAGTTCAATTACAGTGCCCGAATTGGTTAGTTTTGAAAATATATAGTTTGGCATATCCCTATATTGAAAGATAAACATAATTACAGACCAGAGTATCTATGTGGTACTTTAAAAAAATACTAAGGATTACCATAGTGCTTTTTCAAATAAACAACATTGTGCTTTTTATTGATGATTTGTTCTTGTTTGTTCTTCTAATGGATTTAAATTAATTTCTTGGTTGGATAAACTTAGAATTAAACATTGACATACACACTTGCACACACGCATTATTCAAAAATAATTAACATCTAATAATAAACCTATCCATATACAAGACCACTAACCTAAAAATTGGTATTGGAAAATAATATTACTTTTCCTGTTTTGTAAGAAATGATTACTGAATTCAGAAAATCTTAAACAGCACAGAGTTCATAAATATTTCCTGCTCTTCTCATCTTATTGTCATGGTGTTTCATTGCCTGTAGCTCATAGAGACCTTAGAATAATACACACATGAGCACGTGCATGCATACGCATGAACACAAAGATAAACTGGCATCACAATATCCTTGGGCCAAACTCTCAGACATCTCATTACTGCCCTGCACTTTCTCTCATGCTGATTATCATCTCCATCTGTTCTCTCTCTCTAGCAATGTGTCAGTGTTAGTCAGTGTCAGCAGATAACCTCATCTCCCCTCTGATCCAGGACCAGCTTCCTAAAGCTTTTTCCCAAAGTATGTTAGTGGAGTGCAGCAACAGCAGTTTTCCCTCTCTGGTTCTCTAATTCTCACTCGCTTTACACTCTAAAAAAACAACCCAGCGCTGGATGAAATATGGACAAACAGCGAGTGAGTTGTTTTGACCCAGTGTTTGGGTTAAATGTTTAGCCCAACCTTCTGGGTAGTTTTATTTAACTCAACTATTGCTTAAAAATTACTATATTTCTTGCTTAAAATGAACCCAAAACAAGTTGGAAATTAACATTTATTAATATGTTAAATAAGCTAACATTTATTAATAAGTTGAATAAATGGTAATTAATAAGCATTTTTAAATAGCTTTTTAATAAATGTTCACCTTCTGATTATTGCTATGGCCTCTTGTAATTATGTCTGATTTTTAACCTATTTTGGCTTTATTTTACGCCAACCATGTAGTCATTTTTTAAAAAATAGTTGAGCTAAATAAAACTACCCAGAAGGTTGGGTTAAACATTCAAGAGAACCACTAAGTCAAAACAACCCAGTCGGTGGGTTTGTCCCTATTTCACCCAGTGCTGGGATGTATTTAACCCAGCATTTTTTAGAGTATACTTTTGTGGTAAGAGAAAACCTGCATGTTTCAAATGTTATTATTAAGGAGTATTCCTGGTTCAATACAAGTTAAGCTCACTTGGCAATATTTGTAGCATAAAGTTGATTAACACAAAAAAGAATTTTGACTTTTCCCTTGTTTTCATAGATCAACATTGTGGAGAAGCACTTACAGTACACAGTAAATGGTCATTTTTGATTTTTGATTTTTTTTTTGAAGCCATTAAACTAATTCTTCTTGTGTAGTCTTCTTGCATTAAGTTGTAAAGTTGTTCTTGTCCTTTAAAGAATTAGTCCAGAACAAAAATGTACAGATAATTTACTCACCCCCTTGTCGTCCAAGATGTTCATGTCTTTCCTCAATTGTAAAGAAATAGTTTTTTGAGGAAAACATTTCAGGAATTTTTTCCTTCAGTGGACTTCAGTGGTGTCCGCAATTTTAAACTTCCAAAATGCAGTTTGAATGCAGCTTCAATGGACTAAACGATCCTAGCTGAGGAATAAGCCTTATCTAGTGAAACAATCTGTGATTTTCTTAAATAAATTAATATTTTTACACCTTTTAACTGCGAATGCTCATCTGGTCTAGCTCTGCGATGCACATGTATACTCTGTGCAGTCTGGTTCAGGACAGTTAGCGATGTAGGATGATTTTGAAGTTGGAGGAGAAAATGAGATGGAAGTTTTGCGGCATACCCTAACTGTATTGAACCGGACTGCACAGAGTATGCATGAACATCGCAGAGCTAGAAAAGATGAGCATTTGTTGTTATAAAGCATAGAAATATTAATTTATTTAAGAGAATGACCAATTGTTTCGCCAGATTAGACCCTTCTTCATCGGCTGGGATCATTTAGAGCCATTTGAAGCTGCATTTAAACTGCGTTTTGGAAGTTCAAACTTGTGGACACTGTTAAAGTCCACTTTATGGAGAAAAATTCCTGAAATGTTTTCCTCAAAAAACATAATTTCTTTACGACTGAAGAAAGAAAGACATCTTGAATGACAAGGAGGTGAGTAAATTATCTTGTGCTGGAAGTGAACTAATCCTTTAAGGTCCTTTTAAGGTTTTAGGGGCTATGTTGTTAAATTGTATATAACAATTGGATTTTTGTTCCCCCTCCACAAAGTAATCATGTTAATATGCATTTTGTTTGCATCTTGAGGTTATACCTTTTGAAACTACTTTTGGACCCATGTAGAATATATTTGTTTATTGTTTTGCCCCATTCACTTCCTTCATAAGAGCCAATCATTATGCCACAAATGCAGACAATTGAGCTTATCAAACATGAAATTTTTCTTGAAAGGGTTATGAAGAACTAAACTACATTTGAGTTTTTTACAGAGGTTTTTTGAACATCAAAAGATAACATTAGCATCAGTTTTTGTAGTAGAAAAATGGAATTTAGACTTTAAGGTTGTCAGGATGTAAAGTTTTTCTACTATAGTGCGTCATTGACACATCAGTGTCTCATAATTATTCAAAAGTCTGCGTGTTCTTATCATATGATCTTAATTATCAGCACAGCATGTGTTGCTTTCCAATGAAAGGTGCTTCAGAATTACTCATTCATGAAGTGAGTGTGTATCTAATTGTGTACGTCTCTGCGTGGCATAAGTTCTCTTCTATATTCTGTACCCTTAAGACTTGGCCACAAACTCCATATTGTGAGTGTATCCAGTCTTTAAAACTCCTAGATATTGTCAATCAAATGGCCTATATAAACACTTTAAGATAGTGTTTATATAAGTATATATCAAATAGTGTATATATTGCATGTTTAAAAAACTATTGAAACATTTATATTTTCGATGCAGAGCACAAATGCAAACGGCTGTGCGTTTACACTCACTGGCCATTTTATTAGGTACACCTTGCCAGTACTGGGTTGGACCTAGGGGCTGAGTGATATGGCAAAAAAAATTTTGGATCAATGATATATACATTTCGATATATAAACTGTTAATGCTGCCAGCTTAAAAAGACTATCCCAACTATGACGGAAGCCACAATAATTTGAGGGTTCATTACATTTACATTTTAAAGTATAGTTTATTAACAAAAACAGATTTACATTTACATTTACATTTAGTCATTTAGCAGACGCTTTTATCCAAAGCGACTTACAATAGAAGCAATCAGAGCAACAAGAGAGCGACAGTGTATAAGTGCTGTGGCAAATTTCAGTTAGATAAACACGATAAGTCTTGCAGGGTTTTTTTTTTTTTTTTTTTTTTTTTTTTTTTTTTTAAATATAAATATAGAAAACTGAAAAGAGTAGGAAAGAGCTAGTGACAATTGGTCAAGTTCTGCCGAAAAAGATGGGTTTTCAGACGTTTTTTGAAGATGGCCAATGACTCAGCTGATCGAATTGGGATGGGTAGGTCATTCCACCAGCTGGGAACAGTCCACAAAAAGGTACGTGAAAGTGATTTTGAGCCTCTTTGGGATGGCACCACAAGGCGTCGTTCATTTGCAGAACGCAAGCTTCTGGAGGGGACATAAGGTTGGATTAGACAGTTTAGGTATTCTGGTGCAGTGCCAGTGGTTGTCTTGTAGGCAAGCACCAGTACCTTGAATTTGATGCGAGCAGCTACTGGCAGCCAATGCAGTCTGATGAAGAGAGGTGTGACATGGGCTTTCTTCGGCTCATTAAAGACCACTCTTGCTGCTGCATTCTGAATCATCTGCAAAGGCTTGGAAGTGCATGCAGGAAGGCCTGCCAAGAGTGCATTACAATAGTCCAGTCTGGAGAGGACAAGAGCTTGGACAAGAAGTTGTGTAGCCTGCTCTGATAGGAAGGATCTGATCTTCCTAATGTTGTACAAGGCAAATCTGCAGGATCGAGCTGTAGCAGCAATATGGTCTGTGAAGGTTAACTGGTTGTCCATCACAACTCCAAGATTCCTGGCTGTCCTAGAGGAAGTTATGGTTGATGAATTTAGCTGTATAGAGAAGTATTAACAAAAACAGATTACACATTTGGCCTTTAAAAATTAAGACAATTTACTAAAATAAATTAAAAACTAAAAGTTGTGACAAAAGAAGGTAAATGAGAGTAAATTTGCTAAATGTAAACATAAAACTGTTAAAAAAATAATTTGTAAGTAACACAATTACAGTTTTTACTTTTCCAAAAAGACAAGTCTGTCTACGTCGCCTGGCTTTAAGAGGTAGAATAAATGTGCAAAATGTAAACATATAAAACTATACAGCTAGAAATTGCACACACTTTGTCAAACTTTTAAATTGTTTTTTGTCAGGAAGACTACAGTGTCTGGCTTTAGGGGTTGTTCACTTGTCACGCCCAAAAACACTTGAAAAAATGCATTCAGAACTGCCTTAAAGGGATCGTTTACCCAGAAATTTAAATTCTGTCATTAATTACTCATTGTCATGTCTTTCCAAACCTGTAAGACTGTCGTTCATTCACATTAAGATATTTTTGATGAAGTCCATAAGCTTTTTGACCCTGCATAGACAGCAATGAAACTGACACGTTCAAGGCCCAGAAAGATAGTAACACATAGTTAAAATAGTCAATGTGACATCAGTGGTTTGACTGTAATGTTAAGAAACTACAAGAATACTTTTTGTGTGCAAAGAAGATTTTAACAGAAAGGATGACTTGCAATTTTTTGCCCACTCTAACTTATTTAACCAGAATATACAGACGATGAACTAAGAGAGATGGATGTTCTACGTCAGAACACCAGTCCTGCGTCAGCAGCACCACACGCATGTGTTGTGGTACTCTTATGAATGCACATTGAAGACTGACATGGAAGAGAAGAAATTGTTGAATAAAGTATTTTTTTTTTTACTTTGTGACTTCATAACATTATGGTTGAACCACAGATGTCACATGGACTATTTTAAGAATGTTCAGTTTAGATGGTGTCTATGCAGGGTCAGAAAGCTGTCAGATTTCATTAAAAAATAGCTTAATTTGTGTTCCGAAGATGAACGAAGGTCTTACGTGTTTGGAACGACATAAGGGTGAGTAATTAATCACAGAATTTCAAATTTTGGGTGAAATATACATTTTATTTGTCTTGGCGGAGATTTAACAAGTTGCTGGAAACATTCCTCAGAGATTTTGTTCCTTATTGACATGATAGCATCACACAGTTGCTGCAGATTTGTCAGCTGCACATCCATGATGAGACTCCCCCATTCCACCAAATTGCAAAGGTGCTCTATTGGATTGAGATCAGGTGAGTGTGGAGGCCATTTGAGTATAGTAAGTTTGTTGTTATGTTCACGAAAACCAGTTTAAGATGATTTAAGCTTTATAAAATGGCACGCTAGTCTGCTGGTCATAACGGTCAGCGACAATACTGAGGTAGGCTGTGGTGTTTAAACAATGCTCATTTGGTTTTAAAGGTGCCCCACATCGTTACATCACCACCACTAGCCTGAACCATGGACACAAGGCAGAATAGATCTTTGCTTTCATGTTGTTTACACCACGTTCTGACCCCACCATCTGAATGTCGCAGAAGAAATTGAGACTCATCAGACCAGGCAATCTTCTATTGTCCAATTTTGATGAGCCCATACAAATTGTATCCTGAGTTTCCTGTTCTCAGCTGACAGGAGCGGCACCCAGTGTTCTTCTGCTGTTGTAGCTTATCTGCTTCAAGGTTAAACATGCTGTGTGTTAAGAGATGCACGTCTGCATACCTCGGCTGTAGTGAGAGTTGCCGTTCTATCAGCTCGAACCAGTCTGGCCATTCTCTGCTGACCTCTGGCATCAGCAAGACACTATCGCCCACAGAACTGCTGCTCACTGTATATATATTTTTTTTGGACCATTCTCTGTAAACCCTAGAAATGGTTGTACATGAAAATCACAGTAGATCAGCAGTTTCTGAAATACTCAGACCAACCCATCTGGCACCAACAGCCATGCCACATTCAAAATCACATTTTGTCCCCATTCTGGTGTTCATGTGATAGGCTGACATTTGTGTTACCAAGCAGTTGAACCGGTACTGTTGAGGTCAAAAGTTTATGTACACCTTGCAGAATCTGCAAAATGTTCATATATACAGTGCTCTTAGGAACCTTAAGTGCAGCAGAATTTTTTTTGTAACCATGGCCAGATCTGTGCCTTGCCACAATTTTGTCTCTGAGCTCTTCAGGCAGTTCCTTTGACCTCATGATTCTCATTTGCTCTGACATGCACTGTGAGCTGTAAGGTCTTATATAGACATGTGTATAGCTTTCCTAATCAAGTCCAATCAGTATAATCAAACACAGCTGGATTCAAATGAAGGTGTAGAACCATCTCAAGGATGATCAGAAGAAATGGACAGCACCTGAGTTAAATATATGAGTGTCACAGCAAAGGGTCTGAATACTTAGGACCATGTGATATTTCAGTTTTTCTTTTTTAATAGATCTGCAAAAATGTCAACAATTCTGTGTTTTTCTGTCAATATGGGGTGCTGTGTGTACATTAATGAGGAAAAAAAAGAAGAACAATGAATGAAGATCAGGGTAAATTTAACTTATTTTGTCTTCTGGGAACATGTACGTATCTTCTGTAGCTTCTGTAGGGCAGTACTAAATGGGAAAAACAAAGATATTTAGGCAAAATAAGAAAATTATACACCTCTTCATTCAGTTTAAAAGTTAACATCCCTGGCTTTTCTTTCTGGAGCATCAATGAGCATTTAAACCTTCTGTATTGGCTGCATATGAGTCATTTTTAATGAATTAAACTATTATTTTCTCTTGTGGGCTATATGTAAATGACTTTTATGTCAAATATCTTATTCAGATCAGTACTAAATGGAAAAAAAAAAAAATAACATAATCATGTTCCCTCTTATTTTGGTAAAATTATTAATAATCAGCAGATACTGCAAGGTGTATGTAAACCTTTGACCTTAACTGTATACCTAAGTGTCTGGTAAATGTATTTGTGCATTTAAATTATAGTTGTCACAGGAGGTATGTGTATTTGTGTACAACTTTAAAAACTTGTATAATATATTTTCACATTTTGTTGTGTGAATTGGTTAATTGCAATGTGCATTTATGGAAACCTTTGATGCTGCAGCTTACTACACCCACTTTTTAAGCATTTTTTTCAAAACTGTGGTGAGCACCACAAAATAGGGGGTTTTATGACATTTAAACTCTGGTATACTGGTATTTAAAAAAATAAGGTACCAGCTAGAATTTAAAATAGTGCAATATCATCATCAGCATTGCTTTATTTCATTACTTATGGTATTTCTAGTCATTGTGATGTGTCTTGTAACTCTCAGGGAATGCATAAACTGTTTAAAAAAAGGGGGGCACCTTGAAATGCGATGCAGGTTGCTTTTAATAAAAGTCAGTGTGTGCCAAATGCATAAGTGTAAATTTAAATGTAAAGTGTGCAGTGAGGCAGATAAGTGATGGCAGTAGTGGATAATGTGAAAAATTTTGCTTGCTTCCCTCATCTCTGAAAAGCAGCGCTGTAGATGCAAAACATACACAACCAAAATGAAACCAGGTTAACCTACAGACCTAACGACAGCAGTCTGCAGTTAAAAAAAAAAACGTGCCGCTTTAAAAAGCAGTACATCAGACCTTGCAAAGCATCTCTGTCCTGTGCTCATCCCCAATTTTACAAGTGCTTCAGAGATCTGCAAATGTGTATCATAAACTTAAACAGTAAATACATTTTTAATAAGTTTGGGGTAAAAAAAATATTTTATTAAGGATTATATTTCCTATTTTTAAGGAATATTTTATCTTTAAAAATTCTATGACAAACTGTTGTTTATATTCCAGTCGAGCAGAAGACAAAATGCCCCTCATCTTTCTCCTCATATTATCGGAGCATTATTTTCTGTCCCTGCGACAAGCCAATTTCCTGCTTGTGTAATTTTGTTTCTTGTGTATTATCAGTGCCAGTAAAGGTCAGCAGCTGCCTTTATCAGACCTGCCTCACACTTTCAACCTCCACTCTTCTCTGCCTCTCCTCTCTTGTTATCATCATACACTCCTGTCATTCCTTGTTATTATGTTGTACATGACCAGACACTCCATGGTAATCCAGCTGAAAACATTTTAGCAAATATAGCTGTAAGCAACAGTTAGTGTTACCCATCAGGTTAGAAAACTACTGTATGGAAGTAAAAAAAATGGACTTTACAGTTTAATAATTTACTCTTGAACTTAGTCTAGAGTAATTGGTTTAGACATTTAATCTCATGCCACATCGATTCGGACAGGTCTAACATCACCTTGTTTGTTACAGAGGTGGGAGGGTCTATTTTGTACATCTGGGTATTGCTGAGATCATGTCCCCTTAATGCATGTATTTTACATAATCTTGCGAATTGTACTTGGATTGATTAACATGAATATAACTGCACTTTTACTACAAATACCATGGTTAAGCTATGTTTAGAATAGCAAAACATGGATAATTTCAAAACAAAACAACATTTTTTTTTTCAAGGGCAACTATTATGCAAAATTCAGGGGACCCTATACCGTAAAAAACACAGTCCTTCGAATGAGACGTTAAACTCTCTGTGGTCATTAAAAATCCCATGACACTTCTCTTAAAGAGTATTGGTGTATTCCTGGTGTTTTGGCTAAATTCCCTCCTCTGGCCCTTGTCAGTCATGGCCTCCTAATAATCCTTATTCATTGAATTGGCTCTGTCGTTCTCTCTTTTCTCCAACAGCCTTTAAAATGACTTAAAATGCATTATATAAAAAAATGAGGCAATAATGATTGGTTAATTAATAATAATCTTTTAGTTTTATTGAATAACACTGTTAAAATATATAACGTAATTCAAAATAAACATTACATTACATATTATTACAAATGTATGCGCCAAAGGGCACCAAAGGCCTGGTAATTGCTGTTGTTATACTTACAAAATGTTTAATTCAAATAGGCTATCCACTTGTTTAATTTTTGGCCACTTTTTTGTGGTAGAAATGCTACAGCCTTTATAATGTCTTCAACAAAGACATGTGAACATCGCAACACTTACACAAATTAACCATGGTTTTATCATTGTCAAACTGCTCTATTTTCTTTTGTGTGATTTCTGAATGCTTGAGACTAAAAAAATCAATCAGACAACTGTATTAATAAAATAGAAAAGCCATAGTTGGTAATTGTCTACATTGTAAAAAACAATTTGTTGAGTCAGTTTAAAATGATTTGTTAACCTGGCTGCCTTAAAATTTTAAAGGATTAGTTCACTTTCAGAACAAAAATTTACAGATAATGTACTTACCCCCTTGTCATCCAAGATGTTCATATCTCTCTTTCTTCAGATGTAAAGAAAAACATTTCAGGATTTCTCTCCATATAATGGACTTCTATAGTGCCCCCAAGTTTGAACTTCCAAAACAATCCCAGACGATGAAGAAGGGTATTATCTAGCGAACCTATTGGTTATTTTCAAAACAAATTGACCATTTACATACTTTTTAACCTTGTCTCGTCTCTGCGATGCGCATGCGTAGTCTGTGTGATTTTGGTCAATGCAGTTAGGGTATGTCAAAAAACTAGATAATTTCCTTCTTCATCGGCTGGGATCATTTAAAGCCCTTTGAAGCTAGCTTTAAACTGCATTTTGGAACTATGGCTGTATTTACAATTATTATTATTTTTTTGCTCACATCTGACACAGATCAGAATTTGTAAGTGTAAACACAAAATTTTGCAGCAGGTCAGATTTTATTCGCACCCAATCTGGGCCACTTCCAAATGTGGGTTTTATTATTAATACATATCCAATATCTGGACATCTAAACACACATATCTGATTCCTCTCAGAACTGTGAGCCACCACAATGCGAGGGCGACATGTTTTCCCATAAAGACAGCAGGAACTTTATAAAAAATTGCCCAGTGAATTTTCTAAATATTATAGCTTCTCTGCTAAATCTTTCTAAAAATTATATTTCTCAGCAAAGTAGTCATAACTTTGCTGTTTTTGTGATTAAACCAGCAAGCTTCACTGTTAAGGTCATTGCACACTGAGTCCGAAATGTAAAAAATAAATACAACCTCATGTTGTGTCTATCACGTTTACACACTGCCTCCAAATCTTTCGTCTGTCATAAAAAAAAATTGGATCAGGTTCGATTTTCTGCATTTTCACATCCGTACCAATCAATTTTCGCAATTTTTAATTAATATTAATAAATGTAATCTTACAATGCTACTATATTACACATTAGAGTTCTACATCTAATAAGCTGTAAATAAAATAACTCGTTAGTCCCTTATTAGTGCCCTCGTTAGTCCCCAACCTATTTATGAAAATACACATATTGTTCACATCAAATGAGTAATCCTAGGAAAACATACTGATATTGTTCACCCAGAAATTTGTTATATTTGATGGTTATACCACTTTGAAACAATGTTTGTTGATTCCCCGATTAAAAAATATATGAAAAACTGAACACAAAGGATGTGTATCAAAAAGCTTGGCACACATGTTTTTAAACTAGATTTTTAAATGATTCGTCTTTTTACAGTCTTGGACATCATTATTGTAATTGACACACACACAAAGGGAAAGGTTATGCAAGGAAATGTCTCATTTATGTTCATGTTGGACGGTTTCTGCTTTTGTCCTCATTTACACCGTTGACTCATGTTTGAGCTAGAGATGAGATTAATGGTGCTGTGTCTCTAGATGTGAGACATACTGACAGCTGTGACACGTTGTGTCAGTGGCTACAGTGAGTAGGTGCATTCACTGATGTTGTTGTGTTTAAAGAGCCCTGCTGTTCACAGAATGCCACAATCTCTCAACATAATTCTGTGAATGTGTGCCTGCGTGTGTTGACATTGATGTGTGTATGTATTTTGGGGCTCTCAAAGATCCATGCCCTTCAGGGAAATGTGTTCTGTCATACTGGGACAAACTGTGATCCTCTTGAGCAAAACACCATCTCTTGGTAGATCTACAGTAGTTTAGTTCAGGGCTCCCACGGTCATAGCAAACCTAGAAAAATTCAGGGAGTTTTAAAATTGTGTTTTTAAGCGACTGTAATTAATTAAACATTGTTAATTAGATTCAGTTACAGTTTATACATTTAAAAAGTCATGGAAATTTCTGTGTTGAATAATAAAAAGTGTGAAAGATTGAAGTAGGATTGACTTGAAAAAGCTCAGAAATTGCTACTAAATTTAACAGCATGTTTTCAAGTAAAGTTATACAGTTATTGGTGGCTTTACTTAGAAATTCAAGTGAAATTTCACTGAATGGTGTCTGAATATATTTTTGTTTGACTGTACATAGATGGTTTAAAGTTTCTCTTGCTGTTTAAAATGTTTGAGCATATTTATAAAAATATAAATCATTAAAAGATCAAATAAAAGTTATGGAAATATAATATAATATAATATAGTAATATAATATATACTGAAGTGATAATTCACCCAAAAATGGAAATTCTGTCATTAATTCCAAACCCGTAAAACCACCATTCATCTTCAGAACACAAATTAAGGTATTTTTGATTTTTCATTTGCCTAAACAATGTACACAGTACAAATTATTTACATTGAGTCAAGTATGTGGGGGGAAAAAAAAGCATAAAGGCCAGATGTTGAAAATTTTGGAATATTGGTCATGTTACTATATGTTTTACAGCTATATTTTAATGCCCAACATTGTAAGGAAAATGAGTGAAAAGTCTCCCGCTGTTCGGTGGATCAAGACTCTAGCTAATGCCAAATTCATGTTCACGATATACTGATTTACAAACGGACTGGATTCAAAGACTAAACTCTCATCCCACCTTTCTCTCGTCCTCTCCCTCTCCTTGGTTCTCTATTCTCTCTCTTCTTTTTTTATTTGACACACATTATTTGATATTCTCTCTTTTGGGCTCTTTTTCCTTTCTCTGTGAAAGAAGTAGGGTGAGGAACAGAATGAGATGAATAATAATTCTGAATGCTTTGATGTCCACAATGCTATCAATAAGGGCATCCTGTTTTTCACAAACCAGCAGAAAACACCCAAAAAAAGAGACAAACCAAGGTTTAAGTGTACTGTGAAAAACATTCTCTGTCATTTTAATATAATATGCGGTGATTAGGAATAATAGCATGTGGTCTGTTTTCTCTTTATGACCTCGCTGTAACTAGATGGGCCAAGTGTCTGATCACACTATTGGCATCTGTAGCCATGTTTACATGCATAGACTTTCATTAATATGTCACTTAAGCTCTGAAATCTGATTTGTTTACATGTGCACCACAAATATGGGATCAGTTTATATTTAAAGATAAATGCTTCATCTTGTATTAAATCAACACACAACATAATTTGTCCTGTGGTGAATATATATATATATATATATATATATATATATATATATATGTATATTCCTGGTGATGGAAAGTGCCTAGAAAGAAACCTGAACAAAAGTTTGATTCATCTGAAAAGTAACATCTAGTGTCAGCGTTACCATAGCAACAAGAAGCTGTCAGAGCGCTTGTCAGAGAAACCGATTGAGCTTGGCTTCGCAATCTGTAATTGATGTGTTTCCTATTTTGACATCTTAAAATGTCAAAGCTATTGTTTTTCTTTTCTGCCATCTAGTCTCTTAGCACACTTTGTACCTTTTAATTTGCTAGGGAAGAAGATTTGAGTTCTGAAAGTTATCTAGTAAGTAAAGTAAATTAAGGCACAGCTAAATGTTTTATGTTCAACTTACTAATTGTTTGGTAGACAATGATACATTATTTAGTAAACTGATTTCCACTTCAATTAAATATAAAACGAAAATATGTGACCCTGGACCACAAAACCAATCTTAAGTAGCATGGGTAACAATAGCCCAAAATACATTGTATGGGTCAAAATTATAGATTTTTCTTTAATGCCAAAAATCATTGGATATTAAGTAAAGATCATGTTTTATGAAGACATTTTGTAAATTTCCTACCATAAATATATCAAAATGTAATTTTTGATTAGTAATATGCATTGCTAAAAACTTAATTTGGACAACTTTAAAGGCGATTTTCCTCAATATTTTGAGTTGTTTGCACCCTCAGACCCAAGATATTCAAATAGTTGTATCTCTATCCTAATATTGTCCTATCCTCAGTTTTCAGATGATGTATAAATGTCAGTTTGAAAAAAATTACCCTTATGACTGATCTTGTGGTCTAAGGTCAAATATAACAACGACTAAAGGGATACTTCACCCAAAAATGAAAATTAGCCCACAATTTACTCACCTTCAAGGTATCCTAGGTGTATATGTCTTAAAAATTTAAATAAAATAATTGATTTACTTTTTGAACACACAAATGTTATTTTAAAACATTGTATTATGAAAATATTTATGGTTTACACCATAATTTGGATGAATTTCAAAGTTTTGAT
This sequence comes from Cirrhinus molitorella, assembly GCA_033026305.1. Taxonomy (NCBI): domain Eukaryota; kingdom Metazoa; phylum Chordata; class Actinopteri; order Cypriniformes; family Cyprinidae; genus Cirrhinus; species Cirrhinus molitorella. Next base: position 23,037,460 of record CM065120.1, read on the forward strand.
CATGATATCCAAAACATTGTTTTAGTAACACAAGGTGCAATGTGATGTAAACAAACAACGCTTCATACAATATCATTCATAGCATTTTGTTGTCAGACCTTTCAGACATATTTGTATTACACTGGCTAGTAGTGGTATGTAACACATTTTATGTTTACCTGCAAATACAGTTAGTTTACCTGCTGTTAATAGGATGCTAAACCTAACTAGCTGCTGATTTCTTCAGAAAGTTTATTATTCTCACATGTTTTGTCAGTTTAAACATTAAAGTGTTTAAACCATACAAGCGCAATACAGCATGAAAGAAATCGCAATGCCATACTTGCGCAGCATTGAACTTATTATGGACCCGACAGTCATTTCAAGTTTGTTTTCCTCCATTTCAAAACAAGCATGTGTTCAAAAAGTAAAGAAATTCTTATATTATTTCACTGGCCAACGGAGCAAACCAACCCAGTGACATCACACACTGTGGTATTGCAAGATAGCTGCATCCTTGCTCTAAAAGCTATAACAAAACTTTTTTCTTTAAAATGGTTACATTAATCATGTTAGTGTATATTTTTAATTTTTGTGGAAATCAGTTTAATAAATATGTTATGTAAGCTTATTACACGGCTTCTTGCCACAAAAGTATATAATTAGACATTGATCTGAGTTGAAGTATTTGAGAGCTTCAGTGAAGAAAGCTGTTACAAGGAAGCCTCAAGTTCGAACTAGACGGACATTTAATGGAGATACAGTCATAGCACTTATTACACAACATTTCACCACAGAAAATAATTATGGTGATAAAAGATATTGATTTAAAGCGAAAATGTTTCGAAATCTTACCAGTTTGTTAGTTATCTTATAATTCATTAACATTACAGTGTACAAAACAATCGTCCCAAAATAACAGCAGCTGTGTTTGTATGAAACGAGGGAGGGAGCCCGCGATACCAGGATGACATAATTAATTAAATAATTGTACTCGTAATATTGAATTGAGTTTTAATATTTTATTAGCCAAACAAAACGCAAAGAAAAAAATTTCCCAGCAAGTGAACAGCACCGACTGCAGGCAGTTACCCGGATGAGCCTGTGTTATTAGTTTTTACTGGTTGTTATCTGGGAATATCAAACCTTTGAATGTGGTTACGGAGAATCAGAATCGAGTATTTCACGAAACCGTGTAATAACTTGTGTAAATGTTAACTTGATTGACTGCTTCACTTCCACTTTAATGTTAAAGGCTACTAAATGAAATGTTGAATCACCATTCTCATTTTAATAGAAGTATTGGTAATATTTGGTAAAGAGATTGCATTTAAGAAAATATGCTACACATTTAAAACTTGCTTCAGTTATACAGCCTTTGTTCACTAGCTTTACACTCCTACTTCCTAGGGCTGGTATCATGCTGTCTCCACAGAGACTTTAATCCCTGTCATCACTTCCTGTTTTTGGTAGAGTTCTGTTTCTCTCTCACACTTCAGGTGCCGCCTGAGTAACTGATAAGCTCTTATCACAGTAGGTTTGTTTTTAAATGCACATCCAGTTAATCAGCAGTGTTGTTTTTTGTGTATGGTATTTGCTCGAAGCCTTTAAAATAATGCTGTTTGTACAGGCTTGGATTTTAGTGTTGTGTAATATTTAGTTTGATGTTTGAGCATCAGATATTAAGTTTCATAATTCAGTCATAGACAGATGCAGATTAAGGAGAAAATGAGATTTTAAATGTCAGTTTTCAAATCTGTCACTAATGCGTTATACTGTGTATAGGTTGTAGGATGTGTGAATGTTTGTATGTGGATTTTGAGGCTGCTGTGTTCAGTGTTTGTACTTTGATCAGGGAGCTTGCCGATAGCATGTGACAGACCTCTACACTAGGCAGACGAGCTGCCCATGTATTTTATGCATAATTATTGCCTTTAAAATTATGCCTTGTATGATCTATATAAACATGATTTTTTAAATGCTGACATTTGTAGACTGGAGGTTGATTTTTGTGTTTCTTTTCTATTCAGAATGTGTAGTTATGCCTTCCATTGTGTTTTGCACTTGTAACGTTTTAAACTTATCCAGATACCCACATCTGTGGTCTTTGCACTTGACCACTTGTATAGTTACATGACGTATTTCCTGTGTTTCGGCCCAAGTGGGCATGAAGACCACAAGTGTGTGTAGAACTTTTCATTGCTTGATGGGACACACTTATGATGCTGTAAAAACGCAAGTGTTGACAGAGCTTTATTTTGATTTCCAATACTATGCATTTAAAAATAAACTTCTAAATGTCTGTTCATAGTTTCTATAACATACAACATAATTTAATAACAATTTAATTTGTGGTGCTTCTAAATAAGTGATAAAAAGCAGTTGCAAATGTTGTACAAAATACTCACCTTTACACCAATAAAATTTGCAACACTTCTTGCTTTATTACCAAATTATATGCAATATTTAATTATTATCAATATTTAAGTTACACTGAGATCTCGACAAAAAGTCTCACAATTTATTTCCAGAACAATGTATGATGGGATACACTTGGCCTCGAATACCGCTCTGAAATGTGGTTTTAGTGTATGTTAAGGGCACTGTACCTTGGTTTTTTAAAGGGATAGTTAAAAAAATTCAATGACCCCATTTCTTCTTTCAGAAGAATACAGTCGGAGTTATATTTTAAAATGTCCTGGCTCTTTTAAGATTTATAATGACAGTGAATTGCTTTTGAGATTTTGAAGTCCAATAAAGCACTCCACGTAGCTTCAGGGGGTTAATAAAAGCCTTTTGATGCAAATTGATGCATTTGTGTGAGAAAAATATCCATATTTAAAACTTTATAAGCTGTAATCTCTAGCATTGCACTGGCGTATGTGCGTTCACAAGAGAGTGGCATATTTGGTGAGAGTATGCTAGTTTTGTGAGAACAAAGTTTTGTTTAAAGCAAAGGAAAATCAGTCTCCTCTTGGCTTAAATCGAAATCCTCCTACATTTTCCTTTACAAATCCTCGTTTTGTACTCCTAATTCATGACCGATGTTCTGTTTTGCTCTTTTAACTGAGCTTTAGCAATCATCACTACATTCACCTACATTCCACATCATCCGCTGGAACACCACTTTCTCGTGAACATGCATACGACAGCGGAATCTACAGATAACCATTTACAAAGTTTAAATCTGGATATTTTTTTTAACAAAAATGCATTGATTCACTTCAAAAGGCCTTTCTTAATCCCCCAGAGCTGTGTGGAGTACTTTTTATGATGGGTGGATGCACTTTATTGAACCTCAAATTCTCAACAGTCATTTACTGCCATTTATAAAGTTTAGAAGAGCCAGGACATTTTCAATTATAACTCTGATTGTATTCGTCTGAAAGAAGAACATCTTATACACCTAGGATGGCTTGAGGGTATGTACATTTTCATTTTGGGTAAACTATCACTTGGACAGTCTTACGCACTTACTTCCTGTTGTGTGCACAAGTTCATAAGTGTGGGTATTTGGACAGGCCTGGTGTTTTTACATTGAATGCAAAAATATCCCTCCACTGTCTCTTTGGCCTTGGTTATGGAATATTTTTCCCATTCACTTTGTTAGTAGGCATTTTAAGAGTAAAGAGTTTTAAGACATGAACCAAATGAATGAGCTCAGCGATGAATCATAGCTCTACCTTTAATTCCAAGCAAAAATCTTTGAAAATCTTAGACAATTATTCAGTTCACTCTTTTGTGCGTGAATGAACTACTCATCCCAGTGTAAATGATTAATGTACAAATTAAAATACGGTCTCCAGTTTAACAATTATTATTGATTGAAATATGAAATGCTCATAAATTCATCAAATATATATTTTTTCAAGTTTATAATAACATTTCAAAAGTACACATGTATATAATTCAGGGCTGCAACAGCTAATCAATAATAATCTGTAGTGAAAATAATGGGCAATGAATTTGATAGGTTAATCACATCTGCGCACTCTGTATTGAAAACATCTACCAGTCACTGCCCTTTTTCCAGCAGTGAAACATGAGAATGCTTTATATTAAGAGCTTATAGCAAACTCATAAGCATATAGTTTAACATGGTTTACTGTCAGGTGATGTAATAGATGTGTCTGTTTTAAAGCATTTAAGACATGTTTTCTCCAGCACATGACCCACATTTTGTAGTTACATCCTTATCTGTAAAAATGTGATTTAATGCAACTCAGGCTCATCTTGACAGCTTCACAGACTGCACTGAATGATAGACTGAGCACTATAGGTGTATTTTTATGAGAGCAGTAACTGTAAAGGGCTACTGTAATAGGGGTATAAAAAAAGTCTGTCCAGATTGTCATTTTCCTATAAAGTTCTCTCAGTACGTTTGTTTTACTGCTGTACCACACATTTCTGAGCACAGAAATGATAAACAATACTTAAAATAAAATAAATGAAACACTGAAGTTCCAATAACCTAAAGGTGCTTTTCCACTGCGTGGTATGGCTCGGCTTGGCTCAACAAGGTTTGCTTTTCCACTGCAGTTTCGTACCGCTTAAAGTGGGTGGGATTATCGATTATCCACTCCTCGGCTATTGACGAGAGGAACGTCTGCACCTCATTTGCTGACCACGATACTGCCATTTTCAGGTGTTGTTTTCTAGTGGTGATATAAAAACTGTTCAGTCGTGCAAACGGACAATACAGCGGTGGCTGCTGCTGACTATTTAAATATAGTGGGTTTGGTATCTCTTGTTGCAAATCTGATGACGCTGGTAGTCATTCTCTCTGACCAATCAGTGCTCAGCAGTGTTTATACATTACGTTTTAGTATCGGTATGTTACGCTTGGAACCTCAGCCGAGGTGGTACTAAAAAAAGTACCTGGTTCTAGGTACAGTACGCAGTGGTAAACCCTCCAAAAGTGAGCTGTTCCAAGCCGAACCGTACTGTACTATGCAGTGGAAAAGCGTCATAAAATCTAGTAATAATCTATTGTTAACAATAGCCCCTTTCACACAGCAATCCCGGTGTATTGCTGGATAATTACCAGTACGACTTGACCGGTAAATACAGAAATATGCTGTTCAACACAGGCAACAGCGTTCTGGGGCCAGTTGCATAAAATGTTTAGACTAGTCTTAAAAAGTTAGTCAGTTAATTTTTTTCTTTAAGACTGGTCATACTTTTTAAAATGCAGTTACAGAAAAATGTAGATTAGTCTTAAGTTGAATCCAAAAATTAAGACTGATTACCCTTTGGTTAACAGATAGTTAGTCAAACTAGTACTTAAGTCACTGAGGCTAAATTTATGCAACTGGCCCCTGGCTTTTTAACGGTAAGAGACCATTCACACAACAGCACCAACATGCTGGTAAATTCTGTGGTGTCAGCAGAAACGTTTTAGTTTCACTATCTGTCCAATTTGACAACAAAGTATGAGTGACCGGCATAAGGGGATGATCAAACAGAATGCGATTTTTGCTTTAATGAACCCGAGATGCGCATTATAGTATCCAACTGCAGAGCCGCAGCGCTGATGAATGAGAAAGGAGGCTGGGTCCTGGGCGTAATACTTGAAACAGCCGTGAGACAAGGCACAGTGGTAAAGATATCCATCAAGCACATATTTACATAGAAAAACTCATTAAAAGCTCAGAATAATAACGTCATCTCCATAAGAACGTTATGATTGGGCAATTTGGACCAAAGCAGACTTTATTTGTCAGCGCGTTGTATGTGCTCATACCGGTCATCTTCATTCCACGTTCACACAGAGCAGCATTCTGGCAATTTACTGGTAATGTTACAACTACCCTTACTGGTAAATTGCAGGAACTAATTTGCCGGTATTTTTGAAAAGGTCCTATTCACACATGATTTCTTAACTGTAATTTACCAGTAAATACAGTATGTGTGAAAAGGGCTAATAACATCCGTTGTTAATGAAAATCCCCCCAAAATCTATTGTCAATAGTTTAATGACACATGAATTACATAGAGGGCAACAAGCAGCATTTGTTGGTAAATGCAACATATTTTGCATATCAATCCAAAAAGGGTTCATATTGAAGTGACTGGATTTTCCGTGCAAATTCTTGATGGCCAATGGTAAATGTGATCACCCATCTAATTTTTAAAACAATCTCTTATCTGCTCAGGGACCTGCTATTTAACCAGATCTACCCTCGCCTTGTGGAGAACTCTGTGGCCAGGGGTGTGTTTCTGGAGAGTCTGGAGCCTTACATTCTGAGCGAGCGGATTGGCTGTCTGACTGCTCCCGTCATGAGAGACCTCCTCAGCTATTTCCAGGAAAATGGCATGATGGATAGTGTGGAGGGATGCCTGGTCCATATGGACATCACTAATCTAGACATACAACAGGTATGTATGTGCAAACACACCATCTGTATTGTGCATGTCAACATATGTCTATAAAAACATGTTATGTTTGTAGGTGGTGCAGATGTGCTGGGATAACCAGCTGTATGACGCCATGATCTACGTCTTCAACAGTGGCATGAATGACTACATCAGCCCGATGGAGGTATGACAGTGTGTGTTGAATGTTTTTTTTTTGTCTTAAAATGTAAGACTGGAATACACTACACAACTTCTCAAATCTAAAGGTTTCATGCACTTGCTGACTTTATAAATTAAGCACATCCATTATTATCAACAGAAGCGCTTGCAAATCTCATTGCTTCTCGTGTAATCACATTTTAGCTTCCGTTTATCATATTTGAACTGACCCTACAAGTAAAGCATCATACATCATACATTATAATGTCAATATGATATGCCTTCTAAAATCAGCTTAAAATATTTAAACTGGATGGAATCATGGACTGAAGCTAAAAATATTTGTGTGCCCATCATACACTATAACTCCAGCTGCCCAAAATCTGAAGAGTGGCACTGACAACTAGTGATGGCTTATAGTCCAGACTGTAAATTGGGTCAAGCTGGGCAAAAGTCAGGCATCCCAGCTGACCATTTTTTTTTTCCATTTATGCTCTGATGGTATAATTGGCACACAAAGCAGAAACCTCTAAACTGAACCTGGTAAGCCTTTAGGGACACATCACGGGTGTGTGTGCGCATTTTTGATCTGCACGTGTGTTTTTCCCCATAAAGTGTGGGGTTTTAGTGTGTGTTTCTCACCATTAAGCTAGAAAAAAAGATGAAAGCCTTGTTGTCAGGGGAATCTTCTGAACCCCAGATGAAAGGCGACTGAGAAAGGGATTCATTTGTTTCATGGCCAAAATGTCACACACAAACACACTGACCAAACACAAAAGCACTCTGCTGTAGTGTGTGTTGTGCTGGATTGTGTGACCGTGTCTTGCAGGTGCTGCTGTGAGTCAGGAGAGAGAGTAGACTAGAGTGTTGTATACAGGTCCTTCTCAAAAAATTAGCATATTGTGATAAAGTTCATTATTTTCTGTAATGTACTGATAAACATTAGACTTTCATATATTTTAGATTCATTACACACAACTCGAAGTAGTTCAAGCCTTTTATTGTTTTAATATTGATGATTTTGGCCTACAGCTCATGAAAACCCAAAATTCCTATCTCAAAAAATTAGCATATTTCATCCGACCAATAAAAGAAAAGTGTTTTTAATACAAAAAAAGTCAACCTTCAAATAATTATGTTCAGTTATGCACTCAATACTTGGTCGGGAATCCTTTTGCAGAAATGACTGCTTCAATGGAGGCAATCAGCCTGTGGCACTGCTGAGGTGTTATGGAGGCCCAGGATGCTTCGATAGCGGCCTTAAGCTCATCCAGAGTGTTGGGTCTTGCGTCTCTCAACTTTCTCTTCACAATATCCCACAGATTCTCTATGGGGTTCAGGTCAGGAGAGTTGGCAGGCCAATTGAGCACAGTAATACCATGGTCAGTAAACCATTTACCAGTGGTTTTGGCACTGTGAGCAGGTGCCAGGTCGTGCTGAAAAATGAAATCTTCATCTCCATAAAGCTTTTCAGCAGATGGAAGCATGAAGTGCTCCAAAATCTCCTGATAGCTAGCTGCATTGACCCTGCCCTTGATAAAACACAGTGGACCAACACCAGCAGCTGACATGGCACCCCAGACCATCACTGACTGTGGGTACTTGACACTGGACTTCAGGCATTTTGGCATTTCCCTCTCCCCAGTCTTCCTCCAGACTCTGGCACCTTGATTTCCGAATGACATGCAAAATTTGCTTTCATCCGAAAAAAGTACTTTGGACCACTGAGCAACAGTCCAGTGCTGCTTCTCTGTAGCCCAGGTCAGGCGCTTCTGCCGCTGTTTCTGGTTCAAAAGTGGCTTGACCTGGGGAATGCGGCACCTGTAGCCCATTTCCTGCACACGCCTGTACACGGTGGCTCTGGATGTTTCTACTCCAGACTCAGTCCACTGCTTCCGCAGGTCCCCCAAGGTCTGGAATCGGTCCTTCTCCACAATCTTCCTCAGGGTCCGGTCACCTCTTCTCGTTGTGCAGGGTTTTCTGCCACACTTTTTCCTTCCCACAGACCTTTTGCTTGAGGGTGTCAATGATGGCCTTCTGGACAGCAGTCAGGTCGGCAGTCTTACCCATGATTGCGGTTTTGAGTAATGAACCAGGCTGGGAGTTTTTAAAACCCTCAGGAATCTTTTGCAGGTGTTTAGAGTTAATTAGTTGATTCAGATGATTAGGTTAATAGCTCGTTTAGAGAACCTTTTCATGATATGCTAATTTTTTGAGATAGGAATTTTGGGTTTTCATGAGCTGTATGCCAAAATCATCAATATTAAAACAATAAAAGGCTTGAACTACTTCAGTTGTGTGTAATGAATCTAAAATATATGAAAGTCTAATGTTTATCAGTACATTACAGAAAATAATGAACTTTATCACAATATGCTAATTTTTTGAGAAGGACCTGTACATCACATCTTTAGCTTTAACACAATAGTTTCGACAGGCTGTAGGAGATTGTCTGAAGAGTTAAAGCCTACATGAAATAAACATTTCTGGTCATTTCATGAACTAACTATCGTAAATCTTCCAGAGGGAGAAAAAAAAAATATTTTATTAAATGTGAAGTGACTTTGCCTCGTAGATAACATTTTTTTAATGGCTGATTGTTGTTAGAAAATAGCTAAGTAGCTATTAAGCTGAAATGTTACTATTATTATTATTATTATTATTTTAAATTTATTCTGTTAAGAACGTTCATGTTCACTTGTCACAAATATTATAAATAAACTGCTTCTTTTTCCTGTATTTTTTAGAAACTCTTTCAGGCAATTGGACTTCCTCTCCGTGAAGGAAAACCTCTCACAGGTAGAACAGAGAACCAGCAAACATAAAACAACACATCTCACATACATCAAGATTCACTGCTCAGCTAGAGCAGCTGACAGGAGCTATCACAGAAAATGTTTTTTTGTTTTTTTATTGTGCCTTAAAAACGGGTGCTGGAAATGTGATATGGCTTTTATGAAAAATTGTTTATCAACAAAACAGAAGCTTTAAGGGCTCTCTATAATTTTCCATCAAAATAAAAGTAGTTTACCATTTGAAAATGAGGAAACTTAGACAGCCTTAAATGTTAGTATTGCAATTTTACAGTTGTAATGTAAAATGACAAAAATTCTTACAATTTTTTAACATTTCTATATCTTGTATTTGTATTCTTAAAATGAATGAAAATAATCAGTCATTCAATCAATCAATCAATCAATCAATCAATCAAAATGACATATATCTACATTCATATACACTGCTGTTCAAATAGAAATATATACACTACTGTTTAAAACTTTGGGGTCACTGCATTTTTTTTTCTTTTAGTTTTAGTAAGAAATTAATACTATTATTCAGCAAGGATGTGTTAAATTCACACAAAGTGATAGTAAAGATTATATTGTTACAAATATCATGAAAAAATAATGAAAAAAGGTATCACAGGTTCTAAATATATTTTAAGAAGCATAATTTTTTCCAACATTCATATTTTGAGGGGCAGGGGCTTAAGTGGAAAAAGGGCACTTCTCATATCTATTTTTTTTTCTAAACAAAATGTTAAAT